>OX453069.1:10708372-11384782 GCA_949699795.1 Spicauda simplicius
TAAGAATAAATAGTCTAATAGCCGTCTTAGAACATAACTTAAATTATTTAGTAATTGGTATATACAAGTGGCTTCCGCAACGCAAAATTTCGAACCCGATTTCCGAACTGGAACCTTAAGTTTAAACCATTACTTTACAGCTGCTTACTATTGAAACTAACCACTGTTAAATGTGTCATTTATTAATATCAGGTCTTTGACACCATATTTATACTCTAAATAAAAACTGTTTTGGTAGTTATATCAATTTAGCGTTTAAAATTAAATTTAACCCGAAGTCTACTGCAAAGTGAATGAATATATTTATGTCCGGGTCAGGGGTGAAGGAACTATCGCGTGATCGACTTGTTTTAACGCGAACTGCATCGCCCTAGATGTGTGAAGCGAATTCCTGGCGCTTATTATTTTGCAGTTTTAATATTTACGTTTCTATGCAGGCTTAGCGTAGTCATATTGCGACAAAACGTGACAAAATGTTTGAAGAATTTTCGTGGATTTTTAATACGTGGTTCGGGTTTTTTCGAATGCGGCATAGAAATGCGGTGGCCTGGGTATCGTATAATAAGTATACGTATATAGGATATTTTCTCCATTACTTATATACTATGTATAATATACTCTGGCCCAGGGATAAACAGCCAATCCTAGTTCCAAACAAAGTAGTTTTTTTGGCAATACAGTTAAGGCACAAATCCAATGAATCCTATTAAAGCTTGATGTTTTTTGCGCCGGGAGAAAAATTCCAGGAAGGGACGGAAAAAAATTGGGAGATTGCACAAAATCTAATTAAAAAACAGCAGGCCTCGGGCACAATCAAGTTGACTATCCCTGCTCAGGCCGATCGCTATGCGAACCAGTATATCAGTGGGAGACATCGACCTCGAGATTTCTATGACATTTTTCGCTATACCCCATGTTTTATGATTAAGTCATCTATGCTCAGATAAAAAAAAAACATTTGTACAATAGTATTATTTTTTTTATTTTATTTCACTGAAGTAGCAAACGAGCATGCAGTCCACCTGATAGTAAGTGGTCACTTCCGCCCATGGACATCTGTAATCAACTTCATCCAGAACATGGGTTCTATCTGAAGTCAATCACAGATGTATAGCTACTCCCGAGGACTAAGATGGTCGCCTCATATAAAAGTGTACCGGCAACCACACCCTTCCATCGAAACGCAAGAAATGCTTCACGCTAGAAATAGGTGTGGCGGTGGTACCTCCCCGGTCGAACTGGTATTACTGGTATTACAGGTGATAAAACAAAATCTCAAAATACAGCCAAATGTACGACGATGTAGAATTCCTAATGAAACATTCACAGCATCACTACACGAAGCTCAAAGCAAAGTAATAAAAATGTCAAAGCCATTTTACAGTGTCTGGATAAAATTTGCAGTTTTATTTGAGCGAGTTATGACACAACTTTATACTCGTTAAGGCGTATGTTTATGAGAAAGCTTTCTAGAGTTCCGTTGCCAAATAGTGAAAACCGGAACCTTATTCCTTATGCATGTCCGGTTGTCACATTTATTTTACTCGGTATGTGTTAGAACTATGAATAAAGCAGTAGTAAAATTGAAGGAGAAAGAAGCCGAATGACATAGTATCTTTATAATATTTTTCAACAACAGGTCTCGACTTTGAGGTCAAATATTCTGTTCATCTATGAATTATAGGCAAACAATATATTAAAATGGTGTAATATATGTTTATCCCATAATATTTCAAAATTATTAACTCTAGTTTTTTAGATTCAAGATTCATTTGCGAATTATTGCAAGATATATTTTGAACAGATTGCGTTCCCTAAAAGCTTCTAGATCATTTTATAGAACTTAGATAAATTTTTATTTAGAAAACTATTCCCAGTCTTCTCACAACCCACTTTTATCTAAAGAATATGGCGCGTTCCCAGAGCCATATAAGGCTCTGACTCAGGACAAATACATTTATCATCCAAACTTATCTTTTCAAAAACATATTAGCAATCACACAGGGCGCCTCGGCAATCGTTATTTGAACAAGTTAAACAAGAAGAATAATTTATTTTCGTTTCTTTTTCTTATTCTTTGAACATAGATACTTGTAATATAGCGCTTGTAATAATGAAATATGTTTTTTGAATTTTCTGTAGCTTATAATCTTGTTAGGCATATAGAATACATGAAATCTACGTCTGATAGTAAGTAGTTGCTATTATTAACTTATTATGAAACTATTATTTTTAGGCTTATTTATTGGGGAAATCTATATTCAGAACAGCATAAGTTATGATACAAACATAATTCTTATAATAATATAAGCGCGACTACAAAAGCCTTGCTTTCATTCTTTAATTTGGACCAACTCATCTAAATACCTAACTCGATTTACTTTCACAACATAGGGAAAGCACAAATTGTTATTTCACTAAAAAACAAAATCTGTAGAAGAAGTTAATGTAAAACATGGTCTATATCGCTATATGTATTTATGTTTCAATCCTATACAGATTGGTTTAATTATTTCAAGATCAACCTATACGAGAGGAAAGCTGACTAACGAGTTTTAATAAGTACATTAAGAGTATGGTCAACAATAATTAATTTTGATTCGTATTGATGAATAATATAAAAGCCCTCTCCACGGGTTTCGTAGATCACCAAAGCGGCACAAGTCCGGGGCTAAATTTATAGACAACGGATATCCGGCAGATAGGGACGTCTAGCCGCGAACTAATTTACCGGCTGTAGTACAAATTGTCGCTTTTTCATTCTTCTAGTAGTATTTTTTGTGTAATGTCTTATTTATATTAAAAAACGCCCTTTTTTTGTTCTCGAGGAGAAACATTCAAAAAGTACCCGACGCCGTGGGAGCGAGGCAGGCTTAGGTGCTATTTTATCCGCACTATAACCCCCTGGAATGCCCGCATGCCCGGCTATGAAGAAGACTCCGGGATCTCGAAACGACCGCAACTGGAATCCTCTGAGCGCGTTGCCCCATCGGGCTCCTCCCAAATGGGCGGCTGGGCCCACCGCTCCGTCTAGTCTTCACGATGCGACTATACATACCGCCGTCCTTCCCGGGATCCCCTGACCGAACGGTTCGAACTTCCACTCTAGGCACCTGCAACCCCGAAAGCCCCTTTTGGTCGCCTCTTACGACAGACAGGGGATGCCGTAGCCCTATTCTGATCCCGGAACTACAGGGACAATTAAAATACATCTGAAAGTGTACAATAATAAAATGCAAATATAAAATGTTAATAAATCCTAGCCGTTTATCGACTATCCTTACTATCATTCTAATAATAATTTAATTTACAGGCTTATGCATGCGAGTCTAGTCTATGTCAAAAAATTCAAATTAGTTATATTTTTTCTTAAAAACGTTCCTGAAAAACATTAGATATTTCAAATTTACAGTCAAAGGATTCTGTAGTTTAACAATTCTATATATACATATTTATACCAACAAGGATTATATCACACATATTTGTCTAATTCAGATAACAATAACAAAATGAAGATCAGTCGCTTGCAATAATAACGCTAAGCAGCGATCTCTTCCGGAAGACTCATGCATTAAATAAATTAGATGAACAAGAAATAAAATTGGGATGGGAAGTGTGTGTAAAGCTACTAAAGAAATATGATATATAATTAATGGTTAACAATAATTACAAAGTTGAAAAGTTAAAATAATAATAAAAAAAGAATACAAATGACAAGAAAACTGTCAATGAAAATAGGCGACTATCAGCGACCCTGGGAGAAGCAATCGCATGTGTATTTGCTCCAAATAAAACTCCTGTTTCGTATAAATTTGATATTAATTCAAGTATGCGGAGTTAGGTAATTTTCGTTACGGAATTTATTATTCGGTCGCCGCGCTCAAAGCCCGCGACAAAAGATATGCAATAGCTTAATAACATGCCTATTGATTTCAACACCATTCAGTTAAAGCTAACATGCAATAATTTTAAAATTTGCAGTTTCCTAGTGCAATCCCATACACTCTTAATAGGTCCAATACAAATTAACACAGAAATAAATATATGAAATGAAATGAAATGAAATGAAATGTCTTTATTTTGTATAGGCCTGCGGATGCACTTACAAATTGTCAGTTAAATTTTTTTTTCTTACACTACCACCGGATCGGAATACGACCTCAACTGAGAAGATCCGGCAAGAAACTCAGCGGGTTTGTCTTTTTTTCTTATTTATATTCATTTTTTTAATATACACACGATAATAATGATCAATAACCGATTTCAAAAACTTAGTTGCATAATTTGGAGTATATTGGAATAGAAAAAGATCTTCTCTAAGATAGATATATAATCCCGAAAGGTGCATCCGCAGTGAAATGGTAAATTCAAGTCGGCACTGCCTGCGGCGTTTTCGAGTGTGGAAAAGTGATGAACTATTGTCTGTAATATTCATCACATATGTCAGACATTCGCCAGAGCTTTCTGGCATTATATACTTGTAAGTAGTGACCCGAGGGAGTTTAATTATTTTCTGAGTCTCTTAACTTTATTACTTTTTATGATATAGAAGTAATAAAGAGGTATGCAGTCCACCTGATATCAAATGCCGCCTATAAACAATCAACTTTCAATAAGATCAGAATCTTAAATGACGGCCATAGATAAGGTTGTGCATGTTAACAGCATTTTTTATCTCTGCGGACTACGTTCGAACTCTTTGGATATTTATGTATGTATATCATCCTAACCGCATCCTTCGGACAAAATTCAGTAGGGGTTGACACTGTTGTTATGGGGCAGAAATTAATATAGCAGTAGTGTCCCGAAAGTAAAATTGAAAATGTTTTACGACATAAAGTTGTCTAAGACAAGTTTAACAATTAAAACTATAATTCGTCTAACCTCAATTTCATGTTGGTATACAAAATGGCACTTCAAAACCAAGTTAACGTAAAACTACGTTTATTACGTGACAATTCCGTTTTCGAACTAATTATTTTGTCTTGCGCAATTCGTTACGGCGAGGTCGGTGACACAAGGGATAGCATGACTATTTGTAGAAGATCTATTTAAAGCAATTATTAAATAACAACCCACGTAACTGACGTCTATTGCGATAGAAAATTTGTAACTTTACGTTTGTAAGACCGGTTTCTTTACGCAATATGTGTCTGTTATTACGGCTCTGGTTACAATTATCAGCTGTTTTTGAACCTACTTTTATTTGTAAGTCATCCATAATATAGAAATTTGAAGTGAAAATTTGAACTCATATTATTTAGCTTCTTTGGCTAAAATTATTAATTACAATGAAGAGAATATCCGTGAATAATGCAAGCGCTAATTACAAGTAGTACACTTTTAACATGCACCCTAAAAGTAAAAATGTCACCTGAACTGTATTAGATGTACTGATTTGAATTGCTTTCGCTAGTAATTATGCAATTCCGATTTAGTACTCAATTTGGGAGTTTCGAAACTAGTTTGGGGGCCATTTTCATTAGAGTAGACGCCATCGATAATGGAACTGTCAGGTGTAATTAAACACGGTATTCTCTGGCTTCAAATCTATGTTACAAGTTCCAAGGTAAAATTTGATTTAACTATTCACTAATAAAAAATATGGTAGGTGATGGTAGTGTTTATCATAAATATATATAAAAAAACAGCCAAGTGCGTTTCGACCTCGCGCACGAATTGTTCTGTACCATTATCAATAAAAACAGCATAAAAATCACGTTTGAATAGGAGCCCTCTTCAAATATTTATTTTATTTTAATTCGATTATTTATGAATAAAGTGAATATATATAACTAACATTGTGAATATTTCAAACGTCTCTACCTGTTTGCTTTAGTAATATAAAACAACAAAACATGTTTTGCATATGGAAACGCCTATATTCTTAACATATTTATAAGCAGTTTCACAGATTGGCACTATCACTTTGTCTGAATTGATTCAATACTTTAAGAAAATCGGTGAAAAAAGAAACAAAGTTGATCTCAGAATAAAAACAAAATATCTAATAATAAAGTACACCTCTCAAATAACCTTTCAGGTATAGCCGGCACTCTATTAAAGTCATATGAAATATAAGTGTAGGTATAAGAAAATTGGGCCAATTTCTTCAGCAACAGCATATCGTGGCTATATCCATTATGTTACGAAACGTCGGAGGTTATGATGTTCGGTCGTAAAGCTCAAGTTATGGTAAGATCGGTGATAAGTACCAATCTATCTGATTGGAGAAGCAAAAGAACGTACAGTCCACCTGATGGTAAGTGGTCACTGTCGCCCATGGACATCTGTAAGCAACTTCATATAGAACATGGGTTCTATCTGAAGTCAATCACAGATGCGTTGCTACTCCCGAGGACTAAAATTGTACCGGCAACCACACACTTCAAATTGGCAAAAATGCTTCACGCTAGAAATAAGTGTGTCGGTACTTTCCCGGTCGAACTACACTGGTTCTACCACTTGGCAAAAATAATGATAGGCTAGTAATAAAACAAGGAAACTTCTATTGAATGTATCAATTAAGACGACAATGAAGATGATAATTATATTGTACTTTTCGGAATTTGGACAGGCTTTAACCTTCAACTAAGAAAAGCGGCCATTTAACAATTTTGTAGCATTACTGATGAAATAAAGTTTTTAGTCAACCCTACATTTAAGACTTCAATTCAATCAAAGGACCGTATACATTTAAGTAAACAAAAAAGTAACAATTAAGTAAACAAATTATTTACATTCATACATAAATTACACATGTCCGGTGGGAATAGTGAAAAACGATTTACCAATTAGTAAATAGTTTTAAATTGATACCAGGACAGCAAATACACGTAGGTGAAGTCACGAGCGATACTAGTTTATCTCTGAGCTTGATGCAAAATGGAAAGACTGCATTGAACACATCTGGGACCTAGAAAAATCATTTATTCAAAAATCGGTCTGCAATTCCATAAAACGGTAGTTTTACTAGATTTTAGTACCGCTGGATGGCAGTTTCGAAAATAGTCAATATTTTATGCATACGTATTTATTGGTCTCGACTGAAACTGTGTGGAACGAACCGATATTCAAAATCACTTTATTCAGCTCCCTACTTGCAGCTAAGCACGTCTAGACAGATAGACAATATTGCGATACTGTCTTTAACAGAAATGTCTGACTATTGACGAGTAAATATTATACGGTTAATAAATCACCAATCTTTACGCAGCCACAAAGAGCTGTTTAATGCACTATGCCTGCAACCAGAGATTCGATTAAAAATAAATCAGAAGTATAAGTCTCAGTTTACAAATCAGAAAACTACTTTGAACGTCATAATTACAAATAGGCGAGGCAGCCCGGGAACAGTTTTATACGTAGATATATACGGATTTACCATCACCTCGATTTTTTATGGTATGGAATTTCCGAATGAGAATGTGTGAAATGTCCATAGCTTTGGCAGTCAAAAAACGAAGGGTTCTATAAAAATACGGCGGTATTATATCACCAACTATCAGCGTCATAATCTTTTACGATGCACATGTTAGAATATCAGTGACGCGACATCGCAATTTAACCCGACGTCGCTCCTTGCCACAATCCGAATCCGAAATTTGAAGAAACCGTATTGTGTATTTATGCTACTGTAAAAACCCGTATGTTGGTTGATTTAAGTTTTACCTGTAAATCTTAGGATTTACTGACATGAGTTGGTAAATGTAATTGATTTTTAAAAAAGGCATATATTATCGGGCTTTTACCAATACAATTTAGTACATACTAGGTCCTACCAGTGATGGTTGGTAAATGTTGTTTTACGGAATAAAACAATCATTTATTTCAATCAACTATCAGTCATAGTAATCCTACGTATTTCTATGTATCATATTAGAGTAATTAATAAATATAAGCTTAAGCAACAACAACATAACTTACAATACTTTTATAATGCATATGAACCCATCCTATATAAAAAGGCTGACAGTAGTTCTGCATCATCAGAGTAAAGGTATTCAAAGTGAAATTATTCATGAATTATGACATTTCTTTTATTAACATTTATCTTATCATTGAGGTAAATCCTAAGATTTACCAAGTAAATGGTGGTAAAAGTTCGAAACGAACGATGATCACAGAACTGTTTGGACATTTACCACTACGAGTTAGTAAATCTTAGGTTTTACTGGAAAGTCTTAGGACTGTTTTATCTGACTGTTACTGTAGTTCGGGCTTTTAAAGTAACATAAACATATGATTTAGTAGTATGTGAACATGATTGCCAAATGTTTCAACAAGGTGATTAAGATATCAGATCTTAGTCACCTTTACTTTAACGCTTCAAAGTAGTGGCCTAAATTTAATCGCCTAATTTTAAAATTCTTAATCACATAAATCTTAGCTCCTAGTATTAGTTTTTTAAACTTAATTTGTTACATAAGTAATGCTTAAACTTAGTCGCCTATATATATAAGCACATAGTTCACCGCGCGAGGTATTCTTTCACTTATTTTTACTTGCAAATACGAGTAACTTTGTCAACTCAGAAGTCCCGGAACCTTGGCCCCTCAGATGGAGAGGTTGAATTCTAAACCCTAGGCTTTCAATGCTCAAATGAACTACATGGCAATTTCCCACGTATAATCTCATAAAACAAGGTTAGAGATATTTTTAACAAGACATCATTCCATACATTTTGAAGTATCTTCATTATTTTTCCAAGGGTTATCGTCGCGTAAGAGTGCTCGGAAGGTTTGGTTGTTGCGACGCCAAATTTATTTTTTTACATTTTTATAGCTTTCGTAACAGACTCTTGAATCGCGGAGACCATGCGTCCATTTATTTATTTATTACCTATTGCTAAATGGATAAACTCACTGTCTTAAATCACTGACTGTTAAAATACTGCATATCTCTATGTAAATATTATTAGCAGTAAAACCGGGGAGTCTCTTTTAAACGTAATCCGTAGAATTTAATGTGTACTTTATTTAATTTATACCTTTGTTATATTACGTTTAATTTACAACATATTATATGTGATTTTTATTTAAAATATGCGTGTTTACTATGAAAATTAATTATGATACATTTAAAAGCCAAAAAGAAACGCGAAGTCCCGTGATAGATATCACCTACAACTCCTGAGTAATTAGTATTAGTTAAGTTCATATATTCATAGCAGCAAAATCTTGTTAAACTTAAGAACATTGCATTCTCAATATTATTTACAGCACATAACAATACGTGTAATATATCGTTATAAAATAAAGGTATAATATTAGTCAACTTAATATTAGTTCAGAAAGTACCTGTAGATCGAATACCACACGGTTTGTCAAACCTCTATCTTACTAAGCTTGAATGCCATTATATTCGAGGATAGTTCCAATTGCATTCAAACAATCTAATCAAATTATCTTAAAACTATGTGCCGAGTACACACCACATATCTCGAAACTAAATTGGAACCTGTGTGACTCGCTTAACAAAGTTGTTGTACCGACTCTAGTATTTCGAATTGATTGCTTGGTTAAGTCTACGAGTATACAAAGCTACAAAGCAACAATACATTTACGTATGTTACTAAATTGTTATCACTTAAATAATGTTCACCAATGAAAACCGATGACATGATTTAAGAGTATTATCGCTTAACTTACGAGAAGTGGTTGACTTTACCAGCTACTGCTAACTTTGACTAAGTATTTCCGTTTTAGCGGTTTCATCTATGCTGCATCACATTGTCGATGTGCTTCCATTCGCAGTTTAAAAAAGTACATACATAATACACATGTCAGAAGTGATACCTCTTTGGTCAACAGATTTTTAGGGTTCCGCACCGAAAGGGTGAAAACGGAACCCTATTACTGAGACTTCTCTGTTCGTCTCATGAACCGTCATAGCTAGACAGTTGAATTTCCACAGATGATATATCTCTGCTGCCGCTACAAATACTAAACACAGAATAAAACAAATATTTAAGTTTTGTCTTGCTGTCAAAACTTGCGATAGCGTATTACCAAAGTGTTGAAACTATAACGTTTAGGTAAGTTCGTGGAAAATTATAACTCCCATACCAAAAGCGTGATGTTCCTTTCAGGTTTTGTATAGATAATAATGGTATGGAACCCCCTTGTGTGCGAGTTTGACTCGACTTAGCTTTTTTTTACAATTAGATGCATTGTACATCACTACATCTAGCTTTTGAAAAACAACACAGTTATCAATCACCGATTATAAACTTACACCAATTCGCACTTGGCCAGCGCGGTGGACTATGGCCTAAAACTCTCTCATTCGTTGACGGTTGATTATAAACGTAGGATGTTTGCTTGGGTACTAATTATTTCGAGCATTGAAATGTGAATTTAACTCAAAGACAAAACTTCATTATTACGAGTATCTTGCTTTAATTTTTTTTTCTTCCGAACATTGTCTAAATAATGAAAGAAAAATATTTCCATCAGAAGAAACATACAGTATTAAACAATTTACATTTGCAACAAACCGATACAACGAGCCGTAAAAGCGGATTGCAATAGAAATGCAAACCGTATAAATATTTATGACGTAGAACATATTATATCGAGAAGGGGCAGATGAATGTTGCTAAGGTTTTAGCTTTGTATGTTTATATATTTTATACAACATATACTTGACAAAATATAATAAATGTGAACTATAAAACCTTCTTTTCTGCTACGCAATTCTGTAAGACAGACAATTTGAAATACTAAGTCGGCTGTAAAATTTGATTAAATACTGCCATTAGCACCGTATCAAGCTAGGTATTTTGATATTATATGTTTGTAATTAGCTTACCGGAGAAAATGTTTAATTACCTTGGACACAAAAATTTATTATTACATTATTGATATGTAGATTCAATTCAATTCAATTCAATTCAATTAATTTATTTGCAGAATAACAAGATATACAGTCATAATCATTCTAACCCACTAGGGTATGCAAAATTGTCACAAACATATTCCAAGATAACATTTGACTAATCATAAACTAACATTAAATGTGCTCTTACAAAATTCGAATGATTTGTTGGCATTTTGTAGAATATAACTAGGTACTAGTCTATTTTCTTATTTATTTATTTTTCCGTCTTTTCTGAAATTTGTTACTCTTTAGATGAGACAATGTACGACCAAAGCGAAAATGATTCGAGTGAGCCCGCTTTAAGTTCCTTCCAATACAGTATTGATGAATATTTCATACATTGCTTGCAATGTATTTCGTAAAATTTACTTCGTTTCGAATTCAGAATTTAACTGTGTAATAAAGCTGTCTTGCAAACTGGCTATTTAGGGAATAAATTGTTCTCACAAATGTTTTATTTGACGACCCGCGTGGCCGAGCGGTTACGACGCGCAATGGGTTCCGGGTTCGATTCCCGGCTAGATAGGTATCTGAATGATGAGTTTAGATTCATGTTCTGGGTCTGGGTGATTGTGTATTCGTATTATGTGTGTTCATGGTACCCACGACACAGGCGAAAATGCTAGTGTGGGGCTATAAGTGTAAAAAGCGTGTTTTTTTTTTCCATCTCTACTATTATTATAATTGCCAATGTTTGTTACGCTTTGACGTGAAATCTACTCAACAGATTATCATGAAACCTTGTACACATATTAAGAGAGAGGTATTGGAAGAATCAGGATACTTTTATTACTCGTAAACCATATTTTGGCAGATAGGATTGCTTGTGAAAAAATTTAAGACGTAGGAAGCAATGCCGGCGAGGCCACGGGTAAACGTTAATATAGTTTATAGTTATACATCAAGAGCTAGATAATTTACGTACATTAAGGATTCAGAATTTATATTGCTGGATATTTTTTAGGATTTCGTACCGAAAGGGTCACAACGGAATCCTATTACCAAGATTGTCCGTCTGTTCGTCTGTTCGCCAGGCTGCATCTCATGAATCGTGGTAGCTTGTAAAATATTCATAGGTAATGAATTTCTGTTGCCGCTATAATAATAAATACAACAAACAGAATAAAATAAATATTTACGGTGGCTCCCATACAACAATTGTGATTTATTGCCGTTTTTTTGTGCGTGAATCCGACTCGTAATTGGCCGGTTGTTTACGTAAAAAAACCACGCTTTCTACACTCATAGCCCCACAGTAGGATTTTCTCCTGTGCCATGGGTACCATGGACACACACAAGACGAATACACAAACACCCAGACCCAGAACATGAATCAAAACCTGTCTAGCCGGGAATCGAACCCGGAACCCATTGCTCGTCAAACCGTTATGGTAACCGCTCGGCCACGTGGGTCGTCATGTATCGTCGTCGTCACGTAAAAATCTTTAACATAACCAACAACCGCAAATATTGTCACATCACGCGTTTCAAACTCTGGAATTTCATCGAGTACTTCATAGCTAAGCGGCCATTTGCTTTAGCTATACAAATCTGAATAGCCATTGAGCAGTCAGTTGTTTGAATATTTTGTCCTTGTGTAATGGACGCTTTTAAAAGCACTTGATACAATACGAAACTACGATCGACTTCTTCACTGTTGGATTAGTTTCCATTATGCTTTTTCTTTTATAGTTTTGATGTAGTAAACTAGCAAGCAGCGTGCCTGATGGATCTATTGACCCCAGATAAGTTGAGGTTGAGGTTGGCCGCAGACGCTCTGCCACCCTAAATACTAAATTAAAACTCCCCGGATAAGCATATCATCTACACTACACCTTTCTGACCACAACCCAATAGCGGTTAAAACCTCTGCTGTTAGGATAGACATAGGTGTGGTAGTGCTGGTCCGAAGTCGTAGTAAACGAGCATGCATACCTGATGGTAAGTGATCACTGCCGCCCATAGACATCCGTAATCAACTTCATACACGACATGGGTTCCATCTGAAGTCAATCACAGATGTATTGCTGCTCCCGAGGACTATGATGGTCGCCTCATGGGAAAGTGTGCCGGCAACCGACCATTCTATCGAAACGCAAGAAATGCTTCACGCTAGAAATAGGTGTGGCGGTGGTACTTCCCTGGTCAAACTACACTGGTTCTACCGCCTTGAGAAATTGAACCCAGTAATAATCCAATAATAGTGGTAGAAACCATCGAATTCCACCATCATTATTTCGATAAAATTAAGTAAGTATATTCTAGTTGGAGGATCATCGATGTAGTACAGGGATCGGAATAGGGCTACGGTATCCCCTGACTGTGATAAGAGCCGACTAAAAGGGGCTTCCAGGGTTGCAAGGCGATCATGGGAAGAACGGCGGTATACTTGGTCGTATATCGTCGTAAAGACCAGACGGAGTAGTGAGTCCAGCCGCTCACCTGGAAGGAGCCTGATGCGGCAACACTTCGATGCTTTCTTTTGGAGATCCCGAAGTCCTCTTTGCAGCGCCGAGCACCGGGAGGTTTTTAATGCGGTAAGAATCCTACATAACCCTGCGTCGCCTCCACGGCGTCGGATACATTTCAAAGGTTTCTCCCTCGACAACAGAAAATATGCATGCAGGTTAAGTATTTAGTAACTTTATTTGAATAGCATTCATTTAGAGTATCTCGAGAAGAGTTAGCAAAAAAGACGAGTATAGAGACAGCTGAATTCAAAACAGAAATGTAAATTCATCATGAAACCTGGCAGGATTTCGAACCCGGAACCATCTGCGTTTCAAATCAATTTTATATAATTCTGGTTTCTACGTAAAAATTGAAAAACCAGGCGCAGATAAGGGTACTTCCGTTGTTGTTAATAATACCTACTCATATAGCATTTTAATGAAGGCGTCTAACCAGACGTTAATTCTCGTTTAATGAAATCTGCGCCCCTTATACACAACGTGAATAAAACGGGAAGCCTTTCATTAAAATAAGCTTTTGACGATAAGACCAACTGTAAATATTTTTTTTTATTATTAAACTTCATAATAACATTTATACGATTGACACTGTGAAATTGCGTAAAAAATTGCTCATAAAAATTAAAGTCGTATTTTTCAGAGATTCCTACGAAGACATAATTATTAATTTTATACCTAAATTAATTATGAATCTAATTAAAATAAATACTAAGCTAAAGCTTACTTAAAAATCTTGTGTTGGTCAACGTTATCTTATAATAAATCTGTAGAGAGGTCAATTCTATTCAAATATATTTCCAAAATAACTATCAGGAGGTGATAAAAGATTTTTTTTTTCAAATAATGCATAAAACATACATAAAATCAATTAAAAACACATTACACACACTAAATTGCATTTGACATAAGCACATACATAATAAACTAAATAAAACATTCAATGTCTTACTATGAAAACACATAACGTCAAAAATGTCAGACGTCTTTTAAATGCAGCTTAGTTAATTAAACCTCATTTTACCTCTAACGGGTGTGTTCAAAATAATTTGATAATTATTACAATTTATTTGAATTCGAGAAATATTCGCGTTACTCTGGACGATAAGAAGTTTAGTTTTTTAACTTAAACAACGGTCGAATTTCGACCGTTGCGACGGGCGACTAGTAAACATAAATGCAACATTTCTTCACTTCATTTTTGCTTGATGCGTAAATAAAGATGTGAGAGGTTATAAAAACTCAAACAAGTAAGAACGTTTTGTCCTACCATATAACTTTTCCTTTGTTTCATGTCACGTTCACGTATTTATTTTTCCGCTTTTATAAAGGCGCAGTGGGAATAAAAACATACTAACTGTGCGAGTAAGGAATGAACGGAGAATATTTCAAACAAAAAGTAATGGTCCTTTTGTACGGTCAGATACCTTTATGACACAAAAGTTTGACTCAGTTTTCATTTTAAGAAATATTCAAATTCTCTGGGCTATCTTTTGGAATACTATCGATATGATTAAAGGTGGTAATTATTAGTGAAACCAGAGTACCCCAATGTCTAGTACGTGATACGTCGGACGCCAAAACAAACCGAGAAAGGGGGGAGAAAACCCAAAATAGATTAAATTGGAAAATATTCTGGACCAGGAAAGAGCCTAGCCGTGAATGTAATGCCTTAAATAATAATGAGATTTTTTTTTGTTTTAGCAGACAATTTTATCAATGTTATTAATTCGTGTACGGTCTAGGTACCATGGTAATTAGGAATTCAAGGCTATCCAAATTAGTCCTCTAAGGTAACAATTTAGAAGGCCATAGACTATATGTACCTATCCATAGGTAGGTGGCAGCTGCCAAATATTATCAGACCGCATCCTAGCACCAAGAAATTTGCCAAAAAAAATAATTTTATTTATTAAAATTAATTTTAATATCTCTACAACAGTAATAGTTATAGAGACTATGTACCGGTATTTAGGCAAAACGCCCGGGGCTTTCCTTTGGAACTGTTGTTATCTGAAAGGTGTCTTCCCTTTGACCGTTTGAAGTAGATGCTTTTGAAGGAGGGTTAAGCCGCCGATTGATTAGATATAATTATTTTCTATTAATTACTGGTCTGAAATTAGTAATATTAGTTTAAAATTCTAATAAAAGCCTTCAAGTGGAATTGGTAATTTCGGCTTTATGAAAATAGTTTGAAACTAATTGATTTATTGTTCCCAAATAGGCAAATAGTAAAATCAAGTAATTTTGAATATCTTTATACACGTACTAGTAAAAATGGAATTAATACGAGATTTTATCAAAAAAATTAAGTAGCAATGAACTTGGAATCTTGCTGGTGGTAAATGGTCACAGTTACCCAGTGATATTTGTAATTCATTATAGAACAGGGGTTTTGTGTAGTTGAACTCAATTATTAACGTGCTACCACTCGTGAAGACTAAGATGGGCAAATTTAACTCAGTTGATATCCTAAATGTAAATTTATTTGAGGGTAAAGAATTTATTTATTACTCACAGAATACATACATTGTTCACTTACAAATATGAGAATTTACAATATTATTTTACATTATTACACATCTTAAGCCAGTGTCGTATTGCTGAAATTTTGTAAATTTCTGCTTAAAACAATTTATTTGTTTTATTTAAAATTTAATTTATTTAATTTCACTCTTCGTTTTATTTATAATTTATTTTTATTTATACTTTTCTGATAAGATTTAAAACAAAAGGTTTTATTTATTTTTAATATTTTGTTTTGTATATACTGTAAATTAATAATTAGTAACGTTTATTTGTACTACATTCTTGTATCTAGTATTAGGCAAGTTAATATAAAACTGTGTCCCTTCAAACATTAGGTATATATCTTTTTCCATATAATGTTCGTGGTTTATTTAAGACTAACAAATTAAATTTAATATCTAGATGTATTTAAACTTACTGAACATAACGAACGATCTGATAGAATCCGATAGAAATGTTTGAAAAGAGTTCAATTTTCAGAATAAAAATGTTTATTGATTGCTGTTGGTTTAACCTTGAATTAGTCAAGCGTCCTCTTATATTATCGCATCAACAATTTTAGCTAGAATAATAGTAACGTTATTTCCCATTTAATAATAATTAATGAAAGAAAAATATGATTCAGAACGTATTTTTGCACAGCTACAAAATTTGGTTTGGTATTCTTTGATTTTAACTTGTAGTTAAACTGAACTGAAATTGATTTTAACTTATAGCCAATATTTGATCACTCTCGCGACAAAATAGTGCTATAAAATAAAATGTCATGATACGATAAATGTTAAAATATTTGAGAACCTAAGATGAAAGACAAGTTTTAAAGACAAAGTTTTAGGGCGCTTAAATACATAAAAACTTAGAATACCCCTTTGTGATAAGCCGAAAGCGACCCTTTTTGACCTTTCCATGCAGATAAATGGTAGATAACACATTATTGCTTCTAATACAATATCTGGCGAAATCTCCATACGTATATCCACATTGTAACAAATAATAATATACTATACGTCATTCAATATGTAATAAATTAGAAACTGTAATGCCATACAAAAATGACCTTAATATTTTTTCGAAGTCATATATTACTTTTCGAACAAAAATCTTTAAAAATATATAATAAATATATTAATAACTAATTTACTTGCATTATTTATTTTATGTACGGTCTTAACATATTAAGATGATTATATTTATTTAGTTACACAATAATTAACAGTTGTCTTCAGCCAAATTGTAATAATTACACTGTTTTGTCTAAACTTCTTATCACTCGATCCCTATTCTAAATCTATTCAAAGAGCTTGAGGGACGAAATTGGAGGGTTGATTAAAATGAAGATGTCCACAATGATGAAAAATGTAAGGAAAAGTACATAATAGATAGATACATCTTTACAACTAACGTCTTAGTCGGAATGTAAATTAATCTGTAAAGTAATAATGTAATTCGTCTCTCAGGAACAGTCTACAAAACTCCTAAAAGTCTTAGGATATAGTCTACCGCGCTAGTAGGTGCACGAGCATGCAGTGGTAAGTGGTCACTGCCGCCCATGGACATTTGTAATCAACTTCATACAGAACATGGGTTCCATCTGAAGTCACATTACACATGCATTGCTACTCCCGAGAGCTGATGTTCGTCTCATGTGAAAGTGTGCCGGCAACCACACCCTTTCATCAAAACGCAAAAAATGCTTCAAGCTAGAAATAGGTGTGGCAATGGTTCTTCCCCGGTCGAACTACACTGGTTCTACCACCTATAAAAGTTCTAATCTGTAATTGTCTCCAGATAAAACCCTAGTTCTGTGTAAAGTTGCCTACTGACGTTCATGGATGGTTCAAATCACTTTGAAAATATTTTTATGAAGTCTATCTTTATAGGTTTGCTCACCATGTTTTTATCCACCCTAAGACAATGATAATTATTTTCAACATCGTATTATGAACGTAAAAGTAATATAACACAACACTTGTAGGTAATATGAGCTCGGAATCATTTAAGGTCGTATAATGGACATTGCAAAGCTATGTAGTAAACTTTAGAGGAATTTAATTCGTTGACCTCTGTTTTCGAAGTTCTGTTCGAGTTGAGTTGTTAATTAGTTTGCAATCCAACATTTTACAGATAAAATGTTGGATGTTTGAGGGCAATTACCGGAGCTTAAGTAAATCTATTTGAACAAATTCGGCTATTGTTTACAATTCTAAGTTAAATTTAGATGCGTGAGTGAAATTCTAGCAGGCGTATTTTAACGAATAATTTCAATTTCAAATATATTGAGCACTTAATAAACGTTTATGAAGTGCCTGTTCATTAGTACTGGGACAATGATTTTTAATGAAACTTTCTTATTTTTCTATTCTATAATGTTATTTGTTTCTTGATAATATTTACAGCAATACACTAAGTACACGAAGAATCAAATACCTAATATAAATAGGTACCTAATATACATATATCTTTTTAGAAAATAATTTGTTTTTGATTTTAATTACGCTGATATCAAAATTGGATACATTTTTCCATAGAATCGTTTCGAAAAATCTGAACCATGCATATATAAATATCTTTATGAAAAAGGCGTGAAATAAAAGGTACATTCATTTTTCTTTTTTTCAATGTTAATTTAAACTAAACTAACGAAACTTGATGAAGATTAATTTGAAACATTTTTAAGGTTTATTCCCTTTAACCTTATACGAAATGTCGGGGCATTTATCTTTTCTTCTATTCAAACATCCAAATGTGTATACAGCATATTTCTACACTAAATAATCCAGAATTACTGAAATGCTATAAAGAAATTCCATTTTATTTTCAACATTTTGTATTTATTTTATGTAACTTATAAAAACTGTTTGATTACAATCTTGGAACGTGTTAAACGATTATGAATGAGATTTATTTGTTTATTTTACCAGAGTAATCAGTTTTTATTTTTCTATAATTCAAGTGGTAAGAGTTACTTAATTAAGTTTGATGGAGTAAGCTTCAAATCTCCTATCATATCAAAATATAACACATAAAATCTTCCCGCTCATAAAGACAACGTAAACGTATGGTCACCACATCTGTCTACAACATAGGTAACTTTTAAATGGATCCGTTTTAAACTTTTATACTTGCATTTTCATACATATTGGAGTTTTAGTATGATAAAACTCCCACATAACCATGCGTCGCTCCCACGGCATCGGGTATCCCTGGAAGGTTTCTCCCTCGAGAACAAAAAAAAAGGTGACCGCTTCGCCCCGCAGGAAGTCATACCTACACTATATATGTATTGAGAATTCTATTATTTAGAATATTATATTAACTCATAACTGATTTATACCTTATTCATCATAAAAAATACTTCACAGAGTACAGGTATACATACATATGTCACTAGACATAAGGTTTATGGGATCGACTTTAACGTAGGAAGGTTTTTAAACAAACCACACTTTATCACTTAAATATGTCCGATCCAGAACAAATATCTTTTCTGTCCAGTAAATATTTGACCCCAAATATCCCCGACATGAAGAAATGGAAACAGTCCCTTGGTGACAAAAAAGCGATATACAAATAATAAACAAGCTTAACTTACAACAAAACATATATTTAGAGTTGAAAAATACACACTGTATGATTTAGTTGAATGTTCGAAGTAAATTATTCCAGCTTATTCCTTAGAGACAGCAATGAATTTAGAATGAACCCCATATAAAAATGCAATCTAAGATTCAAATTTTTACTTGGAGTAAATTAAAATAGTTCATAAGTAGCAGTAAGCATTTACCATCAGCATTTTTTTATAAGTTTAAAGTAGGAAACGAACATGCATGCAAAAACCTGATGGTAAGTGGTCATGAACATCTGTAAGCAAGTTCATACAGAACATGGGTTCTATCTGAAGTCAATCATAGATGCGTCTCTACTCCCGAGGACTAAGATGGTCGCCTTATATACACATGTACCGACAACCACACCCTACCATCGAAACGCAAAAACTGCTTCAAGCTAGAAATAGGTGTGGCGGTGGTAATTTCCCGGGCGAATTGCACTGATTCTACCACCTCAATGTCCGCCTTACTATAAAGAGATCAACAGGAAGTAAAACAGGACGATAAATAACAGTGAAATGAAATGAAATGAAATGTCTTTATTTTGTATAGGCCTGCGGGGGCACTTACAAATTGTCAGTTACATTTTTTTTCTTAAACTACCACCGGATCGGAATACGACCTCAACTGAGAAGATCCGGCAAGAAACTCAGCGGGTTTGTCTTTTTTTCTTATTTATATTCATTTTTTTAATATTATTACAATCATGTTTTTTTTTACATGGTAATGAAAGTTAGCTCCAGTATCTTGCCTTGCAGTTCAGTAAAAGAGAGCCCTGTTTGGTAAGATACGCTACACTTTGACATTTATTAAATATACTATAGTAATGCATATTATTGCTCAGTCCCAAGCTGTTTTGTCTTTTATGTAATCAGAAATTTTATAATACGCTTTACGGCAAAGTTTAATCTTAATCAATGCTTTGAACTTATTCATTGACAAATTTCTGATTTCAACAGGAAGTTTATTATAAAAGCGTATACATTGACCCATAAAAGAATTATTAATTTTGTGAAGACGAGTAATATGTGCAGAGAGATTGTGCTTGTTCCTTGTATTTATGTTATGCGTATCACAATGTTTAGCAAAATTATTAATATTTTTCTTAACATACATCAAATTTTCGTATATAAATTGGGATACAACAGTAAGTATATTTATTTCTTTAAATAATTCTTTTAGTGAACATTTCGGACTTAGGTTATAAATGGCTCGTACAGCCCTCTTCTGCAGTATAAAGACAGTATTGAGGTCTGAAGAGCACCCCCACAGCAGTATGCCGTGTGACATAATGCTATGAAAGTAACTAAAATAAACTATTCTAGCTGTTTCTACATCGGTGAAATGTCTGATTTTTTTTACAGCATAAACCGCTGAACTGAGTCTACCCGACAATTTTTCAATATGGGGACCCCATTGCAATTTGGCATCTAAAGTAACGCCTAGGAAGACAGTTGACTCCACAAGGTCCAAAACCGTTCCATTGAGTTGTACATTGGTTTCAACCTGCCTAACGTTGGGCAGTGAGAATTTTATGCATTTAGTTTTTTTCTCGTTAAGAAGTAAGTTATTTACGTTGAACCAATGTACGACCCTCGAGAGAGCATTGTTTACTTCGTCAAACTTGCTTAATTGTCTTTTAATTTTAAATAGTAATGAGGTATCATCTGCAAACAATACGATCTCGTGATTATTTGCTACATAGTAGGGTAGGTCATTAATATATATTAAAAACAAGAATGGTCCGAGTATCGAACCCTGTGGAACGCCCATGGTAACAGATGCGCCGGGCGATTTAGTGCCATTAATAATAACCCTTTGAGTTCTATCGTTTAGATAAGAAGTCAAAAGGTTAAGAGCTTTGTTCCTGATCCCGTAGTGGTGTAATTTCCTGACCAGTATATCATGATGTACACAATCAAAAGCCTTGGATAAATCACAAAACACGCCAAGGGCATCACGCGATCCATCCCAGGCCTCAAACACATGTTTTAATAACTGAATTCCTGCATCTATAGTAGAGCGATTCCTTCTAAAACCAAATTGTGTGTCATGAAGTATCTCATTGTCATTGAAATACTTCAACAAATCGTTTAAGATAACTTTTTCAAAAACTTTACTTAACGTTGGTAGTATAGATATTGGTCGAAAATTACTTGGACAGGAAGTACTACCAGATTTAAATATAGGAATCACTTTACTTTGTTTCATAAGGTCAGGAAATACACCGTTAGTAACACAAGCATTGAACACAGAAGCCAAGTGCGGAGCTATAAGATGGATAATAGAAGAAACGGCTCTAACAGAAAGTCCCCAGAGGTCTGCCGTTTTCTTACGATCCAGACTATTGAAAGCATTGATTATATTTGCTGCATTGACCTCTGAAAATTCAAAGCTCGTGCTACGTTCTTTTACACACTCTTTAAGCAAGGCCTCAGCAGAGGTAGAAGATGACTTTAGAGCTTTAGTTGTTAACAAAGGTATATTAGTGAAGAAATTCTCAAACTCTGATGCCACCTCCAAATCCTCTGTTACATCTTTATTATTTATTTTTAAATTAAAATTCTGGTTATACTCACATATCTTATTAGTTTCGTCGTTAATAATATTCCATGTTGTTCTAATCTTATTTGTAGATGTTTTTATCTTATTTCTTAAATATAGGGATTTAGCACAGGAACAAGCCAGCTTAAAAGTTTTAGAATATTTTTTTACATATTGCTTAAATAAAGGGTCATGATTATAAGACTTTTCATAGTATAGATCATACAATTTGCGTCTACTAATATAAATACCTCTCGTTGCCCATTCACAAAATTTGGTTCGTCCATGACTTACAGTTTTTGGTTTAAACACTTTTTCAAATTCACCACTGATAAGGTTAAACAACGAATTATATAATAAATCAGGATCATGGTGGTTAGGCAACAGAGGCATTTTCTTAGCCAAATTGCTTTTAAACAGTTCTAGACGGTTACTATTTATAGGAACAAACTTAATCTCCCTCTTTTCAACCTCATTGACTCTCCTAGGGAATACTGCTAACTGCCCACAGTGATCCGAATCAAAGTTATTAATGATTGATGTTTTTATGGGTGTTACGTTTGTAAATATATTGTCAATGCATGTTGAGCTAGTAGAAGTTATCCTAGTAGGTTCATGAAAACTTTTGCTTAAATTGTACGATTTAAATAACAAAATAAGTTTACTTGCTTGGGTTGTTTTTTCTAGTGTATTAATATTAAAGTCTCCACAAACAATAATTCTCTTATTAGAACCTATCGCTTTATAAAGTACCTCATCCATTACTTTCTCAAAATCCTCATAAGGTGCAATGGGGGGTTTATATACGCTTACAACCAGGAACTGCTCAAACTCTATACATGAAATTTCAATTACTCGTTCAACAGACAGATTTACAATATCGTTCCGCTCTTTAAATTTTATGTTTTTGTTGACTATTATGAGGGAACCACCACGTATCATATTTGTTCTGCTGAACGAGCTGGCCACCTGGTGCTTGCAAAAGTTAAACATGATCTGATCAGATTTTAGCCAGTGTTCTGTAATACACAAAATGTCAATGTTGCTATTTTCTAGAAATAATTCTAATTCTAAATCTTTCCCGGTTATCCCTTGAATATTTTGATGCACCAGGCTGACCGAGGATAACTTTAAAACATGTTGTTTGCTTCTATTATTTTGAGTGATAACATTATCGCAAGAGGTTGTCTCTATTGTCGTCTTATCTAATTTAAATAATTCATAATGTCATTATTTGCCAAAATATTGGCTGAATTAATGTCAAAATTAGATTGCTCAATAGAAGCAACCCTGTTAGCCAAATTCTTGGCTGATATATCAATAAAATATGATAGCGATACAGCTATTTGTCTCTTTAAATATCTGGTAAGATAGTAATTATCTTTTGTCAAATAAAAATATTTAACATAATTGTTAAAGTCAATAATATGGATATTATTATCATAATTATTAAAATTTTGACATGTCAATTTATTTAATGTTAAATTCAGATTATACCTACAATTATTTTCCACCTGTGACAAGCTTTGACTGTAGGGAAATGTAAATATAATGATTTTATCCAATTTAAGATTAAGCAAAAGATCGTAATAATAAATTAATTTATTTTTATTTACATTTCCTCTATCACCTATTAAAATAATTAAAGTAGTGTGGGAATTATACTTATGAGTCAATATTTTGTCCATGATATTATGAAAAGATAATCCAGGCATGCAGTGATTGAAAACTGAATGGCCCTTGCAATGATTCGACAAAAGATGACCCATATCCTTTCCCATTTCGTCACTAAACATTACAATATTACTCTTAGTATCTACAGGTAATGTTGGTAACAAATCATGAAGCGCTTGGGAACTATTAGCGACAGATTGGATACATGTATCTGATTCATCAGAGTCGCATTTAGGCAATGAGCAAGGGTCTGATAAAGAGATTTTACTGCTATCGAAATATTTAGTTTTTTCCGACACATTACAAGCCATTAATTCATTCATTGCCAAAATGTACTCCTTTAACTGGTTTTCCGATTGTTCATATTTCGTATTGATTGACTTTAACTTCGCCTCCAAGCGATCAATCTCACATTGAAAGTTATGTGTGTCGGTTTTATATTTCAATGTGGTATTTTTTAGCTTAGAGGCATACATATCTAATTTATCTATGAGTTGTAAACGCTCTCTATTTAATTTAACATTTTTAATAAAAAATCTATGTTTCTTTATTATCTTTTGAGTTTTCCTAATATATTTATTAATTTTGACATATTTCTTGAGCTTGTTTTTGCTACATTTAATCACACTTTTTGCACTTTCATTTGTAAGATCGATGGTAACCATAGGTTTTACATTAAATGGAGCAGAAACCAACTCCGGGGCGCCGGCTACCAACTCGTCGAAAAGACTTTGATTCAAAGATGCAGTGTTGGTATGGTTTGCGGCTTCTAGATGGCAAATTTTTTTATGAGCCTCCTGTAACTGAATTTCTAGAGAATCGATACGGCGTAAGGCCTTCTCATATTCTATGCTGCATTCATAGAATCCGTCCACCACGAGCTGCAGCCGGTCCCGCTCATCTATTACATCTTTATATAAATTATGTAGGTCTGCCATTTCTAATTTCAATTTTTTATTAATATTGAGTAATTCTAATAGTTCCCTTTCGTTATCGTCTCTTTCTTTGTTCAGCTCCTCGCACAACTGCTTGGCAGACTTCAATTCGTTTAGAGTTAATTGAAGTTTACTTTCTTCTTGACGAGCTAAGGCTCTGCGGGTCATCATTTTTAGACAATGAAAAAGATTGAACTAAAAGAGTCAATAATAATAATATTAATATAGCGCGAAAAAAATTGTGCACAGGAACAAAACAAATGTCGTTACAGATTTATATAAAAAGAAAATGTCACAGATGAAAAAGATTATTAAATAATAATATTAATCAAATAATAATTAAATGGCGTAATGATTCCTCAGCAAAAATAAAAAAGAGAGTGAAGAAAAGAGAAAAAAAAAAATAAAAAAATCAAAACAAAAAAAAAAAAAATGAATCCGAGAGGTTTGAACCTCCGTCTATCAATAGTACTGCAAGTTAACGTTCCTTATTCAACGCACCACAAGTGCTTAGAACTATTTAGCGAAAATTGTGTACTGTTCTGGTGCTTTGATAAAGTTCCGTTAACAAAATGTTTTAAAGACACCCTCGATTTATATTTTAATAATTTGTATTGTACATCTATTTTAAATCGTTTATTTACTGAATTATACTATCACAAACACGAAACTAACACAAATTTTGGTTATTATACATCAGTAAGGATGAGCCTAAATCACTGTCCACTGTTATCTGATTGTTTTTATTGCAGTTCAAAGACACTTCACCGTCTCGATTGTTTATCACTAGTCACTATTATTCCGCTAGTTGTATTTAGTGGATAACACTATATGTAAATATTTATAAACTTATCATTTACAATTTAATAAAATTAACATAAATAAAGGGTGTAATAAATTATTTCAATGTAAATTACTGAGGAACCAATTTCACCGTAACAGCTGACAGCTGTCAATCAGTGACGCCATTACGGCATCTATTTATTTTATATCTTCATTTCACATCAATTTATTTAAAAAAAATTGATACGAATACGTAAATAAAGTAGATAAACAAAATTGGAATCAACCTTGCAATATTTATTCAGCACTTTAAAATCCGTAGCAATGTTATTTCGAGGCAAATTGATTGAAACCATATTTAAATCACAATTTTTGTTAAACTGCAGCTAAAATGAAATATTTCGCGTATTCCGTGAACTGACATTGATCTCTTATAAAATGTTTTTCGAGCAGTCATTATCATTACAAAGGACGAATTTTCTCTTATTCCCTATATAAAATGTAAATGAGCATTACTGACTTGTTCTATTTTAAGGTTTAATGCTATAGAAGATTTTAGCAGTAACCGAACTCACATATCATACAACAATATCTTTTTAATTAATTTCAATCCCTATATACCTAAATTGTAAATGGGTTTCAGTGACTTGTTCTATTAAAGTAGCATTAAAAGGTTTAATGCTACGGGTGATACGAGCGATAAGCGATTTCATGTCGAATGTCACTACTGTACGAATTTAAAATTATTTTAACTTTCGTTAAAATGTACCTAAACCAGTATAACTGTTCAACTGTGATCATAATCATGAATAAACAAATGCAGATAGACAGATGCAATATTGGTTACGACACCCCAGACTATCTGTCATACAATCGTGCGGCATACAATGTCAAAGAAGCGTGCTACACGCATTGTTAAGTTTATACCCTTGTTGGCCATTAACTATTTAAGCATGTTTATTTTACTATCAATCCGTGTGGTATATTACTATTGAATAGCACCACTTTCTCTCTTTCTGTGAACGTCGTAGGAAGCGACTAAATAATAAAATCTGAGATATGTAGCAGCGTCTTCATGTACCATCAACAACTGCAGCTGTCACCAATACGCATACAAAGCAAGGTATTGGCAAAGGCCCTGTAAAAGGCTATTTCTAACATTGGACTTTTAATACCGATGGATACATTGATTGATGAAAGTTTAATACTACGTTCCTCTGAGTACAAATTTCTCGTTATAAGACCGCAATATGACAAGTGCATATTCGTTAAACGTTTTTTCGTGTACCTGTAATTTACGAAAATGTTGATTCGTCGAGACATGATGAGAGGCTGAATAACACATTTAGTCAAAACGTTATTTGTGATATATTTCTCACGTACACGTTCTGAAAAATATTTGCCTTTTGATTTTCAATTTTGTTGAGGACGGATACACACTAACTTGTAATAACCTAAGTATCAACTATAACAACAATTTGTATACGATTAGAGTAAGATACATCAGTGCAAACTATTCTGACGGTTTTTGACTTTTTTTTATCCCTAAATCTATACAAGATTCTATTCACTGTTTCAACACCAATAACGTAAAAATTGGCGGATTTAAATATCCTGCAAATTGTTATACCTTTGTTGAAGTGAAACTTCTTTATCGAGGTTGGAAAAAAATTTAGTGTAACATTTTTTCGTTACGCGCCATCTTTTTCTGTTACGCGCCATCTTTTTCTTTTCCCTACCACGCGTGATATTAGATAGATTATTATAGATTAGATTATTAGATAAAGTTTAATAAAAGCCTTTTATTAAACTTTATCTAATTTAACTTTATTTAACCAATTTCTGTAAAGTTGCATATAGTAAATTATTTTTTGAAAAATAACGTCATAAAGAAGTTTCACTTCTTACGAGTGTACGCTAGTACACGCACACATTTTTTATTTATTTACAAGTATTGAATAGACGTCCGCCAATTCGCACTTGGCACTAAACTCTCATTCTGAGAGAAGACCCGTGCCCAGCAGTGGGACAATAATGGGTTGACGAGAGGGAGAGATTGAATAGACATTTCATACGTTTTAATGTGCATAAATAATAGCTTTATAAGCACGAACAAACATATAGATAACCGTAAATAAAAGACGTAAATATGACTTTTAAGTTAGGGTGCATTCTTTTATTTTATTTTTAAGTCACTCGTAAATAAATTGCATTCAATAAAATGAAATAAAGTGTAAAGCATAGAAGTAACGCTATAGGTTGGTATT
This sequence comes from Spicauda simplicius, assembly GCA_949699795.1. NCBI lineage: Eukaryota > Metazoa > Arthropoda > Insecta > Lepidoptera > Hesperiidae > Spicauda > Spicauda simplicius. Next base: position 10,736,062 of record OX453069.1, read on the forward strand.
GACTCACAGTAATGGAATAGTCGTTTCAATTTACTTTCCAGTCTTTTAATAGTAAATTCAGTTTGCTGGCCGGAAGTTGTCATCCCAGAAACTTTCAATTACGAAACATCTATATCTACCGAATTTGATAATAGTCCATAGATAGAGGAGCTCAATCAATAAATATCTCAAAATTGGATTCTTAGTAAAACTCAATGACATTCGATACCATCTCTGTTTGTCTGGTTAGACTACATCAGAAGAAAGTTAATGTTTTTTGAGTATGTACGTATTGGTTTTTTGAGTATGTAGTGTCAAGCTAATATATAGACCACTACAAAAATATACATTATATTATGCTCCTATTTTACCAAAATCCAATAAACAAAATAAAACTAACTAAAACGTATACAATCAACCGTTTATAAGCAGTCGGTTTTTTTTATAATTAAATATAATTCTAAATAATATAATTTTACAAAGAGAGAAACAAAATTTCAACTTTTTCAAACAAACGATAGTTATTTGGTGATGCCAAATAGTTTAGACACTACTTTATTTGTAGGTATAGTAGCGTGTAGTTGTGGGTAGATACAATGTTAATAAACTCAACTAGAGAAAAAATGCAAAGGCAATTATTGTTGTTGTTTAAGACGCATGGTACAGTGACGGTTATTATTATAATTAATCAATTATTATAATAGCGTTTTGTAATAAATATTTTATAATAACATATATATGTGTATAATAAGAAATCGTTAGATTTATAATAGCCATTTTTATTTCTTAACTTTCCTTTCTTTCAATAAGAACCGAATAAATTAGTACTTAGAGTATTTATAGCTCATTAGATGAATGAGGCTAATATAAACAACGTACGAAGTTTTCTCATAAATTTTCTAACGTGCTAAAGTTCTTTGGTACGAATGCAAATTTAATACTTAGATCGCGTGCTGAATACTTCCTTCTGGTGCCTTGACCATAACAATTTAAACGTGAAGTTATGCTATTTCCGAGGTTTTAACTTTATCTGCTATAAAATTAGTATTTTTTCCTTTACATGTTTCTATGCTTCGGTGTATGAAATCAACATAAAACCGTTTTGTTTATGAATAAGTACTGTTAGGACACCTAACAGTACTTATTCATAAACAAAACTAACAGACATGTTAGTCCCTGTTCTGGTTTAAATGGTATGTGGTAAAGGAAACTATGTATATTGGATTTCAACTCTGTACTTCCTCCTTAGGGATAGAAACGCCTTACAAGTTCTTTGTTATTTCCAATTTGTAATAGGTATCTTTGGGCAGAGTTCCCTGCGAAGTTTGACAAATACATCGTCACCCTTGAGAATTATATTGGATAAGTTAGGAAAGATGTCTTGACGATTCATACTGTCCTATTTATTTATTCATTTGTCTTCATATTATACAAACTGCAATGATCATTGATATGAAGCTACTTTAAAACAGAAAAATTCGTCTTGACTATGATTTATGTAACTGGCTTGAAATACCGGCATAAATAATTTTAAACCGTTTATTTATCTACCTAAATAAGTATCATTTACATATTATTAAAAAAGTAAACAAGATGTTATTATGAAAACAAAAACCTGACTGAAGAAACGTTACACTTGTTGATGTCCATGGGCGGCAGTGACCACTTACCACCACGTGGACTGCATGCTTGTTTGCTACTTCAGTCAGATAAAAATAAAATAAAACAAAATTGCATTTGGATATTTCGTTTTGTAATAAGTTATTTTTGTTAATACTTATTAGACCTTTGTGTTAAAATAATAACACGCGCTATAGTCAAAAAGGCTTAACGGATTATAACTTCAACTTTCTGTTGAATTGATCATATGATATAAAAAAGAGAGCAATATGATAACATATTAACTCTCTAGGGTTTACATCGTCCATCGACAGATAGAGTTTTTTTTTCTTCGTCGCGCAGCTATGTTCATGGATCTCTATAACCCGGGGGAGCAAAAGGGGTGTAAATCTTATTTATTAAAGTCCACAGCGTTTATCTGGGTGCTAGGTGCTGGTTTACGGGAAAATTATAAATTATACTCAAGGCATACCAGAGTTAGCCAGCGCTACTAAGTTCTGAAAAGAAAAGGGCCCTTCCAACAAAACCCGCTTTCCTAGTAAAGCAGTATAGTCCTCTCTTGCCCTTCCACATTTTGCCGAATTTCTGCCACAGAACGGCCCCTAGAACAAGCCTGAGTGCGCGGCGCTAAACATCTATACAAACCATACCTTTAGAGTATGCTAGCAATCGTCGCAATAATAGCACCTGGCGTCGACTCTAACCTAATTCGACGTATTTAACTTCTGAAACAACCATGTCGTGCTAGTATCGAATTAGACTTCGTAGTAAATACGTGGGTGCATTTATAACTTAAAATATAAATATAAAATAAAATATAATTCATTTATTTTAGGAAACTAGAAACCAACAAAAAAAAGAGTAACAAATTACTTAGAAGCTACATATATTAGTATCTTAATTGACTATAATTTATTTATTTATTCATTTTATATTAAATTAGCTAATTTTTATCATGTCATTGTCATAAATTACCATCATTGAAATTTTTATTATTAATGCTACAAAATTTATTATTTTGTAATTTTAAAGCGCAGTAAAATTTTAATTTTTTTAAGTTTCTTTCTACTTATTATTTTTAACTTTTCCTGTCAATCCAAAAGTGCAATGTCTTTCATAAGCGACATATGATCATTGTAAAAAGTCATTACTACCCTTTCTTTCGCTTTATGTTCGTGTAATATATTAAAATGGATAAGAGTGACCGGAAATAGCGGCTCAGCGCGACCCACTTCGTCACTCATGGGATCGATATCATTACCGGAACGTTAAGAGGTCTTCGTTTATATTTATTTTGAGTTTTAATTCTAGCGAATCACACATACATTATATGAAAGAATATCTTTTATCAAGTAATGAAAAAAATATGCATTTTTGTTTGCGTCATGTTGTAATAACCACAGGAATCGTCTCGTTTCCCAAATCCAATGTGGACCAAGAGCACATTGTATATGTTACCGTTAGAACCCGTTTTTAGTTAAAACGCGTTTTCTCTAGTTAAGACTAGTTCTCACTACATGCCGTTGTTAAAACTAGAATTAACTGTTCTAACTAGACAAAACGCATTTTATCAAAATTACTCAGTTATTACTGCTTCGACGAGTTCGAATGTGACTGCATTTAACTAAAAACGGGTTCTAACGGTAACATATACATCTCTTAGTTGAACAAGTATTCATTTGTACACCACACATGTAAGTAACAAGATCGATTAAAAAAGAAAAAAAAACGATCGCCATTTGTTAAACTGTTGTACAACTATCGAACGACAGTTCAACGCCAACTGATTCGACTAAACAATCAATCTGCGACTACCCATGCATTGACGACCGGTCAATAGGCGGTACTAGAAAACTAGTATATAAATCGATAAGGACTAGATCTATACGTTTAATCTGTCCTTAGTACGTGTTTATTATGTAACCTTAAACCAGGATCAGAATAGAGCTACAGTATCTTCTGTCTATCGTAAGAGGCGACTAAAAGGGGCTTCCGAGGTATTTTTTAGCGCCGAGGAAGGCTACCGGGGGGTTTTAGTGTGGTAAAAATCCACATAACCCTGCGTCGCTCTCACGGCGTCGGATAACTTTTAAAGGTTTCCCCCTCGAAAACAAAAAAATTAACCTTAAAACGGTCATTATTTACATTTTAGCTTATCATTTCAAAATATATTGCAAGTTATGGCTGAAAACGTAAGCGTAGAATGTATATTCCAATGAAAGTACAAGATTATAAACAATGATTTTCTGAGGAGTTAATAACCGATATTAACATTTTTTCAGGGTTTTATTCATCAGAATGTAACGTACGAGTATGTACAAAATTTCAAAATAATAATAGATCTACCAGTTTCGGCTATACATTGATATCTGGGTCAGCCAGTCAGCTACTAGATATTACGTATGTAAGCTGTACTATAAGCATAATTCTAATAAAAACAGCATAAAATAAGAGTCACAAACATGAATATTTTCTTTGCAAATTCAAAAGTTTACGCAGCAGCGACTTTGAAAAATTCAAAGTGTCTCATTACATTTGTAAAAGATAACCCTTAAAAACAAAACAGCAGTGCTTCACTAATTAACCTGGTTCGCAACATGTATTCCGTAGAATTTCAAAAGAAAACTTATATCAATTTTATACAGAAAGTTTTGCGTCTCTAACAAATAAACCTTGAAATTAATTCATTTATTGCAAGATAAGGTGGAATACATATGTGAAATACATTATTTCTATGCTTCTATACTAACCCAAAGGGTATGCAAATATGTCACAAGTAACAATATAGATTTTAAATTAAATTAAATTATTCTACATTTAAAATTGGACAATGGATACAATAATCAAATTAAATCATAATCTTAAATTAATAATTATACAATAAAATTTCATGTTAGCATTACACAAAAATACTTATTTTATTATAAAAGGAAACTTAAAATAGATATGATAATAGAAGTTGATAATATTTTTATTGATCGAGTGCGAATCAGCGTAAATTATTTGTTTGTAAATATTTTCCGTTTATGATCATGAATATTGCATTATTATCGTTATGTTCTAGTTGCATAGCTTAATTAACACGAGAAAAGAAGATGTATCTATACGACACAATTATAGTTGACTTCTCATTGATCGAATAAGTTTGTTAAACAATTTAACAATTTTGTACCGATAACATATTATTAAGACTGCTTCTAATGTACAATTACATTTATAAAAAGTCCAACTAAATTATCACCCCTGATATACAATTATAGGTTAATAATTGTTGTTTCCTAAAAATACTTAGGAGTATCAAGATGAAAACAAGGACATAAAAGAAAATTGGAAATGTGTCGTCAACCTATTATTGTCCCACTGCTGGGCTCGGGTCTTCTCTCAGAATAAGAGAGTTATGAGCCATAGTCTACCACGCTGGCCATGTACGAATTGGTACATTTCATATACCTTTGAGAACTTTTTTTAAGAACTCTCAGGTGCTTAGGTTTCCTCACGATATTTTGTTTCGCCGTAAAGCAGTGAAATTAATTTCTAATACACACATAATTTTAGCGAGCGTGCCAGAGATTTGAACTTCGGACCTCCCAATCGTGGAAGTCAAAAGGAAAATATATTAAACTAAAATATTTACGATACAAAACGTCTTGGATACAAAGGATTCTAAATTCACAATCAACTGATAAACAACTACAATTTAGTTCACGAAAACGTGACCCAGTTCAAAGTTATACATTATTCACCAAAACGCCGCATAGCCTGCACAAACTGGGGCTCATCCATCACTCCATTCTCACCTTTAAATCCACGTACGCTCAACTTATTATCCTCCTGAAGGGAGTGTGGGACAAATTAATTATAATTTCATGGCACTTTATTAGGAACTAGTCTGTGATACATTAACGTACATTAAAACGCTGTTAAAGAACGTAATTTGTCAGCCGTTAACAAATTTTTACTGTAACATTATTTAAATTTTACACAAGTAACATTGTTAAATTATTAAAAAAAAACAACTGCAAACAATAATATTGTTAAATTATTTAAAAAAAAAACAACAACATAAAAATAAATCGTTTGATTTTTTGTTTTTTGTAGTTAATTATTTTAATTTACCGCCTTTTTGGATGTTGCTACCAAAACGGCTATATAAATATATTATTATGCATATATAGTAAAAGTCTACTTACTAGCTTTCATTTCATACACATGTTTTATAAAATAAAATAATCGGCTCACCCCTTTTCTCTGACTGCAGGGGCCATATTTAAAAAATATATGATCCAAGAGCCGGACGCTATATAATTTTAACAGGTGGTAGAACCAGTGTAGTTCGCCCGGGGAAGTACCACCGCCACACCTATTTCTAGCGTGAAACATTTCTTGCGTTCCGGTAGAAGGGTGTGGTTGCCGGCACACTTTTATATGAGGCTACCATCCTAGTCCTCGGGAGTAGCGACGCATCTGTGATTGACTTCACATGGAATCCATGTTCTGTATGAAGTCGATTACATATGACCACAGGCGGCAGTGACCACTTACCATCAGGTGAACTGCATGCTCGTTTGCTACTTCAATCAGATAAAAAAAAAATTCAAATAATAAATACTATCACAACTGAGTCATTTCAAATGATATGTCATATGTTACAATCTATCAAGCCAAATAATGGACATACATACATACAAACGCTCGAAAAACATTACCCTCCCTTAGACGTGGGCAGGTAAAACCCTTTTTACAAAATCCTGATGAAAGTACAAAGTCAAGGCTGGACAAGATAAAAAGAACTACATACAATGAACGGATATAACTTATTCGTATACACAGTACCTTTACATACACAAGTGCCTTTCGTTAAAAATGTATCCACCCGGCGTCCGAGAAGATTCTTGTTACACATTGTTATATTCACGCGACAGCCAGAATTGCTAAGAAAGGGTTTATCTTGAATTATTCCTCTATCCACTTACCTACACTGACTCAACATTGAAGTGTACGAGAATATTTCTTTAGTACGAGTCTATTACATTTCCTTTACTCTATATTTTCTTAAAACGAACGTTGTTTACGTTTTAGCCCGTACATCGATGCCCATGTATAGGCAAATATGTAAACGATAATCGTTTTAAATAAGGGAATGTAAAAACTAATGTTGTTATTGCTTTATACGCTTCTATACTAATATAGGTAGATCTAATATAATATTCCCTGCCTCGTTGATTTGTCACAGGGAACAAATATTTTAATATTGTATAATCTCTCTCTCGTCAACCCATTATTATCCCCCTGCTGGGCACGGGTCTTCTTTCAGAGTGAGAGTTTTAGCCACAGTCCACCGCGCTGGCCAAGTGCGTATTGGTGGACAAACTGGTGGACAAATTGGTGGTTTTGAATAAACTTGCATTAAAGACACTGTAGAAGTTATCCGTATATTTGAGAAACGTTAGTCTTATTCGGCAGGCAAGTGATAGGCCATTATCACTTGCCGAAGCTAAGTTTTACGCAAGCATTCGTGCTCCGTAAGGTACGTTAAGGCAACGTTATTATTGGTTCAATTCAACGGAGGCCATTGTATAGAATAGAGAAGTCGCAAACGACCATGCCCTCCACTGTAGGTAAGTGGCCACTGCCGCCCTTGAACATCTGTAAGCAATCCTAGATAAATTCAGAACTTTATCTAAGGTTGGCCACAAGTGTGTTGCTATTCCTGATGACTGAGATAGAACGCCTTGGATAGGTACATCTCCATTATCACTGATAATGGGTCACATAATGTGAGGTTCATCTAAATATATAGCAAACTAACAGGATTTATTGTGTTAATTTCAAAACAGTTTCGCAATTACAATTCACCGAGGTGAATTAATTAATATTTAAAATGACATTCCATATTCTATTCAGTTGTAAACTGCAAATCGCTAAATTGGTTACATTGAAGCACAAAATTTTAATTATTAATTTCCTGACGCATTTATACTATTAACATTCGGTAATATATAATTAATGGCTCTACAAACAAAATTATCTACGCTGTAGGCTTTAAAAACAAAAAGAGAGAAAAGTTTAATAAATAAAGTAACCACCCTTTAGTATAATGATCGAAATTAAAAAGATAATGGCAGTATGTTTATCAACCTTTCACACTAAAGACTTAAGTTTGAAATACTCCTCGGATTCTTTACTAGTGGATTATTACTTGTTGAACATATGGTTGAAAATCCTCTTAAATTATATAATTTCTACTAAACTTAAAATTTCCCTGCATTTTATTTTCCAAGACATCTTGCAAGACAAAGTACCATAAATATAACTCACGTGAGTTTAAAAAAAAGGCTGAAATTCAAATGTATAACATATAAAATATAATACGGAGAGAAATAACATTTACTCTTTAGTTGCATAGGATGATAAGAAAATAATAACAAAAATTTTTTCAAGAACTTTTCTTACACAAGTAATATTTTACCATAAGTCAACAATTTTTAAGGAAAACAAACTTTGATTTAAATCTGTATCAATTTCCAATGAATTCACACTTAAAAAAAAAATTAGGATGCCGACAATAATATCAAGTAAAAAGTCAAAAGAAGAAGAAGAATAAGTTAATTTGCTGATAAAATCTCTTTTAAATAGAAAAAACGTAAATTGTACGAAACTACGTAAACGTAAACTTGTCCGTCCATGGTAATTGAAAAACCTAGTTGAACGAAGTTTAGTAAAACGGTTAGGTTGTTAATTGAACGACCAATTAAGCTACTTTCCTGTGACATCTATACATTTTTAATAATACGTGAAGCAAAAACTTGTGATTCGTTATTAAGATACTTGCCGCATGCAGATACTCCTCTGCCTGATAAATTACGCACGGTTATAGTTGATGTAGAGAGGGATTGCGCAATGTAATATTTTTTCAAATAATGCATAAAACATACATAAATTCAACTAAAAACACATTACACTCACTACCTTGCATTTGACATAAACACACACATAATAAACGAAATAGAACATTCAATTTCTTACTATGAAAACATATAATGTCAAAAATGTCAGATGTCTTTGTCAAAATACCCGCTATTTCGTTTAAATGCAGCTTAGATAATAAACCTCATATTACCTGTAACGGGTGCGTACAAAATAACTTAAAGTAATTACAATTTATTTAAATTAGAGAAATATTGGTGTTACTTTGGACATATGAAGTTTAGCTTTTTAATATAATTACGGTCGAATTTCGATCGTTGCGACGGGTGACTAGTTTATATAAAATCTCATGAAAAATAAATAATTGTGATAAAAATGAAACTATGTATATTTGATCGTGTGAAAACATTCGTCTTTTCCTTTCAGCTATTCTAAATTTCATTAAATTATTTAAATTAGATACACCAAATCCTATTTCGTTTTTCTATCAATGCTTGTTTCCAAGAGCCGTTTAAGTGTCCCCTTTATTTATAGCTTAAATAAATTACTTCTCAGACGACCCTTTAGTCGTAAATGATGTAAACCCTAAATGTTTTTACTCTGTTTACATTTAAAGATCAAAGGAATTGCTTTTGGAAGCTTTATTGAATTAGCGATAAAGCTACTTAATGTAACATGTTGTTTTTTACGAAATACCTATTGATAAATGTACTATCTATTGTTTACTACGAAATGAAACTTATTTACAAAGAAGACAAAATTTTAATGATCCTTAATACTTATAGTCCTTATTTTAATGACCAATATATATTTGTTTCTTTCTTTATTAGTATTTAACACAATTATACAAAAACTGTAGTAAGGAAATAAAACTATAGATACATAAATAGACTCAGGTTATGATTCCGTGTATCGTTGCTACAGTCGGAGCGGTCACCTTTTTTTGTTCTCGAAGGGGAAACCTTCAAAAGATACCCGACGCCGTGGGCGCGACGCATGGTTATATGGGATTTTTACCACTCCAAAGGAACGCAACCGGAGACCTCTGAGCCCGTTGCCTCACCGGGCTCCTCACAGATGTGTGGCAGGGCCCACCGCTCCGTCTGGTCTTTACGACGGGATGCGACCAGATGCCTCTTACGACAGGGAGATACCGTAGCCCTATTCTAAGACGCAACTACAGGGACGGAAACACCCATACCGCGCGCTATACCCATACCATAAGGCAAAGATACTTTGGATAACAATGTTATTAATATTATAAATGTGAAAGTTTTCTGCTTTTTCTTTTTCACGCAATACTACCGATCTAATTTCGCTGAAATATGGCAGGTATAGTTCATGACCAAGATTAATAAGGTTACTCATTACCGCAGTAGGCGTGACAGAGGCAGACAAAGTCGCGGGAAAACCTAGTAATAACTATTAATACTTAAACTCTGAATCGATCATTTTTGTAACCATTTGATTGAAGGCGAACATTGATGAGTTCTATATTACAGTTTTTAAAATATTTCTCTTATTAAAGATACCTATAACCTACAGACGCTTTTCTGTATCGTATAATGTTAACATGTTCTGATACTGACTTATAAGTAATAAGTCAAAGGATCCCTGTCACATAAGATCCAATTAAGGAGGTAATTTAGTGCGTGGTGAATGCGGTAGGCAGGCAACTAATCGAGTTCTTTAATTGGATCACTACCGGCAGGAAATTAAACTTCATGTTCAGATACGTACGGGGGTAAGTTTATTTAGAATACTAATGGAAAAATAGATCATGCAAATATAATATTGTTTTTTTTTTATCTGATTGAAGTAGCAAACGAGCATGGATTCCATTTGATGATAAGTGGACGCTGCCGCACGTGGACATCTGTAAGGAACTTCATATAGAACATAGGTTCTATCTAAACCAATCACAGATGCGTTGCTACTCCCGAAGACTATTACGGTTGCCTCATGTTAAGTGTGCCGGTAACCACACCCTTCTATCGAAACGCAAGAAATGCTTCATTCGAGAAATAGGTGTGGCTGTGCTTCTTCCCCGATTGAACAACATTGGTTTTACCTTCTGCAAAATACACACGCACACATACAATAGTCTAAAGAAAAAAAAATTAGCAGGGATTCAGGCCTAAGGTTAGACACAAAGGTTTTCTTGTGACTGTCCCTTTCTTATCTCGAGAGGGAAACATTCTAAATGTAGCCGTTATCGTGAAGGCGACGTCGAGTTATGCGGGATTATTACCAAAACCCCTGTGTGGCCATCCTCGGCGATGCTAAGAGGACTCCGGGAAGATCTTTTAAGGTAAAATTTACTTGTTGTAACTGTTATCAAATAAAATTAGGACAAATAAAACTTTATGTGGTTCAAAACTGTAATGACTGCCTTGTCGTTACGGTTTTGTTTGGTTTTGTACTTTGTACATAGTGATATTCAGATATCTTTATCTTTATATTTAAAAACCCGGGACCCATTGCGCGTAAGACCGGTATGGTAACCGCTCTGCCACGCGGGTCGTCAATATAAAATTTCTGTATGATGAAATATTTTTTTGTTTTGTCTATGAGTTTATGCATTCATCTCTGTATATCCACGCCACCCACGAAACAGAAGAAAATCCTAGTGTGGGACTAGAAAGAAAAAGTGTAGAAAGCGTGTTTAAGTTTTAATATTAATCCATTATATTTTTATAGATATAAATTCCCATGAATAAATATACAGAAATATTTCTATGCCTCAATAACATTTATGATGGGGCGTAAAGATGTTATTTTAATCATAACGCAACGATCGCCGCACATTTAGTGCCTATAAACTTTACTACGCCAGTCACGTGGCTGGGACTGTCTATATGTACATACTAACTACGTAGACAAAAAAAAACGCTTTCTACACTCATAGCCCTACAGTAGGATTTCCTCCTGTGTCGTGGGTGCCATGGACACTCACAAAGACGAATACACAAACACCCAGACCCAGAAAAAGAATCTAAACTCATCATTCAGATACCTGTCTAGCCGGGAATCGAACCCGGGACCCACTGCGTGTCAGACCGGTACGATAACCGCTGCGCCACGCGGGTCGTCAAAATACATACAACTCGATTTTACATAAAAAGTTGGGTCTCTAACGACCATTGATAATTGTTAACTAAATTTGTTTTACGAACTAAATTTGGTTGTCTACGAAATTGTTTGTAACTGAAAATTTGGTTACAAATTTCGATCTAGCGTTTAAATCCAAAGGTAATATGGTGAAAGGTGAGTATTTCTTTTTTTAGAGTAACGATGTTTTATGTCTTCTGTATGGGTTGTATTTGAAAATAAATATACAAAGAACCACAGCAGATACACCTAATAATTCTTAATTTAATTATTAGCTCCAAATTCGTACCAAAGTTTTCCGGATGCCAACTAGTATTTAATTTGTTTTTTTTTTATCAAGCTTCCGAAGATAAACTGGTTAGCCCAAACGTTAAATGCACTAACTTCCAAATATTTAAATTTAAAGTGGTACATCCAGTGTAGTTTGACCGAGGTGGTACCACCGCCACGCCTACTTTTGTTTTGAAACATTTCTAACGTTTCGATACCGGTACACTTTTATACGAGGCGACCATCTTAGTCCTCGGGTCGCATCTATGATTGACTTCAGATAGAACCCATGTTCTATTTGAAGTTGCTTCAGATGTCCATGGGCGGCAGTGACCACTTATGATCAGGTGGACTGCATGCTCGTTTGCTGATTCAACCAGATAAAAAAATATAAGCCGCGGTACGTTCTCGTAAATTAACGTTTTCTTAAAAGAATTTTCAACTCTTTTCTATTATTTTTTATCGTAAAAACAAAACAAATTGCATTGAAAATGTGAAAAGTACGTAAATGTTTAAAGAGTTCGTCTTTCATTTAGGCCCTTTATTAATTCCTTTACTATGCATAATTCTAGAAAAATGTATTGTTTTTCAAAAGTTGAATCAGAAAAGTAATATAATATATATTTCACCTGATACTAAAAGATACCTGATAGTAAAAGATTACTTACGTCCATGGACATTTGTAAGTCACTTAATACAGAACCTAGTTTATCCGTAAACTGAAAACTGTTAATTTCTGAACTATATTTATTCTTCTTGCAATTACAGTATAATTTCTTTTGACTGTACTCAGAAACCAATAACACTTCATAAAGTTTAAAAAATAATAGACTAAACATGTTGTTATATGCATAGCTCTAACAAATTAAAAAATATAATTTGCATTTTGAACTCAGACGAAAAACTTTAATATAGGAGTTATATACCGACCTGCATAGTGAGTTCCTGTCAATATTTCAGCTTGAGAACACGTCTCAAATCGAGTTAGCTCTCTAGAGGTTCAGAGGAAGCGAGGAGATATGGGGCGTGTGTTAGGAAGCGAGTCGGAAATAATGTGGCCGCGTAGGAAATCAGCTTCCGAGTCAGAGATCTTTGTTTTGAGCTGGAGATGCTTGAAATTAGTTGGTTTATATAAATAGTTTGACTTCATGTGGAGTACAGTATACGAGCACATCAAGTGAAGGAAAATTAAATTTGTGTTTTGGCCAGGAGAGCGTAGAGCGCAGGTTGCAAGGGAATGTAAAACCTAATGTTGTTATTGCTTTATATGCTTCTATACTAATATAGATTTAATATCATATTCCCTGCCTCGTTGATTTATCACAGACAACTAATATATTACATAATCACTAGCTATTATTACAAGAACTTGTATTTGTGTATATCATTGGCTTATAAATAGATAAGTCGTCGTCAACCCATTATTGTCCCACTGCTGGGCACGGGTCTTCTCTCAGAATGAGAGAGTTTAGGCCATAGTCCACCGCGCTGGCCAAGTGCGAATTGGTGGACTTCACACACCTCCGAGAACTTTTTTTTTAAGAACTCTCCGGTGTATAGGTTTCCTCACGATGTTTTCCTTCACCGAAAAGCAGTGATAATTAATTTATAATACGTACATAAATCAGTGGTGCGCGCTTGGGTTTGAACCTCGAACCTCCCGATCGAGAGGGCAAGTTTCAACCATTAGGCTATCACTGCTCAATACATAAGTAAAAATATTTAAAGACACACTTGTGCCCTAAAAAATATATTTACACCGGTCAATACTCAGTAATTAAGAGCATATTATAAGCTGAAATAGTTTTCAATAAAAGTGATTGCACCAGTTTAATCTATGGCAATATAATCATAAACCAGTCTATCCTTACCGTACCCGTATAATCCGAATCCATATAATCTTGGGTGCATGCAGACTGATTTTGTTAGAAACACGTAAATTCCCTCTCTGATATCCACTGTATATGCCGGGTAAAATTGAAAAGCCGCCCACAAGAATGCACGCGAGGAAACTCGTTATTCATAAAATCATACGTCGTTATCATCTGGCGGCGTGCCAAGTAACTGAGGTTTGGGTCATAAGAACCATAAACAGTGTGAAGGTTGTGTTGCTTATCCTCCCCCACTTGTTGAAAAACAGGATTAATTGAGATTGTTATTATTCTTCGTAAGTTTTTTTTTATTTCACTGAAGTAGCAAATGAGCATGCAGTCCACCTGATGGTAAGTGGTCACTGCCGCCCATGGACATCTGTAATCAACTTCATACAGAACATGGGTTCTATCTGAACTCAATCACAGATGTGTTGCTACTCCCGAGGACTAAGATGGTCGCCTCATATAAAAGTGTACCGCCAACCACACCCTTCCATCGAAGCGCAAATAATGCTTCACGCTAGAAATAGGTGTGGCGGTGGTACCTCCCCGGTCGAACTACACTGGTTCTACCACGTGTAAAGTATCATATTATTAGAAGCCAAAATCCATAACCGATTATCGTAACATGTCTATAACATTAAGCTCGGTTGGATGTCAGATGGGCGCCCTCTAGTGGCTAAGTTTCACGTTATCTAAGCTACGAAGCAGGCTACGAAGGACTGCTGTATATATATATATATATATATATATATATACAGCAGTCATCAACCCATTCTTCCACTGCTGCGCACGTGTCTTTTTCTACAATGAGAGACTTGTGGACCATAGTCCACAGCGCTGTCCTAGTGCGAATTGGTAGATTTCACACACCTTTAACAATTTTTAGCGTATTCTCAAGTGTGCTGGTTTACTCACGATGATTTCCTACCCTGTAAAGCAGTGATAATTCATTTCTAATACCATTTAAGAAAAGTCAGAGGCCTGGCATTATATCTTGAGCCCTTATTAGGCCAACGAGCTTCAACCTTTAGGCTATCATTGACTGATACTCAGCAGTGGAACATAAAAAAACACGCTTTCTACGCTCATAGCCCCACACTAGGATTTTCTCCTATGTCGTGTGTACCATGGACACACACAAGACGAATACAAAAATACCCAGACCCAGAATATGAATTTAAACTCATCATTCAGATACCTGTCTCAGATACCGGCCGAGAATCGAACCCGGGACACATTGCGCGTCAGACCGGTATGCTAACCGCTCCGCCACTCAGGTCGTCGGTCGCTCATATAAGAAATAATAAAATCACTTGCAGCACCTAAGAAGAGTTTGGCGTCACAACGAGTTACTTACTTCGCAACCTTAAATCTGAAGTCCCGTAACTTCATGGCAAAGTTTATCTACGTCTCTAAGTTAAAAAAAGTTATTAAGTTGATTAGTAACCTGGCGAAGTTCCCGTGTTCACGTCTACTTTTATTTCAGTAGTTAGACGTAATTAGTGGACGTTCCATACATCTATTTTAAGTTCCGACAAGTTCCGAACTGCTTTGTTGAAAGTTTTACTTTACTGCGCTATTCATTCTTCGTTTATTTCTTATTTAATTTGATTTTACAGTTTTTTTTATCTGATGTAGCTAATGAGCAATAGTCAAAGTAAAACTTTAGTTGTCGGGTGACAAGAAAAACTCATTAATTACAACATTGCTTAATCCCGATTTTTTCACTTAATACATTTTTATTACGTAAATAATATATGGATACAATAACCTGTACGATATTTTATTTAATGATATAACTTTAGGATATTTCATATACCTAAATTTTGGGATCAAAATGTTATTAAATTCTGATAACTTCATGTTGCATATTCTGTAGTTAGTAAGTTTTTCCTGTCACCCGACGTAGTATTTTTCCAATGAATGGATGCTTATCCTTTTTTATAGTTTATGTCTGTGGAGAGTTTTAGGTTAGTACATTAAGTTGATGTCGGTTCATATGTCTGCTAAGATGTTATCATAGGTGTAGGATTTAAAATAGTGCTACGATATAATATTCCTGATACGATTCCTGCTAAACCAGTTGTGAACAATAAAAAACACATGCGTGCAACGTATCATCGACCCGCAACTGATTTAAATTTTGTCGTTACTTCCGAAGACAAAATTTAAATAGTCAGTACAAGTATAATTCTCTTACTATTAAAGCAGAACTCAGTAACTCCTAGCACTGTTTAGATTTTTTTTATCTGACTGAAGAAGCTAACGAGCATGCAGTCCACCTGATGGTAAGTGGTCATTGCCGCTCATAGACAAGAACAAGAAGAATTTAGGCAATAATCAACTATCTTCTGTCTATCTGGGTTCTATCTGAAGTCAATCACTGATGCGTTGCTACTTCCGAGGACTATGATGGTCGCCTCATATAAAAGTGTGCCGGCAACCACACCCTTTCATCGAAACGCAAGAAATGCTTCATGCTAGAATAGACTAGAATTAGATGTAGCCGTGTCATAGCCAGTCACATCTCTCAGGTCCAAACCATACTTCGTTGTATGACTTGGAGCTGGATGCTCTATCTATCGCTATCGAATCTATCGCTAATTAATTTAAAACGCTTAATATAGAAAAACAAATGCCAACTTCAACTGTAAAACTTTAAGAACATGGTATGGTAAACAGAATGATCTAATGATGTGAAAAAAATCAGTAATATATAACTTGAAAACAAACAATTTAAAATATTATTGTGACGATTATAAATAATAAGACAAAATATGAAATAATTAAAATTTAATTAGTATAATATAAATTAACATAATTATATGTATATACAAAATGATAACTTAAATTTAAAAAGAAACAAAATGCCAAATTAAAAATAAAAATCTTATTTGTTTTTAAGTTATATATTCCTGATTTCAAAAACTTTACAATGCCACAGTATCTATATCCTAAAACAATAACATACTTTTAATGCTCTTTTCCTAATACAAATATTATCGTATTATTATAGGATGTATCTTATCGTGTAAGTATTGAATGGCGCGCATACAAAGCGATGTGAATATGGGACATGGTAAATAATGTTCACGATAACAGGATGGTTATTAAAATTGTATTGTTCACTTAATAAACTGCATATTAGAACAATTTCATAGCTTTGAAAGGTTTAAATAAATAATCACTATGTATATAAAGCTATTCCTGTACCGGGAACAGGACAAGAACAAGAAGAATTTAGGCAATAATCCACAAAGTACGGTGTGGTAAAGCTCAAATATTTCTAAAAACTTTATAGTCAAAAGTTTAGGCAATAATCCACAAAGTAAAGGGTGGTAGAGCTCAAATATTTCTAAAAACTTTATGGGCAAGACTTTAGGTAATAATCCGCAAAGTACGGGGTGGTAGAGCTCAAATATTTCTAAAAACTTTATGGGCAAGACTTTAGGCAATAATCCGCAAAGTACGGGGTGGTAGAGCTCAAATATTTCTAAAAACTTTATGGGCAAGAGTATAGGCAATAATCCACAATGTACGGGGTGGTAGAGCTCAAATATTTCTAAAAACGTTATGGGCAAGAGTTTAGGCAATAATCCACAAAGTACGGGGTGGTAGAGCTCAAATATTTCTAAAAGTTGTATGGGCAACTCATAGAAATTTATGTTTTCGTGCAATGTTTACATATTCATGATAGTGATGTTTTGTTTGTTGCTTTCAAACTAAAGTCATAGACTTGACAAAAGACAATTTTCAATTATTTTCTGAAAGTTCAAAGAATCACTAGTGAGTATTTGTAGTGACAAAACGCATTGAAATTGTACAGGCTTAATAAAATAACTGAATTGGTTCACCCACATGAAGTAAACACACGAGAGTAATCAATCATTGTCATATTTGTTTGTATTTCATACGTTTTTCCAGCCATTGAATCAGCGAACGACCGCAAATGGAAAGCAAATCAACGATTTCGTGGAAAACCAGATAGCTGTTCAATAAACATTTATTTGCAAACGTATTGTTGTCTGAAAACTATTGTCACAATAAAATTAAAACTAAATATTTTTATAGACAGCATTTCATTTAATAAAGTAAGCCATACGGTAAGCAATAAAGTGATTTAAAAAAAAAAGAGTAGAAAATCACCTTCTAACGACAAACGCGATCCAGTATATACGTATTAATATGAATAGCAAAAGAAATTCTAAATTAACCTAAATAACTAAAGAAATACTATTTATACTTATATTCGAAGACGGCTATATAACGATCTTTACGAAATATACCTACTAAGCAGCTACTTATTACAGTTTATTATATAAAAAATGAACATTGTTTTTCAATACTTGCGATCTAGGGCATCGTTACGTTAGTGTAATACTTTTGACACAAACATATATATGTATGCATATATATGTTTGTGTCAAATTCCTTACTATGAAAGCACATAATGTCAAAAATGACAGATGTCTTTGTCTAAATACCCGACATTGGTTATGAATACGGCTTAGTCAATTACGTTAATAATTAGTTGTGATAGATTAATCTATCTAATCTACGTCTCTGAATATTAGTCGAAGTTTGTAAAATCGTGGTACTGTTACACCTAGTATCTGAGTCCATCTTAAAACAAGTTGTAGTGTTGTGTGGATTAGTTCATATTATTGCATTTTTAACATTACATACATATGCATATTACCTCTCAGACGGTAAGTAGCAAAAGTTTAAAAACGTTAAAAATTGTATTGACTTACTACCTATACACACTACCTAAGCATAATAGGTAAAAGTTTCTAAAAGCATTTGTAAAGGGATAATAAAAAACCCTTATATTACCCAATTTCTAGAATGAACGTAATAGTTAACATCCTACTTCCTACTAATATTATAAATGCGAAAGTTTGTGAGGATGTATGTGTATTTGTTATTCTTTCACGCAAAAACTACTCAACGGATTAGGTTGAAACTTTACAATAGTATAGGTTATACATCATAATAACACATGGGCTATAATTTGTAATGATTTTTTTTTTATAAGGTTATAATATAACGAGAAATATCAGGTTAGTCGGAAAAAAAGTTGTGCTCTGAGAGCTATCTTCGCGTACGCTGCCTAAACCGTTGGAGATATCCAAATATAATGTACCGTGGGATTGTTTAGCTCACATAGATCTAAATAAAAGTCCGCGACAGCATATGTCTATATTTTATGTATAACCCACAATAACGCTTTTTATACTTTGAAAATTTTAAAAATATCAAGTTGATGTTTCCCTGGGTTTTATACAAACTAAATATTAATCCTTATCAAAATAAATGATTTCAAAAAATCAAGCATCTAATAAAGATTGAATCTGCCTTTTACACCATGTAAGTTGGATAAGTAGTTTAGAAGATATTACGAGTATAACATATTGCGTAGTCAATTGATTGACCGGCAGTACGCGCCGTGCGCCGCCGCCGTATACAACGAAGTTGTATGATATTAATATTTGAATGGTTATAAAACACGGAGCAAAATGTGAAAGGTCAATGACGTCTCTGTAGTTCCGGGAATAAGGCTACGGTATCCCCTGTCTGTGGTAAGA
This sequence comes from Spicauda simplicius, assembly GCA_949699795.1. Taxonomy (NCBI): domain Eukaryota; kingdom Metazoa; phylum Arthropoda; class Insecta; order Lepidoptera; family Hesperiidae; genus Spicauda; species Spicauda simplicius. The sequence goes on from OX453069.1 coordinate 10,755,434, forward strand.
GGCAACTAAAAGGGAGCTTTCGGGGTTGCGGGCGGCTAGACGGAGAGCTCCAAACACCCAGTTAGCAACTTCGGGAAAGATATCAGCATGTGTGGTCGCATGCTATCGTGAGAGCCAGGATGGACGGAGCTTGAACCGTCCAGCCAGGTGATCCCGGGAAGGACGGTGGTATACGTGTGGTCGCATATCGTGGTAAAGACCAGATGGAGTGGTGGGCCCAGCCGCTCACTTGGGAGGAGCCCGATGGAGCAATGCACTCAGAGGACTCCAGTTGCGTTCCTTTGAAGATCCCGGAGTCCTGGTGCTATAAGAATCCCAGATAACCCTGCGTCGCTCGCACGGCGTACCTTTTCAAGGTTTCTCCCTCGACAAAAAAGAAAAAAAGTCAATGAGAATGAAACAGCGGAAAGGTTAAATATGTTATTCAATCGTCATCGACCCTTTAATGTAACACAACTCGGCACATATGTCAGATTAGCAGTAGTTTAGGTCGTAGTTGACCACGCTAGCAGCTGCGCGTTGGTAACCGTCACGGGTTTTGAGACCCTTTCTTAAAACTTTTAATTTCAGAGTAAGCATTAATATCTGTTGCCGACAAAACTAATTCAAATTAATATACGTGCCTGGGATTTGAAATTTGAACACACTGATTTAGGCGATTAACACACGGCCCCGCGCACCGCCGCGAATAGCGTTGCCGATCGTCAAAATAAACTTTTCGACATCGAAATGCATTTTTGCTTCAACGATGATCCGCGCGGTTAGGCGCCAGCCCGTGTGTGAGGCGTCGACCCCCCGCACTGTCGTTCGCGCGGAGACACGGTGGTGATGAGAACACCGCTGGACCGCGCGGCCAATCGGTGTACGTCTGTGAGGCATAAACGGATTTATTAGACCCCAATACAACATGAGATCCGCTTCACCGCCTACCGTGGCAATGAGCGGTACCGTATGTTAATCGCCTTAGGAAATAGGGCAAGGGTTCAATCTGAAGTAAATCACAGATGCGTTGCTACTCCCGAGGACTATGATGATCGCCTCATATAAAAGTGTGCCGGCAGGCATACACTTCAAATGAAACACAAGAACTGCTTCACGGTAGAAATAGGTGCGGCGGTGATGCCTCCCTGGTTGAACCATTGCTCTACCACCTTGCAAACTTTATGTGGCAGACTAAATTCCACGCGAGCGAAGCCGCGGGCAAAGGCTAGTCTGACATATATTTTTAAGGTGGGGTCCATTTTGCAGGATTTAACGGAAGTACCACCGCCACACTAGCTTAGGGCCACACCTTAACAGCACTTTGGCGTATAAGGCGTTTCTTAGACAAATTATCCTAATAAAAATGAGTCGGGTCCGTTTTAACGAAAAAAATAGCCGATATTTTTTACGCTAAATAATAGTTGCCATATTAATTAAAGTAAGATCATAATAGTTTCATATAAGGTGAATGGTCACTGAGATAGCTAAACCCTAAAGAGTAACAAGATATCTGTAATTAACTTCAGATAGAACTCTTCTACATGATGTTGGTTACAGATGTCCACGGAGGACAATAACCACTTACTGGCAGGTTGACATGCTCATTTAAAAACTCTCAGTACTCCATTGTACTCAGACACGTCACTAATATAGTCGTGTTCTTTCTTATTATAATGAATTAGCTAACGAGCATGCAGTCCACGTGATAGCAAGTGGTCACCGCCGCCCAAGGACATCTGTAAGCAACTTCATATAGAACATAAGTTCTATCTGAAGCCAATCACAGATGCATTGCTACTCCGGAGAAATAGGATGGTCGCCTCATATAAAAGTGTGCCGGCAACCGTTCAATCGAAACGCAAGGAATGCTTCACGTTAGAAATAGATGTGACGGTGGTACCCCCCCGATCGAACTCTGGTTCTACCACCTACTAAACTATTGACTGTATTGTCTAGTTCGATACCTTACATAATGACATAGGCAAATTATTCACAAATTCTATGTTTATAGGCCAAATAATTCACATTCATATTACAGGCATATTGGTTTCATGCCAATCACAAATTTTGTATCCAATAAATATGCTGAGTGGGTTATTAATAAATTCCAATTCACGTTTTCTAAACTCCAACCAAAATACTGAAATAATATTAATAATTTATGTATTACTAGGTCATTCCCGCGGCTTTGCTCGCTTTGGTTACCTCTACCATGTTAATGAGTATCTTTTTTTTCCGAGGGGGAAACCTTCAAAAGGTATGTGGGATTTTTACCTTACTAAAACCCCTCGGTTTCTATCCTCAGCGCTACAAAGAGGACTCCGGGATCTCCAAAGGAACGAAACCGGAGACTTCTGAACGCGTTTCCCCATCGCGCTCCTCTCAGGTGAGGAGCTGGGCCTACCACTCCGTCTGGTCTTTACGACGATATGCAACTACACATGCCGCCTGACCGAATGGTTCGAGCTCCCCCTCTCTAGGCGCCCGCGACCGCGGAAGCCCCGTTTAGTCACCTCTTACAACAGGCAGGGGATACCGTAGCCCTATTCTGATCCAGGAACTACAGGGACATGTTAATGAGTATCCTATATGTTAATCTAGGTCATAAAGTAGAAGCAGTGTAGTTCGACCGGGGAAGTACCACCGCCACACCTATTTCTAGCGTGAAGTATTTCTTGCGTTTCGATAGAAGGGTGTGGTTGCCAGCACACTTTCACATGAGGCAACCATATAGTCCTCGGAAGTAGCAACGCATCTGTGATTGACTTCAGATGGAACCCATGTTCTGTATGAAGTTGATTACAGATATCCATGGGCGGCAGTGATCACTTACCATCAGGTGGACTGCATGCTTGTTTGCTACTTCAGTCAAATAAACAAAAACTATGTGTGCCAAATTTCAGACAAATTTCATTAGTAGTTGTGTATTTACACAAATACATACCTATAACTGAAATGAAAATTCATCTTTCAGATATCTGGCCAGGTATCTAACCCGGAACGTTCTGCGTGTCTGACCGGTATGGTGACCACTTCGCCACGAAGGTCGTTAAATGTCGCCAGAATGTTTGTAGGGTGGCTATTTATTATTTAATATCATAAAGGTTAAAGGCACATCAAAGCAAAGACATGTAGGCTTTGTCAACAATTCGTGACGAGATTTCAAATTACTAGTATTTATAATAAGAATCTACGCATTAAAGTAATCTATGAACACAGGCTTCGATATCATTGAGCAAATATATTTACTCGTAACTATATTTAAAATATTAACTATTAAGTATTAAAACTTAATAGTGGTAGTTTTAGTACAAATGTATGTAATGTTATTTATTTTATGAGTAGAAAGTAGAAAACGTCAAATTCGGATTAGACACAATTTTTCAAAACCAGTTATGAACTTCTAAATAATTAACTTATACATTCTTAGCTAGAAATTATAAAGATCTTTCCAGGATAATTTTTTTGAAAATGCTTTTTAATTATTTTGTAATGGAACTAGAAAACAATAACAGTACGTGGGCTGTTGTGTAGGATGTTGAAGAGTGCTAGACTACCGCACTCTGAAAAGTATTTCAGTACACAAAAATATTCGAATTATCCCTGTGAGATATTACACAGGCTTAAGCTTCATTGTTTACAACTATATTTAGCAGCAATATCAGAATTTAGCTTTTACTCTTGTATAATTCCTTATATTCAAGCTCGCAAGCAAAATAGCATAAACTATAGAGTTTATTAGTTCACACAGTAAAAGGTCTTTATTCGCGGGGGCTATTTTCCGATCACATACCGCGAATAAAGAAAACAGGCATTGACCAGCTATACTCCAAGAAAGTTAATGTGCAAACAGATGGCGCTGAATCTTTTTACATGTACCTACGAAATACGAAAATAAAAGAAAATTGTCCCAATTTTACAGAAAACCGAGGTTAAGGAGCTTTAACTATACTAAGATGCAAAGGTTCCGACTATTATTTTATCTGGAAAGATATATAAACTGTAACCCCGTATTTAATCCTGGTCTTATGTCGCAACATCAAAGCGATATAGAAGATAATTATATATTTGCAAAAACACAAATAATTTAATTGTAAATAACATTTCAATTCTCTAAAAAATACAGTCTATTAGAAAGAATCGCCATCTTATTGTATCTGATGTTGTTCTATAATCAGTAGGTAAAGTAGCTGCCCTTATGAATTAAATTGGAACTTGAAACGTCTTCAATTTATTTTACTACATCTTACATTTTAGTACGTCTTTGTAGATGATCTATTGAGCAATTGCTATTACAACGTGTATCATTCTTAACCAATATTAGTTTTACCGCCTGTCAAAGGATGTTTTATTTGGATTTTCGTCCTTAACCGCTGAGTAAAATTTCGACTAAACTAAATGGACCAAGTGTATGATTACAGACTAATATTGCCAAGATAATTCCTTGGCAATATTAGTCTGTAATCATACAATTTAATGTAAATGGTGTACTCACAGTAGATCAGTGTTAGCCTAATGGTTGAAACTTATCCTCTCGATCGGGAGGTTAGAGATTCAAGCCCAGGCATACGCCACAGATTTTTCTAATATTACGTAGGCACGTAATTTTAAGTTTACGTTAGAAATTAATTATCACTGCTTTTCGGTGAAGGAAAACATAATCAGGAAACCTACACACCCGAGAGTTATTTAAAAAAAAAGTTCTTGGAGATGTGGACTTCATCACCAATTCGCACTTGGCCAACGCGGTGGGCTATGGCCTAAACTCTCTCATTCTGAGAGAAGACCCATGCCCAGCAGTGGGATAATAATGGGTTGACGAGAGAGAGGTGTAGGTACTCACAAAATATCACGTTAAACTTTTTAATTTCATTTCTGACAATATTAAAACAACAGGATCTTGGCAGGAATAGTGATAGTTTCATCACAACTTGTCTCAGTGTCTGTACACATTTTTTTTAATTAACGCGAACATTTCTAAAATCGGACTGATTATAGCACTTAAGTATTACAATTTGGTACTTTACACCTCAAGTTTTTCTCACGAATCTATGAAATTTCGCTTGCGATCTTCCGTATCGCGGAACGTATAAGAGTGAAAGCAAACCAACTTCCCTGGCCAATTCACTTGCGAAGAATGAAGAACATTAACCACCAGTGAAAAGAACTTTAAATCTACACGTAGGCACTAGACAGCTAGGCATGTTAAATCATTAGCGCGATAAATGCGTCTGTACTGATCTAATATTTACTTCGGTCTGAGCGCAATTTCCATTGTCTGTGCAAATAAGTTAATAATGCGCAAATAACTCAATAAAAGTACTTGATGGTCAATACGTAGGCTGATAAGGATCTAATTAATTATTATAGTTGACCTGGCTCCATAGAATATGAATGCAGTAATTAGTCAGTACTAATAAGTAAACTTCATAAAGAATTACTTATATACTTTTTATAGGTATATGTGTATATAAATAGTCTCACTTTTTCATGACATTCAGAGCTTAGTTCTTCGATATTAAAAGATTACAGCTACCAGTTAGCAATTTTGGTAACGAACATTGGAATCTTATGACCGCTTTCGCTTTCCATGGTAGAATCAGCTTCATCGTGTCTGGAAATTTAATTATCATTGTATTTATTCGTGTTTCAAATAAATTATTGATGATGTTGAAAAAGAGGCAAGGCAGAACAAAGAAAGTACCTATGCTTTTCTATTCTCATGATGTTTCATAAAAAATACCATTTACCTATCTTTATCATTAAAAAAATTACTAATGGCAATACATGTAGGTACACTTCTTGTCTTGATTAGTAACTGAAAACCATTTGCAAATATGCTGTTGTAAGGCTGTCCGATAGCGGGTTTCCTTTTTTGTAAATATGAATTGTTCACAAACGTAACAAAATTGATCAGAATTAAATTTACACACTATGAGATATTTTGGTAAAAACAATATCACTGCTATCACAAAACCACAGAAACACGGTAAATAGTACCATAAATAACGTTGTAAGTAGATAAAAAAATAATAATTTCCTTATTACAAAATTTTGTCGTGACAGATTATTTTCAAATATCGTCTTCTTTATCAAGAACGCAGTGTAATAAAAAGGTGTTCCATACAAAGTATATTAAAAATGTAAATAATTGTAAACTACGGTTATTTATGTGACGACAGTTCTTATTTTTTGTTGGTAGTGACATCTATAAAAAATCCTGGTACCAATGGCGATACAAAGTAACCCCACAAAGTATTAGATATAAAAGTTCATGAAACAACCAACAGATGGCTTAACATCTCTAAAAATTGTTGCGCTTACTTTCCATTTTGTAGTGACTTGGTTGTACCATCCTACAAATTATTACAAAAAAATATAGATCATATTTTTAAAATTACGCGTAACTAACGTTCGTAGGATTCCAGTTCCAAACGTAAATCGAAAACATCAAGAGAAATATTCAAATGCATAAATGATTTAATTGAAATCGGTCCCGCAGACCTCTTAGTAGGTACCTATTTGGGAATAGTTATCCCAATAAGTATTGCACTGCAATGCATGTTCCATGCATTTTGCGGTTTATTGGACACCATTTTTTATTACGACTGGTATATAAAATAATACGAAAATATTTCGCACACTACAATAACACATTTTAGTAGCAATTAGTTCAACCTAAGACACAAATACAGTTGGTGGGGATACAAAAAATCCATCCAACCATCATCCTTTGAAAGTCCACTGCTGCACATAATAATAATAATAATAATAAGCCTTTATTGCTGTTGTAGTTTACAGTATTACATTATTTTATTTTATTTTTATTACTGACGATCGGTTTTCCCAACAACAGCTTGTCCTTCGACATAGGCCTCCTCCAAAGCTTTCCACCTGTCTCTGTCTCTCGCAATTCTGATCCATTCTGGGCCGGTGACCTTCTTGACATAGGCTGTACATAGACCTCCCCTTATCTGCGCCACTTCAACCGGTCCTGAGCCATTTGCATCCAGCGGTTACCCGCCGTCTTCTTCAGGTCATCAGTCCACCTGGTCGGGGGGCGGCCTGCACTCCTTTTGCCTAAACGTGGCCTCCATTCGAGGACTCTTCTACCCCATCAGTTGTCTGTTCTACGAACGATGTGGCCTGCCCCTTGCCACTTCAGCTTACTAATTCTGAGAGCTATGTCGGTAACTTTCGTTCTCCTACGGATTTCATCATTACGAATTCTGTCGCGCAGGGAAATACCGAGCTATAGCTCTCCATAGCTCGCTGAGCGACTTTGAGCTTACGCACGAGGCTCACAGAAAAATGTCAATGTATGTATGTAATTAATAAACCTTGAAATACTGTTTAATAATTACTAATTGATTGATTTTGATAAACACTAATACCTACATACTTATAATTTTTCCAAATATTTTAAAAATCATATTATGTGTGTACCGTATTGTTAGGAGAGAGAGGGTATATCTGATATTAAACAAGGTAAATAAAGAGTACGAACTTATAAAAAATATTCTTCAACGTTTTTTTTTGTTGTAATTGCGGTACATAATATTTTTTATTGTTTTAAAAAATTGTACAACTTTAAATATTGTAACTCTTAATTTTACATAGATTAAAAGCTCATTTTTCAATGAGGCGCTGTTTTTCTCTTCCCGGAAATTGGAATACATGAATGAATACCATTTTTCTGCAGCGGATTTTTGCATATAATCTGTCTTATATTCCGATTCGTTTTCAGTTTTTTTTTAACTTTAACTTCCGAATATACATACAATATAGAGGCCATGTATATGCGTGACTAGCACTAGAATAGTAAAAAATATCAAAGGTAGAGTCATTGCAGTTCGACCGGTACAATACTCTATTTAAGGGTACATTTGGCAAATCTACTATACAGTAACGGTGTCTCTGTGTGTACAATATCTAGCAACAGTAACACGCAAATGGTTGAAGCAATTTGAATAAAATGTCTCATGAATCGCCCTGGATCAGTATCCAGAAATATAAATAGGAACATTTTTCTATCGTAAATGTACCATCCAAATCTAGTCATTCATAAAATAACTAAATCTATTTATCTTTTTGAATAATTACTGGATTATTAAATTATTACATTTTTATTGGAATTTCAAAATTATTTACGGTTAGCTGATTTGTAATGTATAAAGAGGGTGTGTAAAATAAACGAGGTAATTGGAATAAAAGACATAATTTTTTTACGGAATTTATTTCATCATCCATTTCAAACTACACCTTCAAAATTATAATTGATTATAACTACGATAAGCTATAATTTTACCTAACATAGACCCGAACAGAGGTCGTTTCATGAAAAATTTTGACACGTTTTAAAAACTTCCAACGGGAATCATCCATTTTACCCTACCATCCATTATGCACTTACTACGTTAAATACATGAGACTTCATGAGTGAAACAAAATCGAATGGAATTGTATTGCATCTACATATTTGTATGTAGATTTATTATAACGTCTTGTGGCGATGAAAGCATTATTCGCTTTTGTTTGTCTCACGCGCTAAGTTCTTATTAAGTAATTAATCGTACATTAAAATATATTAAAAATTAGTTGCACGCTTGCTTAAGCTGCTTGGCGGTGGTTTAGTACTTAACTCACGTACATCAAAATTCGCTCGTTCCCATACATAACTACATTACAATAATCTAATGCTTACATAATCGCATATAACAAAATAAATCTGTTAAAACGTAATTTTAAGTCTCAAACAACGTACATTCAAAATCAGGTACAAATAAATCGAAATTAAGTCTAAGGTAACTGAAGCATCCAGAGGAAGGTTATATGAGATCATGTTATATATTTTAGTTTACGTTTAATTACTACAATCTGGATAGGTCCAACATCAATCAAACAACTAATAATTGATATATATACACTACATTTTTTTGGCTTTTACAGTATCAAACTAAATCACAGAAATAACTATAAAAAATAATAGCTGAAATCTATTCTCGTGACACGTCGCTTTGTTTCATTCTTAACACATATATGTTCACGGCCGTGCATAATATGGCATTTCAGGAAACATATAGCTTGAAATGAAAATCAAAGCGACGCGTACCGAATAGTAACTAACCTACATTATAAATACCAAGGGCCCAAATATCGAGTACACTACTTAATTCTAATATAACAAAAAATATAAATAAGTCAATGTGAATGTTACATAACATGTGCAATCTTCTTTCTATGATCTTACGTTATTATGTGCCATACATATTACACCCAAGATGTCTTATCTAAGATAAAATTTGTATGAATCATTCACAGTATGGTAAGAAAGCTGTATCAAAAATTTGAGTTTATTAATCTCTACGTACGTATCGATCGATATAAGTTACACTGTCCATAAAAATATCTCACCTTAGAATATAAGTATAGAATACGCGTTATACAACTAATGTGTCGCCATTTTGGAATTACTTTACCGTTTTGTAACATTTTACTGAAATTATTCCTTCTAATATAATAATACATTAAAAGTAGCATGAACGACAAAAGTAACCAATGTATTCGTGATAGATCGGCCCCCATTTTATCGTCAGAAAAATAAGCGCAACGCGTTGTCTATTTTTTATATTCTTAAGTCCCGGTCTATAAGTAATTTTTTATAGATAGTGTAACGTTTAAAACCTAAATGGTATCTATTGATAAGTAATCGACTGATTAAAAAATCTATAGCTTAATGTACTACTGACAGTGCAAAATTACTGCATTAAAACCTATTACAGTTAAATATTACTATTGTTATACCGTACTATTGAAGAGTGTCACAGTATATGAATGTACTGCAATCGTGACTGTGCAATATTCAGATGAGTCATAATATTTTGTTCTTTGCCTTTAAAATAAATTGGCATACTAAATTTACCCGCATTATACACAGGTAATATATTTCGACCTTGTATCATATAACAATATCTGAGATATGTTTAAGCTGCCATTTTACAAGCTCAGTTCTAAGCAACTTAAGTTTTCAGGCGATTAGCGTTTCCGATAATCACATTTCGTATCGAGTTATGACGTGGTCAAGTATGACCAATCGCTTTTCGCTCGTCCAGCTCAATTTGCGCTTCGAATGGAACTTTAAATCTTCATTTGTTATACTGCTTTTAAAAGTATTGGAGGATAAAAAACTAAATAATGCTTAGGCCAGTTAATTACGTATCGGCAAACTGAATGACAAGTATAACAATCCTAATTAAGACGCAACGATTATATAGTTTATCAAAAGTTATCAGCGTCCGCGTCAATGGTTGAAATAAATACGCATAAATATTTTCTATAGTAACTAATTCGTTTCTTAACGTCAATCACGAGTAATATGAAGCATACATGTACCAAGATATTATATTGTCTAGAATTGAACTTGTCATATTCCACGGTAAAGTTAGTCGGCATTAGTGTCACATATACACATAGTCACGTAATGTACACACATGACATTGGTCATAGCACGTGCACATTGATAGAAAAATTGTCTCATTTATCGTGTCATATTACCACGTTCCATCTAGTCTTATATAATATCTTTGCCAGAAATATAGAAGCTACCTACACAGTTACGTGAAAAAAGAAACGATTAAATACGTGCTAACAAATAAATAATTATTAATATAGGTTGCTGCGGTATAGGGACTAGCATATACGCAAAGATATTGTATATGTCTAGACATAACCAGCTTCATCCAGACTGAAACTGGTTTTGGGAAATTATCAAGAAATACAAGTAAGAATTCAATTGTAATACCTTTCCTTTCGTTAGGGGCCTTGAAATTCATACAAACATACTCATACATATGCATATTGGTATGTGTATACATCACACACACAATTAAAAAAACTATTTTAAAATATTTGTTTTTAGCACGCCGTATCTACACTTATATAATATCTATGCGTATACGTTACATATACACGGTGCGTCTACAGAGCGCATTCATTCCTTAGCTGATACTAAGCGTATCCTAACTCTTTGGTATTATTCACTGGGTACACCTAAACCTATACATAAATACACATTAAACTGCTGCTATTTAAGTATCAAAATGGCCAACTCGCATCGAGTTGAATAAACACAGATTTAAATCGTTAGATATAGTGACAATCGACACGAAGCGAAATATGTCAACTCAATTCAAATTCATGAGAGAAAGTAAATACCGCAACAATACTTCAATGTGAGTAAAATGACTACGATATTTCATTCTATTTTGCTGTTACTTTGAACTTAATGTGTGTGCATATAACAATATTACGTACAACTACACGTACGACAAGATTTCAGCTTGATGGCATATCCAGCGATTTAAATCATTAAACATAGGAGGCAATTCATAAAGTCACACAGATACCATTCCTCACGCATTTACTTCTACTCTGACCTCTTGTTCTGATGACACAGAAGTTCCATACTTGAAACAATGTCTCATTTCCACATATCCAATTATAACAGTTAAATACAAATATTATTTGACGTAACTTTCAACCTGTAATAGTATCGCCGCACACGGGCTACTCGCGGCAGCCACAAATACCGGCACTGGTATACTTCCTATAGTTTCTATACATTTTATATAGACTCGCTGCAAACAGTGAACGCTTCTAGCTTCTAGTGGAAGCATTTGTGGCCGCCACGAGTGGCCGGTGTGCGGCGACACTTAACTATGTGACAATTTACGAACAACCCCAACCGAACTCAAGCACGTTGGTAGAACCTATGTTTACAGTAGAACAGCTGGCAAGGGTGTGGACAGCGCCATGTGTTCAGCACCTCGTACTGGCAGCTTCTGGGCGGTGACGTAGTGACGCATCAGCGCGGGGACAGTGGGGAACGCTGTAGACGCCCCACCCAGTGTGTACCCCTCGCCACCACGGCATATGCGCATGTGCATGAAGCCGCGGGTTGATCTGTTGACAAAAATGACAGTTTAGTAAATAATAATGACATTGTCGAGCAATAAATGGGAAAATATATATTTCGTAATGTTCGAAATAAAATGTATTTGTAAATTATCAGTTACATTTTTTTTACACTACCACCGGATCTCAACTGAGAAGATCCGGCAAGAAACTCGGTGGATTTGTGTTTTTCCTTTGTATATCTTTTTCTATTGCCATCTTGTTTTTACATTGGTTCCAAATTTTGCTCCAGTATCTTTTATGTAGCTACCTCTTAGGACTGAGATAGTACGTCCCGTTTAAGTTGTAATTCTGCACATATTGGTGACTGTAGTAGACACATACATTAACAGCGCGATGCTGCAGCCCATTAGACTTACATCATTGCTCATGAGAACAGAATAATTCTATTATAAGGCATAGGATACCGTTTCCTTCTTAATAATGAAAACTGAATTTGTAACCAGAATCATTTAGTACAATAGGTATCCCGTTCTTATAAAAAAGCTAACAATCTAAAGTTGTACTTAAACTGCACTTAAACTATACTGAATATTATACCTAATCTTTGTATTTGTGCAGTCACTAATATTATCCTTATCTTTTATCATACGTTATTGCACGGTGAATTTGATTTTAAAAATACGAAATACGTATATAGATAATGATAAGAAATGCCTTCCTGAAGAGTGACTAAACGAGTAATTGGTGCCGAAATTTTGCTAATCATATTGATATACGATTACTAATATCGATAAAATTTATTATTATTATTGTGATGTGAGTCATTTATTAATATTACTATTGTAGGACTGAAACATCTTCTAGTGGCAATGTAGCATTTTTCTATTTCGAAGAGTTTAATGAGATAAGGCATATAACGAAGGCACTTACTTAGACCACAAATAATATCCACGAAATCACAGAGATTAATTTTATTTTATTATGTTATATATAACAGCTATTTCATTTTCAGGACGAATGTTTATATTATAAATTATTATTTTATAAGTGTCTAAGTAAATGTACTTTTAAAATGTACTGATTAAGGCGTTAATGTTATTTATGTTTTACCATCAAGACGTCAGCCTAGGATAGCGAAACTTGTATTGTAATACTTTGTATAAAAATGTTATTAATTCGATCATCCTTCGATGTTTATTTCTTCATAAATTCATACTTTATTTAAAGTTAAAATAAACTCACTTCAAGCTGAGAGAATAGTCGTGTTTTGCTGATTCGCTGTTCCTGACTAAGAAGGCGCCTTCATCTGCATCCCTGAGCAAACCCTCCGCCTCCACGCGGGAGAGCGTTCCATGATACCACCTGGAATTGAAGAAATTTGTTTATTAGTAAAAAACCTTTCGTGATACCACTAAGAATTTTATCGAAATCCCTTAACAACGTTTGAAACATTGAGCAATTAAATATATACTTATCGTAAAATTTAAATAAAGGATAATACTTTTACAAGTTTTACAAACACTTTTGTTACAAGAGATTGAAATTAGACATATTTTGACAAGACTTTTACAAAAAAAAAACAAATATACAAATATAAATGCATGAATGATGTAAAATCGCAGAAAATAATAATAAGTAAATACAACAAATAAAATAAACTCACCCCTGTCGGTCAAGTGGTAGAGATGCATCAACAAGGTCACGTGGCGGGGCTATGGGTCCCAGATTTAAGTGTAATCCTTTGGAACTACCCGAGCCACCGCTGCCCCCTTCGAAATTCAGCGTCAATTTCGCCTTATGTTTGTTTCCTGAAACCAAAGAAAGTTTATCGTAAGTTACCGTAAGTTCGTAAATTTGTGAAATTATCGTAATAATTTTTAGATCAGGTATATGTAAATTAATTTAGGTATTTTGTAGGGCTGGGTGTTGCGTTGATTATAATAAAATAACTAAAGAATTGGTAAAAAATTTATATTGACAATTTATAAGATCGGGACTACTTAAGATGTCATATCTTATAACGTTGTTTTCAGAAGAAAGTACAACTGAAACCCCATTAAAGTCACTAACCGCCAACTTCCATTGAATGTCAAACCAAAGATCCCGCACTCCTAATTTAACTGAACTGTTACAAATTGCTCACAACATGTACAGGAAAAAGTTACCTCAAAAGCACTCAAGTAAATTAAATATTATAGGCGTCGGTCCACAGAAGTTTTGTGGAGCAATTCGGAGTCATACGTCTTAATCGGCATAATTTGGTGTCGGTCGGTTCGAGTTAGCGACACCCGTGGATATGAACTGACACACCCTCCGAGTAAGATTTATTTGTCAGGACAAGTAAATACTACTGACAGAGAAAATCTTTCTCCTTTGCTGCCGAATGTTTCTCATTCAGTTAAATTTCTAAGCTACCTACATACCTATAAAATGCTAACTGTAACACGATATCTTTAAAAAAAATGAACAATACCAACCTTGATTTAAGTCTTGCACGCTCTGACTAGATGATGCATTGGAGATAGCTTCTCCAAAATCGTTGTTAAGTTGCAGGGATTGACCCCTCAACTTTCGTCGTAATTTTGGCATATCGAATGGCAACGATCGCAAATCAACTTCTGCTTCAGCGCGTCGTCTTCGCAGTTTGGGCATATCAAACGGAAGGTCAGACAGATCGACATCTTCATTTCTGCGTTCTTCCTCCATATTGCTGTTTTTGAAATTAATAAATGCATTTCGAGAATCAACACCTTCACGAGAATGAATTGATATCCCGCTATCGGAGCCCTGAATTTCTGTGTCACCGGGCGTTGAATGCCTGAACGTTAGATTCAAAAGATTCCTATTTTGCAGAGCACGCCTTTTTGGCTTAGGCGCTATCTCTACTGTAGTTTGAATAGTTGTGTTCCCAGTTTCGGCGTCCTCGGGCGAAACTTTCTGAGAGTTATTGTTCTTGTTGTTATCGGACGTTTCCGACGCTGGTTCTTGAGAAGACTTATCAGATATGGGGCTCAAAATGTGCAGTTTAGCCGGGTGATGTCCAAACCCCGACAATTGCATGTGATGTGATTTTGTAAAAGGTACATTCCCTGAATCAGAGCTGTGTGAACTTAGGGAAGATGAGTGCCGACTTTCGGAACTACTACTACTTCTATCCCCTTCACTATTACTGCTTCGGAGTGACTCCATACTGCCGCCGCTACTACTTGTAGCCATGCTTTCAGTGCTTGAATATTTACGTCGCGGGCGAGCAATGCTGGGCCTGCCTTTAAACTCCATTATAGGGCCGACCCCCTTAGGCCCCGTATACCGATTCAATTCTGGTGTGTCAGAATCGGATGTGGGTCGACCCTTAATCTCTAAAAAAATACCGTCTTTTGATTGTCCCCTTTCCTCATCACCATCTCGAGACTCCCGGCTTGAGTCTCGCAGACGTCCAACATCAAGCTCAGTTGAAACTGAAGCCTTTACGTCAGCCATGCTCGCATCACTACTTGTGGGAGTGTCCCGGGCTCGGAGTGACTTCACGGGCAGTCTTAAATCTTTCAGACGAGGATGTGCTGGTTGCGACTGAGGTAAATTCGGAGCACTCTTTATACTATTCATTGCAGATCCATCTTTTTGTTGAAATTTTGTAGGCAATGGTGCAGTAGATGGAGGCGAAGGTGTATAACCTCGTAGTGGTAATTGAGATGTCGACGCTGTTCGGTCTTCATCTTCAATGTGTACCTTTTCTAATTCTTCTGAAAGAGCAGATGCATTACTTTCATTCTCTCTCTTTTGACGTATCGTGGGAATCTTTGAGCGACGTACGCTATCCGTTTTCATGGTCACCTTGCGACGACCCTTATAATCTGGCTCGCTCCGCTCAACTGCTTCGAAAGCGGATGAGGCGGAAGAAATAACTTTACGTTCTTCAGCTTGCAGAAGTGCTGGATGGTTGCTAACGCGGTCGAAGTCGTCCAAGTCATCGTCGGAGCGGGCTATTTTGCAATCGAACGCTGTTTCATAAATCTGTCGGGTGGTCATTTCTTGCGGCCAGCGTGGCAGAGGAGCCGGCACGTAAAAGACGCTACGAGATGGCCGGTGCTCCTCTACATCTTCGGGCGCGGCGCACGCGCAGCCGGCCGCGTCGCGCCCGCGACGCCTCGGCGGCATCCACGCGCTCTCCCCGGACGAAGACGATGAGCGCTCTAGCTCACGGAAGCCATCCTCCGCCACCGAGAATCTTTTCGGTAAATTCGGTCGTTGAGCGACGTGGGGAGCGTCAAGACTAGCTGATTTTCGATAACGTGGTCCACGGGAAGATGAAGTAGAGGACACGGTCGGAGCTGATGGAGCAGGTGGGGGAGGCGCTGTCTTGAACAGGTCCCCGTAATAATAAGGGCTTGGGTTTCTGCGAGGTGCGTTGGCGTATCTCGGATCAGAACGTGCACTGTCTGGGGAATGTAGAGACGGAGCTGTAGCAAAAGGATCGAATTCACCAAACTCGTCTTCTTCACCGTCTGTCGACGTGGACCGATCGTCTGATGATGTTTCTGGAACAAAGAAACGAAATTTTAGACACTGATATACGGGAGAGTTAAATATTCTCCTACAACTGTCAACGATTTCCTTAATAGGTTGTTGGAAAGGATAGTAAAAGGAGCCGCGATTATTTTTTCGACTAACACGAGAGAACTGCAAAAGTTTTAGAGATAAAATGCGAGTAGTAACGACACGCTCCAACCCTGGTTGTGCAGTTGAGATTCGTCTCAAGTGGAGTCGTTTAAAAGAACGTCCGGGCCGCGTTTTCACGTCCCTCAAGAGTTCAACCGATCATAAAGACGTTATAGGTACTACTCATTATTTTCCCCACAATAACACAGGTATATGGGCTTACATTTTATTTTTTACATTAAACTTGGAACATTCGTTTCGTTTACAGCATTCATTTCGAGTTACCTAAACATACTTTTTGTTAGCTATATACGATGAGATGAATTTAGATTTATGCTAGTAATTTTTGGAACATTGTGAAAACAAATCTATAAAACTCACGCGATACGATGGTTACGTTGTTAGACTCGACACAAACGGACCGACTTTTTCATTTCAATCAACCTGAAGGACTTTACCATGCTCGGTTAATGAATGCATTAACCCCTTTAAACCCGTACATACGAAGCTAATGTTATTTGAAAGGCACAGAAATACCCTAATGAGAATTCCTTGCTTCGCGTAACAAAGGCCTACTCCTGAATGCATGGCGAACACAAAAATGTCTGGATTTAAACTCCCTGCAAGCGACAAGTAAGTATGCAAACATATGAGGAAAATTATTTATTCTGCTAACATTAGCTAACCGAACTTGGTATATTATAAGTGGGTAAAACGCAAGTCCAATTACTGATTTCTCTGCGGCAAACAAAAACAGCAGTCAAGGTTACACATAACGCAAAATGACCGTTTTAATACTATAAGTGCCTGCTGTGTCGACATAAATCAGTAATTAAATAATAATACCATAAAACACTTTACTATACTATTTTTGACTTGAAAAGATGCGGCTTACAAGGTTTGTGTTTGTAACTGTGTTCCCTTTAAAATAATATATCTAGATAACTTTGTTTTTTTGTATCGTAAACAATCCCTCAATTTATGATTTTGACGACAAAACATACACCTCGAAAATCAATATTCAATTTCAGTATGTCCCATGCTCCGTCGATACAAAAACTCTACAAATTGTCTATTAACGACACGGGGGAGAGTCTAAGTGACGTCATTATGTGACGTAATTGCTTTTCCACATGGGTGACCGTCGCTGCTGGCGAAATTTGTTGAATTGCAGCGATTAACATGTTAAATCTCTTTCGGAAACGCGTTACGCCGAAAGGTTAAAGGTAATCTGTCGGCACGAAGCAATTTTCAAACCTTTTTCATTTCCATATTAAGGCCTTGTTCGTTTGGGGTACGAATCAAGTATTGATGGAATGAATAGGGCAATGTTATGGAACAAGTCTAAATGAAGTATAATATTTAGCGTTTATATTAGTTGTTTAAAGTTTATAAACATAGTTTTGACTTATCCTATACCTATTCAGAAATAGGCATGTCCTATCATCTACAAAAGCACTTATATACCTACCTAATTATGAACTACCTACATAATAAATTCATATGAAGTATTCCATCTTAATCATTGAGTGCAACTACGCATTTCTCATTGACCTTGAGCAAGGCTCTTGACGTATTTGGACTTGATGGGTAGAGTCAATGATGACACATGACAATTAGGTGGAATGCACGCCTGCAACTTACATAACGTATTATAATTACGTGTTTATAAATGTAATTCCATAATAAACATGAACTCGTCTCACAATCAGCGATTACATAAACATTTTATTATCGGTGGCATAACGAGTGACGTAAACATAGAACTGTGGAATTTCAGATATAACTACGTACTAAACGCGACAAATGAACCTATGTTATGAACCTAAGCTTATTAAACGGACCTAAGACTATATAGTTCCTTCTACAAGTTGTTAAATAACTGGTAAATATAGGGTTAAATAAGTTTCTTCCAAATACCTCACTGTGAAAGAAGGACACATGTGTTGTATCTTAAATGAATCGCGACCCTAGAAATCATTGCAGAATTAATAACAAGTGCTGGTAATATATCTTGACTTTAACAACATAGTCTGAAAGACAATTTAACTTGACTATTCGATCGTCGTCATCACATTATTGTCCCACTGCTGGGTATGGGTCTTCTCTCAGAATGAGATAGTTTAGGCCATAATGCACCGCAAGTTTGAATTGGTAGACTATACACACCTTTAAGAACCTTTTCCTTGATAAAATCACGTATACGATTGAACATATTACTTAAGTACTACTCCTATTGGGAAAATATGTTTTATTACGTCCATGCTGCAAAATACGCATGACGTAAAAGGTACAACTATTTCTATTAACAATACAAGCAATACGTTACATACGTTTGCAATTCGAATCCATTATCCGTACGTTACATGCAAGAGTTACTCGTACTCATTGCAATCCATTCGTGGAATTAATGTGAGAGGAAAAAAATCATAGTTGAAAGCGTTTTGCAATTAAGCCTCTGTATTGCGGGACATTTTCCCAGTCTAGACGCGAACGAACGGAAAAGGCCTGATTAAAACTTCCCATTGTTTTCCATGCCAGTGCGGCTTTATTAGCTCAGGCCTATAATCCCTAATAGCTTCAGATCTGACGTATCAAATGACAAAATTTGAACTTCGACTTTTATGTCGTGGCTTATACGTAAAGCTCATCATTGAAAACGGTCGGGATGGGTGACCGACGGTGGCGTAATTTCATGCAAAGCAATAAAAGGTTTCAAATAGCACATAAAGCCGTTAGTCCTAATATTGTTATCATTGGATGGGACATAAGATCATATGGATTAAGTTCTTAACTTCTTAGTACCTTAGTACTAGTAGTAGTAGTAGACTTAGTAGGAAGAAAAGTACCTAACTCAGAAAAAAAATATTTATGATATAAAGTAATAGGTAGATTATTTATGACATATAACCACAATCAACACTATCTTTACGTCTATTATATGCGATTGACGCAAATGATGACGCGATTTTAAATAATTTTCATTTACGTAGGTCATGTAAATGCAAGTTACAAATATATTATGTCTATTGCCTACTTACATGAACTAATCTTGCAAAAACCTTATAACAATGGGTCCGTGTAAGTCCTTTCACTTAATTTTTCTAAAGAGACAGAATTAAGATTATGTAAAGTGTAAATTGCTTATCTTAAGACCTATGATCTTCATGCTTTTGTTGGCGGGATACAACGCCAATTAAGAATAGAGAGTAGGTACCTAAGTTACAGAATCCTCAATCTTGAGTCTCACTGAAAATCCATCGGCCCGAAGTTTTCAATACGAATCTTCCATTCACGGCTGAATATTAGGTACCTTCGGCCGGTTATAGCAGATTGCCTACATCCCGTTCACGAATGCTTTCATCAATGCTAGCGCTTCGCTCAATTGGAATACTCATA
The DNA here is from genome assembly GCA_949699795.1 of Spicauda simplicius. Lineage (NCBI taxonomy): Eukaryota > Metazoa > Arthropoda > Insecta > Lepidoptera > Hesperiidae > Spicauda > Spicauda simplicius. The sequence goes on from OX453069.1 coordinate 10,775,390, forward strand.
CATTTCTATGTACATTGCTGGATCGAACTTCTATTCAATAGTTTTATTTCGTACTACGAATTCCACCAGAATGAACCAGCCAATTTGAAATAAAATTTCTTGTCAAATTTTGGACATTTACGTGAAATAATTTAGGGTATAACAAAAATATTGTGTTAATAATAGCGTAACAACATAATCCTAAAAATTAAACCCCAAAACTAAATGTCAACTTTGTACTTATTCGCGAGAACACGACGGTTTCATATTTTAACTGAGTCTGTTAAAAGGAAAAAAAAATAAGTAAAAGACCTAGAACAAAAATCTTAAGCAGTCCTAAAATAAAAATGACCGTAAATCTAATATCCCGAATCTACAGATTTTAAAGTATGCCAAGGTGTTTTAAAGCGTAAGGACAGGACTAGATACACGTTTTTTTAGTCACAGCAGAACAATAGCTAACAAGGCTCCACCGCGATTGTTGTTAGAAGAAAAGGCTCTTTGTGTCGACGAATAGGCCTTATATAAGCGGAAGTAAGGAATTAGTTACCACCATTCTAAAAAACTATTGTTAACTGTTATCTTGATGTCGTTAAACTGCAACGCTAACGCAATCATTGAGTTAAGCAGAAATTGCGTTTCAAAGAAGGTGTAGAGTTGTAATTTGTCAACACTTTTGATTCTGGTAAAGAATACAAAAGTCATTACTATATTTTAAATGAAAATAACTTAAAATGAATTTACATTTTCACTATTATGACATATTCATATTATATTGAATATATAATTTTTCGACAATAACGCGCATTTATGAAATACCTTGCGGTTGTTGCATGAAGTTATTGTATGCATATATGCAACGTTCGCATTGTTACAACGCGACCGGACATGAGGACTCCGATTTCATCAAAACAGTAAAATAATTAATAGAGCATAACTAAATATTTATTAAGTACAATACTCGTATTATCATGGTACTAATAAAACCGCTATATCAATGGAAATGAAATTATCCACGAATGTCGGCTATTATGAAATTTATAAAAAAAAAATATTTTATGTAGGTATTTAATCTACTCGTATACTTCTCATAATTAATTACACCTGTTAAGGCACGTTTAGATGACTAAAATGAGTTTTAAGTTTGATAAACAAATGTAGGTACTTACCAGATTCGTAGTATGGTTGCGATCGGTGTCTTGGCTGTCTGTCTTGCTTTAACGGAGCTGATGGGGCCGGTTCAGGCGGAGACTCCGCCGAACCTTCTGGAGCACTATCAGGACTGCGTCTGGAGCCTCCCGGCGCGGACAAGTCAAAGTCCGTCCTTCTCGCCGATTCGTAGTCCGCCCGTCGTCGTGCCGACTCCGGGTCGAAAGCACGTCGTCCCGAGTCGTCGTAGTCCCGACCGTAGTAACGTCTGTTCGACTCGTACTCGTACGGCCGCTTGCACGACTCAAATTCGTAGTTGTGACGGCGAGAGTCGTATCGCCATCTGGACGCCTCTGGCGAGCGGCGAGTTTCGCGCGATCGACGGCTGCGTTGTGGCGAACGCCTGGCTGTGTCTCTGGGTGTGCAGTATGCTTCTATAAATTCAACCTGGAACAAATAAAATAAAGCTTAATTAATTTAATAATCCAACAAGAGTGAATAAAATGATTTACATTTTATATTCTCCATAACTAAATGCAATCCCAACTGTATCTTTAAATATCGGCAGACACAACAGCTTTAGTAATCCTATCTGTTAAAACCACTTTGGTGCAAAGGAACATTTAGGATTCAGTGGTGGTCAATAAAACACATGTATGAAGAGCAATTTTATAAATTTAGGGGCATTTTACAAAGGATGAATGGAATGAGTCATTTCAAATGCCATGTGACTATTAGTTGGAAAGAAGCCCTTCATCACGAAGGTCGATTATGTGGCAGAGTAAAGTGGTAATAAAATGCAGCGGTCACATATCCATGGACCGTAACGGGCGGTTAGGCGTCTCTCCCCTCGACCGGGTATCATTACCGGGCCCGTTTGTGTTTATGAGGACGGATATAAAGAATATTATGAGATATTGTGCTTGCATTCGCGATACGATGAGGTGATAACATTTAAAGGCCGAGCCAAATTCAGTCGCGAGACAAATTTTACGGTCAATCTCAGGGATTGTATTATGTTGCCAGTTGGACATAGGGTTCACAGGCTAAAAAAAATTCAACATTGAAAACTTCTTCCCAATGCTCTTCTTTTTAGACTTTTAGTTTAATAACGCGAGGTAAAATCTAGAGGAAAGAAAAAAATAAAAGGGACAGACAGATTAAACTGAAATGAAAAAAACTCTCATAGTTAAATTGTTTTATGAATCTCAATAGTTATTTATAAAAGGACATCTTAGTAACCAGGAAGCAGATATGTACAGACTATAGGCTGTAGCTGTGTACCTGTAGCTGTAACAACCAACGCCCAAGAAGAATTCTATCCTTTGAAAGCAATACGTCTCAGCTTAGCAATAATGAAGACATATATCTAAATAAAATGTATGTGTCAAGTCATTAGATCCGGTGATGGGTTCTCGCTTCCGCGCCTCCGGCTATTGAGGGTTCCTTACGAAGCGCTCATTAAGGGTGAATTTAACACTTAAATTCATTCAACCTCGAGAGTTGTTTTCGTAAACGCAGAGTTCAGCGTACGATACTTCACGTAATCGTTTGTGTAATCTGATACCAAACTACTTAAACGCCTACATTCGAAATACCAAAGTTAGTATCATTACTAAATATTAAACTCACAGGTAAAAGGTACAGCTGCGCACCTAAGTATAAATTATAGCATAATAAAATAAACATACAGGGTACTCATTAAGCGTTATGGGGGAGACGTTAAAAAGAAAATAAAGGATTGCGAACCGGTTCTACGAAACTGCCCGGAGGCCTGTTCTTTATTCAAACTTTTACCATTGAGAGGAGCCTCATCTGGCGCATTGTTTAACGATTCCTTGCTACGCATGAAATTTATTTACATAATTAAACATCGGCCGCGCCACCCCAGTTTTGATTTGCGATGTCTACAACGATTTCTGCCAGCCATTTGCATATTTTGCCTCAACGCTTAATTAGAACTCGCAGGAAGCTCTTTATTTATTTTCTTCTCAATTGAACAAGGGCCTCGTCAAATTTTGAAAAGAAACAAACATCAAAGTCGACCGTCATAGTATGCAAATGCATCTTTACAAAATTAAATCTAACTGAGCAAAATAGACCAATGATATCACTACATAGTATAAAACAAAGTCGCCTCCCGCTTTCTGTCCCTATGTCTGCTTAGATCTATAAAACAACGCTACGGATTTAATGCAGTTTTTTTAGTAGATAGAGTAATTCAAGAGGAAGGTTTTTATGTATAATACATGCATAATATAGTGGAGGAACACTGTTAATTTTGGATTTTTGACTTTTAGGCGTGATACCACTGCTACACTTTTATAGTGTGAAGCTGTTCTTGTGTTTCAAGTAACGCATCTGTGATGGACTTCAGGTATTGAAATGACTATGTGAAATTGCTTACAGATGTTCATCCATGTTCATGGCAGTACCACTTACTATCAGATAAACAGACTGCTCGTTTGATAGTATAAAAGATCGTATAGTATTAAGTCGTTAACTAAATTATTTCATTTCGTGACAATGAAAGGCCAAATCAGATTTGATTCTGATAACGTAACATCACATAGTTTCTTAGCATCACGTATTGTTTAAGATAATAAAAGAAATCTCATGTTCTTATATGGTTTTACTAATTACCCCATGCATTTTCAAATTAGGGCGATATATCGCAAATGGAAAAGATCATAAAAAACACTTTTCCACTCCAACGTATCTTGATGCAGATGATTTTATTCTCCAATTCAAATCAATGCGGCCACTGAATCGGAAGGGTTAGTTTGAGGGGATCAAATTGGATTCAACTCAAGCACACATGTTCTGCCCATTCATCAAGCGTAACGCCTAATGGGGGAATAGTTCACAATTCACTTCCTGTACGACTCATACGGACATGGTGTACTTGTATCGCTAATAGCCGACTTCCTGCCTTAATAGGGAAGCCGGTCAACGCGATCACAACAAGGACCAAATTTTTATTGACATTACATGTACACTTCCGTAGAAAGAGGTTATCGATTACGTTAAATAGTGATGTAAGTAATATTACATATAGTACATTCCCAGTATTAACAGTATTACAGATTAAAATACGTATAGCTACACTGATGTGATATGCGTTGGCATTTAATTATTTTTATCATGCGTAATATAATCGAAGCAGAAGTTTACAATTTCTAACAGACATATTGTGGGTTTTGTTCTGTTGACATAAAAATTTTCGAAGAAAATCCATACATATGACAAAAAATGTTCTACATGTCACTGCATTGCAAAGAGACATTTTTATATTTTTTAAACTCTGTCAATCTTTTTGTTCGTGTGTTTAAAATCCCATCAAACTAAAGGTACTAAATTTAATACCCTGGTCTTAAATGTAATAGTATTCACACCCATATCAGGAGGTAGGTAATGTTTATTCCTTATTAACATATAATTACTCTATCAAATGTTATATCAATTTAGCTAGTGATACCTAGAATTGTCCTCCTATTTCACAAGAATCGATAAGTTTTGTATAATGTTTTAAAATTACTGATAATAATTAGATAACGCTTGTACGATCAAATGTCATAAAAAGTGTTTAATAGTTTAAGCTATCAACGTTGTTAGTTTAATTTAATTCCATCCTAATAAGGAAGTAAATAGTTGATGCACGTGTTTATAATGCGTACAACTAACTGAGGTCAACAAATGCATTTCATATATGAACAGAACACGTATGAGTCATGATAACGTATATCTAATCGAGGATAAGCAATCAAGTGCTAGAATGCGTAATATCGCGTTATAAGTACACATGTTTTCGTCACTGTCGGTCTGCAAATTTTTTGAATTATCGTTTACATAAATATGCGGAAAGTTGTTATGACTTTCCGCATTTTAGCAACAATGATACACGTCTAGAGTGTCAAAATCTTTTTGGGTAACGTTGCCGACACCACCCCATCTAATTTTCAGCCTAATAACAGTAGTAATACCACAACAACAGCGTACTCTAGTTTTTAAGGATATCTACACTTTCGCGACGTTTGCCTATTTGGTCTTAGAAAATAGCAACACATCTCTGGCATACCGGAAATAAGTAGGTAAATATCGACTTCTATATTGTATAAGGTTGATTACAGATGTCTATGAGTGACATCTGACGAATAGGATGCTATTTGTTTACTTTAATTTTAAGCAAAGAAAATCTTAACTATAGATCTAACAGTGTTATCGTAATTCGTACGTCAATAGTCTACGAGATTAAATATCATATTTTTAGTCAGTCGAATCATTGTAAAAAGAGACGGGAATAAGAAAATAAAAATCCATATCGATTTTTCATGATATCATGACACTTATCTACGAGTACTACAACAAAACAGTATTGCTTTCTCAAGATTTTTTTATAAAGCAGATGAACTAATCTTACCGCTACGAAACGTCGACTCTTCAAAAGGCAAGTTTCAATAATAAATTCATTTAACTTGTACCTTAACCAAGTGATACATTTTTGTTCACTAAAAACCAAATTTTATGAAAGAAGCGTGACTGGGTGGAAACTGCGACTCAATTGGAATATATAGGTACTTTATTCTTATGAACAATACATAAGTAGTTGTGAATATAAACAATAGAGATTACATGCATACAAGTCAATAAATTTATAAGTAGATATGTAAATAGATATAAATACATACAAATAATGGATAAATCAATTGTTCTTTCACGCAAGATTGTATGTATACAAGCGCTAATTGTTGACAATAAACTTAAACGAGAATATAAAATCCAATGTCACGATATAAAGAAAGTGTAAGCTTTCGACGATTCCGGGTTCGCCCGCAATGAGTAATCCGAAGAGTATGAAGGATGTGGAACAAGACGTAGCTTTCAGACGGCATATGACTCACCGGCCGGGCCTAATGTATTTATACCGGAGACACGCCTCTCGGCGTCCCGGCCCAAAATAGTACGCTTAGTGTCGCGTGACATACACAAAAAGTCTTGTAGGTCAATATGCTTACTTCGCAAAAATTCCACGCGACAAGAGATTCAGTTTACTTCTTAAATCAACATTATTAAGCACTTAGACAAACATCTCGTGTAAATTTAATTAAGAAACATTTTCAAACGATTGAATCTAAACAAACCCGTGAAGGCTATTTCCATAAATGTTGATACAAAAAGCCAAAAACAAGCGTAAAAAATTATGATATGCACGAGACTAGTATGAATCATTAGCGTCTGCCGCGCACTTTGTTTACGATAGTAACTATGACGCCAAACTACATCGTTATTTTAACAACACTCTCTTAAAATATCGTTTAAACCTACTATGATTGAATTATAAAAAATCTTAACAATTCCTGGGACAATAGAAAAGTTTGTCATCTGTCCTAAAATCTCATCAACGAATTCAAACAAAACAACAAAGAACAAAGTTGTAAAAACAAAACCACAAACAAAAGCATACAATTGACACTGGAATATTTCAGTGTGAAATCTAGAAAAAGCAGTAAGCCTCGTTAAAACAGAACTGCGTCGAGTAGACAATTGGCACGGTCATTCCTACACCGCCAACCTCTGTCTGGTCACGTTCTGCAAACCAGAGACCGCAAACAGGCCCCATGCAACCGAATTAAACAGATTGTTTTTTATTTTTACTTTCATATGCAATACAAGCCGTGTTTTTCAATTATACGATACTGGGTAGCTTATTTCCCTACATTTCTTACCATACAAATTCGGATGTGGAAATAATTTTGGAATGTACGTTGTCCTTATTAAGATCCATTTTAATGAGGAAGTGTCTACATAAGAGCTTACTTAAAGCGTTAAACTCACTTGACTAAATTAGACACACAATTGTTGCAAACGACAAAACAAGCGAAGGAAGGAAATAAGCTTAATTACTAAGTTGCCAGTCCGAACCCAAAGGGCCGGGGGCTCCTCAAGTAGACCCTTACAAATGTTTCAATGAAGGGAGCAATTATGAAATCATTTTCGACACTTTCTCAAGAATTCTATTCCCTTTAAAATATATTGTCATTAAAAATTATAACTTTAATCCAATCCATTGTTACTAAGTCGTAAGTTTCTTGCTTATAACAGTATTGTTAGTATCTTGAAAAGTATCTAGTATATCCGGTAATTTAATTTCTTATTGTTTTTTATATCGGAGACCTGAGACGAATATCTCGGAGTAGCGAGAATTTCGAATGTAATTCCACAAAGCTACAACGGAGAATCTGTTTCAGATAAATCATTGCAAGTGACAAGAACTCAAAAGTAAGGAAACGGATTTCGAAAACTTGTTTGGCACGTATCGAACATCTGTCGTTAAGTTCGTCAGTGCGACATCCTTTTGTTCCATTTGCTTTGTATTTTACGTTTGGGTGTAAATTTACTTATTCTCCTCAGAAATAAGTATATATGTATGCACAAAGAAGTTACTTTTTAATAACTTTTTTTCGAGAGTTCCTAAAATTTCAGCAAATATCATCAGATTATTGGATTACATCAGTTTGCAAAAAACATAAATTAGGATTTTTTGGAATTATTTTACGGCTAATACCTAGTATCAATTCAAACAAAGTTATTCGAGTATGAAGCTCTGTTAGCTGTGACGTGGTGGTGAAGCTTTTTTGACGCGATAAAGCATTTTTTTTGTTTTCAAACTTTATTTCTACTAAACCTGTAACGTTTACGCTTGTTGGAGTTTTTCGAATCAAAGATTGCTCCTGTGTATCGAAACAAACTTTGCTCTTTGAACTTGTAACTGAGTTAAGTCAACCCGGGGGATCGGCGGCGCATTCTAATCAATATCTACTACTGTTTCGATTTAACTTCGGATTTATTTAAAGAGTTCTGTGCAATGTTTTATTGTGTTCTATTCAAAATTTAGAGGTAATTTTGGGGGTTTCTGTTACGTCTGGTAAATGATTTATAAATGACGTTGACAAAATTTTTTGTTTACTCATTGAACTTACGATATGATCACGATCATCAATCATGATTAAAACGTTAACAAAAATAGAGAGGTGTCGCTGTTTAAGATGCGTTTGATTTGAGAATATTCGCATCAATCAAGGTAATGATTGGACATCTTGTTAAATGACATAGATCCCTTTTCGTAGTCATATTCGTATTTTTTTTTTGTTGATTCTTATATATCTCCTGGGCAGAATAGCGTAGGGTACTCGCGGCATCAACTGGATTGTCGCTGAATATATACCAAGCAATTCTAACTTATTTCTTCCTACTGAAATTGTTGTTAGTAAAAGTCAAGTATGCGCACAAAGTAAGACAAAGTATTTTGGATGTAAAACCCTGAAATTATCGATAGTGTAAAAACAATAACAACTTACATTACACGTAGACCATAATCAGCCACACTAAAAATTAAGAGGGACCGCGTAATATCTTAAAACTAAGCACATAACAATGCAAAGAGACCTTCACAAGGCAGGTGCCAGTACAACATAGGTGCTTACTCAACATAGGAAAGTTCGAAACTGAGATTACGCAAAGCATTCCATTGGGTCGTACAGATACAGTGGGATTTGTAAACAAAACATTCAATAAATTACATCAAACAATTGTTATAAGCAAATACCATGACAAATCAAACCAGATTTCTTTTAGTTGATGATGGTTTTATTATTGTTAACCTGCAGGAAGAATACAACGGAAAGGGGAACTCACCACATGTACAACCAAAATCCACTGGGCAATCTGTTTCATTTTGGACATCAACTTCTTGTTAGAAGGCATTGTTAGAACCACTCAATAACTATGTAAGGAATTCACAAATAGCATAAGACGATCATCAACTTTATCGACCGTTTCACTAGTGACACGCACACACATAAATCGTAAAACTAGAACTACCACTACACTTTCACGCAAACTTGTTCCTGTTGGCTGTTAAACGTACACTAAATGTTTGTAAGAGTTGCTTATCTCGTCAGTTCCCGGTTAAGTCTAGGCGTTTTGCAGTAAAATCTGCGATATAAACGCCTAATACAGTTCGGTTGCCCACTTGACGAGTCCAACTGTAGACTGACAACACTGCTCAAACACTATACGCGAATGTGTAAAACGGTGACTCATCGCCCCGCATACTGTTTACCGAGGCTTGAGTCATCGCGCGGTGGAAATAACCTAACAGCGTTGCAGCGCTACAGCAAAACACCACGTCGACAACGGGTATAAACCGTCCGCATTTCTAAAGCGCTTAAGTGCTTTGTTGTACGTAACCGACTCCATTAATACCTCGCAGTCGCACGTGTCCCTCGGTTTGCTTAGTTATTTTGAATTTTATTGAAAAGAAATAGAGTCCAATGTATATAATTTGTGAAAGGCGCCGGGTAACGAAACGTAAACTTTCGCGTTTGAAATTCGACTTGTTATGTTGGATTACGACTCGACTAGGTCGAATGCCGTTTTGAGGTCGTTTACGCGGTAGATACGCTCGCGCTGGTCTCTTTGGGACAATGATAAAAGACTGGAATGGAATGAGTAATCGAGTTGTATTTGGAATGTCGCCTTGATTTCTAATGGCTAATTAAAATATTTACAAGCAATACAAATGATTGTAGCAACTGCGTATTAAATTATTGATTAACTATGAACACGAATAAACTTAACTACGATACCATAAGTAGCGCGATTCTATGAGTGCCCTATCGAGGTGACTATTAATACATACAAAACTTGTGATATAATTCGTCTTCTACTTCGTTTTTTAAATATAGTATACCATTATATCCGGATACCAGGCACGTAATTGAGATATGTTAATATTTCTATCATTCTAGAATCATTTTCCAGAGTCAGGCATAGATGCATTGCTACCCATTAAGACCAAGTTGGAGCGCTTGTATAGTTTTTTCTCGTATCACACACTTTAAAACATAACTCAAAAATGTCTAAGACTTTTGTTATAAGTCATAAAAAGTGTGACGGTTGTCTTCGAAGTCGTAATAACATGAAAGTCTCTAGGAGAGCCTTTTGAAAGTGGTAGAGACTCTCTAGTCTCTCTACCACTTTTAAAAGGCTATTTTTGAAAACCTACCCACATATTACTTTGTATCAATTTTTTGTGTACTAAAAATGTACTAGAAATTATATTTTATATGAATTTCCATCATAACCTACCTACAATTTTTTTGAAGCCAGCAATCGCGCGAAAAATATTTGCATTGCATTATTTGCATACAGCATTGACGTAGAACGAAATGAAAAACAAAAACCTTCTTCATGTAGGTACAATGTTATATAAGTAGAATTTAATGAACTTTTTTCTATATATATATATATATATATATAAAGAAATATATTTTGTGTGTAGATTAAATATTTTTTCTAGAAAAGTACTCAGGTGTGAGGAATTGACTGGATGTAGTAATATAAAATTATATATATTTTTTAAATGTTTATTTTTTGTAATACTATTGAATTTCACTTAAAGGATTGCCAGTATATTAGGTACATAGTATTAAGCAAAGTGGGTTCCCGCTGTCTGTCCATATGTATGCTTAGATCTTTAAAATTACACTGCGGATTTTAATGCAGTTTATTAAAACATAGAGTGATTCAAGAGGCAGATTTTATGTATAGTACATGCATAATATAGTGGAGCAATACTGATAATTTCAGATTTTTGACTTCTTGGCGGAACAAAGTTTTTTTTTTATTTGACTAAAGTAGCAAACGGGCATGCAGTCCACCTGATGGTAAGTGGTCACTGCTGCCCATGGACATCTGTAATCAACTACATACAGAACATGATTTCCATCTGAAGTCAATCACAGATGCGTTGCCACTCCCGAGGACCATGCTGGTCGCCTCATGTGAAAGTGTGCCGGCAACCACACCCTTCTATCGAAACGCAAGAAATGCTTCATGCTAGAAATAAGTTCGCCGAGTCAACTAGTTACATATACCTAAATCCTACTCTCTTTCAAAACTTATCTTAATTATGTTTCACTTTTTAGCGCAAATGATACCGAAGAACACATCTAGTAAAGTAATTATAGTGCAATTAACAGTATATTCAACCGTATATTATCCACGGTAGGTGAGTATATAAAAACAAACACATAATATGCAGCAATATCGGTGAAAATATTTACTTTAAACGCAACAATATTGATTCATTCAACTGTGAATAAATTGTTTACAATATAAAATAAAATTGTCCACTACATATTATTATATAGATGTAAATTATGTCAAATATTTACTAAATTTGGCACAAGACAATAAACACGATAATGAAGGTCTAAATCTCAGTTTATAATGCGACTTATAGTAATAAGTTAAGAAACAAAGGCAGTATGGGGGACTGCCAATAGAAGACAAAAGTTAAAAAACAACGCACTGAGGTATATCTATACGTACGTACGTAGTATGCATATACTTCACGAAAAGCGATCGCTGACAATCACAAGAATTCCATGATTTTACCCAAAAAGTGCTCAAAACCCCTAAAGAGGTTTTCACTTCAAAAATAACTTAATCTTATTAATTTATTTTTAAAAGTAAACAAAGTGGTTCTTAATCCTGAATTAATATTGTGATAAAGTTAAATGCGATAAACAACCTATTAACAGTTTTGCTACTACGATAACAACTAAATAAAAGTTTTATGATCATTCTTCCTATTGTCTTAAGTCATTATGGTCGTTAATAAAACAAAAGCACTAAAACTAAACTTAACAACAAGAAATTAACATAAATGAAGATAAATGTTAGTTTTATTCTTTGGAAATCAAAGTTTACTTAGTTCCAGCCTCAAAGCCGGCGATAAAAGCTATGCAATAGCTTACAATAACAATTCATATTCACCCATGTACCTATGTTACACTGATACATGTTATAAACCAAACAGATTAGTTGCGCGGTCATTTCAGCGTAGTATAAAGATATGCATTACATAAAAGCTGGTAATATGATCCATCAATTTCCAGATTCGAGTAATTATAAAAAATCTAGATTAAATATTTCATTCTAGAGTTAAAAAGCGGCAAAAATACGTGGGTCATAATAAATGACAAATGTAACAAAATTCAGCAGAAAGGCTAATGAATGGAACCAGAAATGCTTATTACATTGATATTTTTTTATGAATTTGTGAATTTACTTTGATGAAATTTTTTTCCCAATATAAAACCGATATTACACGATTTACTTGAACGAATACCTTAATCATATCTACTTAAGTTTCATGCAAAAAATGTTAAGCGCTTTCAAAGAGCTTACTGATTCATATAAACGATAATTTACCGATAAACCTACCATTTACAACCATCCCCACATATAAATTATTTATAGACTATATTAAACTTTTTTTTACAATATTGTTTTGTTAGTTTGCATGTAACAAAATAAGTTAAATAAATGCTTGCTAATGAAAAATACATTAACTTACTAATGTCGAATTCCAAAAAATATTATTAAAATATATGAAGTTTTACTTGTCATAATTACTCAACGTCATATTTATAAAAAAGCCAAACCATTTGGTCGTACTAAAGTGATCCTTTAAAAAGATGATCTAATCTCTGAACGGGTGAATGCACTTATCGCATTAGTCAATGACTTATTTAAGTAACCTCTACTTATTATAATTTAAAACATATGTAATACTAAATAAATAACACGATCTCTTATTTACTATCATTTCAAAACGCTTCATAGTGCTTATAAAGGCAATCACAGAGACATTCCAATTAAGCCTTTAGAAGTAGCGCCACACCTGTCCGACGCCAAAGTCCCTTTGGCCTTCTCGAGGTTGATTGTAGGCTGCAATGATCACTTAACATGAGAAGGTGGTAGAACCAGCGTACCTCGACCGGGGAAGTACCACCGTCACACCTATTTCTAGCGTAAAACGTTTCTTGCGTTTGCGATGGAAGGGTGTGGTGGGTGCCGGCATATGAGGCGACCATCGTAGTCTTTGGGAGTAGCAACGCAAATGTGATTGACTTCAGATAGAATCCATGTTCTATGTGAAGTTGCTTATAGATGTCAATGGGTGGCAGTGACCATTTATCACCACGTGGACTGTTCGTTTAGTACTTCAATCAGATAAGAAAAAAACTTCAAAATAGTGTATGTAAATTTTATTATTAAGGTCCAAAGCAGAAGACAGGTCACTTCTCCATTTCTCATACCTACATATTTGTTGGCATACCATTCAAAGTATCTTAGCACCGATTCTGTCATGGCTAGACTAGTACCTACTACCGAGACTATTTTCTAAAGATGATCTAAGCTTGCGGGTTAATGCACTGTTTGTTATCGATGACACCTACACAGAAACAGTATATTTGTTCTCAGTTAATAACTGTTGAAAACTTGGCATATGTTCTAAGGAAAAAAAATGCTTTGTTATTTAAATACCAATGATATAATTACTATTTGCATATTTTTTGCATTTGTTTTTATTATCACTACGTAGTATAAAACAAAGTCGCTTCCCGCTGTCTGTCTCTATATGTATGCTTAGATCTTTAAAACTACGATACGGATTTTAATGATTTTTTAACCGACTTCTTAATAGATAGAGCGATTCAAGAGGAAGTTTTATGTATAACACATGCACAATATAGCAGAGGAACACTGATACTTTTAGATTTTTGACTTGTAGGTGGAACGAAGTTCGCAGGGTCAACTAGTAAGTTATAAATGTGAAAGCTTATGAGGATGTATGTGTGTTTGTAACTCATTCACTAAAAACTAAAGGTCGGATTTTGCTGAAATTTAAAATGCAGAGTTTATGATCTAGATGACAAAGACATGTGAAACTCGTTAACATGGTATACGTTACCTTCATAGACGAAGCCACTGGATTAACCTTAAAATAAAAGCCACGTATAATTTGAATCAAGATATATATAGGTACGCATGTAAGCTGAAAGAAATAATTTTCTTTATTAAAAGCTTTTTTCATTATTTTTGACCTTCCTTGTTAGATCGTATGAGGTATGATTGACCGGTTCAGCTGAAACTTTTCATACACACGTGAATGACAATGAATGATTAGTTTACAAACGTCATGCTACGTCCAATGTGAAGAATGCCATATGAAGGCAGACCAATTTCTTATGTATTTCGAAACTCTCATGATATAGATATGCAATGATAGATAACTCTAAGATGAAAACGTAAAACCAAATGAGTAAGTGTATCTTACAGTTACTTATTATAAGACCAGCAATTATAGTAGGAATAATAAATCTGAAAATAGTTTTTTTAATATACATAAATACAGGTACATCCTTTTTACGTTATTCTGATATAAAACAAAATAAATTCATGTTAATGCGAATATAATACAATAATTTATCATTACGCTTATTCACTCCCAAATACCACAACGACACGCTAAAATGTTCACTACTTTATTATACTAATTTTTAAATATATAGCTGTAATTTAGATAATCGTCATTAACATTTCCTCTCGCAATCAACTGCCAAATATGACTCACATTCCCCTATCGTCTTCCCCGGTGTTAAGTCACATATGGCCTTAGGGTGTGTATATATTGAGCCCCATTCGCGCAGTGAAGGCCGGACGCCGAAATAAAAATATATATAATATCTTGCTTACGAATAGCACGATCAGAATAGAAGATATTTGTGAATGTCATTTAAATGATTCATAAGAGATAACGTAAGTAATTTTAGTGAATGTGGCAAATTCTTCTTTGCAAAATACACTAAAGTTTTATGATGTATTTTTATATCGTAACACTAATCATAATATTTAACAAAACAATATCGTTGCTTTGTTAACGTTATATTTAAATAACATTATAATTATTAAAATACCGAAAATTTATTATTATTTATTATTAACTTAATAACTATGTTTCTTATTAGTGATAATTAGGAAACAAATATTGTTACTGATAGAATAAATAATAAATTAAAACTCTCTTATTCATTCTGAGAGAAAACCTGCCCAGCGACGGGACAGTAATGGTTTGACGACAAGGATTTAAACTTGCACACATCGATCAGAAATAACAGTGAAAGTTTATTCCCATAAAAACGAAACCAAAAATGAGTCCAAAATGTACACGGCCTTACGCACGTGAAATAATGAGTCACTTTTGGGGCAGGTGTGCATTTGAAATTTAATGTTTATGACAAGTATCAGATAGGTACGAGTTACAAGGGTGCGATAATATGGAAACAATTGAGCGTTATGAATCATTTGTTTAGTTTTAGATTTACGAGATAACATACTCGTAATCAGTATGTTACCAGGAGGATTATTAGGCGATAATTTAAATTTATTGACTTTTTCTGATGCAAGTCCCGAACTATTTTTATATGAACATAACTGAAACGAGGGAGTTCATTGTTTTATAATACTTACTAACTTAACATAAGTTCCGATATAAGGTCCAACCTAATAGAAGATTAGGTAGGATTGTAAATAATAGCATATTCTTTCATGGCTCTGAAAAAATTCCAATCATTAAAGCCAATTCATACTGAAATCTGCACTTTACAAATTTTTAAATACAATTCAATTGTTCTATTTTTATTAATTGGAATAAATTACTTTTGAATTAATACGTATCGGGAGCTTAGCCTCCGTCTCAAACATTAACATGGCGGTCAACATACTTTTTCAAGGCAACACAGTATAAGAACATTGTTAATAATACTTTGAAATAGAATTAAAATTCAAGTTAAATTCAGCAATTACGAGATTAAGCCGTTTCTAACCAATCTTTAAATTAATGAAATACGAGGTGTCGAATTATTTAAAAATGTATTTGTTACCATGAATTTATAAAACCTTTTACCTACCTTTTACCTAAACCTTTTACGACTAATTTCAATGTTTCCTTACATTAGAGTAAATGGCAACGAATTATGCCATTATAATGTCAAGGGAATAAAGTTGCATTTTTTCTACCGTTGCGTCAGAGACCGTACACAAATGACCAATTTGCTCATTTTTGCACATAAAGGCCTCGTCACAGTGACGTCACGTGTATCGTGGAAGCTCGACGTGACGCATCCTCATTATGACACGAGAATAACAATGAGTTGTATTCAGGGGTTTCCTTAAATGCAAAACACTCATGGCCTTGTTCTTACTTTTGTCTGTATAAAAGTATACAGATTGTACCTAATGCGCGACTTTGTAACTTGATTAAAAAATCTTAAGGAAATTAATAAACTTTGTATCACTAAGTTACGCGGAAAGATAAACTTAAGAAAATTACATGCTTGAGTTAAAAGTGGAGAACACTTTAATCTTAAACGCATGAGTAAGTGTTTACATCCTAGCGATTGGTTCTCTTTTTGAAACACGATCTCAAAAAAAACTCTTATCTGTCTGGGAGAAAAGATTCCCAGCAAACTGATGATTGACTGAAAAATATGTTGCTGAAAATTATGATTGAACTAATAAAATAAATTCCGTCTAATCTTGTAATACTTTATAACATGCAGCATTAAACAAAGGATTAAGCATTAAACATTTCTCTATTTTCATAATTTGTTATTTCTTTACGTTTCTGTCATATAAATATTCACTGAATAAGTAACATTCACGGTAAACTAGAAGCGATATTGTTGTTTTGCTTATTACGCCACACGTCCATGACTATATTTTTGGTTATCAATTGTTTCATAACTGTTTGTCATTCACCATTCATCGCTATAAACACATAACATTAATAATTCTAACAATAATACTCGCAATGAGTAACTTAGAATAATTTTTAAAATCTCTACTTACCTACAAATCTAATATAGAATTTCTATACGAGATGTGGGAGTATTATTAAGTCTTTAGAATGCTTTTGAATCGTACCTACATGTAGGATAGTCTTTGAATAGAAGATTTAATAGAACCCATACTCTGAAGTGGACTCAACAATAGAAAGTAGAGATTAAAATGAAAGCCTTAGTAATACGAAAAGTAGGTAGGTAATGTATTTTACTCATACTTACAAGATGTGTACAACGTTTTATATGGCGTGGGTATAACAATACATCAAATTTGTATAATAAAAAAGAACTAAAGCAAGCTGACTCAGATGAATCATATATGTTACATTTATTAGTTTAACAGCCGTCGTGTCTGGTTATTCCTTCTCTCCGTACTATTAATATAACACGTGGCTAAGGATGTCGATGTCAGTGTTCTGAATTTAAAAATATATTAACTAGTATATCTGTTTTTAAAAATGATTCCCCTCTTTGATAACCTTTGAACGAAAACAGAGATAGGTCATACAGAGAGATAAATTAAAATCTTGCTTATATTAACATGTACATTTTTTTTCTTCCTCCTCCTACTTTAACGCTCGGCCACTTAATAGGGCTGAGCGACGAGCGAGGCGATAAGCGGTGCGATGTTTGCGAGTTATGCCTTTTTTTTTGTTGTCAAGGTGGAAACCTTCAAAAGGTACCCGACGCCGTGGGAGCGACGCAGGGTTATGTGGGATTTTTACCGCACTAAAACCCCCCCGGTGGCCGTTCTCGGCGCTAAAAAGGAGGACTCCGGGATCTCGAAACGGCTTCAACCGGAATCCTCCGAGCGCGTTGCCCCATCGGGCTCCTCTCAGATGGGCGGCTGGGCCCACCGCTCCGTCTAGTCTTTACGACGGTATGCGACTACACGTACCGCCGTCCTTCCCGGGATCACCTGACTGAACAGTTCGAGCTCCCACTCTAGCCGCTCGCAACCTCGGAAGCCCCTTTTAGTCGCCTCTTACGACAGGCAGGGGATGCCGTAGCCCTATTCTGATCCCGGAACTACAGGGTGCTTGCGAGTTATGCCTAGACCACGGCATTAGCGATAGCAACCACATTAGACGGATTTAGGCCTTTCATTTCGTCGATAATTTATATTAAGTAATGGTAAATAAATAATAGAACCCTTTCCAATTTAATTATTGTGTCCCTTGCGTTATGAAGTCTCAAAGAAATTTACCGCATTCTATAATTTATACTGGGATTCCATGAGCATCTGTGTTTGATTTAAAATAGTTCTACATTATTTGATAAGTAAAAGTACATAATAATTGTAGCTTATTACAATACCATGCATAATTATGATATAGCAACGTTAAAAAGTTGCGTTTCGTCGTTCGGTCTGAATGCGCAACGCTACTACTTTTCTACTCAGACAATTCGCTTTCGCAGTTGCAGACTCCTGGCCCTCTTCATGTATTTTTATACATTTGTTCTGTAAACATGTCGTCCCGCTCAGAAATCGCTTTCGATATCTCGACGAGCTATGGTCGAGCGTTTAATAATGCTTGTACATAACCTACAGTGGCCATTTAGTAGCTTTACTGTCTACCGGTTTCCTGCGTCTTGTGGCAACTCAATTACGGTAGATTGATAGTACTAATTTCAGATGTACGTAAGTGTACCCATAGAAACCATCATTATAGTTATCATCACGTACCACGGACCTACTTAAACACAAATCACCTTCTAACACAAGAAGCGGATTGGATTAGATTAAACACATATTTAATATCTTTAGTGTGAACTTTTCTATTTCATTCAGGTTCTTGTACGATATTTTTCTTCACCATTAAAGCAAGCTATAAATAATTTCGCAACGTGCAAATTTTCATCTCATCAGAAATATGTGTCAAATTCATTCCAAGGACTATTAATGTTTCTTTCTATACATACTCTATTCAAATCACGACACAAACATAACTGTCGCGCGATTGTTTAACAATGACACACCCCTTTGGCAATCACATTGCATGTGTATGACGTGGCTCGGGGATGGAGCTCGGTCTGGTAATGACTGACTCATATCCTTAGTCACGGAGGCATCCACGGGAATAGATGTTAATGTTGCGTGATTAATTTCGATTAGTGTATAGTTTCTGCTAATTAATTGGCGATGCACTATTCGGACTTAAAGGAATGATAAATTGGGTTACATAAATGTACGTTTTTTAAATTTTTTCTACTACATCTAAGAAAGCTTATATATTAAAGTAAAAGTCTAATTAGAATCAAGTTAGACTAAAATTATCTAAGATTTAGTCATTACTACCAGCTCTGCCCTGCGGTTTCACCTGATATTTACCTATATAAAGCAACATAAATTTAAATTGTAATTTTTTAAAGAGTAAGTTAATGTTATTTACACCAAGAAATTTTAATGTTAACTGTATATATCGAATATATTTATTTTATATTAATATAAAGAATATATTTATAGTCATATATATGAAATGACTATAAATATATTCTAAGCCTTTAACGTATTTTCTAATAGTTCTAGTGTGAAGCGATTTAAAACACACAGACAAATAGACAAAAGTTCTAAAATTATAGAAATCTGTAATATTGTCCAACAAACATTTTCTTTTTACAAACATATGCGATGTACGCTACGAGATATGTACGAACCTAGACACCCGAGGGTTTTTTAAAAAAAAAAACAACAATTCTCGAAAGTGTGTAAAGTCCTAAACTCACTAATTCTGAGAGAAGACCTGTGCCCAGCAGTAAGACATAATGGATTGACAAGATGCACATACGATATAGATACTCGGTACTTTTCCCTTTCAGTAGATTTGCGATTGACATATGGATTCAATTTCACGACATATATAATTTTGTATTTAATAATGGATTTAAAGTTTTAAATAATTTATCCAGAATAAGCGATTGCTTACTTTTGGACGCGGATAGTAAAATGGTCACTACCATTTTATTATCTTTTTAACTTAACTATAACTTTACACTTAAAGTTGTTGAGACTTTGATTAAAGTTTAAAAGGATTGAACTTAAGTATCACAGGTAAGCTGAATCACACCTTGACTCACAGACATGCATAGGCATAGATGGTTCAATAATGGATGATTAATTTCAATGAACGGACATCATAATTATGTACCAACAATTACGTATAAATGAATAATTCATTAAAAATTCTGCTCACGATACCGCAAAATGGTCGTTAAGCCTGACCTCTGTGCTGATGACTCAAACGAACTTTGAAGAGATAAGCTTTGCAGTAGTTTTTGGTGATTCAATTATGTTAACAATGCTTGGTACTTTATATAGTGAGATTTCTTAAATAGCGAAACATTTATTAATTAAAATTTGTGAGCTTTTTTAAATAGTAAAAAGTATGTTATTAAAATATCGACATTTACCGTTACAACATTTTATAACCTCGTTATTCTTGATCTGTATAACATCACTTATTTTTTTATAAGATTGAAATAGCAAACGAGCAGTCAACCTGATGGTAAGTGGTCACTGCCGCACATGGATATCTGTAAGCAACTTCATACAGAACGTCTGAAGTCAATCACAGATGCGTCGCTACTCCCGAAGACTATTAAGACTATATGATGGTCGCCTCATATAAAAGTGGGCCGGCAACCATACCTTCCAACGAAACGCAAGAACTGCTTCACGGTAGAAATAGGTGTGGCGGTGGTACTTCCCCGGGCGAACTATACTGGTTCTACCAACTATAAAAAAAAATACTGTTACCATTTATGATACGATGATACGTCATAATAAATGAAAACTTAGCCCTTTGCTACCAAAATATTAACTCAATAAATATACTATGTAAGATTATAAACATGAGTCTCCGAGTACTATTCGTCGTCAGCCCATTTGTGGTTTGATAGTGAGACGGTCTCGGGTCCACCGCACTGGCCAAGTGTGTTTTGGTATAAGTATTTCATTCGCCCTCGAGAACATCTATATATTAATATGTGAACGAAAAACTTGGGATCCGTTTTTAAGATATTTGCCGCAGACGGAAGAGTATGAAATTACGCACAGTTATTGTAGAGAAGGATTGTTTATGTCGAGAAGGATTACGCAATGCTAATATTTTTTCAAATTATGCATAAAACGTACATAAAATCAACTAAAAACACATTACACACACTACCTTGCATTTGACACGAACACATACATATTAAACGAAACAAAACAGTCAATGTAAGGCATTGACTATTTTACGAAAACACATAGCATCAAAAATGTCAGATGTCTTTGTCAAAATACCCGCTACTGCTTTTAAATGCAACTTAAATAATTAAACCTCTTTTTATCTCTAACGAGTGTGTTCAAAATTACTTGCTAATTATTACAATTTGTTTGAATTTAAGAAATATTCATGTTACGTTGGACAATATGAAGTTTTGTTTTTGAGTTAAATTACGGTTAAATTTTGACCGTTGCGACCGGTGACTAGTTTTTATAAAACACTCTCAGTAGTACAGGTATTATCGTTATGCTTACCTTCGTATAAGCAGATGATAATAAATTTTTGGATTCATGGATTTCGAACCTCGGACCCGGTCGACCCCTGTTTGACCGAACTAGTTTTAAACCATTACACTACCCTATCACTGTTTTTATGTACTTTAAGTTATATGTCATGGAATATAATTATTTTTGACGTAGTTAATGGCGAAAATTGGGATCAGACAGAACTAAATCCTGAATTTAAATACATAAATGGCTTCCATTTAATGACGTTTTTCAAACGAGCAGGTTTTTTTCGCGTTCAGTGCTATTTCTACGACCACTATCAAATGCAACTACAACTAAATATTTTTTTATTTAAGTTACTACAAATCTCAGAAAATTCAGAATAAACTGGTATAACCAGTGGCTATTTTCTGAGAAAAGATTTTTCGTATTGCATGAAAAGTGACCACAATTTATTCCCAATAGAAATACCAACAATATTCCTAGAAAGATGAGAACAGAAGCTCGACAAATAATAAATAATGAGAATGATGTGCGATGTTTACAATGCAGTTTGTTGACTGTGAAGACCAATTTATGTATTAATTGTACGATGAACTATGTTATAAATATGTCATGTTACACTAAAATTGTAATAGACACCTTTACAGTCCTTTTCATTTGATTGAAGTAGCAAAACGAGCATGTAGTCCACCTCGTAAGTAAGTGGTCACTACCGCACATGGACACATGTAAGCAATATCATATAGGACATAGGGCCTATCGGAAGTCAATCACATATGCTTCAGATGCAACTCCTGAGGACCAAGATAGTCGCCCCATGTAAAAACCGGAAACACGAGAAAAGGGTGTGACGGTGGTACCTCCCCGGTCGAACTACACTGGTTAAATTAACGTCACGTCAGGAAGAAGTCAACGCAATCAAGGTCGGGTTAAGGTACATGTCAGGTCCAGTGTTGTAGAAACTAAAAGGTTCATATCAGTCACTCGCTTATCATGCTAATTCCTTGTCTAAGTTTTTTCTTTTATATTTGTACCTAACGGTAAGGCAGACAGGCCACCTGATAGAAAGTGGTTACCGTCACCTATGGACATTTGCAACACCAGAGGAGTCGCCAATTCATAGCCGGCTTTGAAGGAGAGCTCTTTTAGCACCTTTCTTGAAGAGCCTCATGTCATAGCGCTCCGGGAATACCTCAGGAGGAAGCTCATTCCACATCTTGCACGTTCGTAGTAAGAAAGACCGTTCAAACCAAACCGAAGCAGATTTAAACATATAAAATGACATAAAACTAGAATGGATCTAATGTTTGATCTGACTCTGTAGAACAGGTACGTTTATATTAAATAACGAGAAAAGCTAACACGCAGTGGTACTAAGTAATCAGTTCCCCTGTTTGTTTAATTAGTCTAGATGCGATTTATCCTGGGTTGTTTCATGTATAATACGGATATAAAAT
Source organism: Spicauda simplicius (assembly GCA_949699795.1). Taxonomy (NCBI): domain Eukaryota; kingdom Metazoa; phylum Arthropoda; class Insecta; order Lepidoptera; family Hesperiidae; genus Spicauda; species Spicauda simplicius. The sequence continues at coordinate 10,798,231 of OX453069.1, forward strand.
GTAAAGTTTGTGTTACCGAGACATTTCTTATTGTTTACAGAGTACGAATAAATCCAAAAACAAATAACAGACAAACTTGCACATTAGAGAGTTTACCCTTTATCGCCGCTAAATATTGTATTACCTCGTTGCTAGTCGCTGAAGTTAAAGTTTTAAGCACACTAACAGGGGCTTAGAGAAAGAATCTGTACAATATTTATGTAAGGCAAGTAATAAAAAGATATATTTAATGTCTAATTAGTTAGAAATTTAGTTTATTTTTTTTGTAAAGACTTCTCGAACAATAACCAAGAAAATAATAGCCGAAATATCAGAACCGTTTTCGACCCAAGGAATTTGTACAGATTTTACTTATATAAGTATGTCTACACCATTAATTGTTCCTTTAATTTCTAAGGCAGCAACGCGCATGAGCAGCAATACTAGTATGACAGCAAATGTAATAGAGCCACGAAGTTACCCTCTTAAATCAAGTTATCGAATGTACATACGAAATGCTCCCACGCTTCGAGGTGGATCACAAGTGGCTCGTAATCCACTCCAAGTCCTTAAGCAATAAATGAGTCAGAGATTTTAAAAAGGATATGTTGTGCTGGTCGAGTGACCGAGTTCGTTGCACAGATACAATCATAAAGTTGAATGACTCCCTGACTCATTCTTTTGCAACTGCGGTACGTTCTTGAAAAGGTCAGTCTTTTAAGGTTCCGTGGTTGGTATACGTAAACGCTAATTTACTTCTATAATCTTTGTACGCTTACATTTTCTTCATTTAACTTTTAAAAGGAAAGACTCGTTTGTTACTTAATTATTTGTAAACCTTTTTACTAAGGATTACTAAGACAAGAGTGTACGCCAAGGAGCATTTTACCTTTGATACACTCTTAATATTAATTAATTGTGAAACATTTTAAAGATATACAATATAAAATACACTATCTACGCCATGAAAGAAATAATGTATATATATATATAAGACTATTTACTATTCAAAATTAGTGTCGTTATCCAAAATTTCAGAATATTTCGAAACGATTGTCGTAAATAGCTCTAGTCAAAGGGATTGAGTTTTTCAGAAGCAAAACTTCTGAAAAATTCAATAGCTGTAATTATTGGCAGCTATATCTCATATTATACCGACATACAATAATTCTTGTTCTATTACACGTGTAGATATGTAACGGTGATTAGTTATTCTCATAAAAAATAACTTTAATGATTAGTTATTCGTTTCATTGAATAAATTACGGAACCATTGTAAAATATAAGACGATTCTTGTTTTATCAAACGTTGTATCAATGGACCTAAGCAATTAATCATTGTTAAGTATTGTATCAACAACATTTAATTTATATTGCGAATATTTGGACAGATTTTGTTTTGTAATAACGAGAGGTTAATATTAAGTGCAGTTGTAAAAGATGTGGGTAGTTTTAAATCTAAATCGAGGTCATAAAGTTTTGTAAAGCTACTTCGGAATACTTTTACTTATGATTGCATTGTCTTACTTTTATTTCATAATAGTTATAAATATTTTGGCAAACAGTTTTTATAAAATACATAGATATTGTAGATTTATATTGTTAATCTATAAACCCTATTTTAAATGAATCATTACACGCCCCATTTTATCCACTTAAATGCGCATTAAATGTGAAATTTATGAATCTTCATTTGTTAATTAAGTGTCCCACTATCATAAAACAGGATGAATCATTTAATTTTAAAAAAGTATTTTACATCCATTAATGCAGTAATGGAAATATAGGCATAAATAGAATTTGTAGGTTTTGTGGAATGTTTATTACATAATTGGAAGAGAGGTTGACTTCTAGACAGATCTATTTGTTTGCACGCTTAATTTTTGGCTGTGACCACGATTGTGCAACTGAGTCAACATATCAGCAGTAAGGAATTTAAAAATCGCATATTATAAGTGCCCGTTACATAATAAAGTGTATAAAATCTGCGATAATATTAGTCTTAAATCATAATACATATTACACACTTACTTTTTTAATTATTTGTTTATTAACAAAACAAAAGTAGTACTAATATTTGGTTCACAATGAATGGATATATTCATTATCAGGCTTTCTCTACGTCATATGCGCCTTAACTAATCAAAGGTACTTCATATAGTTTCATCAATGCATGATATCAACACATGAGTCATAAACCACTTATCACTTATTATAAGTAGATACTTGTTCCACTCTCATAAGTCGGTCAAATAGAAAAGGTCAGTGATACACTCAGCCAAGATAATATGATCGCTTTGTAAATAGATAAAGTCTAACCAGTGGATTCAATTGGCATATAATAAGCAAGAATGCTAAAATTAATAAATGTTCGTGCAGGTATAATGAAAATGTTAAAAGTTTTGTCCTAATAACGATTCCCTGTATGAAACTGGGCTTATGTTATAGCTGGTCGTACAAGACTTATCGTTATTAGGTAACCAATGATTTTATTACATATTATGTGTTTCAAGGTGATAACAAACCGTGAGTATTCCATATACTTCTTGGCTTAGTTAGTACCTTCTCATTTTGTTAAGATGTGATGCTTTCAAGGGAAAGAAATGTCAAAATGTTTATAACATGCACACAAAGAAGTGATCTGGTCCGCAACAAGCAATTTGTTAAACTTCCTGGATGTTTAATTCTATTTTTGCTATGGCCGAGAGTCTAGCCTATAACTATGCCTGAGTCGGCTTAAAAATTTTATCCTCTATTTGTCCTTTTCCTGGCAAAACGCCAACTTCGCTCAGCATAATAATTTTTAGGGTTTTATTATGAACGAGATTGAGCGTAACTACCAACTATGTCGGTTTATTGCGAGTGGCACATTAATTGAAATAACTCGTGAACTGCTTTTAGAAAATATAGGATACAAGTTACTTTTATATCAAAGTGTAATTTGGTCTCTTGCGATAAGTTTAGGAATTCAAATTTGGTGATGAATATTTGAAGGTTAGCCCCACGGGAGGAGCAGAAGATTGGCGTTGCAATGGTCATGATGGAAATGGTTATGCTAGAACGATACGTTACGATAATGGTATTTCATTATTAGAGCAGTGATAGCCTAATAGTTGAAAGAGCAGTGATAGCCTCTCGTTCGGGACGTTCGAGGTTCAAACCTGGGCACGCACAGTGGTGCGTAATGCAATGAAGTTATTTGATACATATTAAGAGCCAGACGTCTCATATAATAGGGTCTAAGTACGTCAAGTAAGTAGTAAGTCATCCCCATTCAGAAAGAATGCTGAGATGATATTAATATAATCACATCATATGGGTATCACGATGAACGTCACAAATTTAAATGAAAGTATAACCGATGACAGATGTAATAGAAGCAGTTTTGGCAAAGGGAGATCTCCCGCCAGGCTAGGTGATCATGCCTGTGGAGCGGCCGAGCTCCAACAGTCGTTGTTCGGAACTTGTATATATGCGGGGTATTGAAAATGCTTCAATAGCGTGTTTCAGAATACTAGTAGCGCCATCTCTTGATGAATAGCGTGAAGTCGCCACATCACCCCCTGCTCAGACCGGAGGTCGATAGGTCCGCAAGTCTTCGCATTCAAGCACCAGTAGTTCGCCCTCTATCTGCGGTGAGTCGAGATGTGAGGGCAAAGTGAGGCCTTGAGATGCCCTCTATCCACGGTGAGTCGGGATGTGAAGGTGGAGCGAAGTGTGGAGGCGAGCAATGTCTGCTCAAGCCGTCCGTGATGTCGCGGAGAGCAGCTGGACCAGGCACAGGAAGCGTTTCCGAATGTGCTGCGATGCACCTGATGAGCTGCTAATCTGATGTTGAGATGCTGCGGTCCATCCAGGGTGTGACGTCGCCACCATCGTGAAGGGACGTGTCCTTGTCTGGGGTCACCACTTTGGCAAAGGGAGATCTCCCGCCAGGCTCGGTGATCATGCCTGGGGAGCGGCCGTGCTCCGACTGTTGATGTTCGGAACTTGTATATATGCGGGGTATTGAAAATGCTTCAATAGCATGTTTCAGAATACTAGTAGCGCCATCTCTTGATGAATAGCGTGAAGTCGCCACACAGTAATACCCCATGTATTATAGTAGGGGAGCCCAGGATGCTAAATGTGGAGTTACTCGAGCGTCGCGAAAACTTATTAGGTTTGGTAGATTAAATGATAGGAAGGATAAGTGGTCCCATAATGTTTTCTCGTTGAGTGGTGGGATAAGCTTCTACAGAGTTTCAAATTTTTAAAAAATAATCTATGATATGGAATTACTCGAATGCATCATGTTAGGGCAAAGTGAGGTTAATTACACCCTAAAATATGTCTAATTTGCTATTCTGATGATTTAAGTGTATCCTTGGGGGGTAGGAGGTTAACAAAGTTGCATAATAAGTACGACGTCTTGACTCACTCAAGCGCGCCAGATTAGGATAAGCGGAGGTGAATTAGGTGAACACTCTCTCATTCTGGGAGAAGACCCGTGCCCAGCAGTGGGCCAATAATGGGTTGATGCGAGGAGGTGAATTAGAACCTGAGATGTGTCCAATTTGCTAATCTGACGATTTGAGCGTCACCTAAGGGGGTGGGAGGGTTACTAAGTTCCCCTGGGAGTACCCACCTATGCTAAGGCCGCATACTGGCTGGAGGTACTTATCAATATATAAAATATCTTACTTCATATTAATCTGCCGCACTCGAGTATGTCCCAAAATCCCCTCTTGGGCTCCCCTACTATACCGCCAACCGTTGAACATAAGTCTTCCGTAGAAAAGTAAAAAAAAAGAGAAAAGTACACCCTGGTCACCGCAATGGACTCTGTTTATTCGTGAGTTAATGACAACTGCGCAAGAAAACGCTATAGCCTATTTTCTAGATTCATCACATGTCGAACAAAAGCGATAATATCGACTTAAGCATGTATGGATGTACCTTTGGTGCAGATATCTCATGGAATGAACTCGGTCGTGGAGCTGGCCCGGCGTTGACACAGTCTACGGGAACACTGTAGTCCGCGCAGAGAGCGGCCTGAAAACAAGAAAATGAATGTTAAATAAATTAAGCGCTATCTATATATACGCAGATTTAGTTAGCAAACAGTTTTCTTTGCTATGTGTATCATGGCTACATATAACTAAATACTAAGAAACTCATAACAGAAATCTAACAAAATATGTCTTACTGACTGTAAATCATACACGGCATTAACGCAAAGTGAATGATTATAACAGTCCTAATATATTTAAGGAATTAACGCTTCAAAAGGAATTATGAATTTTAATAACATACACTATACATTATATATTAACCAGAATATATAATATATAAATAAGCGTACATATAGACTATAAGGTCCCTATCATAGCTATGAGTGAAATATTTTTTCGGGCGTATCTAAAAATTGGAGCAAATATCCAATCTACAGATACGCTCCAAAACGTTACCCTCTTGGCCCATTCCGGTTAAAATATTCAATTTATAAAAAAATATATTTTGAAGGACAAATAGACCTTAAAAGTTGTTATAAAATAATTTCAATATAAAGCAGTTATGTAGAAGACAGCTAATATGAAATCTAATCAGAATTCAAATAATATTCCTAATGTAAGGTAAAGTTTGGCACGTATGGCAGGGAGATAATCTAAAAATAAATCAAACTAACGAGATTTGAATCCGGATGCACATCTGCTTCGGAGACTAACTGATCACATCTCTCGTGTTATCCTCATATTCAATCGCTAACGAGTAAGCGAAATGTGCTAGACGGTATTTTCATGAGTTTTGTCATCATTTTTTTATACATTTGTATAAAGTTTTAAAAAATAAATGTCAATAGTGAATTCACCGGAAGGGGCTGACCAAACTGACCAATAAATTCACTCAATCGACCTAGTTAATCATTGTACACAATTCATTCATTCGTTCACTCCATAGAATTATTCAACCCGAACTGAGGCGAATACTTGTAAATTAATTTCGTCACTGAACAATAGTCCTTGCTTCTCCCCGTTCCATATTACGTAGCCGATTCAATTGGAAGAGTAATGCAAACAAATCGGGCATACTGTATTTCAGGCAAAACCAATAAAAGCGTAGAGGACCATCAACGAAATCCACCCCCATTTGCAAGGAGTTAAAATTAATTGGGTGCAATTATCTTTTTGTTTTGCCCCCGAAATGAAACCGTCTCTGCCCATTAATTATAACCTTAGGAAACACCAAGTTAAGCAGTTCAAATATTTCTACGAAATATATTCGTAACGCTCTGAGCACTGAAAGTTGTAAAATTCAAGTAATTTAAACCCGTTCATAAAGTTTTCTTGGAAATAGTTTGCAACAAGTGGAATAAATTTACAATTTCAGGTGCACTTTCATCCGCAGGTTTTACGCTTTTCAATAGAAGAGTTGTGGTAAAGACATACGAGTATGAAAAGCTGATTATGTATTACAATAGGATTAAACATTTACCATAGTGTGCTTGTATCTATTACTTAACAAGCAAATAGCTTACATGTAAGTTGAGTTTTACACTTAATCGCTTTATTTCTGTATAAACATTAATTAATTAATTAAAGTTTATTCGGTAGTACTTGCAAGGTAATAAAACAAATGTATATGGTTTGAAACATTTATTACTCACATTTATTAGAAGCGACTAACTTAGTCCTCGGGAGTAGCAACGCATCTGCGATTTTAGATATAGTTTCGTTGTGTATGAAGTTACTTACATATGTGCATGGGCTGCACATGCCATTTACCTTCACCTGAATTGAATGCTTGTTTGTTTATTTAGCCCTGTCTAAATATGTCGTAGGGACTTCGGGAAGAGAAAAGGTAAAAAAGCAACACAGTATACTTTTTTTAAATAAAGAAGTGTGGAAACATTTTTATATATAAAGCAGATTTTTTATATTGCTAAATAAAAATATGTGCTAACCAACCATTATTCTAATCAATTTTCAAACATAATTATATCAGGTTACTTAAATGTAAATCTGTTCTACTATTTATATATATAAATGCGTATTTATGAGGTTATGAAAAGCCGCATAGTTCGTATATTGAGTTATGCAGACGGTGCTGATGGCGACGCTCATATGCGCCGTCTGGCTTTGCCCCAAGCCGCTTTCGATGGGATACTTAATGACCGATGTTAGCCCCCAATTTGAACGTCTTATGATGTATTTACTTATTTGAAAAACTTTAACATATAACAAGAATAACATAAGAATAAAGCATAATACAAGAAGATGTTTTAATATTATAGAGCAACTGACAAAATAGAAAATTGATTTAATTGTTACACTAAATTATAATAATTCACTTGCATGTATATATATGTTGTAAATAATATAGACTATCATACTAATATGCGAAACCGGCACCCGACTGTCATGGTCCCGTATTTGAAAATCAACAATTTTTTTACACGTGTTATATTTTATGACGTTGAATATAGACGTATTATGTATACGTATACATACAAAATTCATCAGCAAAATACAAAAAAAACCGCAAAATTTATTTATTATAAAAACAAAATATGTCTTAGAGATTTCTTTGAAAATATAATAGATAAAATTAAAAGCTACCCTGAGTACAATGACGTTTGCCTCCTCCCTTCTATTCCAGAGGTCGCTTCGATCATATCATAAGTCACAGATCAACGGAGCGCATAGATAAAATTATCAGCGACAAAGGTCCCCCTTAATTGTTTTATCTGTGCCCACAGTTCGTTGCGTGGCTGAAAGCCAACTTCTAATTTCAAACTTCCGAAGTTTTTGAATGCAGTTTTTTTATTTCTCAACGTGATTTTAAGAAAAAAGGGATTGATAATGCCATATTAATGGGGATATTTAAGTATACACCGTATAATTTTTATGGTCTGAAATTTAGCGTACATTTAGAGTACATAAAATATCCAAATCCTTCGAATTCAATGATTATCACATTAAATAACAAAGGAAAAAAATATGCTTAAAAATTTTGGTTTTAAGTAATTATGCTCTCTGCCTTCCGTAAAATATCTCATAAAAATCACTTTTCATCTTCTACAAATATGGCACCAACCCAACAGTCTATATATAATAAAGAAATAAACTCATTCAATATTTAAATTCATCATTCCCCTTTCAAAGTAAATTCACTATTGAGGGTTGTAGTTGACCAAACAGGGTCAATGAAGAGGCTCACCACGAAACGTGCCGATTTTAATCAGCTCTTATAACCCTAACTTATTCCACGCTCGATGAAAGAATAAACGATCGTAAATAATAAATGAATCCTATGAATGGGGTCGACCATTAATTTTAATTTCGGTATAAATATTAACAGTAGGACAAAATCTATAGATATACTTATATACCTTTGATATAGGAGACATGTCATAATCACATAAGAATAAAAAATAATTCTTTTAATTTCTTCCTTAATATTCCGAAAAGCTTATTAGGTAGATATGTAATCTACCTGATATTAAGAACCTTATGGAGAATTCAAGCAATCAATGCCGCAAAAGTGAACAAGGTCTAACAAAAGTATCTTTGAATATAATAAGTGATCAGTACAAATAAGAAACTCATATCATAACATATTACCAATATCTACAGAAATCCAGCCATATTTCAGAGTCTTTATCGTCTGGTGAACATAAGGATAAGCTTTATGGAGCAAAGCAAATGACCGTAAAGGTTCGTTTTGACCTCTGAACTCACTGATTCTTACTATAATATACTCGTATTCAAGCAAATAATTCTTTGCATCTCATATGATTTTAATTAAGAGTAAATATTAAAGGCAAATAGTATTACCTTCAGCAAAAAAATAATATAAGAAATAAAAATGAAGAAAACACTTTTTTGAATTCTTTTAGATAATCCAAAGCGTTTATTAAAATTTCTCTTACGATTGTTTTGTTTAAATAATTGTTTTAAATATACCATTTATAGATACACTCGAGAAATTCTTGTATATATTAATGGTCTAACACTTACATGCTTATTTATATTCAAGACAATTCATTATATTCTAATATATTCTATTTACGAAATATTTGAATATATAACATTAAAATGCGTATCATTTGCAGGAAAATAGTAAATTTACTAATATCACAAGTAAATAAATAAAATCAAGGAAAATATGCTATCAACCTAAATTATAATATTAATCTCCTTCATAGAAAATTACCGTAATGGACGCCTCTTTATACGCTTCAGCCATTGATTTCAGCCTGAAAGCTGACGCGGCGACACTGACGCTAGATTTGATTTATAACCGTCTATTGTGGCTAGTTTTAGTTAACTGAAGTGGAATGGACGATAAGAATAATCACGATATAATGTTATTAACGAGGTTTTTGTAATTAATAGATTCAAGCTTAGAAAATATGTTTTTGATAGTTTTGCTTAGAAACTAAATAGGTATGTTACTTCTCGTCAACCCATTATTGTCCCACTGCTGGGCACGGGTCTTCTCTCAGAATGAGAGAGTTTAGGCCATAGTCCACCGCGCTGGCCAAGTGCTAATTGGTGGACTCCACACACCTCCGAGTTTTTTTTTTAAAGAAACTCGGGTCTGTCGGTTTCCTCGCGATGTTTTCTTTCACCGAAAAGCAGTGATAATTAATTTCTAATACGCACATAATTTTAGAAAACTTAGAATTGCGTGCCTGGGTTTCAACCTCAGCTATTGCTCGTGTATAAGCAATTTTGCCATGATCACGATGCAACTGGGTCGAAATATATCGATAAAATCATTTCGATAAGAATTCCTAAAATCACATATCAGGAGTACCCGTAAAGTATTAAAATGTATCAATTCCGCGTTAATGTTACTCTAAAATCAAAATAAATTGGTGAACTATAACTTCCATTAAAATGTGTATAAAATTGTGAAATTAAAAAATAACAAAATTGTGCCTGAAAGCAAATTTTGTCTACGTGTAAAAATTAGATATTCCACCTGTGATTACAAAATTTGCATAACGTAAAGGTCGAACCTGTATATTTTTTAACTTCATACAATTTTACTTTATTTTTTCAGTGGTAGGTAATCGAAAACCCTCGCAGTACTGATGGTTATCTATTAATGAATGCATAAATTACATTTACGTGTCTCGCATTTTGAGTAGTACTTTTTTAACTGCTGTTTTGTTACAAATATGGTGCGAATCGGTTATTTTGTAAGTTATCCAGGTAGTACAAGACAACCAGTTTTATACTAGTCTAATACGTAACGTGCGGGGTTCATAATTCAATACCTTTTTTTTGTTGTCGAAGGGGAAACCTCACTAAAACCCCTCCGGTAGCTGTCCTCAGAACTGCGAGGAGAACTCCAGGATCTCCAACGGAACACAACCAGTTCTCCGAGCGCGATGCAACTTTCGGGTTCTTCCCCAGTGAGCATTTGAGGTCACCGTATCTCCTTGTGTTTCCGACGGCTTGCGACTACACATGCCATCGTCCTACCCGAAGTCGCTTGTCTGGACGGTTCGACCTCCCACTTTAGCCGCCCGCAACCCCGGAAACACATTTTAGTCGCCTCTTACGACAGGCAGAGGATACTGTAGCCCTATTCTGGTCCCAGAATTACAGGGATATCATAATTCAATATCTAGCAAATTGGCTATAGAATAGTGGCTATAGGTGGTAGGACCAGTGTGGTTAGGTTATATTTATAGCGCCGTCACACCTATTTCTAAAGTGAAGCTGTTTCTGTATATTGGTGGAAGGATGTAGATGCTAGCTCCCTTATATTATCAAACGTCCCTCTTTATCATAGGGTCAGTTCAAGCCAAGTCAATGATCGATTTCAGGTAGAGCCCTTCTTCAATATGGTGTTTTTGCAGGTGTCCAAGAACATGACTACTTACCACCAAGACATTTGCTGCCTTAATCTAATTAAAATAATAGATTTCTGTTCTGACTCTTAAATGCTTATTTACTCATTGTCGTGGTCTTATTCCAGGGCTAATATTGTTTTATCTTAACTGAATACCTGGCATTTAAAATGATTTATTGCATTGAATTGTGTAATATACGAGTATTCATCGGTTTTTTTTTTTATTTTTCTTGTTTGCCTTACTGAAAAAATCTATTGATCCAAAAAAATCCGCTTGCAAATGGGCGTAAATTAAATAAAAATAACTATATCACTGTTATATACATGATTATTTACTAAATACCTACGTCATAGGCAACAAACGTTACACACAGTAATTAATCTTAATAATGCCGAGTCTTTGCAAGTGGACGAACAAGGCCGCACTAATCCGAGGTCCGACCACCATAAGTCATGTTCACGGCCTAACGACATGTTACAGGACTTATAAGACTAAACTATTAGGTATAAGGATCAGTTCATAAATATTACCTCCTTTTCTTATACACAGTTCTTTTAGTTTTTCTTACTGTTGAAATACTTTAAATCAACTTATACTTATGTTTCGTTACCTGTCCAAATTAATTTAACAGATATAAATTTAACAAAAGAAGGAACAATTTTCTGTTACTTGCAAAATTTTAATTTAAACTTAAACTCGTTATGTATCTGCCTAAGTTGGTCGACGCTATCCTGCCGAACTTTCGCGCATGAATACGAAGCAACGGCCGTGTGACCTACCGCCTGACTCAGATACTCAACGGACATGGCTGTTTCGGTCAGTATCTGAACAGGATAGGGAGACAGGTGACGGCCCTCTGTCACTATTGTGGGCACGACGAGGATTCCGCACAGCACATGTTCGAGTACTGCCCAGCTTGGGAGTCCCAGCGGCGGATCCTCGTCCAAACGGTTGGAGCGGACTTTTCTCCGGTGGCTGTCAGCGACGGCGGTATATGTGGTCGCATATCATCGTAAAGACTAGACGGAGCGGTGGGCCCAGCCGCCCATCTAGGAGGAGATCAGAGGATTCCGGTTGTGGTCGGTCGGAGTTCCCGGAGTCCTCTTTATAGCGCCGAAGACGGCCACCGGAGGGGTTTTAGTGCGGTAAAAATCCCACATAACAAGAAAAAATAGAAGGAGAGATCTGCAACACTCAGGTGTCTTGAAGTATTTAAACTTACGGTGCTACGGTTACTACAACTTGTGGCATACGAAAATATAACGAGGTAAATTACCATCCCTAACTCATTCATGGTAGGATTTGTCCTTTGGTTAACGTATAGTTTCTCATACTAAAAGACCCGAGCCTATTAGTAGCATACAAGCATACATTTAGCAAAGAAATTGAGGTTAAAATAGTTACATGTACTATACATTGGCGTCTGACCATTGTATGGAATGCAGGTATTATAAACTTCGTCGCCACATACCTAAAACATAACTGCATGTGATTGGAACCCACAACGCACGTGGCACCGCATAGCTGAAATACTAGACAGTCTGAAATTTAATTAACTTGCCCACCGATAATACCAACCGTCCAGTGTTTAGGCTGATAAACGGTAGAGTTCAATTATAAATAAGCTCGGGTTTGAAACTAAATCATAAAGGCGATGGAAATTTCGCAAACCTTTTAATAATGTCTGTTTGATTTTCAAGCGCTAATAAAAGGACTGTGAAACTTGTGTATTGCAATATATGCGTGGAAATATATCTATATTGCTATATATATGTCTATATTGCTATTTATGCGTGGAAACATTCATTAAAATAACGTCAAATAAGTATAGTAATAAATAGAAAGAAAACACAAAAGTTTAGAATAATTAATGCAATAATATACTGTAATTGGTTGGTCTTATTACCAATGTAGCCCCTATTGAAGTTCAGTTGATTTGACAATGGCAGCATTGCATGAAATTTTTATTAGCTTTTCAGCGCTTAACAGCATTTTAAGCACTGCTTTGCTTTCATTAAACAGGATTTCAAAGGTGCAGTTATTTAGCAGAGAATCTTCATACTTTTATGGAACTATAACAGACATGCATATAAGATGTTTAATTCCTAACACCCGATGGACGGCATAATCATTTGCTATTTCAATTTCATAAAAACAATCGTAGTTACTGAAGTGTGCCTTTAGTCGGTATGCACCTTAATATAGTGTTAATTTACTGCACATTGTTTCATTGGCAAGGGGAGATTATTATCACAACTGATGAATACGTCTCAAGCAGTCAATACATCTATAGTGTAGAGTCTGGACGACCCTAAGCTGTACCTAACCGTGTTATGATTCACTGGAATGATAAGATAATTTAGTTAACCCCAACTGTATAGGTCAGGGGTCAGCAACGTTTTGATTCGGAAGAGTCTAAAATAACAGTTTATAAAATTAAAAACTTTTAGAGCCACAATTTTTTTCCAATAATAAATAGTACTTCTATATTTTTTATAAAAGTAACTTATTACTTACTTATTACAATAACAAACAATTTAGAAAACAAATCTAATGACAGCCATTGCCTTGCATGGTTTTTCAATGATCTTTTTTTATAAAATAAATAATATTTGCGGAGCTCAAGAGCAGCAGCAACACATCCAAAGACCCGCATGAGGCTCGCGAGCCCCAGGTTGCCAACCCCTGATATAAGTAAATAAACAGGTTTGTTTCATGACAATGGAAACCTATGAATAATACGTATCAATCAACTAGGCAAAGATTAATTTACCTACAATTAGCATACATGACTAATGTGGCGGTTTGAGGGCTAAAGAGGACAGGGTAATGAGTTGATCTTGATTGTTGTAACATGTGATAATGTTACAGCATTAAGGGGTCTTTGAGTAGTATCTACTCTTCCACTAGAATCGTTTCGAACATTGTCCTAACGTTACTTCCTTTGGTGAGGATTATTGCAATAAGTCATGTGTTATCAAGGATAGCCATTACTTATAGTGTCAAATATAAGCATTTAAGCACAGTGTTTGTAACAGTTAAAAAAATGTCTATATCAAAACATGATAGAGAAAAAAATCATTCTTATATTGGTAACATTAAAAGTTCACATACAAACAATATGAATACAATAATTATAATTTCTATACGTAACATTAGTAGTTGTTTTCACTTCTGGGGAGTTATTTGATCAGCCGATTCTATAGTATAATTACGAGTAAGTCAAAGAACTAACATTACTTTATAAAAGTTATTTAAAAATACACGACGTCGTTTAGAAAAGTGGAAAATTATTTCGTTACGGCGATTCAACTAAAAACGAGAGCTTATCTTGCCAGGCGGAAATCAACTTTCAGTGAAATATTCCTTCTCGGCAAAATTTGCTATTTACAAAATAAAATACAGAAGTATTTTTTACTTACAAGTATCAGTATTCTGTGCTAATTGGGGTCATCTTATCTACATTTTATAGATAGCCTTAATTGAACTATACTGACAATAATCAAATTTACAAAAATAATATTTGATTCACACAAGTTTGTTGTATGTTTCTAGCATCTAGAACTGGGAATTTGTTAGTGCGTCCTCCAATATCGATTCATTTTTTTCACTTTCCTATAAATGTATCACAAAAGTTAAATAGACATTACACGCGAGACAACAAAATATATAATAAATTCACGTTCACATTGGATGTAATAATATCAATTTCATCTAAAATGATTAACTAACGAATAGATCGCACCTGACAAAACCACACAGTCCCCGTGAAACCAAAATTCGGATATCTCATTCAATTACGTTCAGGCTATCCTGATTTAATAATGGTTTAAACGGATTACAGTGTTAAGCGCGACCACAGTTGCCTGATGCGATTGTCCGGTGTTTGGTCTAGCCGGATGAATTAATTATGTGAAGTGAACGCATCTTTACCATAATGAGGTGAAATTATTTTTTAACATTAATTTCAAACGAAACAAATCTATATATTAATACGTTAAGCAAAAACTTGTGAAGCATTTTTAAGTAATATGCCGCGGACGGTTAGTATGAAACTTTGCATGGTTATAGTGGACGTAGTGTGTGAGTGAGGAGTGCAGAATGTTAATATTTTTTTTCAGATAATGCTTACAACTTACATAAAATAAACATATTACACACACTACCATGCATTTGTCACAAAGACATATATAATGAACGAAATAGAACATTCAATGTAAACATCATAAATGAAAACACATAACGAAATGTCAGTGGCTTTGTCAAAATGCCTGCTATTGCTTTAAAATGCAGTTTAGCTAATCTCTTTTTATATTTAACGGGTGCGTTCAAAATTACTTGAAAATGATTACATTTTATTTGAATTCGAGAAATATTCGTACTACTTTGGACGATATGAAGTATAGTTTTTTAATTTAAATTTCGACCGATGTGACGGGTGACTAGTAAACATTATAAGGCCTGGGTGATTTCTGTGGTACCCAAGCAATTTTCAAAATAACTAAGGTTTGTTAAGATATAGGAATCTAAACAAAACGCTATGCTATGTAAATTACGAATAGTTAAAAAAAGGAAATCAATAAAATATCAAATAGAAGATAACAGATAAAGTATATATGTAATCAAAACCATCATGTTGCAAATGATTTATGTTGGGAGACTGTAGATATAAAAGTAGTTATATATTGTAAGTTTAAAAATATTTTTATATCTCTGAAGTAAAATCTTTTTATCGTGATGAAGATTATAACGTGTGACCGAATTTCATGATGAATGGTTAAGAACACAAAAATATTAGTAACAAACAACTTCACATTCACATTTATAATATTATTTATGCTATATAAGTAAGGATTTATTGTCTTTACGAAATTATAATAATTATAATAACACGTTACAATGCAAGCGGCTAAAACACTGATTCGATTAAGCGTCATTTAGTCGATTCGACTAAATTAATGATGAGATGAGACGCCCCGTACACCCTCAGAAAATGAGGGGTTAGTATAATTATTTACTTCTGCATATAATATTCTGTACTAAAAGAATACCTAGCCAACAATACAGTATTAATATTTTATGCGACTTTTTCACGGAGCTTTTAACTTATTCTATATGCGTATATTTTTTATACTTATTAAATGCTCGTTAAACGTAACAGTAAGAGTCCGGTTAGGTACTCTGTGATTTTAAAACTTATGCTAAAAATTCGTTAAAATAACTATTATTGACTTTAAGAAAACAATGTTAATACTGGCAATAAAATAATAACCTCGACTTTTTGACGACATTGTACATTCAAATCATAAAAGTAGCGAATAAAATCATAGCAAAGCTATCAAAAAGCGATTCGAGCATTTATTATCTTAGCAAGAGCTTCATTTGCAAGCACAGCGTATACGTTAAAGAGTGGTACTAAAAGGGCAAGGAGTGGAAACAACTTTAATTTCCGTTAAATTAACATTTCGACATCGGAGACGGAAGCGTATGTACCCTTCGCATTTATATTTGTACAGAACCCGAATGAAATACTCCAACTTTTCGACCGGTTTAACCAAACACAGGAATATTTGTCTTACCGAGTTATCTTACCGCAAACTGATGTTAGCGAATAACAATCAAACTTTACATTGTTTTAAAATTGTGTGAATACAAGGAAATCAAATTATTATTCTAATTAAATGGTAAACATTTTTTTTTTCAATGTAGGTAGGAAGGGTTAAACCGATTTTGGAAGATTAAAGTGTAAGAAAAAACTGTGAAACGGAGAGCGGTAGATATATTCTCGTGTTCGCTTAGTTCAAGATGATATCACTTTCGGTTGATATCGATTTCTTTTCTTTATTTTCCAAAAGAGAAATCATTGTTGTTGAAATATACATAATTTGGATAGCTCGTTTCACACATTCCTTAATAGGTTTTTATCTTGTTTTAAGTCATACTCGTACATTTTAAAGTTCAAATTTTCTTTAATAGTTAAAATGAATACCTACATTACGGTTCTGAATAAGTCTGTAAATCTGGGATTTCCAACATTCACTGGTAACGCCAGTTCAATGATTAATCTTCAGAGTAATGAAGCATGTTCTATTAGTAATCAAACTTTAATAATTACTAATAATAAGTACTAGTTAGAAAATAAGTAAAGTAAGTTAAAAGTTTAAAAAAATATATTTTTTGTGCCCATGCTAAATACAAATTATTATATATAGGTATTGCAAAATTTTTGGATTGTTAGATATTCATCTTGGAAAATTAAGTTACCATTTTAGTGTAGGTATCTAGTGTTTGAGAAACTTTACAACCATAACGATAACATTAATCTCAACGAGTACGTGACCAGTAAAAATATTGCAAAAATCAAATGCGAAAAGCATCTTCAAAGCATTTTTTATTTTTACGTAATATTCATTGCCGTGCATTTTTTTAACAGCAGAACACGGTAACCTAGAGCAGATGACAATCAGTACAAAACAAAACCTCACAACTCATTAGAGGACGTTCCCCACTATGCTGCAAAAGTTTCTACGCTAATACTGCGTGCTCACCGCAAACCGCATTCAGTCTCTTGTGATGGGACCCTAACCTCAGACATTGGGACCGGTAGGGCTCTGGGAATAGTTTTAATTCTGATATACAAATGTCTATGAGGAGTTTTAGTAGGTTTGCTTTAATGAATGATTTTAAGCTTACAGTTTAAGTATTCAGCTGATTCAAGCGTCGTATCTATAAGCATTTATATAAATATCAAATTATCAACCATTTAGTTTTGGTAACAGTTTGCTTTTAATATACGAAAACCTTCGATCATCCTATAACATTTCGGTAAAGCCAGATCAATATTATAGCTTCTTTGTTTGTTTTTGTGGTATTTGTCATTGTTGTTTATTATTAATTTCGGATTATTACTTTTTAGTTTTAATAGTTTTAATAAGGTTTAATAACTCTATCTATCGCAAAACCTAAAAAAAACCTGCATTTCAACCTATTGTAATTATTTACGTATATCTATCTTCTTCTTCTTCTTCTATCTTCTATTACTATAATAAATCTGTAAGAGGTCGCTGTCTGTACATGGAATAAATTTAGGTGAAAACCATTTCTAGAGGTCTTTAATACGATATAGAACCCAAAATAATGGTTTTTAGAAATCTTTTCTGTTTGTCTGTCTGTTTGTCTGTTTGTCTGTGTGTTTGAAAACGCTAATCTCAGAAACGGCTTATCCAATTTGAATTTAATTTTCACCGATGTGTTGTGGGAAACTTCACTTAACATTTAGTGTTTATTTTATGTAAATCGGTTGATAAATAAAAAAGTTATGTCAATTTAAAACTACGCAGTATTTATTCTGTGTTCGATGAGTGTTAACAAGATATGTAACTGCATAGTTGAATTGGTTGAAACTAAACATGTTATGGTCTGTAAAATGTATTCCTTTGTTATGTATTTTTTATTGGTTATGTGTGTACCTATGTTATTTGATACTATACAAATCTATATCTATATAAACTTATATAAAAACGAAAGGATGCTCTCTCACTCATCTATTGAATAAACATCGTAGAGCCTAAACTGCTAAAGATACGAATATGATTTTTACTAGGGGTTCCTTTTATGACGTAGACGTCAGTTAAGAATGAATTTTCTGATCCCCCCCCTCCCAATTTAACCCAAATAGGAGATGTAAGTTTGTATGAAAGTCAGTCAATTTTGAGGCCACCTGAATAAAATTTAGTATTTCGCTTTGATTTTTATGTTAAAACATCGTTTTAAACCGACTTCCAAAAAGGAGGAGGTTATCAATTCGTCTGTATTTTTTTTTAATTTTTTATTTGTTACTCGATTTCTCCGCACTGGGTGAACGGATTTGGATGATTTTTTTTTCATTTGAAAGGTAGTGCGTGTCATCGGGTCCCATTTATTTTTAGTTCACTTTTGACAGTGGCATCCATAAGAAAAGCGCATAAGTCTGATATTTGCATTAACGATGTGCGCGATAAATAGATGAATAACTCAATTTCCCGCCAACCGATTTTGATGATTTTTCTTTTATTTGAAATAATGTACTTCAAGGATACTCTGATGAGTTTCATACGGTTCTGATCATATGATCCATTTCTTTCAAGCAAATTAACGAAATTAGCGATACTCGGCCAAACCTAAGCTGTAGGAGTCCAATTGGGTTGAATGTAGAATGAGATTACTAAGCAGATGTTTCCTAAAAAAATTGCTGATGATGCAGGATACTGCTAGCCTAAACTATACGAGATGGGCATTTGGTGCTTTCAGGTATTTAATATAATTACTAAGCAACGACAAATGATGACAATTTTGACCTTTAACTCCTCAACCCTGATGATGCAGGGGTGCTTCAAGCCTAAGCCATAGAAGTTAGCTATTTAGTGCTTTCGGGTATGTAATATAATTACTAAGCAAAGACACAAGATGAAAATTTCAATCTTCAACTCCTCAAGCCTGATGATGCAGGGTACTGCAAGCCTAAGCCATATGAGTTGGCCATTTAATGCTTTCGGGTATGTAATATAATTACTAAGCAAAGACACAAGATGAAAATTTCGATCTTCAACTCCTCAAGACTGATGATGCAGGGTACTGCAAACCTAAGCCATAGGAGTTGGCCATTTAATGCTTTCGGGTATTTAATATAATTACTAAGCAAAGTCATAAGATGAAAATTTTGACCATCATCTCCTCAACCCTGATGATGCAGGGGTGCTTCAAGCCTAAGCCATAGAAGTTAGCTATTTAGTGCTTTCGGGTATGTAATATAATTACTAAGCAAAGACACAAGATGAAAATTTCGATCTTCAACTCCTCAAGCCTGATGATGCAGGGTACTGCAAGCCTAAGCCATAGGAGTTGGTCATTTAATGCTTTCGGGTATGTAATATAATTACTAAGCAAAGACACATGATGACAATTTCGACCATAAGCTTCTCAGCCCTGATGATGCAGGGTACTGCAAGCCCAAGCTATAGAAGTTGGCTCGCAAGTGCTTACGTATAAGTAATAAGAATACTAAACAAAGACGCGTGATATTTTTTTACCTTCAACTCCTCCCTGATGATGCGGGATAGTGCAAGCCTAAATTATAAAAGGTAGTCACATAATGCTTACGGTTGTTTTTAGTATATATTATGAGTTTAATGACAGCTCATTAAACTGAAATGTGATTAATAAATTAAACTTCAATTCATCAACCCTGATAATCTAAGTACACAACCTACTTAAGCCGTATGAGTTTGGTACTTATTGATTACAATACATTACGACCCGTTCCTGAGACAACATTATGATGAAAAGTGTCACTTTGAATACCTAAATCCTGAAAATGCAGGAGTATTGTCATGTTATTATTAAGAGTTGGATTTAGCTGTAGCTTTTTCAACAGGATGGGTTAGGTTAGGTTGGAACATAAAAGAAAACGTAAAAAATAAGCGAGCAGGGTGCGGCAGCGCCCTGCGAGCGGGTGCGCCCTGTTCGTATGAATTGTAAAAGTGTTTTGATTCTGTCTTCTGCTTTACAAAGAACAATTTACGCGCACAAATAGCCCGATGCACCTCTTAAAAGATCTTATCTTTGACCACATGAAACAAAATATGAACTTAGAATATATGTCGCTGTTCAGTGATATTCCAATTTTCTAATGATTTACTTCAAGTAGATAATAGTGCTTTGTTACCCGGAAAAGTCAAAATCAATCTTTATATCGATACGTCTTCGTTTAAATGCGGAGGAGTTGGTTGAAAAAGTATATCCCGATATCTATACTAATATATAAAGCTGAAGAGTTTGTTTGTTTGAACGCGCTAATCTCAGGAACTACTGGTTCGAATTTAAAAATTATTTTTGTATTGAATAAACCATTTATCGAGGAAGGCTTTAGGCTATATAACATCACGCTGCAACTATTAGGAGCGAAGAAATAATGGAAAATGTGAAAAAAACGGGGCAAATTATTCATCCTTGAGGGTTTCCGTTGCGTGCGCTGCGAAAACGGTACAAGATACCAAAAATATATGTATGAAAGAATTATTTTTCTTGAAATGATCTAAAAAAATGTCCGCGACAGTATATGTCTGTCTTTTAAGATTAACTCACTAGAACCGTTTTCATGGTAATCAAATTCGGTCGAAATTAGTTAAGAGTTGTATCAACGTAATATAATATTAATATTTGTCCAAATAAATGTGTTGTTGATTAAGAGTATTTAATTGTGAACAAAATTGTCTTTGACATCACTTAATTTCAATGAACATCTTAGAAGATATAGATCTTAGAGATCTTGCGTCGTTTTATCGTCGTGTAATAATACTTTTTAAATACTATTTGATTTTGTTTTAAGGATATTTTGTTTTAGGTTCTAATAATTTCACAATTATTTTTTTATATATGAGCTATATGAGTTAGCTATGTTCTTTTCAAAACTAAATTGTCTAAAATAATAATAGAAAATGAAACGGACAAAGTCGTGGGTAACAGCTATAATTTATAAAGCTGAGGAGGTTGTTTGCAAAAATAAATTATGCCCAAAATAACTATTCCACGCGGACGAAGTCGCGGGCACAGCTAGTATAACATATTTTTTAAAATCTGATTGAAGCAAACGATGCAGTCCACCTGTAAGTAGTCATTGCCGCCCACGTAAGCAACTTCTTATAGGACATAGGTTCTATGTGAAGTCAATGACAGATGCGTTGCTACTGCCAAGGACTAAGGTCGCCTCATATAATAATCTGCTGGCAACCACACCCTTCCATTGAAACGTAAGATATGCTTAAAGTAAAATATAGCAGTATTTGACTTTGTATTCGATAGTTCCAATTACATCAACTAGAACAGAGTTTCGCAAAGTGGGGAAAGTGAACCACTAGGGATTCGCCATTCGAAGGCAGGGGGCTCGCGACAAGATCTACGTAATGGTGGCGTGATGACTGGCAGGCACATCATTTTAAAATGTCTTTGATAGATTTTTGGGAAGTTAGACTGGAAGAGTATCCCGACCTATCACGCAAAGCGGTGAATTTCCTTTACCCTTTGCTACAGCATACTTATGTGAGAGTGGGTTTTCACTTGTTCATGATAAAAACTATATGTATATAGAAATCGACTTGATGCCAAGGCAGAACAGTCAATTTTATCGTTTCCTTTAGGGGGGAGATGTAATTAGTTAAGGGGATTCACTTTCACTTGAAAACTTTTACAGGGGTACGTGAAGCCGAAAGTTTGAGGAACTCTGAACTAGAACTACAAACGAAGAAATCTTAGGATCGAATAAAATTCCACGAACTTACAACAAAGATAAGAGGAAACTTCCTGTAGATATGAAACGACGTACAGTAGTTCTGACCTACTATGTATGACCTACGAGTTCATCGTTCTTACACTATTCAACGAATGTATTGATTTACCTACAACATGGATACCATCAATGAAATGATACTATAACGCGTATTAGGGTCAATACGTCAAATACGCGGCGGTACCTCCCCGACCAAGCTATACTGGTTGTACAATCTGTTATGCTGCAATTTGTTTATGATGGGCTATCCATAAATGGGCCGTCACAACTGGTCACATTTGTGAGCCCCTCGATAGAGTGATGTCACATATTTTGCTATCCTACACATATGAATTTTAAATTAAAAACAGTAGTTTCAAAATTACATGTGACAATACATTTTTTGTATTGTGACACAAAGTCACAATGACACACTTTTTTGACACCCCCTCCCCCCCAACGTGTGACGTAATTTATGAATGGCCTCTAAGTAGTTATTAACGTCCATGGAATTGCAAAAACCTAAAACCGATCAGGTGCATTTCAAGGTGGTAGAACCAGTGTAGTTCGATCGGGGAAGTACCACCGGCACGCCTATTTCTAGTGTGAAGCAGTTCTTTCGTTTCGATAGAAGGGTGTGGTTGCCGGCACACTTTCACATGAGGCGACCATCCTAGTCCTCGGGAGTAGCAACGCATCTGTTGATTGACTTCAGATGGATCCCATGTTCTGTATGTTGATGATTACAGATGTCCATGGGCGGTAGTGACCCCTTACATCAGGTGGACTGCATGCTCGTTTGCTACTTCAGTCAGATAAAAAGATCCCAGTTCCGAGCACTATGATAATTCCCTCATATGTAAGTCAACATTGTAATTGGCATTGTAATTGGCTTATTGAATGTAATCTTCATTCACTTAATGTTAACTTCCGTCCGTGTAACCATTTAAGGTCACTTTACTACTTTGTATCGAAATCGTTTCCGTGTTATTGATTCCTTATTAACATCACAATTTTAAATGTTCTGATGACATTGTAAGCAATTTTGTGATTAATAACACATGTATTAATAACACATTATGTCCAAATATTTCTTTCCGTATCTACCAATTATAATATGTATTTTTTCCGTTAAGGATACTTTCCGCAAGCTCGACTCATTTTTGGCGAATATGTGTTATATTTTTTGGTTTTAATTTTACACCAA
Organism: Spicauda simplicius; assembly: GCA_949699795.1. Lineage (NCBI taxonomy): Eukaryota > Metazoa > Arthropoda > Insecta > Lepidoptera > Hesperiidae > Spicauda > Spicauda simplicius. The sequence continues at coordinate 10,821,568 of OX453069.1, forward strand.
GTTTTACTCTTCAGCTTATTGTATTTAACTTATCATTATTTAATGAAAATCGCCTTGTGAACGAATAGCGTAAGCTTCCAACATATAATTAAAACAAAATCTCTCTCAAAATTAAAACAAAAACAACTTCCGACCTCTGACATTAAAACTACTGTATACTTTGAGATGTGCTAAGTATGGAAACAAATAATTCTGCATTGTATGTAGGTCACGAGTTGTTTATTTTGCTATTCAGAGCTTTAATTAATCTCTACAAAAGTTAAACAATAATAGCTTTAGAGTTCCGTAGCTAAATGGCAAAAACCGGAATCCCTATAGATTCGTCCTGTCTGTCTGTTCGTCCGTCCGTGCCTCTATCCGTTTGTCACAGAATTTAATGAATTTTACTAACGCCATCTGTTAACAACGTCTGGATCTACTGAATATCTAGAAACTAAGAAAACATCGATATTCTCATTGGAATGAGAGAGCGCGATTAAAAAGTAGCCTACGTCACTCTCCGTCCTCCTAACAATCGCCCAACATATAAACCATATCATATAATAGCTATGTAGAGACGTAAAAGAAGAACAAACAAACACACTTTCTCATTTATAATAATTGTCTACTCTTGCGTAGATACATTCTCTGGAAGTACTAAACTGATTCTTTTTTTATTATTTAAAAGCCTTCTATTTTCTAGGTCTTGGTGTGTCCTTGACACCTACGACACAGGAAAGAGTTCTGCCGTGAGGCTATGATTGTTAAAAGCCTTGTGTTTTAGTCACAAGAAACAACTTTATCAAAACTGATCATTTTTAAACGCTAACATTCAGATTTAGTCACAAGATTTTATATTATATTATATTCTATATAAACAAATATAGAGTAGAATATTCAGTCGTTTCGCCTGAAGCTAATTCCGGAGTATCTCGACTCCGCCGGACACGGAGTTATTTGCATTCCGCGTCGTACAATTGACGTTATTGGAGATATCCCGAATAAGTACCCAATTCCGAATTGGATTTTGATCAAGGATAAAATTTATCGAACGGTTGTTATTAAGTGGGTGTCTGTTTGAATTTTATATTGCGTAAGTTATTCATTCCTAGAAAATAAGTGATAATGTGAAAAGAGTAGTGAAAGAATAGTCTTCATAATACTGGTCTGGTGGTCTTCATAAAACAAAAAAAAATCGTGGGGATAGTAAAATTGTATATGTTTTAATATTTATGGATGTTTTAAGATAGATGGATGGTAAAGTTTAATGTTTTAATGATAATACATACGACAATAGATTAATTTTCGTATATTTTCCGTTCATATCATTAAAAACCAGGTGCTCGATAGAACTCGAACTAAACGATAAGGCTTATGTTCTTAAATATAGAATCATACAAATTAGCATCTAAAGTTTTGGAGTTCTATTAGAAAATTAAGATGAAATTAATATCGTTCAAAAACTAGGCCTTAATATATAGCATACAAAATAATAATATTTTTGTTGTGTAAACTTCAAAAAAGACAAACACAACCACAAAAAATCACAAGCATTAACCGAGATGTGTTCTCGTCAAAGAAATCACAAGATAAACTGTGATAAATTATCTACATGATACAGAGTTAAAAGTGCTACTGACTGCATTAGTTTAGGGTGTCTACACACGCACATGTTATAATAATATGTTATAATACGATCTTTTACACTATGATAGGTTTAATAGGCCTACTTTAGCTTATACATTTGTTTCCAAGAGCTATATCTTTGTAATCTGAATAGGTAAACGACTAAGAATTAACTTCGAAAACAGACTTAAGAAGTGTTCGAGTTCGTATGCGTCGCTTTTCCTTTCAAGATGCTTTTTCTTTTGGTAATTTCAAAAATAATTAAAAGAACAAGCTAAGGTGCAGTGAAAACTCAACGCTATACACCCAAAAATGCGTATGAGTTTTTTAGACATTTTTTTGCTTTAATGTCAACTAGTCGACCAGGCGAACTTCGTTCCGCCTAACAGTCAAAAATGTAAAATGATCAGTGTTTCTCTACTATATTTACATGTAATAAACATAAAAACCTTCCTCTTGAATCCCACTATTATTATCCCTGTATTAAAAAAAAACTGCATTAAAATCCATAGCGTAGTTAATAGCGACAGACAGCGAGAAGCGACTTTGTTTTATACTATGGAGTGATATGTATTTTATTGGAATGTCCAATATATGGTCCTAAAATTAACTACGAAGATCTGCCAACAGTGGATAAGGCTTTTCTATCACGAAAAATATGAGTTAATATAACAAAGTAATATTAAACACCAATGCACGTATACCAATGTGTGGTACCTTAAGTCAATGACTGTCCCAATAGCAGGTTAGTTGTCCTGTTGGAATAATAGAAGATTGTTAAGCTATTCCATAGCTTTTATCGCGGACTTTAAGCGCGACGACCAAATCAAGAATTTCCGTAACGAAACAACCTAACACCCCCCCACTTCGCCTACCATGTCGCGCGGCCGAGCGTCTGCTTAACGTGTATGTATATGGTACGACACTACGAAGCTCGCACGGATCGAGACGAGCTGCTCGGAAATCGGACGAATATGTAAGCAGCAGTTTGTGAGAAAGTATATAGTATCAATGAAAAAAAACCTGAATTAATATAAAAAAAAAATAAAACATAAAAAAATAATTATACCGCCAAATATATTATAGCTTTACCGCTGCAGACCCGGAGTGCCGGACATTTTTTTTTTATACGACATCGTGAGTTGAGGCGAATGATAGTGTGTATAAGCCCTTATTTCCCATAGCCCTCAGCCATGGGATGTAAGGGGCTCGCGTTACATGCATTTATCAACTTGATGGGGCACTGGTCGATATCGCCTAGAAGACACTGATTTATAAACCTGTTTATAAATGTCGGGGATAGAGTGCTACAGCTATGACTTATTTATTAACTACTACATACGATTGTAATTATAAATGTTGTTTATATCTAAGGAAGAGATTAATTAAAATACAATGTTTATAAGTGTAAATAAGAATGTTACAATTTTAAGTGATAAAGATTTATGAAATTGTCGAATTTGTGCAAATAAATATTTCGTCTACCTGTATTTACGAATTGAATATTATCGTGTTCTGTCCATTCAAACGTAAAATCAGAACCCTATTAAGATGACTTATGTATTTGTATATAAGTGTGTCTGTCACAGCCAATTTGCGCTGTATCTACTACACCGATAAATTTGAAATTTGGTACACATATTAACTTTTGGGTCTCAAAAAAGAATTGTTACATACATAAATATGTTTTTAAATATACGATTTTTCTCACAAATTTTTGTGTAATAAATCAAAGTACTATATACTAGTACTAGTACGGTATGTTTCCATCAATGTTTTCTGTTTCAACGAGTCAATCTAGGGCAAGAGATTCAATTATGACAGAACATTAACTCAACGTTGACTTGTACATTTAGAAAAAGTTCTTGTTACAGAAATGCATACGTTTAAAAATCTGAAAAACACCGTAATCCAAACTTTACATAATTCAAATAAAAATTCGTATATGTGCATATTCTCATGCACATTTTGAAATTGCTCATATACTTAAAGACTTAGACACAGCGTTTCAACAATGTTTATGAAAATCGCTGCCATTAAATCATTCTAAAAAGCTAAAATGCTCAAAACAACGCGTCAAGTTCACTCACTGTGGAATGTCGTTTTTCTTTCTTTCTTTTATGTTTACGTTTTATTTGAGCCCCATACGGGACTTTTGCACCCCCACGCAACGCAGCAGACTGTTAACCCTTCAGTGTTTATGCGTAAGTAGAATTAGGACCTTTCAGCCTCTTTTATCGAATACGTGGAAAATTGCACAGAAAGGATCTTTTAGATCTTTTAGATTTTTCATGCACAATATCAGTGTAGTTAGAATATTTAAAATATTTTATTTTGCAATTACCATAAATATTTTATTTTATTTCACCCTGTGTAGTCATACCTAACCTCTAGCTCTCCCCATAACTTTCACCTAGGAAAACTGCGTAGAAGCTTGTCTATTATGCTCTTCTACAGCGGACAGACAGAACTCATATAACACAATCTCCTGAAAACTATTTATATTCATAAAATCAGTAAATATTAATTATAAGCATTGCCTAATAGTTTATACTCGCTTTCGTAATTGGGAGATCCGAGGCTCTAATCTTTGGCACACACCTGTGATTTATCTACAATAATGTGCATATTACAAAAATAATATCGCTGCTTTACAATGAAGGAAATCGTCGCGAGGCAACCTATACGACTGAGAGTACTTTGAAATAAGTTCTCAAAGGTGTGTGCCAATCCACACTTGGCAAAGATGAAGTATGGACTAAAACCCTCTCATCTTAAGACCCGTACCCAACGATGTGACAATTATAGGTCGACGCCGAGGTATTATAACGAAGATCAAATATAACGCTATTGTATATAACAGTGGAATCTTTATCCAACATCCTGTTATCCAAAGGCGAGATGACGTAACAGTTGAAGGAAATATAATCTACGCTTCATCTGATCGCTAAGCGCCTTCTAAGAAGTGTCCAGTTCCAATGTCCAAAACCAGTTAATAAGTAACATATTGCGTACGCAAGGCAAGCTAGTTTTTAGGGTTCTTCAATCAATTACTCGGCTATTTTATCCTTAATACGACAGGTCGCTTTATTATGTTTTCGATTACCAAAACATAATAAAGCGAACTGTGATATTAAGTCTAATACCTAAGATATAACCTATGTATTATTAGAAGCAGCGAACGGGTATCAAGGACGTACCTCATTCTAAGAGATACTACCTGCGTTGGCATATAAAATAAATAAAATATCCTGGTACAAGGCAAATGAATAAAGTACATCGATTTGAATCTTAAAAAAACTATTTTACAAGTGAGAAATAAAAATTGTACGGAATCCAGTTATATGCTTAGTTTTAGCGTTTTTTTCTTCGCTTCAATCATTCCACATCCGGATATGAGTTTTATGACAGGACTATTATTTATTTATGTTTTAACCAAAATTTTATCGTGCTTAATACTATCTGTGAATACTTTTATGCTAATTTTGAATGCTTGGATAAAAAATATCAATTTGTGTCATAATTCTGAGAATTAGTAATTTATGGTAAACTGTTGAGCTCGGAAAGATATGGAATTTCCGTATTATAAATATCACAGTATCATAACTTTGTCAATTATAACATTTTAGTAAACATTGGCGGTAGAAGAATGAACATAATTAGGTAGACTTGAAAAGTGTACAAACATGTGTGACAATAGTAAGATAAGACAATAACTAAATTACTCCGAAACATCTTTGCACCTACGGGGCTACAAGAAGAAAGACTCTCGCTTCAGTCCATTAAGTCAGTACCCTGTAGTTCCGGGACCAGAATAGGGCTACGGCATCCCCTGCCTGTCGACTAAAAGGGGCTTCCGGGGTTGCGGGCGGCTAGAGTGGGAGCTCGAACCGTTCAGTCAGGTGATCCCGAGAAGGACGGCGGTACGTGTGGCCGCATACCGTCGTATAGACTAGACGTAGCGGTGGGCCCAGCCGCCCATCTGGGAGGAGCCCGATGGGGCAACGCGCTCGGAGGATTACGGTTGAAGTCGTTTCGAGATCCCGGCGCTAAAAAAAAGGAGGACCATTTTTTTTTAGCGCCGAGGACGGCTACCGGGGGGGTTTTAGTGCGGTAAAAATGCCACATAACCCTGCGTCGCTCCCACGGCGTCGGGTACCTTTTGAAGGTTTCCCCCTCGACAACAAAAAAAAAGCTCTAAGACCCGACGCAACGAGCAAACAATGACTTATAAATCTGAAATTCCGAGCAGAAGAAATGGAGTGTCATTTATCCATTACGAAGCCACTATAGACACGGCAAGATAATAGACAGTTAATACCATTACCACACTCTGTAAATTGGACCAACTGTAGCGTTGCAGATGACGGGAAACGTGAACAAAAGCCTGCGCTACTTTCAGTCATCATACAACTAGTGCAATGTCTTCTCCGCGGTCGGAGCATTGTCTTTGAGATGTTTTTGGAGAAACCGTCGCATTTCAGATCTGCACTTTAATTACCTTGATGAGCGAAAGAACGCGTGCCGAAGCGTTAGCTTGAAAAGCTTTGCTACTGATTACATTCCCATCATTTTGCAAGTGTCGGCACTGATTACATCATAGCAACACTGAAGCACGGTTTTACATACGGCCAACGAAAATTCAAATAGCAAAGGAAAAACCCGGGATTTTAAAGCTAGTCGGAGCTGCTGCTTCGTTAGGCAGACTTTGTTTAGCTGTTTTATTTCTCTATATGGTTTATACATACGTGTATAAAAAACTAGTTTGTGTTTAAGTGATTAATAACATATTCATATTTGATAGAGATATGCAGAGATATTTAAGACTATGGCGATATATTCTGCGATACGATCCTGGATTTTTTGGGTCTGCATTAGTGTAGATATTAAAATAATAGGAAAGGTTCTTTATTAAGTAAAAAAAGCTCTACACATTTAGCGATTTACTAAAAAAACTTTCAATAATACATAAATACATATGCAGATATAAGATATATTCAGTAATGTTGAAAGTTATTGTTTTGACAAATATGCATTTCTAGTCCATGCATGCAGTATAAATACAAATGACTTGCAGAAATAAGCAAATACTTATTACTGCAAGTCATTTGTATGTACCTTTGAGTATCGCTCGCTTGTCATAGCAGTCAATATTATTCACAATCTATTTAATAGATTATAGTACTTGATTAATTCTTCGAAGCCACGAAGCCAGTCATTTATAACACTTATAAGAACTTGATTATGTAAAATAATTTATATAAGTAAACAAATTATATTCAAATTATTACTGTCTATATTAAATTGCTTTAATAACGAATCTTTATAACTTTATGTAGCATATAAAGGACTCATAATTAGTTTTCCCCTAATTTAATTATCAGCGAACTTGTTGCAAGTTAAAATGAAATTGCTTTTGATTCGTGGAACTTCTGTTTGCGGTTGCGTTCTCGTCAAAGTCGAATTGTGAAACGTAAGGAGTTGTTAGAAACATTATTAAAGCAACAACGTAGCATTAAGAACACAATGAAAAGTTCAAATGTAAACGTGAGAATGTTTTGCAACATTTCAACGATGGAAGAGAAATATTAAAATCTATGAGAAACAATAAGATTGAACTTATGATGTTTATAACAAACATTTACCTATAATGTTTGTAAAAACATGTATTTTCACTTGTACTCTGCTACTGTACAATAAGAAAAATAAAATTATAAAAATCGTTTTCTTAGATTGCGTTCAATTAGTCTTATTAGATTATAGAAATTAATTATCACTGCTTTTCGGTGAAGGAAAACATCGTGAGGAAACCTACACACCCGAGAGTCCACCAATTCGCACTTGGCCAGCGCGGTGGACTATGGCCTAAACTCTCTCATTCTGAGAGAATACCCGTGCCCAGCAGTGGAACAATAATGGGTTAACGAGAGACGAGAGAGTCTTAATAGATTAGATCAAATATTAAATGTAACGAAAATTTTGTAGATTGATAAAACTTTACCACAAAGAATATGCGGAGAACAGAGGGTAATAATTACTACAATGCACAAACTATACTGCGCAATCTATTTGCAGGTACGAGCAGACACTCCGTAGGGTCCAGATTAAATTCCACGTAGCGTTATAACTAAAGAAGTGAAATATCCAATTAATACGAGCGAGTGGGATTAGGCGAAAAACTCCGATTTCAATTAGCGACCGCTTGTTGGAACAGCCGACTGCTAACATAGATGGGAATTGGCTGCGACACGACCGGCGGAATTGCTCGGAACTGTTAGCGAAATATATTTTATTTTCGCACCGTAATCCTGCCTTTTTGATAGTTCAGGCGACCTTTTAGCGGAACATATGCATGACACGGCGCTTTAATTGCTGTTTTTTGCTAACATACGCATCCGACGCATTGAACGCGCCATTGTTTCGGTAATCAGAGTATGGTACGAGTGAGTAGTCACATTCAAAAGAATTATAAAATCACCAACAATCGATCTTAACCGTATGATGAGCTCAGACTTACTGATTTATTAGAGGATTATTGACATAGATGCTAATTGGGTGCGGCAGGACCGGCGGAATTGCTCGGAACTGTTGGCGAAATATGTTTTATTTTAGCACCGTAATCCTGCCTTTTTGATAGTTCAGACGACCTTTTAGCGGAACATATGCGTGACATGGCGCTTTAATTGCTGTTTTCTGCTAACATACGCGTTGAACGCGCCATTGTTTGTGTAATCAGAGTATGGTACGTATTTTATGGAACGTACGTATCGAGTACTGTCGCAATCAAATTATACACATTACCAACAATCGATTTTAAGCGAATGATTACCTCAGACTTACTAATTCATTAGAGGATTAATGACCTTAAGAAAGCATAGTATTTTTTTAAAGATTGGTATGCAATTTTCAAGGCAATAATGTTGTAGCCTAAAGGCGGGATCCATTAACTAGATACTGGATAATGTGTACATAACAGTTATTTAACGGATGAATGAATATGATATGAAATATTGTGTCTATATCTATTCTTATAACAATTTCAAAAGCCGTTTCATATAAATTTCCGTCAAAGCCCATTATTTACATAAAAGGACCAAGGTAGTACAGAACTTTGATGAATAACATATTCGAGTAAATTCATTCTCAAATTTCAGCTGAAATTTGGCAGCGAACGAAGTATAAACAATTACACAACGTGAAGTCATAATTACTACGTTGTTACCAGTGATGCCGACGTTTGAAACTTCATATGTTAAGTTTTCCTGCAGCGAAAATTGTGATTCTCAATTCATGGAAACTTCTAATAAGTTCTACGTAGCAAATTTTTTTTATAATACTTAGGTAAATGATGGATAGAATTAAAGTAAAATTATGGTCAAACATGTATGCAGAATTTATTAATCAATGATATTTAAAGACTATAAACTGATGGTAGACGAGTATGGTAGGACCAGGGACGTACCGAACTTTTTTCCCTCGCGATCAACAAAAAGAAATACGCAGAGCTGACAGCCAACCTTCACTAGTTGGAGAGGCACTAGAAGAAGAAGAAGGGACGTACCACCGCCATAGGTTTCTAACTTCTAACGTAAAGCAGTTCTTGGTTTTCGTGGGAATGATGTAGTTTTCGGCACGCTTATAATGAAGCGACTGATTTAATGTAGACAAAATCTATGTACTTCGTCAAATTGCTTACAGATGTCCATAGGCGGCAGTGACTTTTTACCGTCAGTTGGATTTCATTCTCGTTTCATTCTTTATTGTATAAAAATAAAGACTATACATATGGTTTCACTTCCATATGAATTCCATATCCTTGTTTTTTATAAGACGTAGCAAACGAGCATGCAGCCCGTCTGAAGGTAAGTGGTCGCTGCCGCCCATGGACATCTGTAAGCAACTTCATACAAAACATGGGGTTCTTTCTGAAGTCAATCACAGATGCGTCGCTACTCCCGAGGACTAAGATGGTCGCCACATATAAAAGTGTGCTGGCAACCACACCCTTCCATCGAAACGCAAGAAATGCTTCACGCTAGAAATAGGTGTAGCGACGGTACTTCCCCGGGCGAACTACACACTGGTTCTACCACCTATCTAATCTATCCTTTCCATATGGTTTCACTTCTTATCGTGGAACATTATATGGATGTTTATGGTATACGGGAAGTTCATTGAATTGTTTATATTTGTTTAAAAAATAACCGCATATAAGTTGCCATCACATATCACAAAGTTACCAAATATTTTTCGTATTTCCCGCAACATTCAAACAACACGGCGTTTTGGCAACAACCGCCCTAGCAGACCCTCTAATTGCTGAATTGTTTTTTATTCAGATGCTGACACTTTAATGGGTAGTTGAAACAAATCGTCCCATTGTTGAATTTTATGGTGAAACTTTGAGTTATCAAATGTATTGTAGTGTAAAGTGCTGCCACATACTGATTTTAATGGTGTTGAATTTGAAGGGACACTCAGGCGCGGTGGAAGGAAAACTTAACATATAAAGTTTCAAATGTCGGCATTACTGGTGACAACGTAGTATTAGCGTTCTCAAAATACCGATATAAGTATAATATACATTTACTATATTGTACTCTAAGGAACATCCGTTAACAGTAGTAATTATGACTTTCCGTTGTATATTTTTTATACTTCGTCCACCAATTCGCACTTGGCCAATGCGGTGGACTATGGCCTAAAACTTTCTCATTCTGAGAGAAGACCCGTGCTCAGCAGTGGGACAGTAATGGATTATAACCACTTCGTTCGCTGCCAAATTTCATCTGAAATTTGAGAATGAATTTACTTGAATATGATATTGCGGTGCTGACTTAGTCCTCCGAAATAACGTCTTATCCATATCTGACATAATTGTCTTCAATCCTATTTATACTTACAAATGTCAATAACATTCATAAACAAGAAATTAACTACGTCATACCTTTACTGGAAAAGGTCATAGTGACATCATCACAATCTTATGGATGGGTACAAATCTCTTCACAAAATTGGAGAGCCCTAAATTTCTTATACCCTTGTTTATTTTTACTTGTAAAAATCAACTCAACGATATTTCTGGATGACCTCATTCATGGCCAAGCCTGTTGTATAGAAAGGGAACAACGTGTCGGTTCTAATTGTAAGATCAATGCCTTATTCCTGTTAGATATAGGTACCTTTACACTCGGCAAAGTACATACGTAGATTACATAAAACAGAGTATAATTATAGTTCTTGAAATCTGAGCTCTCTAACATTACGGCGTTATAAGGGTCTAGTCACGGCTCGACAAAGATCCAGTCACGCTCGGGTCGCTTAGATACTATAAATATTAAACAAATGTTCGACTGTAATTTCGGAAACATACTATTTTCTAAAGCTCAAATATATAAATAAAGAAAACGTTCAAAGCTCATTATTTATTATTCATGTTAATTGCCAAAAAATATGTCAGCGCGTTAGAATATCTTTCGTTTTTAATCGGCGAAAGTAACCATGTTACACGGATCGGAATAAAACGATAGTTTTATTCAGATAACTAAAAATATGCATTAAATTGTATAGAGGTCATTACAACCTAATAATGAGAGATTATTGAATATATCGTAAGGTTGTCAAATTGTAAAGTGTAAGAAAAATCTATTTGAAAGTAGAGAATGAATACGGAATTACGTACATATATTTTGTATTCTAATAAGATACTTAAAGAAACAGTAATATTATTAACACGATTAATATTAAGCATTATAATTTTAATAATTAATAAGATTTTATTAAGGTATTCTTTTTATATTGAGATGTTAAGGTATTCGTTTATAAATTTTGACAACGACATTTTTTTCAACCTTTGAGATCATTGTAAGAGAAACTAACTTAGCATGACAAATGGATTGATCTTATGAGTTTATCACCAATATCACTGAGAATAGAATAAAGCTGAATAAGCTTACGTATGTGAGAAACTTACATATTCATTGGAATTGAGTTGTTTACCGAACGAATAAGCCGACCTTGAATTTGATCAGTGTTTACATATGTGTTACATATTTTCTCGAACAATTTTCCTTAACATAAGTTACACGATATAAGCTCCATTTTCTCGCATGACTGCGTTGTCAACCAATCTCTTACGTATAAATTGTGTATACGAACTTACTATGAAAAATAAAGATATAAAATCTTTTGTATACATTTTAGGGTCACCAACTGTATTTACATTCAATTTATCGTTAATCCAATAGTGCGCCTAACTAGTTTATTTTTTTACATTGATAAAGATTTGTAACTGTCATAAATATGCCTATCATTAAATCAAGAGGACGAAAAAATTTGGAATATCCAAAAATGCACGACTCAATCGTTTTTTTTTCTATTTCAATAGTTTTTTTCCGGTTTCATTATCTTAAATATTTTTTTATCAGTGCCAGAATTAATCTCCATTAAATTATCTAAAAAATGGTGAACTCATAAAAGATATTACGTGGATTACCAACCGTGTAAATAATTAAATACTTGCGGAATCGAGCCTAAACGGATTTTTCGGTAATAATGCACTCTCTTATCCTTCGCATTATGAGTCGTGCAATAATAAAAAAAAACATGGAATTTCGCAGTCACAACGATGCAATACATTGCATTATTGTAGCTGTATCCATATTACACGTATACATATATGAAATGGAGCATTAAAAAAATCATTAAAAAAAAATTAAAGTACATTTCACAGATGTAGTCTCATATATTTAGTTTAAAGGCAAGCAAGGCAAAGCAAAAACCTTAAGGCCATCACGGATTGAGGATCAAGTAACTCGAACTATAACTTGACGGGCCGCGTAAGTGTGATTGATGAGTGTGACGAGACAGCGATGGCCACTGAATGACGGTCCGTTACCTCATCTTGACTGTAGTGTAACTTAACACTTAACTTATTATATTTAGCGAACGTGACACTACAAAGGCGGCGTAGAAATTTGGTACATACATATTTGTAAAGACACGTGTTAATTTAAAATAATTAACTATTTATTCTAAGCTGACGTGTATATTAACTTAGTTTTGTTGTTCTTTAGGAGCTACAATTGTTGCTGACTACAGTAAATAAACGTTCTCCTAGATTTAATATTCTAGTTGACTTAAAGACATCTACGATAAGGCTGCTATTCTAAATAATAATATACAAAACAATCCAATTTATGTTTTTAGTCTAAAGCATTAAAATCAATCTCATTGAAAATAAATATACAATTACAGGCCAAGTAAAAGTCTGCCTTGTGATAGACCTGGATATGAAGCCTTAAAAAGGTAGATCTCCCGCGTATCCCGCGATTTGAGATTAAGTACGTGCATAATATAGAATGTCCATACATATTGGTATAATGGTTACAAGTCCAGCAATATGTCAGTTAACTTAAGGGTCGTAGCAGGTGCGATCGACATGATTGATGGGTCAATAATACGTTATTGATAGCCATCAACATGTGACTATTTATACAAAGTAATACAAATAGCTAGAGCAAATTTGATAAGTTGTTGCACGTAGAAAATTTTTTTGGTATAACAATTACTAATTTAATTAAAATGCTATTTATTAGAATAAATAAAAAAAAATGGTCCTTGTTTTGTTTCTATTTTTTATTTTTACCAAAGATCAAAACATAATAATTAATAATATTTATATTTTTATGCTTCTGTATAATATTAGAGTTCCCGTGAACGTTACTTACAAAAGAAAGGGGTAAATAGGTATCTTTTACGAGATAATAATTTCTTGTCATACGTGCGTACTTTCATTTTCTCCTTTCTTCGAGAAATTGGTAAAACTTATTTTACACATTGTAAGTATTAGTAAAATATTTGTCGCTTTCTTTTTTAAACATACATTTTAAATATACAACGCTGAAATAACACCCGATTTTCGAAGTTGAGTACGTAATTAAAAAAGGAATAATCAACTGAATTCAAATAAGAAGTACGCATTTACAACTGGTGCTAGAGAAAACTGCACTAAAGACTGCAGGAAAGCGATTACGTTCTAAAGCTGGAAACTTGACGAACCAAACGCATGTGCCGGTTCCCGCGAACGTCCTCACTTTTTGCCTCTTACAAGATAATGCTTTTTTGTTGTACCTACTCTTCGTCTCACATGCTCTGTTCTTTGGAAAAATTAGATGGAATTAATTTTCACTTATTTATTTATTCTTTAGATACCTTAAGCTAAGGTATATATATACACAAAATGTCTAATGGCATTCTTGGGCAGTCAACGCTGAGTAATAATTTGTGATAGGCATAAAAGAAGAAAAAAGGATTGAAATCTCGATAGACTATAGACTACTAATGGCCGTTTAAAATAATGTTCCCGCACGAGTACCTTGAATCTTGATGTTCATTCACGATGAGTTTTACATCTCAGTTTTTAACCTAAGGTTTTTTACCTATGGACCTTTTAGCTGCTGTATAGGTTAAGATGTTTTTTAAACAAATTTGAAAATGTGGCACGTTTTTCAAATCTTTGTTTTATAAAATTGAAGTAAAAAACGAGCATATATACCACCTGAAAGTAAATAGTCACTATAGCTCAATTCGCAAACACTCAAAACAACTGCATAGAACATCAATTCTATCTGAAGATGGTCTTACATGCGTTGTCATTAGTAAATAATCTGACACCGAAAGATCTGAATATTAAAAGATTGATTGACTAAACATCCCTGAACTTCAGTTTAGTCCATCAATCTTCTTCTCTAAAGTATGAAGATCTACTATACATTAAGGATTGCTTGTTACATGAAATTTTGCCATCTCTAAGTTCAAAACTAAGCTAAATTAAGTCCTACACTTAACTTTAATACGTTTGCTCAATACTGATTAATTTATCAATTCCCTTTGTTGCGTAAAGGTTGAAGTGCAAATCTCTCATAACTACACAATCCTACACATTTACTAATTTCAACTATCTTAATGTTCATAATAAGATACGACGCCCGATAAGCACGATTTCACATACATTCTCATACAACCTTGCAAGTATTAGGCAAGTTTACCTTATTCTTGTATGTAAATAGCAAATTGTTTATCCGTAATAACAAGGAATAGCTTTGCTTGGAATTGTTTGTGAACGGTGTTTGTTTGGGAGATTGGATAGAGTGTCAGTCTCACGCATTATAGGTACTTTGTATAGGATATATTGTAATTTTATATTATATGGCCAGCAAAATTGTTAAATAAACCCCTAATCTTCAAAATATATGCTTACAAGGATACCCCAATAAGGTTGCCGAGATATATTTAAGTATCATTGGAAGTCCTTTTATTTTTAAAGTTTCCGAGCTAAAACTTTGTTAATATTTAAAACAGAAACCATTTAACGTACCCAATCATAAACAATATTATATTTACCAAAAATGTCGGTCTGTCGTTCCTTAAATTATTCTCGCGACAAGCTTTTACATCATATAATGTTATACAATGCGAAAAAATTATGGGTTTGAGTACTACAAATATTATTTTATTCTTTTCTGTGAATTGAATTAAAAGCTTGTTTTTAAAAATGTTTTAATATTATTTAGTTTATAAAAAATAAAAGATCGACTAGTTACAAAAAATCCACCTACTGACGTTTTCTAAAACAAATTTCAAACAAGCATTTGATATCGCTCTATTCGCCGGAACGATTTCCGGAGAGCAAACATGTTCATTCCAAAAAGAACATAGTAAAGGCACATACAGTCTTAAGTGTTTTCCACGATCCAGACGCACTCGGCAGAAAATTGATATAAACCTGTTGTGGGCCCCCGCTCCGTTTGCAGGTGACTTATTTACGGAGCTCCGAACTGCACCTTATAACGCAATAACGTAGGTCTTACATTGAATCAGAGAAACCCACCCAGTCTTCAGTATACGTCGTAACAAGTAGAGAAATAACGCGAGCTAGAAGAACATTTGCATGCATGTCTTAAATATTTAACCGTGCGTACTTTGGGAGCTTTTTATCAACCTGCCTCACGTAAAGTGAAAATATCGTTTTCCGTTTCATATTTTAACACGTGAGGTGCTACAACTCTTTGTTTGAGTCCGGTGGCATCAAATATCTGTTTTTGTCTAATATCATCAATATAGAATGCTGCTTGCTTAAAGTATATGATAAGAGAAAAAATCTTATTTAACGCATCTATATATTAATACTTGAAGCAAAAACTTGTGGTGCATTTTAAGTAACTTGCCGTGGACGGAAGAATATGAAATTTTTTACGGTTATAGTTGACGTAGAGAAGGAGTGCGGAATGTTAATCCTTTCAAATAATGCATATAACATACATAAAATCAACTAAAAACACATTATACACACTATCGTACATTTGTCACAAACACGTAAATAATAGACGAAATAAAACATTCAACATATGAAAACACAAAACGTCAAAAATGTCAGTATCTTTGTCAAAATACCCGTTATTGATTTTAAATGCGGCTTTGTCACTTAAACCTCTTTTTAACTTTCGGGTGTATTAAAATAACTTGAAAATTAATAAAAATTGAATTTGGGAAATACTTTGGACAACATCAAGTTTAGTTTTTGAATTGAATTACGGTCGAATTTCGACCGTTAGGCGGGTGACTAGTTTTCATTTAATCCTCATGGGTAATATTGCATCACAAGCCTGAGGTGTGACTTCAGTACTGCCTAGAGTTGATTACAAAACCTTGCATAAATTCATTTGCAAATACAGTGACCATCCATTAATCTTAAGCCACAAAACTATTAATTCGGCTCGAAGGACCAAAATTGAATCCGGTCTAAAAGGATCAAAATTCTGTACGCTCGGAGAGAAATGTCCGAGTAACGAAGACAAATCAAAGTCTCGGTGACCTGCGTTGGATGGACACCCTCTAAGACGCGAGACAGAAAGCCATTAAGTCAAGATAGTGGTATTTATCTTAGGGTCCCTCGTCCACTGAGGTGACTCGAATGTTTTCTATTAACGCCACTCCTGTAGGTAAATTCACTTTTCAGGATTGTTTGGACAGTGAACCTCAAGGCTTTCAGATTAGGTTCACCTCAAATATACATTGTGGTAATAATAAAAAGAGAAAAACTACAGTTTTAACTTATTTGCAATGTGTTAGTATTAACAGCAGTTTTAAACTTTCTAATAGGAAACTTTCTAATAACAGTCTTTCTAATAGGAAACTGTCTTAAAAATAGTAATGATTTAATCATTTTAACGAAAGTTAGATAGTACTAGATATTTTCACACAACCTGAAATATCTGAGTATAAATGTGAAATATGAAAAATTCTTTAAGTACATAAATGTCCTTAAAATATATCATATTATGTATTTTACGTCGGTGAATATTTTACTCTACACTCCAGGGAAATTGACCCCATTAGTAAATTACTTAAATATTAATTAATAAGCCCCTATGGAATTTAGCTTTTTTTCAGTAACAGCCTTTTACGAGTCCTTTTAACATTGATGATGTTAAATAGTTTTATTTATTTTTACATAGAAATTTACATAATATTATTTTCATATGGTATAAAAACGGAAAATAGTAATTCACAATTATTTATGCACATATGATATCCATTCAACTAAACAATATTCTCAGCATACAAGGAACTTACGCTAAAGACAGCAATAAGAATGCACGCCTATTAAACTGTAATTGAATAAATGATAAAAAATATGTGTATATATTCTTAGAAAGGGATTTAATATTTGTCACTAATCTATAAAATTTGTTGTACTCTCTATATATTAATACGTAAAGCAAAAAAAAATTATTCGTTTATAAGATACTTGGCGCAGGCATGAGGAGTATGAAAACACATAACGTCAAAAATTTCAGGTGTCTTTGTCAAAATACCCGCTATTGCTTGTAAATACAGCTTAGTTAATAAACCTTGAAACCTTTGACAGTCACCCGTAAAAGGTAAAAAGTACCTTTGACGGGTGACTTTCAAAATAACTTGAAAATAATTAAGTACTATTTATTTAAATTAGAGAAATATTAGTGCTACTTTGGACAATATGAAGTTAAGTTTTTTAATAATATAGTCTCGTAAAGCCAATAACTCCTTCAGATTTCCATTTTAGTCCCATTTCGAGCATGAAAAATATATACAATAAAAGGGTCAATTTTATTATATGACGAAAATAATTACATGAAATGTAGGGCAAAGTCAGTATTCCACTGAAACATGAGTCATACTATCATCGACTTTCAGGTTGCGTGTTTCGCGTGTCTGGGGCATTTATAGTTGTATGCAAATACCTTGGCTATTATTGAAAGAACACGTCAACTCTCCTTGGAAAAATTGCCAAATATATATTGGTAGGTATTTTGTAGCACATCGATCAATGCTGTACGTATGTTAAGGCGAAGTGCGATCATTTATGAATATGATTTTTTTTTATCTAATTGAAGTAGCAAATGAGCAAGTAGTCTACCTGTTGTGGTCGCTTCCACCCATTGATGAGCAACTGCGTATAAAACAGGGTCTCTATCTGAAGTCAATCACAGGTGCGTTATTACTCCCGAGGACTGAGATGGTCGTCTCGTATAAAAGTGACCGGGCATCAACACCCTTTCACCGAAATGCAAGAACTGCGTTATTTTTTTTTATCTTACTGAAGTAGCAAACGAGCATGCAGTCCACCTGATGGTAAGTGGTCACTGCCGCCCATGGACATCTGTAATCAACTTCATGCTGAACATGAGTTCCATATGAAGTCAATCACAGATGCGTTCCTACTCCCGAAGACTATAATGGTCGCAACATGTGAAAGTGTGCCGGCAACCACACCCTTCTATCGAAACACAAGAAATGCTTCACGTTTGAAATAGGTGTGACGGTGGTACTTCCTCGGTCGAACTACACTAGTTCTAACATCTGCAAATTAGAACTTCAAACAGCTACTTGCTGGAAATAAGTGTGGAATGGTAACTCGCCTGTAGAACTACATTGGTTCTATCACTTGTTATACAATGATTAGGATTTAAAAAGGCAGTGGTCACAGGTTTGTAATGCTGTAGTTTTATCTAAAATCGTGTGTTTGTGAAACCAAAAAAGAAATAGGTCAATAAGTGCAAACAGGTGTTACGGAATAATTAATATGAGATAATGTAATTTTGTTCTTAAGTATCTGAAAAAACATCCGATTAAACTTAATGACAGATATGGTTTGTTGTGAATTAACTCAAAGTAACCATGTGTTGCCTTTTATAAACTTTAATTTCATAGAATTAACTTTACAGGAATTAGCACGATACATAGCAAACAATTTAACAAACTTCTTAAAAAATACTAGTATACAGTCTTAAGAACTTATAATATGGATACAGTAAATTTTCCCTGTGAACAGAAATGTTTATCAATCACAGAAATCAAAACATGAAACATAAGAGCACAGTAATGGACTCCAAATATTTAAAAACAATCTTAATACGCACTGTCTGAAATCGAGTCAAAACATCGCAAAATAGTGGAATACTTTGTGAATGTAAAATTAGACTTACATTTCCAGCCATCCGTTTTGGCGCCATCGTTGAACATACGTTCTAACATTAGTCACAAGCAATTACATTCCTGCTACTTTTATAAAAACCACAAATAATGTTCCAATTCCCAAGCATGACTCACTGTTAGTGCCGCCACGTATTCTAAATTCAGTGAGACTATATTCGATGTTTGACATTGTTTACCCACTTTCACACTTTAGAAAACGCTTCCTACGCTTAGAGCCCCATACTAGGATTTTTATTCTGTGAGGTGCCATGGATACAAAGACAAATACACTAACACCCAGACTCTGATCAAGAATCTAAATTCATCATTTAGATAGTCTTCTCTCCGGAAATCGAACCCAGAAACCCACTGCGCTTCAGATTGGTGTGATAACCGCTTCGCCACGCGGGTCGTCAAATCAATAAACTTTTGTGAACATTAATAACAATAGTGTTAGGCTTTGTGGTGTTCTACATAGTTTCAAGTGTGTGGTACTCAAATAGTTGCAAAGCATCTGCGTCCAACCTAAGACTTTTATTTTATCTGAGATAGATTACTGATGGTGGCAGTCGCTACTCACCAGCAGGTGGACTACATGGTTGATTAACGAGTATATTGCGAATAACACTTGATTTGATTATATTTTATTACTTAACTATATTCAAAGTAATGCATTAATAATTAATTTATATATTCAGTTCAGCTATTGCTTGCCTAATACGTCTATTTATAAGAAAACAATAAATACTTGTATACATAGTATTTTTCTGATCGTTCGGATTAACTTTGAAGATGTCAATAAAACGTTGAAGAGATTAAACTTAGAGACTTAAGCGAATATCTCAAGTTTACGGAACAATAAAATTAAAATGCCTATTTAATTTAGCAAACTACGTAATAAAATATCCGTATGAAATTTAATTGTATCTGGCAATACTACTAACAGCGTACTCATTTCGAACGACCTTCCACGATATAACGATACCTTTCGCATAGTATCGATCGTTCCAGGAAAATAATAATATGAAACTGCTTTATATGTATGTTAGCAACTTATATTTAGTAATGTTTAACTAGAACTAGGTTTATTTTTAGTGTCGTTTAAGTTTGCAGTGTAGCTAAAAATAAGTTACATACATACAATACGACAATATATTAAAGGTGGTAGAACCAGTGTAGTTCGACCGGGGAAGTACCACCGCCACACCTATTTCTAGCGTGAAGCAGTTCTTGCGTTTCGATAGAAGGGTGTGGTTGCCGGCACACTTTCACACGAGGTGACCATCATAGTCCTCGGCAGTAGCGACGCATCTGTGATTGACTTCAGATGGAACCCATGTTCTGTATGAAGTTGATTACAGATGTCCATGGGCGGCAGTGACCACTTACCATCAGGTGGACTACATGCTCGTTTGCTACTTCAGTCAAATAAAAAAAATATATATAAATAAATAACGAATATAAAATAGTCTCGCCAACCCATTACTACCCCACTGCTGGGCACGGGTTTTCTTTTAGAATAAGAAATTCTTAGGCAATAGTCGACCACGCTCGCAAACTGCGAATTGTAGACATTTGTCTAAAATATATTTCGTTTAAAAACCTGATTACAATTAAAATTTAGGCTCCTACTTTAAGTAAATTTATTTGACTACGGTTGGTTAATTCTGCCGGCGATGGTGTGTAGGGAAGGATGCCTGTGGTTTCTCCCACAGGCAGTCACAATGTCGATCGCGTAACAAACAATAGTGACATGTAAGAGGATCTATAGGGATCTATACTTGACGACCCGCGTGGCGGAGCGGTTACCATACTGGTCTGACACGCAATGGGTTCCGGGTTCGATTCCCGGCCAGACAGGTATCTGAATAATGAGTTTAGATTCCTTTTCTGGGTCTGGGTGTTTGTGTATTCGTCTTTGCGTGTGTCCATGGTACCCAGGACACAGGAGAAAATCCTAGTGTGGGGCTATGAGTGTAGAAAGCGTGTTTTTAGCGTGTTTTATACGCAATAAAAAAATGTTAGTCACTATTTTGTGATCTTTCTTTCTTATATGTATTTACCTTTACCAACTTAAGCATTAGTAACGAACCATATACATATCGTGAATATAATGACACTTAACCCACAGTAAATAAGGAAAACGATGCTATTATGGTCACACCCACAGTACCATTACTTATAAGCATAGATAAGGTCACTTATAAGGTTACGCCATACACTTAAACAAATGCAAAAATAAACCAAAAATAGTCCAATGAGTCAGCGTTAGTTAGCCATTTCATAGATTCCCATAACAAAGTAAACAAAACAGTTCAATGTAACATGATTCAACAGTTACCTTTAAAAGCTCGGTTTGCGTAACACCCCTGAATCACCTGGCTGATGAAAGAACATGGAAAATGCATTTTAATGGCAAAGGACGTGAGGAAGCTTGCAAAGAAACGTCATATTGCTAAGTCATTCATCGAAATATCATATTGCCGAATATTTTTTTATATACCTACAGTCATTTTGTGATAGATGTTTACCAATAACGTATGCTATGTAAATAATGCAATGTTAAATAAGAAACAACTAAATCTGATTTAAATAAGCGCCATAACGCAAGTGGCAGGAAAATATTAATCTTTACAATATTGCATAGTGATTTAAATATTAAGATGGTAGTACAGCAAGTACAAAAAATAAATGTAATAGTAAGTGGCCGCTGCCGTCCATAAAAATCTTAGATAACTTTTATTCAAGATAAAATCCATCAAAGAAGATTAAAATCCTACACTAGGCATTAAAATCCGTAGCGTAGTTTTAAAGATTTAAGCATATACAGGGACAGACAGCGGAAAGCGACTTTGTTTTATACTACCAAGTTGGCCAAGACACCAAATAAAAATCAAACCAAAACGATGCAACGTGGTGATATTATGGTAAGTATGACAAAGCATTTACAGTTTTTAAGAACCAAGTTAATTCTTTACTTCAGGATTAACAATAAACTGTGATTTCATCCTCACGTGAATAATCTGAATAAAAACATATTTTAATCCGAGATCAAATTACCCATTAAGCATGACTGAATTGAATGATCACTGAATATCCGTGAATCACTAAGCATCCATTTAAAGAAAGAGTAGTATTTATAGAACAGGAAAAAAATCAATCTGAGTCTATAATTGACATCAATACTACAGGGGATTTTCCTCAAGTTCGTTTAAAAGTACACAATAAATCTGTAACTTACACTATTATCATGATCTGAATGACTCACTAGCAACTCAATAGCATTTATAATTAGATTTAATTTATTTTTCTTAGAAAGCAGTACTGATACTAATAAATAGTTTTACAATAGAGGTTAGGTTTTATACACATCGATATATATAATAATCTTAATATATATAAATTACGTGTCACTTTATTTGTCCGCAATGGACTCTTAAACCTCTGAACCGATTATAATCAAATTTTCACAACGTGTACATTTTGATCCAACTTAAAAGATAGGATAGTTTATATCTTAATTTATAGTTATTTGTTTATGTAACATTTCTTTAACTACAGCAACGCGTGGCCGGGTCTGCTAGTAAGATTGATATAATTGAGATGGAACTCTCCGATAATTTTAAGTGCAAGCAATTATTATATGAATATACATAGTTTAATAGTACTAAAAAGACATTTTTTAAGTAATTAACACTTCTGCCACGACCTGCCTGGCGGAGCGGTTACCATACCGGTATGTCGCGCAATGGGTTCCGGGTTAGATTCCCAGCCAGACAGGTATCTGAATGATGAGTTTAGATTCACGTTCTGGGTCTGGGTGTTTGTGTATTTGTCATGTGTGTCCATGGTACCCACGATTCAGGAAGAAATCCTAGTGTGGGGCTGCGAGTGTAGAAAGCGTGTTTTACGGTACTAGCAAACTCAAACACTTTAAAGTGTGTGGTCACTATCGACAATCCATTTAAATAAATAATCAATATTAACTTACGTAAGGTTATTGGTTGCGTCACTCAAGGACGTGTAAGCTCCAGTGAACAATAACGTTGTGATATTATTTCCTTTAGGCAAAAACAAAAGGCAGACGATAACAATTTCCCAAAGAACGACAGTAACATTTTGCAAGGTGGTAGAAATCATGTGGCTTGAAGGCTTTGATACGTGATCAAATTCCATATGAGACCATCTTAGTTTTATGGCGTATCAAGACATCTGTGATTAGCTTCAAGTAGAACCTTGGACTTTTCAATGAAATCTTGCTCTGTATGAAATTTTTTAAAGGTATATTTGCCGCAATGACCATTTACGGGTGGACTGCATGCTCATTTACTACTTCAATGTTACGAAAAATGAAAGTAAAAAAATTAAACCCTAAGCATTATTTATCTTTTATATACGGCCTGTGTATCCTCTTTTGCGGTTATTAAGTAAGCCTACAGTGGCTAAGATTTATTTATATGCAATGATGAATCAAACCGTTTAACATGTCAATCTGCGCCATTTCTATAATTGTTACATGCTAGTTTACTTTGAATAAACATCCTTATTTTCATTAACCTAAGGGTAAAATTTTAATACGTGCAAAGTCATTATGAGGTACAATGAACATACCAGGAACTGGCCTATGACACACATGACGGATGGGCACAGATTTTTCTGCCATGATTCTGATTATATGTAAATTTTTGAATCATATCTCCGGCCGTAGTTATAGGAAACACTTTAGACTTCCGAAGAATTATAGAAAAAGGGCGGTTAGTATGACTAACGTGTGAATAAATTTTAAAAACGCCGTGATTTTTTTAGTGTTATATATATAGGAGCTTAAAATTTTAATCCAAATCAAAAAGTGACAAAAATAAGTTAATAACATTGACCGCAATCAATACTTATTTCGTTAGAAAGGACTAATAAAAGACAAATAATGGAGCTTGTATCCTTTTAGAGTTTCGAACCCAGCCAAGGTAAAAACAGTAACTTAATACTAAGCCTACGCAATCACTTATTGTAGGACTCGATTTCTTAACGTCTTTTGTAGTAAGTTTTTTTGGTCAATTGAAGCGTTATAGGCAAATGCTTTTAACTTTCACAACAGACTTGAAAAATCCCTTTTTTGTTTTACTTAGTAAAAGTAAAAATAAATATTAAAGAAATATTAGCGGTACAGTACCCTTCGTAAGCAACTTTCATATATTATATAAAAGTAACCGTTATACATAAAACTGTCATGCCGTAAGGTAAAAAATACATACAGCTTAACATTGAAACTAAGAAATAACTCCTTTTTTAAGTTAGTTAAAACAGATATGGCGGTGTCTTTTTTATTTTTTTAAACTAGAAACAATACTAAAAAATAGTAAATAAAAAGTGAAAAATTTTGCCATTTATGAAGAGCTCTTATGTAATACAGCGTTGTTTATTCTTGATTTGAATAAAAGATCGTCAAAGATCAAAACGAACATAAATCAACAAGCGGAAAAAATAAATTTTCAAGCGTAACAAATATCATAGAGTAGGTGCTTTGCCTTCCCTACACGCGGAAGCGTAAAAACGTTTCGTATGTATTAGGGTTGGTCCTTGTGGGGAATAAATAAGTAATAACAGTATATACACGTTATATTAAGGGCCAAAAGGAAGACCCAGAAAACGCTAGAAGGACTGTGTAGAGGAAGACCTTAAGACGGTGGAAAGAAAAACAGCTTGGAGGAGGGTAGCAGTGAATAGAGCAAAATGGAGGGAGCCAAGGATGGAGGAGGCCAAGACCCGCAAAGGGTTGTAGCGCCGTAGGAAGTAAGTACGTAAGTATTACAAGTTATATAAATGTGATGTTTTAATGGTAGTATTCTTTGTGGTTTGGTACCGGAGGCGCAACTGCCACATCATCTGTATAATAACAGCAGAGTTATGCGCTGTTATGTCCTGGTCTGATGAGTCTGAAGAAGTCAGTAGTAAGAGAGGCATATTTAACGAGGTTTTTCAACTTTGTCCTTAAGGGTATAGTAACGTATCTTTTACTAACATCAGTCTGATATTTGTCTGATTTTATCTGGAGTTGATTATAGATGTCCAGGGACGGCAATGGCCATTTACCATGAGGTGAGCGCCATGCTAATTTCTTTGCATTTCTTCTCTACTTCCACATTGTTAAAAAAATGATTATAAAATCGTAGTAGGTACCTACCTACCAACCTTTTTTTCATAACAGTAACATAACGTACATAATATATCATTTTTTCATTTAATAACAATAATCTGATTTCTGAGAAACTGTATTTACTGAACTGTACAGTACGGATAAAAAATGTGCTTAAATAATGTTTCTTTTGTACCAAAAACAAAAGCATATAAACAATAATTTTAGTAGATGTCTTCTTTTTCTGCGAACTTCACTTTGGACGTGTGCTACACCATTTCTTTGCACAGTTGCAATATTTGGACTATTATAGGCATGATTGAAAAGTATTACAAGGAGATGATAGATGCAAATTTATTCACAATACAAAAGGACAAAGCCGGTATGTGCCTATTGATGAAGTAGTTATTGATGAAGGACTGTAAAGGACTGTCATGATAATAATTAATCTAAAATAGATACATACGTCAGTAAGGTGCATTTTCGTGATCTTGGTTCGCATTATTTTATCTTAAACTAGCTGTCCCGACAAACGTTGTTTTGCCATATAAAAAATAAAAAAATGTCAAGGGTACCCTTAAGAGGTATGAAAAATAGATGTTGGCCGATTCTCAGACCTACTGAATAAGCATATAAAATTTGGTAAAAATCGGTCAAGCCGTTTCGGAGGAGTTTGGCAACAAAAACTGTGACACGAGAATTTTATATATTAGATTTAAGTTCAAATCAACAAATGAACAGCCCTAGAAGAGGTTTTGTTTCAGTACTTAGGAATATAAATGCGGTAAAAACACACATTCATCATCTGTAAGGGGCCTCATCGCTTGCCTGGATTAGCGAGATTTATAATGTTTCATGACAATTTTGATAGCGCTCAACAATCCCCCAGCTTGCTACAAGATTTTCGTAACTTCATTGATATACACCTTCAAATATGTTTCTTTATTGTCCATTTTATTTTATTATGGCATTAATTATAAGTGCTATAACACGATTTTTATGTCTATAGACTTAACACTATAAAGAAATGGGAATAAAAGTTTTTACACGATTTTTTTTAAGTTCATATACTTAAAATTTTCGTGTTAAATCGTTGTAATTACTCCTCTTATTGCGTATATTTATCGCATCTCTCTATTTTAATAGTAATTTACTCGTATTACTAATTAGACATGTATATTTCTCCAGATTGTCCACCAATTCGTACTTCGCCAGCGCGGTGGACTATGGCCTAAACTCTCTCATTCTGAGAGAAGACCCGTGCCCAGCTGTGGGACAATAATGGGTTGACGACATTTCTCCAGAACATAAATGGTATATTTTAATTACAAATGTATACTTCTCCAGAAAGTGTATAAATGTATAACGTAATCAAAATAAAACGTCTGTTTTAAGGCTCGTGACGTCAACGCGATGACCGGAGTGACCTCGTTGAAGTGTTATGAAAATTGCTCAAATAAATTAGTCAAACAGAAATCTTGTGACGTTAGTTATTCGAATAACGTAGCCGTTTCTCATTTTAGGTTTATTTTCAAAGCAATAAGTTACTTGTAAGTGATTAAATATGCAGCATTCTATAATCTTTGAGTAGGTACCTACCTACTTGGCTAATATATTTATCAGGTTAGGTAAAAGTTTAAACTTACATATTTATTTAATACTTCATATGTATCTCCATTTATCATGAATATATTTTATGATGTTACTTTCAAGTCTTTAAATTGAGAAAATATTTAACATTTGAACATTTATTTTCAAGTAAATGATCACATTTAAATTAAGATAAATTCTTAACAAGAAAAAATTTAGAGAAAATATCAATGAAATATAATTGAAATATGTAATTAGCGATTAATTTCAAATCACTACTATAATACGTAGTAGTAGAAAATTGTATAGGTACATTTTTAGGGTTCCGTAGCCAAATGGCAAAAATAGGAACTCTTATAGATTCGGCATGTCTGTCTGTCTGTCTGATTTTATATTTCCTATTTCCCTTTGTGGTAGCAAGAGTCAATATCAAGTCTGTGATAATAATAATCCAACAAGTTAGTAATAAATTCGTTAAAATTCTTTAAATCTAATGAAAAGAGAGTTATAACCGTGCAACGATGATTTGGGAATTCTATTGAACTGAGCTTGCAATTATAGTTATTATATTTAGTATATTTACGCACAGAATGGATAAGTCGTTCATGTTTTTTTCCATGCAACCCCACACAAGTCGGTTTTCAATTAACGGCATAGAGATTTTCCGCGTCGGCGGCCGTAATCCGAGCCCGTCTGAGGGTAATGGTGCACAAAAACTCTAAAAAAATTAGAAATCTGCACCCAGCTTATTTGAAAGGCTTCGGCTAAATGAGCTTCATGTGCAAATTAATTGGGAAGATTGTACACGTGTCTATTCACGCGTGAAGTTATGCGTGATTTTTTTCTAGTGATAACGGTTTTTTAACAAATTAAAGTATAGAAAAAACAAGCCGCTATGCCCCTCGAGTACTAAACCGGAATAATAGGCAATTTGTGTGTCCACAAGTACATAGACCATTGTATTGACTATATAATCTTTGTGCATTTTAAAATATTTAGGTTACTTAACCATAAACGAAAACTCGTTGGTACGGCTGGTAGTTCAGGGTCAGGTGGAGGGAAAGAGGACACGCGATAGATCTCCAACACGCTGGACAGACCTGCTGAAAACTACTACACAGTACTCGATTGTCCAATGCAGCCAGTGTAGAAGAATCGTAAGAGGTAATGGCAAAGACAGCTGTGACGACTGACTAGTCGTCATTATTATGCCACGACCACTCTGCCAAGAGTCTACGACTGAATAATAATAATTATTATTATTTATTTATTCAAGTAACTGGACTTAAAACTTACATTTACAACATTTTGTCATATATAGTAATTAATGTATTGTCTTATGCTGTAATTAATGTATTGACAATCAAATCGATTATTGATCATTTTCAGGATACTGTTGGAGCTTTCCCGGACACGGTGCATCAGAGAGCTGCATTTTTTGCGAATTATAGCGTAAAAACAATTGACACGTACTTCTGCAAACATTCCTGTTGCACTACAGTATCTCGGTAGCATCAGCATCCTAAATCCATTATTAAATTGAATTCGAAGAGCATTGTAAGTTTTTTGGGTGTAGTAAAGAAGAAAAAATATATAATCTTAATATTAATATAGAAATGATATATCTAACATTTGTCAGTTTTTGATTTGCAAAATTTTAAATATCTTACTCAATACCACTACTACTAGAACTACTTAATTACTATTTCGTCAAAAGAAGCATAGGATGTTATTAACCAGGACCAGTGGCCTAAAAAGACAAAGGGAAACCTTTGGATTCTTAGGAAACGGGAGAAGTTTGAGTGGCTTTAACGATAAGAAACCTCAGTGTACTACTTGGTAGGGTTGTTTGTCATATTGTTTAATATTAAATAACTGTTAAATAGTCATTGCTGAGCATCTATCTTTATTATCATTTTACTCTCTTACGCTAGATCTTATGTTTTAATTGCACCTCCCGTTTCACATTAATATTCGACACTTGTACCCTCTTGTCTGTTAAAATGCAAAATTGAGATCAGAAAATAATTACTTTGGGCGTTTTAATCAATGTTTCCCTCACCATAAAAATTTAAAGCCACATCAAAGAGAAAGTTAAGGAAAGTCGATTTGGGCTACAAGTGATATTTTATTGACTTAGTGATGAACATTAATTTACTGATCAAAAGTTTAAATTTTATATATTTTTTGTTATGCATCCAAATTTATATACATACAGAAACAAAATCAAGTATTTTATTACACTTGCTATTGTATATTAGTTTTTATAGTTTAAAAAACATTAATCTTATAGATCAAAAATAATATATTATTAAAAACTTCAAAGAAAAAGTGATACCTTATCATTAATATCCATAATTAAAATTTTCTTAAAACTATTATTTGAAATTGAATTGAATTGAAGTGAGAAAACCCAAGAATAACGAATAAGCGTATGAACTATTTATACATAGGACAATTAATACAACGTAAGCTAAGATGTTAACTTTATGCCGATTGTTACCCTTTATGTTACTAAATGCCGAAAGGTCGGCTATGTGATAACTCTTATATCATCATGTCCATCTTTGTAAAAACAATTTTATACTGTACGGAATAAACATACAACGCGGATGGTTAAATATATCAATCACATAATCAACGTAAATCTTTAAGAATCAACGAATAGTTACAAAGTATCAGATTGACCCTTCGTCCGGGACATCTCAGTTCTCTCGCGTGACAACGTTTACCAATTCTCCTCCCCTTGAGGATCTCCATTAAGTCTTAAGCAAGAAATGTAGAAACACGCGAGGTCTCGTGTTTTGTCCCGAGATCGGTTTCATTTATATCGGTTAGAGTGACTGGCGACGGTCATTAATGATTAGCGATGTATGTATACGTATATTTTGTTTAAATATCAAGTCTATTTTAATTGTGTATTGCTCTATCGATTTTCAATAATGTGGACGTATCTTTCCCAAGTTTAGGCCATGATTAATTTTGACCAAGTGCAAATAGGAAAATCTTTAAAGCATTTTTGGAATGGTCAGGACTGTAAATTCACTTATAATATTTACCTTTAAGTAGATATGGACCACAGGACAATTAATTGCTAAAACACACATAACCTCAAAACTATCGAAAGTGTAAGCCTTTGATTAGATCACTGAACCTCGATTGTGTCACTATTATATTATTATCACATTGTTGCTGATTAATTTACTTGCTACATGTATTATGTTTGAAGTTTGTACCTATAACTGAGGTAACACTCACAATTTTTCTTATTGTGTAGCCGACCATAATGGAATGTAATAGTGTTTATTTTGTTGGTACAACGAAATAAATAAATTATACCACTATTTTCGAATAATACACATCTGTTTTAAAATTATAAAACTAGTTGCCAACAAGAATCTAGTCCATAATTGCTGTAGTACCTACCGCGTCTGCTCTCATCAGCACACTCAAAAAACGCTCAAAAATATTCCTTGTAGTTATATCACATTATACTGGTTGGTCTAACCTAAACACACCGGTAAACCACGTTTCTATTAAGGAACACGAAATCCCCAACTTTCGGAAGTGATTACGGCGGACCACTTAATCTGCGGCAGTTGAGCTGAAATACGGTCGCGTGTGAAACCACCATCCATCCCATGCAGTTGCAAAGCCCATCCCAATATTGCAAGTTAATCGCCATATATTACCACCTTATGATTGGGAGAACTTAGTGTGATATTTATGAGGAAATTCTTTACGGTATTATCACCTGTCTCACTTTTAGGTTCACTTCGGTATTAATAGAACTAAAAACGAAATTAGATTGCATTATTTAACTTTTGTACAAGTCTCATGTGCATTTTTTTTAAGTTGTTTGGATTCGTTTTATTGTAAAAACACTAAGAGTATGGTTAATAGACGGATGTTTTACTCTATAAATTAATTTATTGACATAAAACTAAAACTTGCACTACATACAACTTACATACTTGAATTGGCCTTTTTTATATTTGTGCTTGAATGATAAAAAAGTTGCTAGTTGTAGTTGTAGTATGGCACTATAGATTATATATTATATGAAATTTAAAACCGTTAACTACGAAATGTATATCAGAGAACAATAATATTTCTTTTGAAAAAAACACTCTGCGATTACTTTAAGTTGTTTAAACCCTATTGTTTTATATTCTTCGCTTACTTTCTCTCAAGTAAAAGGAATAAAATCCTTAAGTTTATCCCCATTTAAGTTGAAGCACAAATATTAAAATGAACAAGACTGAACCCGCGGTTCTGTCTCTGGACGTTGTCCTTATAGTTTATTTATTAACTATTTTACTTTTAATATTAAAATAACTTCTTTGTCTATTAGGTCATCATATCGCTACTTCAAAACAAAAGGGCCGCAACTCGAATAGGCCTAATATTATAGGTGAGCCATTTAAAGTTTTAAAAATCGGTTCTTGTATAATTGCTAAGTAATTTTAAAAAAGATAAATATGTATTATACACTGTTAGAAAGGTATTTTTATTCTTCTTTTAATGGTTAATTTGGATATGGTTATTTTTTTCTAAAAAAAAGTTATGAGCAGATAAGTCTCTTTTGTATATAAATATGCGGCTTTGCACAGATGTTGCAGCGTAAATTTGAAAATACAAAAAAGACGTCAGTAGTGTTTTTATTGCTTAAAGTGTAAAATTCATGGGAATCTTTTTAAATTATGAAAAAATAACCGACAAAATTTGAATTTTTACAATAAAAAGGATTTTGAATATATTTTAATTGTGGCCCTTTTCTTTTAAAGTAGCGATATACCTTAATTCTATGAATACCGATATTACAGGAGCAGTTCCCAAAAATACAGATAACAAAAATACCACAAAAAGTTTACCTCTATTAGGTTTTTGGCGCCATATCAATAACATGTACTTGTGATGACTACGCAAAATGAGTCTAAAACCTTGAACGCAACTGAACACTGTTATGGAAACGAAAATAGGTACGTAGGCACAAACATATTTATACGTTCTTCAATTAATCGTATACATGATTGCAAATTATCATGTAATATCATCAATTAACACAGCCGATGCACGCCATTCAGAACTGCAACTTAATCACCACATATCACCATCATAAATCATTAATCTTCGAGCATGACGCAGAACACGGGGCGTTCTGCGATGTACGATACACGTGATATTTATTAGGGAGACTGAGTAACTTATCTTAACATTATGTATACTTATAAGTATCGTAAGGAATGCGGATAATACTCATTAGTACGTACGTATATCGATAAAATCGTACTTAATGTCTCATTTTCAAAAGTACTAAATTAAAAAAGCAGTTTGGTTATACTTATGTTTATGTCGTATTCCTTTTTTCATTAATCTACAATTTTGCTTAGTCATATTTATCTCAAAATAATGCAGCCACGAAAAAACTTATGTGTCATTAAGTGCGCTTACAACGTTTTGCGATCACACGTGATACTTATTAGGGAGACAGTAACTTATCTTAACATTATGTATACCTGTCTTGCTTAAACACGGATGTGCTATAATATGTTTACGAACTCAGTATCGTGAGGAATGCGGATGATACTCTTTAGTAGTATGTATGGGTAGGTATATCGATAAAATCTCGCTTAGTCTCATTATTCAAGTTATTTTTATCTGATTAAAGTAGCAAACGAGCATGAGTCTACCTGATGGTAAGGGGTCACTGCCACCCATGGACATCTGTAAGCAACTTCAAATAAAACATGTTTTCTATCTGGAGTCAATCACAGATGTGTTGCTACTACCGAGGACTATGATGGTTGCCTCATAAAAAAATGTGCCAGTAACCACAACCTTGTTGGTTTCCTAGAAGAAACAAGAAATGCCTCACGCTAGAAATAGGTGTAACGGTGGTACTCGTACTTCCTCGGTCGAACTACACCGGTGCTACCTGTTAAAAAGCCTATTACTACACCTACGAAATAAAAAAGCTGTTAAGTTATAATTAGTTTCATGTTGTATTCCTTTTTCTGCTAATTTACAATTTTGTTGCTTAGTCTGGGAACACGGCAGTGCCCCCGCCAAGTCGAGCAAAAAAGCAGCACGGTCGTACCTTACTTTTCTCGAAGTAAAACTCGAAGTAGAACTTCTGGATCAAAC
Organism: Spicauda simplicius; assembly: GCA_949699795.1. Taxonomy (NCBI): domain Eukaryota; kingdom Metazoa; phylum Arthropoda; class Insecta; order Lepidoptera; family Hesperiidae; genus Spicauda; species Spicauda simplicius. The sequence goes on from OX453069.1 coordinate 10,854,563, forward strand.
TAGAAGCTCAAATTTAAAATACCCAAGAAAGCATTGCATAAACACGGTATATTTCAAATTTCATTCAATTTTAAGCAGTAGTTTAAGAATTATAACGAGTCAAATTTCCTTATTTTGTCACTCAGCAACCAATCCAAAAATCTAAAGCACTTCTAGCAGACATAGAAGCTTCAAATTTAGAATACAATAAGTATTTTGTGTGAATGAAAGAAAAACTAAAATATTTCCCAATTTCCATTCAGTTTTCTGGATACATCAACTGCAAAAAATAACTTTGTATCCCATTTGTAGGATTGCAAAGTAATTGAACTTGCATCAAATTTGGTGAATCATCAAAATACTTTCAACCTCTATTTTACCTTCTTATTTCTTCGGCGTTAATTTTGGCGGTGGTGAAAAAATTTTCCAATATATCAAACCCGAAAGACAAAAATACTAAGTACATAAGTTCCTTCATACAAACCTGCTATCCCATTTTTTTCATAGTATTTTGGCTGTTGTATATTGTCGTTGATATGTCAGTGATTACGCAATCAGATTTAGTTTTCAATCATGTGTTTCAAAAATGAAATGTACCTTAACTCAAAAGCGCTAAGAAGTATCGATGCAAAAATCCCCAAAATAATTTATCCTTGAGAATAAAAAAAATAATGCTTATAACATATGTATTACTTGGAGATAAATTGTGTTTTTATACGATTTTAATATGGATATGGTCACTAGAAGATGTTAGGTTAGATAATTAAGTAACAACTTAAGATAGAAGGTCCCTTAAGTAAGGACTGAACAAATTAATAACCGACTTAGTATGAAAATGGATCTCACAAATATTTTCGATAGAAAAACTAAGTAGCGAGACCTGGTTGTTTGACAAGTATTGTTTTTTATGGGATCATATTTACTCGTAACTCAAAATAACGTAGCCACGAAAAAACTTGTGTCATTAAGTGTGCCTACAATTTATTGAGATAATTAACTACGTGTTGACTACTGTACAATTGCGTACTACTTTACTACTTTTTGTAACATATATTAATTTATTTCCCTAGTTTTTTCACTGTATTATCGTTTAAATATTATGAATTATGTTAAATAAGTTGACCTTCTGACATGATTTTTGCATCACTTAAGAAATGAACTAGCAATGAACTGTCAGAACTAGTTAAACTGAATACAATTTAAATACAAATTACCTAATTTGTACCTACTATGTCTACTAACATAGCTATCTAAATTTAGATTACAAATGTTCGTTGTTGACACAGTTTTAAACAAACGCTCACAAACATATAAATGGGGCCATTATTCAAATCTGCGAACACAGAATAATAAAGAAAATTCCACACGAGATGAATCATTTTACATTCTTTAAATTTACGTACGTGTACCTGTAAAATTCTTTGTACCAAATAATTTATTGTTTCTTGATTTCAAATTAATTTGTATTCTTTGTATAAATACTACCAAGTAGAGGCCCATTTACGTAATGGAATTGTTAAGTCTATATCAATGTTATAGTTATTTATCTACATGATGTTACGATTATGTAGATATTTTATTTTTAAAAATAAATGGAATAACTATAAGATTTAAAAAAATATAGAAGCATTTTTTTCTTACATTGTTGGTTAAATATTTAAGTAAAATGTATAAGAAAATTAATGAATAGCAAACAGTTATAGTGATGATATTACAAATAGTTGTAGAGAAAAAAAAAATATATTATTCCACTGTCTCCGCTTGTGGACGTGTAAGTATCTAGTAAATGATACCAAAACACTAAAATATTTTTTTGTAGTTCTTAAGACGCTCGAATTCGACATTATAATTCGATAAAATGCTGAAAATCTTAACAATTGTTAAATGTTTTTTTTGTTATATATTTTGATACTCTGGACTTGCCAGGTAATATAACACGGGCACTGTCAAGTGTTAATTCAGATTGATGTTTGTATCATGTAATGTGTTATTATTAGAATCTTATTGCAGAAATTTACGGACTATTCGACATGTGTTAAGTATTGCAGCTTTATGTAATGCAAGATATGTAAATTTTGGGAGATCTATTGCTTTAAGGCTATGAAATATTTGCTTTGGGATAACTCTAGTAGTAAAGACAACTATAGGAATTATGAAAACAGCCTTCATTTTTCATATTTTCTTAATTTCTTCTTGTAATTCTGTGTATTTTCTGATCTTTTTTACTATAGTTGACTGTAAATTATTTGTGTTAGGTACTGCAATGCCTATTTATTATTATTATAATATATTGATATAATAATTATTAATATGATTATTTTGCAAGTGCTCGGTAAAATCGAATGCTAAATATTTTTACATAATAATATTTTTAAAACAACTATTCATTACAAACATATAGATATAATTGATAAGAACTAGTCATAACTGTGCGTTCATTTGCTTAACAAATATCTTGGGTCAATAAGTCCCAGCACATTTGCGTCAATATCACGTGACTGAAGAGTTTCCAAATACGATATTGGGTGACTCATGTGGTACAAATCACGGGCATTGACATTTGGATTTCATAAAAATACTAATAAAGAAGCGATATAATTTAATGAGATGACGTTTATCATCAGTTCTTAAATACTGATTTAATATTTTACCGCTTAAAGAGTCGTCTTATACAGTGTACGTATATCGGAGTACTTTGGCATTAATATATTAGATCAGTTTATAAATAATAAGTTGTCCCGGCGAACTTCGTTCCGCCTAAAAGACAAAAATTTAAAATCATCAGTGTTTCTCTAATATATTATAAATGTTTTTTTCATAAAACCTTCCTTTTGAATCTCTCTATATATTAAAAAAAATGCATTAAAATCCGTAGCGTAGTTTTAAGGATTTAAGTATACATAGGGACAGACAGCGGGAGGCGATTTTGTTTTATACTATATAGTGATAAAGTAACAGTAAATCTAAATAGATACAATAATTTACTATGGAATTTTGATATTTTACTAAGTGAACAATAATTTGAGAGAAGATCTATTACTAGATAGAGATCTATTACGTAATTTATGAAACAAAAATCCAAAGACAACATTATTTGTTCTATCTATACCCTAATCTACACATATTGATTAGCATATAATCATATATTTTTTAAAAATTAACCACATTTCTTTTACTTATTTGCTACACGTAACGACTTTCTTCATATTGGTCCGCAGTTAGTAAATTTTCAACTTTTTAGCAATTTTAGCGTTTTAGTACTTTAAAATTAGACGAATTTAAACCTAAACTTAAGGCATATTAATTGTGAAGTGAATACGTATATGGCTATAATTTTAATATTTTCGTTAAAGTAGACATACACAGCTTAGGTATATTAAAATAAAACAATGTCCTCATGATTTAGCGAGGCCTTAATACTCATTTCCCAGGTTGACGGTAATTATAACGCTAGCCGCTTATAAATTAACGTCGTCATTATGTAAAGTTAACCTTGACTCCGTGAGAACTTTACAGGCGGATTGTAACTAAGCGGATCCTTTTATTTGTAGGGTGGTGAACCCTTTTTGGTACCACTTCGGGGGTACTACCATCAAACTATTTCAGACTTATAACAGCCATTTAGCGCTCCTGTGTTTTGGTTTAAAGGTGGCAAAGTAGTTATGCTTATCCCAGGGGACTCAAAGTAGTCGTCAGGACTAGCAGCGCATCTATGACCTTAACTGGTACGACTGGTCCTATCTAGATACAATAACAGTGTCCATGGGCGGCAAAAGCCCCTTACCACCAGGTAGACAGCTTGCGCTTTGCTAAATCTTTAGTCTCTACCATAAACAATGTGCTACCAAAAGATAAAATAACCCTTCCATCAGTCTGTTGAGGTCCATCGCTGAACACAGGCCTCCCCTAAATATGATAAAATAATCCATGTAATTTAAGTTTTCAGTTCTACTCAGTGAACCTAAAAGCCCTCATTTTAAGATAAATTCTTAAAGATATACGTAATATGCATTGTTGATTAACTCTGAAGTTTCAAGTATTCCCTAAGAGAAATGTAAAATCTTGTAAACTCTGTCAAGTTCAAATCAATATGAAGCAATAAAAGGAAACTTTATACCCTCTCGTCACTCAATAAACTGACCCATAACTTTTTATTGTCAATAAACTCAAAGTTTGTAATTTAGAAGAGTCTACAAATTCACTGTGAAAGAAAATTGTTTACTCTTTTTTACTATCTTTGCTTAAAGTATTACCTAAAACTCTCTTTTAATGTCGATTACTTGAGATCATTCTCAACCAATACTTTGTAAGACGTGGAGCAGGGATGGGCAACCTACGGCTCGCGGGCCACATGTGACTATTTGGATGTGCTGCTGCAGCTCTTTAGTTCCGGAAATATTATTTATTTTATAAAAAAAGACATTTAAAAATCATTGAATAACCATTCAAGGCAATCGCTCCAATTGAATTTGTTTTCTCAATTGTTCATTATTGTAGTACCTATATAAGTAAGGGTCGTAAGTAAAAATAAGTAATAAGATACTTTTATAAATAAAATACATTAATGCAAGTAGTATTTACCGTTGGGAAAAAATTGGCTCTTTACACAGCTTGAACTTTTGTAAATTGTCATTTCAGACTCTTCTGAATTAAACGTTACCGATCCCTGACCTAGAGTCTACTCAACCACATTCCTTTAGAGTAGAAGCGTAGTGTAGGTGTATTCCTTGTAGTTTGCATCCAATTCAATGTTCATAGAATTTCTTTTAACAAATAAATAACATTAACATTACAATGAAAAACCACGTTTTTCACTTACAGTCGTGGGGAACGTACACTTTCCTACCCGACCCGACTAAGATTTGGAAAACTTTACAGTTACATCCCAAAACTTTACGACTTTTCTTTCCTTCATGACGTAATCTCCGCCGCTTCATTCAGAATATCAGGTTTAATAAAAGTTTGCACAGAAACCGCGCCGTTGGACATTTTAGGCGATGTAACACCCATTTTATCTAAAACTTTGCAAAAGCCTTAAAAATATTATATGTAGTTCATAAACAGTTCGTTTTAATACTTATGAAGTCCATTATTGTCAATATATCGATTAACATCAAAATAAATGTAGTTATAGCATAACAATAATCGTTTAAAAATGCTTTAAAATGTATATTTTAAAGTTTTTTTTTTCTGACTACAGAAATTTTAAACTCAGTTGATTAGATTTATGTTTTACTTTGAACACAATATTTATGTAATTATGTAATTTAGAGAAATAAAAATGTATTAAAAAACCTCAAATATACAAAAAACATAAAAAATATATTTAAGCACGGCTTGAATGCAAATCAGTAATTGAAATATTATATTAATAATAATGGTTCTCTCCTACTATGTGATGAAGTGGAACTATTAATCTACATATATCATATATACAACTATGATTGTAACAGTAACATTTAATACAATATACTAATAATATCTGATCACGGAAACTATGTTTCAGTTATAACGAACCTGGCTGGGCTCCAGCGAATTCATTTTCTCTCAGTTTGTATTCGGTGTTGATGTTGAAGTATCTGCATTTATTTTTTTCAATTTATATCCGTAAATCTATTTAGGTCAGGTCGACAGAGGTTAATAAGTAATAAAGTGTCTGATGTACTGTTCAGTAGAGATGATTTTTTATATGTTATTTTAAGCTGTGTAAATATTTGAATAGTGATACGTAGATGTAAATTTAATTTTTGAAGTGTTTGGCATTACAGTAGTTTTAAGTACAGTAATGTTCGGTTAGAAGGTTAAAAGTTATGCAAATACATATAAGCAAGAAATTCCATGTGAATTTTTAGAGGATGTTTTTTCTAAGACCGATAAAGTACACTTCTAACCCTATTTGCAATAGATTACAATTGTTAATAGATCTCCACAAACTGGTAGTCACTTACAATCAGATACATTGTTCATACCACACTGCATTTGATTTAAAAAAAACTTACAAACAAATAATAATAAAGAACATTACATTTAAAAATTACTTTGAACCACGATGAATCACCTTATTTATTTGCATTAAATTGTTTAATTTTGCATGAACTTTAAATACTTATCTTAATATATTGCCACTCGTACACTCATGCATATTTAACATACGTATATCATGACGTAAATAAAATAGGTAGGTTCTTTACTCATCTATTAAGTTGTACATAATTTATAGTATTGCGTGAAAGGAATCCAACCACAAAGGATGTTCGGGCCGTTGAACGTTTTAATCTATACCGGAGAGCCTTAATGTCTCTATGTACTTAACTAAATTACTTGCATAAATCATTATTTAAACGTGACGAACGTAGGCGCCAGTTTTCCTTCTGTGGGGAGGTGAGAATGAACCGCAAGGAACTCTCCTACGTATGATATTGAATTCAAATTCCAAGGGCGATATTTTTATTGTCTTAGATTTGCTATTATTCTTAGTATTTTTTATATGAGTAGCACGCAGTCCACCTGATGGTAAGTGGTCACTGCCGCCAATGGACATTTGTAATCAACTTCATAAAGAACATGGGTTCTATCTAAAGTCAATATCAGATGCGTTGTTACATCCGAGGACTACGATAGTCGCCTCATGTGTGTGCCGGCATCCACACCCTTCCATCGAAACGCAAGAAATGCTCCACGCTAGAAATATGTGTATTTTTAACCGACTTCCAAAAAGGAGGAGGTTATCAATTCGTCTGTATTTTTTTTTTTTTTTTTTATATTTGTTACCTCATTTCTCCGGACTGGGTGAACCGATTTAGATGATTTTTTTTTTATTTGAAAGGTAGTGCGTGTCATAGGGTCCCATTTTTTTTAGTATTTTTTTGACTAGGGCATCCATAAGAAAAACGCATAAGTCTTAAATTTGCATTTTCAATGTACGCGATAAATGTATGAATAACTCAATATCCCGCCAACCGATTTTGATGATTCTTTTTTTATTAGAAAGGATGTACTCCAGGGGTAGTCTGATAAGAGTTTGATAAGGTTCTAATCATAGGATCTTCAACTTTTTGGAGCAAAATAATAAAATTAGTGATAGTCGGCCGAACCTTAGCTGGAGAAGTCCAATTGAGTAAAATATAGAATAAAATTACTATGTAGGTATTTACTATGAAAAATTTGACCTTCAACTCTTCAATCCTGATGATGCAGGGGTACTGCTAGCCTGAACTATAAAAGTTGGTCTTTTGATGTTTGCGAATATATAATGAAATTGTTAAGCAAATTCATGGGACAAAAATTTGACCTTCAACTCCTCAACCCTGATGATGCAGGGGTACTTAAAGCCAAAACCATAGGAATAAGCCATTTGGTGCTTACGTATATGTTATAAGATTACTGAGCAAAAACATAAGATGAAAAATTTGACCTTCAACTCCTCAACCCTGATGATGGAGGGGTACTTCAATCCTAAACCATAGAAGTTGGCAATTTGGTGCTTACGGTTATGTAAAGAAAATACTAAGCAAAAATATAAAATCAAAAATTTGACCTTCAACTCCTCAACCCTGATGATGAAGGGGTACTTCAATCCTAAACCATAGGAGTTGGCAATTTGGTGCTTACGGTTATGTAAAAATAATACTAAGCAGAGGCACAAAATTAAAATTTTGACCTTCAACTCCTCGACCCTGGTGATGAAGGGGTACTTCAATTCTAAACCATAGGAGTTGGCAATTTGGTGCTTACGGGTATGTAAAAATAATACCAAACAGAGGCACAAAATTAAAATTTTGACCTTCAACTCCTAAACCCTGATGATGCAGGGTACTGCAAGCCTGAGCGATAGAAGTTAGCCACCTGGTACTAACGTATATGTTATAAGATTACTAAGCAACAATATAAGATGAAAAATTTGACCTTCAACTCCTCAACCCTGATGATGGAGGGGTACTTCCAGAGGGGGCGCCCTGTTTGTATGAATTGTAAAAGTGTTTTATGTTTAATTTTTGTGAATATGTAGATGCACAAAGCAAACTTAGAGGCTTTATTTAAATACAAACATAAAAATATAGTCACTAAAAAGTGTAAAATAAAAACTTTTTAACAAAAAATATCTACCGACTTCCATGTCACAAAAAAGTAAAAAATAATTTAAATATATTTTGGTCTAGAACATACTCAGTACTTAGTACATAGTTCTGAAGTCGGTGCTCATATAGGACGTAGTTACCGTAGTCCAGCGAAATATGTCGAGCACCGACTTCAGGACTATGTACTAAGTACTGAGTATGTTCTAGACCAAAATATATTTAAATTATTTTTTACTTTTTTGTGACATGGAAGTCGGTAGATATTTTTTGTTAAAAAGTTTTTATAAAATTGTACAACTACCATTAAAAAGAGCCTAAGAGTTATTAATAAAAAGCATCGTACCGCTTCATGGTTTATATGAAGAGATTTTGCCCGTCGTGTTTTAATACAATATATTATTAATAATTTTTTATACAATTAACATTAAAAATCCGACCGTATAGTTTTTTTTTTTGGACTTTTAGATCTATTGTATAATAAACGACTTATTATTACTAGTCTTTCACAAAAATGTCTATAATCTCTATTAAAACAGGCATTTTACCCAAAACAGGAACAAATCCGAGCAAATATTTTTCACACAAAATCATAAAACAAAAAGCATTGTATCAATGATCAAGCATCCTATGTCCAACTCTACGTAGATATGCGTTTCCCATCGCTTGTCCTTAGGTAAAGTGCTCTTAAAAATTCACAACACTTGGGAGACAGTTGAACCGTTCGCAGATAAAGTAAGCCCCATTTCTCAGATTCTCTTGTTCGGAACAAGCTGTTTCTTCCCACCGGGAACTTCATAAAACATTCCCACCGATGATTTACACTCGCCCTTATCGAGGTGCATGTACCGACGCCATTAAGATTAGGTATTCATGTCGAACACCTGATACCTTAAGAGCATTTGATGTCGGGAATATCGAATGTGGACGGTATAGATCATAAACGTATAGTGGTCTCATGTAGATATGTGATATATTCTCTTCCTATTAATAAATATATACAAATTGTTAATTAATAACGAAATAATGGATTCACTACTGCAATAAGCATTAAATTTTAAGATTAAGAACAAGCGAACATGTTGATATTTTAATGACTGATATTTTTAGATTATAGGTACTACATTTTTATTTTGATATTCCTTATGATATTAGTCATGCCTTAAAAATTAATGCACAACTAAGCATCTTAATATTTAAATAAATTGGATCTGCAGATCGAGAAAAGAGTTTCATTTTATTTGTAACTAAAGCCACTCATAAAAGCCAAATTTAAAATGCTATTTTTAATGTCCCCTTTAATTTTTATGGTGCATCATTATATGTATTATTTATATATTATCTTAAACGTCTTCATCTAAATTTCCGAGATCCTAATAAAACTGAATACACATTTATTGGATATTCACAATACACATTATATTTGCTTCGTACCTTCATGTTTGCATCAAACAAGGGGTGGAAACGTGACGAGCCGAATATTGACAGGCCTCTCAAATATAAGGGTTGTATTCAGAGTTTACCCACACTGTTATCGGATTTCGAGGACTAATAACCACCTAATAACTTATTCTATTTAACGCATTAACTGTTTGGAGGTAATATTTAAGTTTCTTCTATGATGTATTTGAAATGGAATTAATTATTTATGTAAAACGATAGCTTACAGAGAGTTGTAACTAACTCTAGCATCTTTCGTAGTCCGGCCACAGACTGCAATACAGAAAAAGTTACAAGAGAGGCTTCAACTTAGTTCTATTTATTGTTTGTTTAGATAGCGCTGACTTATAAGCTACCTCTAGTGAATAAAAACAGGAAAATACAGAAAAAAAACGAAAAGAAATCATATTCCGAAACCTATATATTAAAAATAAAAATTTAAATATACTCAACAGGTATCCTATAAAATATACGAACATATGAACATAATGATGCCTACTATCTTTTTGTTTTTACGCCTATTTATTTTCTTAAACAAAACATGCCTATATAACATAGGTAAATACCCACAAAGGATCTCTGGAAACCCATCTCTTATATCGTGTTGAACAAAGAATGGTACGGCATATTAATTAAAAAATTACCTATAAATAAATTTTATGGATAGATACATTCCCGAATGGACTTTTAATACATTTCGCGGAACGGTTAAAATTCCTGACACGAGTAGGGGCACGAGCCTATTGTGCCAATTGGAATTTATTACGGATTATATTTATATTATTTCCACGAAAACATTGCAGATGTATTGTGAAAATGTCAAAAATACATTAAATTTATTTCGATGTTAATGTACCGGAACATTTTTCTTTGACAACATATTTCCTTTTAAATAAAAAAACATGAGAATAAGCATATTTCTTATTTAAAACTAAAAAATAATTCAAAGGATAGAAGTGTGCAAAACATTTTTGCATGGAGTCTGTTATATGAATTAGTTACCAGGTACAAAAGGTCAAAAGTACCAAACTTGGGTACTAAGCACGTGTTAAAAAATAAACATGATGTTTCATAGCACTTTTAGACCAACTACAATTCCCTTTATGTCGCCATTCTTTAGCGGAACTACCCCATCCGTTTCTAAGTTACGCCCCAATAAGAAGTGCTCTGAATGTCCCCTTCAACTGTCAAGGGCGTGGAAGTTTTGGGCACACACATGTTGGTAGATGAAATGGATTTGAGGAATATAAGTAAATAAAAAGTTTTTAATGTTTAGTATTTATTGGGAGATCGAGGGCTATGGACTCTGGGCGCTTATATTTATGTTGCTAGAGACCGAGTGCTTACTGATTCGTCGTTAAAAGGGCTTCGTTTCCTACCTTCTACCTACCTAAATTATTGTATTGTCATACTAACAATATTATAAAAGAAAACATCACTCGATATGTCCTATATAGGTCCAAAAAGGTACACGAATAACTTAAAAACCCTGCGAACATAACACTACGTCGTCAACCCATTATTGTCCCGCTGCTGGGCACGGGTCTTCTCTCGGAATGAGAGAGTTTAGTCCACCGCGCTGGCCAAGTGCGAATTGGTGGACTTCACACACCTCCGAGTTTTTTTTTATTTTTTTTAAAGAACTCTCCGATGAGTAGGTTTCCTCACGATGTTTTTCTTCACCGAAAAACAGTGGTAATTAATTTCTAATACGCACATAATTTTAGAAAAATCAGTGCTGCTTGGGTTTGAACCTTGGACCTCCCGATCGAGAGGTCAAGTTTGAACCATTAGGTTATCACTGCTTTATACATAAGACTACACAAACACCCAAAACTAAATATCATTAGGATATTTCCATAATAATATTGGTTACAATTAACAACCGTTTTCAATTAATTTTACCTTATTCAAAGAAGCCGTTTCTCATAAACTACACCGTTCTTGCCTGTCCCATCTTGCAAAATGGATTTGAACTATTGATCTCTCTTATCCAATCCAAACTGACATAAGTTTCATTACGCCCACCGCAACCTTCATAGCTAATATTGCTATTAGTATAATGATTGGCGTCTAACCACTTGAATTGAAACTAGTTCCGATGATGAATTGTAGGTATACTGGTACTTATATTTTGCCTATTCGTATTTCATTTAGGTATTCTAATGATATTTATAATCTCTTTCTACTTTAGCTTCGATCATAGCTTCACACTAGGATTTTGTCCTGTTTGGTCGATGGCATGAATACAACACATAGACTATTATACAAACACCCAGACCCAAAACAAGAATCTAACTTCATAATGCAGATACCTCTATCAAGCCGGACATCGAACACGGAACCCACTGCGTTTCAGGCTGATATGGTAACACTCCGCTACGCGGGTCGTATGATGAGTCTAAAGACTCTAATAGAGGTTTCTAATAACGACACGGTAATAACAATGAAAAGGATAAAATAAGCAAAAAGATAAAAATAACCGTCGCTACGAATGCGTTTTGGGGAATAAATAAAAGAGAAAAAACAATGAACATAAAGTTAAAATTTAACGCTGCAATTTAATTTAATATGTACAACATCTAAAACCGATAACAAACGTTGCAAAAACCCCAAAACCTACGTAATTACCATTTTATTTCACAGCTACATACCATTTGGGGGCACTGGAGTTATACTAAAACGGGCAAAATAGCGCCATGTCCACACCTCGGCGTGACCTCACGCGTAACCTCCCATAAATATCTCGTTACACGGACGCAGTCTAACAAAAAATTACACGTTTTTTGTTGGGCGACGATCCATAAAAGTTTTGCAATCAAGGGTACAAAAAACAAGGATTGTGGACAATATCTGTCCCCAAGCTACGTGCGTTACGAAACAGAAGTTTGATCGTGTTAATGAAAGGGCAGGCGGGACCTAGGTCGCTACATTACATTAAAGAAACATGTATAAAAATGTATACGGTATACTCCTATATATTTTACAACGCGATGGCCATTTATCGAAGAGTTAGATTTGTATACGAGTTTGATTATCATCTGTGGAATAAATTTCGTGTCTATAAAATTCTTCGTCTTTTATTTCATCAACTCATTATTGTCCCACTGCTGGACACAGATCTTCTCTCAGAATGAGAGAGTTAGGCCATAGTTCACCGCGCTGGCCAAGTACGAATTGGTGGATGTCTATAACGTCTATAAAATTAAGTAATATAATTTCGTGATCGACTACGAAAAAATATTTCATTACTGTTCTACCCTCTTCATTGTTAAGAATTATATGTTTTGATATCCCTTCGTTTTAAATTAATAATTAGCTATCTAATATGACGAATAAGTCTACTAATCAGGGTTACAAAGTAATATTATTTCAAAGAACATTATTTCTGGAATCTTGGTATTCCGGAAATAAAGTTCTTATTTAATAAATAGTTGCCTTACATAGGTTCATACATTCCAGTAACAATTTTTAATGTTATAAAGCAACGCTTAAAATCATACGCTTTTACAGCTTAATCATCAACTGTTAAATGATCCCACCAACTAGTCTAAATTGTAATTTTACCTCACCTCCCTCATGAATAAGAAATCACTCTCTCACGTGCACTAGACAAAATCAATGAGCACTGTAATAAATTGATTATTTCCCCACCAAACCTGAGTCAATGACACAGGTAAAATAAACAGTCCAAGATAAATGAAATCTCGCTGTTTACGGCAAGAAAGTACAGAAAGTCCACCTTGGAACATTAAACAAAGAGCAGGGAGCCCATAATGTGATTTAAGCCTGAGGACAGACGTGCCGCGTTAATCTTGCGTCCGGTCCCTTGGGCGTCATCCTTGAAGCCTGGATGATACGTGACTTTCGGAAACCTTAATGCGATACTGTTCTCGTACGTATCTGCATTTTATTGGTAATTGATTGATATTTGATCTTTTTTCGGTACCTGTAGACTACAATCGTAACTGCCCTTAAATACAAAGGAATATAAAAAAAAGAACCTGATCATCTGATGATGATCAACCTGATCATCATCTTTTTTGTTAACGTCAGGGAACCTTTTATAGGCTTCTCTCCGCTTGGCAACGGAGAGGGCGTGTCTAAACCACTGACCGTGTGTGTCCCCCCTCCCGGCAGTTGGCTGCCCTTCGTGGCGATCTCACTCTTTCCCTTCCCTCACTCTTTCTGCCTCCTCCTTCGCTCGCATAATTCGATTAGGACGAGGCAGCGTCCCTTGCGCTCTCGCTGCCGCCCATAGCGTTATCTATTGTCAGCAACGACATCCTGCCCTCCTCGATATTCAACCCCTCGCAGAGGACAAGACGCTTCTCAACGCATGCCATGTCCTGGGGACTTTCCTCACAATGATGGCAAATACTCCTCTACCATTTAATTTTTCGAGATTAGTTCGGTACGAGAGAAGCTATTATAAATTTCCTTCGACTTAAGTAACCTAACTATACATATTATTATTATATTATTAATTATTATATTTCAGTTTATTTGAGTGAACACAAATGAATCCAAGGAACCAAAAGTAGTCTTAAAGATACGGTGTAATTTCATACAAAAGGACTTCTAATCTTAATGACTCGCTAGTTCGCTATTACACTGTTTTAATGCCTACCTATAGAAAAAAAAATAATAATAATCACTATTCACAGTATGTTGCTTATTTGCACGATACGTGTGAATAATCTTTATCTGCCATAAGAAAATTATTTTCAACTAAATTACGCTTGACCTGTGTCATAAATACAAACACGACGCTGACCGATGATCGCTCGGTCCGTACGGGGTCCGAATTTATCATTTTAATGGCAATTACCCAAACATGCTTCTCAACCGTGAAACACAATGCCACCACATAATGAGGTTATAGGTTAACAGGGTAGAGGGCTGTGTTGGACAATACTGATGCTCTTTACTGGTATAACCCGAAACCTATTCATTACTCATTATTTTTTTTTTTATTTGACTGAAGTAGCAAATGAGCATGCAGTCCACCTGATGGCAAGTGGTCACTACCACCTATGAACATCTGTAATCAACTTCATACAGAACATGAGTATCTAAAGTCAATCACAGATGCGTTACTACTCCCGAGGACTAAGATGGTGCCGGCAACCACACCCTTCCATCGAAACGCAAGAAATGTTTCACGCTAGAAATAGGTGTGGCGGTGGTACTTCCCCGATCGAACTACACTGGTTCTACTACCTTTAAAAGGTGGTAGGAGCAGTGTGGTTTTTTAATTATTTGTTATTTTGATATAAACTTTCATTTAAACTAGGCCCATATTTTTCATGTGCGAAAATTTACTGCTTACTCTAGCGACTCTCTTCTGTGTTTGATTACGCGTATCGCGATGAAATATACATTTGACAACTCTTCATTGTAATACAAATATTTACAGATATATTAGTCATTGCACAGGAGGAAACAGTCTAAATATCGTACCATACAGAATCCTATTGCGTATTACTGTATAGATTAGTTGACATTCCAAAGTAGTTCTTACGGTTAACTTTTTATTAATATTATATTATTAACCAGTCACACACACCAATTGTAGTTTGCCTGATCTACGAACCATGCATTATATATAAATAATGCATTTTTATGTTACATTGTATATACAAAAATATTTTTTTCAATAATTGAAAAACTGGATATTTTTTCTCATTTCTCCAAAGTAACTATTGAGTTTAATTTATAAGGGTTATAAAATAATTCGATACACGAATTTATGTACATGCATATTCGTGTATCGAATTATTTTATAACTTACTAACGATGCTTAACAATTGCGCATTTTAGCATTCTTGTATTTTTGTACATTTGCAAGTGAATTTAGTGCTTGATACGATGCTTTTTTATTATTGAGACAGTGGTTCTTACGAATACAAATAGCCTTATCTCAAGGATTCTAATCTTGATTTATAAATCAATAAACACTGACTAAATATGATCGGGTGAATTGGATGTAATGTGAAAATTATATTGACCTTTACTACCTAATACCAGGGAACGGGGGGTTAGGGTTGACAGTATCAATATATCTGATATTAACCTATTCATTTATCGGTTAACCGAAACTATCTGTTAAGTAATTATTTCGGTTAACAGATTCCGTAGATATTTAAGTTTATGTTGGAACCTTTATATCGTATAACAGAAAGATTTTTATAAACCGCGTCGTTTCGGTTTATACTAATCATAATCATATGGGGTTTGTGCATAAGGTTCAAAATAAAAAATCGTATTTATTCGTGCAGTACTTAAGTAAACCGTTTCAATAAGTAATAGAAATAGAGGTTAACCGACTGAAACGGTTAATATTTATGAAAAGGTTTTTCGATCACTGCCTACTACAGGTTACTGCCACCCTGTATGACACCCGTAGCCTGTTATGCTAGAATAGATAAATATGATATCGTAAGGAGGTACAATTCATTATGATTTGACTCAAGAGACACCTGTTCCTGTAGTAAGAGAATACAGTAATTCGAGGCGTTACAACTTAATCCTCAGTCCAGTTGCGTTGCTAGGCTTCGGTAACAGGCAGTGATAAGCATCTTGTGTTCCGTTGGAGATCCCGAAATCCTCTTTGGAGTGCTGAGGACGGTCACCGGGGTTTTTATTGCGGTAAAAATCCCACATAACCCTGCGTCGCTGCCACAGCGACGGGTACCTTTTGAAGGTTTCCCCCTCGAGAACAATAAAAAAATAAAAAAGAAACTGTGACTAATATTAGGTAAGACTCATCAGGTGGACTGCATGCCCGTGTGTCATTCCACTATATATACATAGTAGTTCTAAAACATTTATCGTCTATACAATTAGATTTATATTACGAGACGAGACACTCACTCAGGAGTGACTTCATTAGGATTCTAACAATTAGCTCTCGATTTATACAATTCCCTTTAAAAGTTGCAGTCTGACTCAATTAGAGCTAAGAGATCACAATGGAAGCCACAGTTTAAATAAGTTTTACCTGAAGGAAGAAAAAGTGAAGTCCTTGCCGGAAAGCCAATTGAATACACCCACCTGAAAAGAACAGACACTTCATGAATATTCACAAAAGCTTTTAGTGAAAGTTTATTGAAAAGTAATGGAGGGACATAAAAGCTTTAGGTGGTGTCTGATTTACAAGTAGCAGGTGTCGTGGTAATTTGTATAATTTTAAAAAGTACTGGCCAAATAAACGTAAGTACGTATATATAAGTTTATGTTATAAAAACAAGTACCTGGATGACCGAGCTTTGCTCGGTGTTTTCTAAGAGTACATCATGTTTTTTTGGAATTATAGTTTTTTATAACTATGCAAAATTCTCACTGATGATCATATGAATAATATATTTTGATCTTATCGACATTATAATAATAAAAAATGATAACAACAATAAAATATAATAATAATAAAATATAGTAATAAAATAATACAGAACTCTCGTTTAAATGGATTAAAAAGCAGCAAATATCTCCAACTACAGAATCGTCAGTATTCGCCATACAGCATCAATGTATAATGACACGCCAACATAGACGGGACATGTTGAAAGAACCAATATGTCCCGTCTATGTTGCAATCTAAGAAATTAGCAAGAAATTATTATGTAAAGCGGCACAATAATCTTGTGCAGTACGTCTACTGGTGTTTAGCTAGAAAGCATAAAATAGAAGTATCTAGCCTTTGGTGGAAGGAAATGATCACACAGCCCCAAGTGAAAGAGAATGAGACTGCTAAAATTCTTTGCGAGATGCCAGTTCAAACAACAACACACAAAATGTCACTATTACACACAATAGACCAGATTTAATATATATAGACAAAACTAATAACCGAACCTACTTAATAGACGTATCTGTACCATCCGATTATAATATAGGACCTAAAGAAATCGAAAAATTAAGTTAAATACCACGTTCTCAAAAATGAAATTAGCCGTTTGTGGAAACGCTAACGGCAATCATCCCAATAATTATTGGTGCAACTGTACATACATACATACATACATTCATCAACCATAATCAGTAAAGTGCTAGGAGATACTGTCTTCCCCCTCGAAGGGATCTCCACCTTGTCGTCGTTGCCATACACCCTGTCTCCCGCGACCGAGCGGGAGCGCACCGTCAGATGCGTTGGCGATGGAGCCGCAGAGAAGAGGAGATGTGGTGTGTCGTTGCCGTCCTCCCTGTCCTCTGCGGCCGTTTGGTGGTTTGCGGCGGAACCAAAGAACGGATCTGCCACTGGGTGTGGGAGGTCGATGCCTGTAGGGATGCCTTGCGGGTGTCGGCTTGCCATGCCCACGGCCCCTGGGTGACGGTGTCGGGGTTGGACTGTCGCCCTGCAGATGGGGGCTTTAGAGGTAAGGCGCGCCTTTGTGTTTTCTGGTGCGCCTTGCTGTTGGAGGGGAGCTGTATGCTCCACGCGGGGAGGAGCTGCAGGAGCGGCCGAGCACCGGCGGGTTCGCGGATGACTGCGAAAGCTTACCCGTGTTCCCGCCGTACGATGCGAGGAGAAAACACAGTCGGGGTTTAGCCGGTATGAGTCCGGCATAACCCAGCTGCCACCCCGGGTGGCTGGGTATCCATGAGGATTACCCACTTAAAAAAAAACGGGAGATACTGTCTTTGTAAACAACACACAAAAAGATACCCAGAACACAGAGCAACTAACACATACAGGGCAAGAAACAAACATACAGAATAAATCAGAACAATTATTTACAAGCACAACAGATTCAATCATTCCACATCCAACAAATATAGGAGATTTAATTGCAATGCGCCGCCGGAGAAATGTAAGAAGAAGAGGTAGATTAAAGTTAGCCTGTATATTTTTATAGTTTATTTACTCTATATAATACTTAATTAGTAGCGGGGACATAGATACCTTTTTTCTTGTGGGTTACAGGACGGGGTATCTATAAATACCGGCAACAACAGCCGTGAAGATGAAAATCACAATTTACTAATATAAAATAAAATATAATAATAAAACAAAAATACCAAAAAAGAAGTAAAAAGAAAAAAAATGTAGAACTAAAAAATAGAAAATAGAACTAAAAATAAAAAATAAAACTAACAAAATAAAACTCGAAAAAAAGAGAAAAAATAAAAAAAAAAACAATCGGACCGAGATTTGAACCCCGACTTCCTGCGGTCCGATTTCCCAACCGAGCTATTCTAACTTCGTAAATAGTGACAAAATTTCTCTTCGTATTCGGTCTCTTCGATCTTTATGCAATGAAAACACGGACAAAACGACATTTTCTGAAAATGAAACTTTGCTAGATCGATTTATCGCCCCCTAAACCCCGTATATACGAAATTTCAAAAAAATCGTTGGAGCCGTTTCCGAGATCGTTGATATATATATATATATATATATATATATATATATATACAAGAATTGCTCGTTTAAAGGTATTAGATAGATATAAAATATATACATCTATATAAAAATTACGTATCTGTCTTTAATCTTTAACGCTATTGCCAATTTCTGTCTTATACTCTTCACAGTTAATATTAAAATTAAAATGTTTCTATACACATAAAAACATTTAATTACACCTCAATTTTCATTTAAAAAAAGACATCTGCAGTCTAAATGTTATATTGCTTTAACAATTACCTTAAAAGCTACCGTTTTCGATCCTCCTGATAAACAAATTAAAACAGAGACTCAGCACTGTTATTGAACATCAACCCATAACTCTGGGGGAGTAAACGGATAGAAGAGCATCGAATGCGACGTATGCTGACGTATTTTGATTGATAAATCGTTCGGATCATCCCTCGCCTACGAGCTGGACGTCCTGTGTTAAGCCTAGCAATATTCCTATGTCCACGCGTGGTTTTAACAACGGCAACCCGTTGCTCAAACATTCGTTCATACTCCATAAATAGCATTAGTATAACTCGCATATACGCATATCGCATATCGCATATACTCAGGGATAAATAGGTGTAACTGCCGATTTGTACGACTGCCTCGCAATGACTACGTATCTGATATTAATGAGAGATTTTATGTTCAAAAGTTTATCAATAGCCTTAAAATCTGATGCTTATGAATTAGAAGGCACGTATACACTTGGTGATGGTACGCTCACTGATGTTCATGAGCAAAATAATAAATCAGAGAACACATATCTGCTGTCCAAATGGCACATTGATTTATCATTTTCCCAAAAAGCTATCATTTCCTGATTCTCTCGAAGAGTAAATGAAAAAAAGAGAATCAGCGCTGTGATTTAACATAAATTCATAGCTCTGGGGGAGAATACGGATAGAAGAGCATCAATTGCGACGCATGCTGACGTATTTTGATTGATAAATCGTTCGGATCATCGCTCGCCTACGAGCCGGGCGTCCTGTGTTAAGCCTAGCGATATTACTATGTCCACGCGTGGTTTGAGCAACGGGTGAATGTTCAGATATACTCCATAACTAGTATTATCATACGAGTAGCTTCATATATGTGTAAACTGGTGCAACTGTCGGTTTGTACTAGGTTGTCGCAATAACTACAGGTCTGGTATAAATTAGAGCTTTTATGTTCAAAAGTTTATCATTAGCCCTAAAGTGCAGCTTACTGCTGCTTATGAAAAAAATGCTTACTACAGCTTACTGCTGCGTATGAAAAAAAAATAGTAAAATATCATTCAAATAAAATGGTCCTATAGACAGTATATATTTCTAGTAGTTTCTGCTCAGAAATTTAAATATAATAAAAGATGAATCAGCCTTAACACACCATTTAAACCAGAACATAACAGCCCTGCACTGTTGTTATGATAGAAAAAGTGCAGCGGTGGTGGTAGAAAAATGACAGAGTTCTGCAAACTTGAAAGTAACTTATACTTCTCATCAACTCATTATTGGCTCACTGCTGGGCACGGGTCTTCTCTCAGACTGAGAAAGTTAAATTTATACAGAGTTCAAATACTAATACTAATGCCCAAGGAAACGATAGTAATAATTTTTATAGTACAGTTTTTAACTTTTTGGTTTTTCTTTTTTGAAAATATGTACACTTTGAAAATATTTTTAATAAGTAGTATACTTTTATTTGTATACCTATATGTATGTGCCATACAAATAATTGTTTCAGGACTAAGATTCATAAACATACACATTTTAAAATTGATGTAGGAAATAAACAACAAGACTACTTTAATTCTCTAAGTTTCCAAAATGTCACAAAAAGGCACGTCTGGCTTGTTACAAAAATACAGGTAAAAACTTCGAATATACCTACTTCATTTTACTTTCAATTCAAATCCAGCCGATGTTGATGCAGCTCATTAAATATTTTCACTATTAGCATACCATACATTTTAATGGCTGTAATGTTGGTTTTAAAGAATAAACAGACGTCTCTTCTTTAAAAATTCATTCGATTTGAATTGAATACGTTTAGGAAACTATTCTACATGGTTTCCTCCGTACTCCGATATTTTTTTACTGGAAATAAGATATAACCTACAAGTACTAAATCTATAAAATTAAATAAATAAATAAATATATGAATAACATTTAATTACCATTACTCACTTATTTAAATGTTTAAAATACAATACATTTTGTATTGTTTGTATTATACCGATTATAGTAATCTAGTACTTATGTTAGAATAGCTGATAAAGTTTAAATTTCGGAAGTTTAGGCAATTTATAATTAATTACCTTTCACAATCTTACCACGAAATGCTATTTATTTGGAAGATCTCAGTTTGGTCCATTTATCTCCTTCATGACTAGCCAGATCGAATTGGTAAGCCCGTGCCCTAATTAGTTTTACCACAAATATTAAAATACAAAGTGCTAAATCGGAAATAATGCATTATACGTTATATTTTTTTTTTCATTTTAATGCAAAATATTTAAAGCAACCCAAAGCTTTATTTAAACGCACCAAACAATTAAACATTAATAAATTATCGAAAATTTCTTTACCTATACCTACATTACTAGGTAAGAGCAGTGATAGCCTAACGGTTGAAACTTGCCCTCTCGATCGGGAGGTCCGAGATTCAAACCCAGGCACGCACCACTAATTTATGTGCGTATTAGAAATTAATTATCACTGCTTTTCGGTGAAGGAAAACATCGTGAGAAAACCTACACACCCGAGAGTTCTTAAAAAAAAAAGTTCTCGGAGGGTGTGCAGTCCACCAATCCGCACTTGGCCAGCGCGGTGGACTATGGCCTAACCTCTCTCATTCTGAGAGGAGACCCGTGCCCAACAGTGGGCCAATAATGGGTTGATGAGAACATTACTATGTGACCCGGCTAACTTCGTTCCGCCTAAGTCAAAAATTTAAAATGATCAGTGTTTGTCTACTACATTATGCATGTATTATACATAAAAATCTTCCCCTTGAATCACTATATCTATTAAAAAACTGCATTAAAATCGGTAGCGTAGTTTTAAAGATTTAAGCATACACAGGGACAGACAGCGGGAAGCAACTTCGTTTTATACTATGTAATGATTAATTACTAATACACCATGACCTATGTACGTTAATCAGTAGTGTTTTGATGTTTACATTTGTAAATATACGACTGAAAATTGTGTTATAATGTAAGTGCATTTTACAATCACTCAGTCAGAAAGTGTCAAATGCTAACCAAATGCCTTGAATATTCTTCAACTAATTAAAGTCAACTTCGTCGTCGTCGTCAACCCATTATTGTCCCACTGCTGGGCACGGGTCTTCTCTCAGTATGAGAGAGTTAAGGCCATAGTCCACCGCGCTGGCCAAGTGCGAATTGGTGAACTTCACACACCTCCGAGAACTTTTTTTTTAAAGAACTCTCGGGTGTGTAGGTTTCCTCACGATGTTTTCCTTCACCGAAAAGCAGTGATAATTAATTTATAATACGCACATGAATCAGTGGTGCGTGCCTGGGTTTGAACCTCGGTCCTCCCGATCGAGAGGGCAAGTTTCAACCATTAGGCTATCACTGCTCTATTAATTTAATTAAAGTCAACTTACTAATAAGCAAGCCATAAGAAACACCAATCACATGATAGATCTTCTTTCAAATATCTTTAGAGCATACACTTCAGAGCCCAGATAGTGTCCATCACACAAACCGCAAGTCATTGAGAAACCAGAACTTATTGCCAAGTCACTAAGAACATGCTCTACGAAATATTTGCAGGCAATTAATGTATCAACAAATACCCCTGATCTTAACACGAAGAGAAACTGAACAGTCATGTAAGTGATCTCATTTGTAACTATTTGCTAATAATCTAGAGAGCCGATATTTAGTTGCAAGAAATTAGTAACTTGTTATCGAGATAGTTAACTTGATATATGGTATTAGCCTATTGTACAAATTGCATGGTTCTAGCTATAGTTAAGGCTCTGCGATGATTAGTGAAAATTGAGTAGATTTTGAGTATCGTTCTTCTTAGTTAAAAAGGTAACCATAACTTCATATGAACTTTCCTTTATCAGACTGAAATAGCCGACGAGCATGCAGTCCACCTGATGGTAAGTGGTCACAGCCGCCCTTGGACATCTGTAAGCAACTTCATATCTGTCTCAAATCAATCACAGATGCTATTCCCGAGGACTAAGACCGTCTTCTACTATAAAATTGTACCAGCAGCCACACCTTTCCACGGAAACGCAAATACTACTTCACGCTAGAAATAAGTGTGGAGGTGGTACCTCTTTGATCGGACTACACTGGTTGTACCATCTGGCAAACTCTTTGTGCGTATTAATATGTCATGTATACAATATTTATAGTATACTAGTTGAACCGGCAAACTTCGTTCCGCCTAATAGTCTAATATTATCAGTGTTCCTCCATTATATTATGCATATAAAAACCTTCCTCTTGTATTATTCTGCCTATTAAATAAAACTGCATTAAAATCCGTAGCGTAGTTTTAATGATCTAAGCATATATAGAGACAGACAGCGGGAAACGATTTTGTTTTATACTATGAAGTAACACTTCATAGTATAAAACAAAATTCAATGTGTTTTACAGTAAATTAATCACGTAAACACAGGTGTCTTTTTATAGTAAAAATAAATACTTATGACGCACATTGTACGTCCGTAATTACATAACATTATCTAGTAAATCATCTCAATGCATTCTTATTTAGTTTTTCTTCAATAAAGTATGTTTATACTCGCTAAAGTAGATAATTCTCGTAATGACACTGATAGCGTATCTAGATTATTTCAAACGCTCGCAAAAATATTTCTTTTGTATAATAATTTTGTTGGCTTAGTTGACTTTATTATCGTTACAAAATACAACACAAATGTCTTTTGAACTAAAATAAATATATTGACCGCAACATGATAAAAATTAGTTAAATTACATAAATGCATTTACATGCACAGAGCCTGATCTTATCTGGGGTATACAGATTCATACAGGTCATATAGATTTCCATGGGCGGCAGTGGTCACTTACTATCAGGTGGACCACATGCAATCACTACTTCCATAATATTACAAAAAAAAATCCGTTAAATTAAATACGAGCCAATAATTATTATGTGAATATTCATGCACGTTTGTGGAATAAACAAGCGGTTCTTATCCCGGCACTAATGACGCGCGTCATCTGTCCGTAATTACGTAGCTGCGTTTGGAAAAAAGTATTCCTAATTGTTTTACGCCATTTCCGCCACCGAGGGGCGGTTAGCTCTGGGCGTGAATATGGAATAAACGATGATACAAACATTAAGATCTGTGACTCTCGTGACTCAGCGGCTTCTGGTAATACCAAAAGTCCCGAGTTAGATCCCAGTCACGCATACATACAGGGAATTCTGATTTCTCTTCTGAATCTGGGTATTAATATACTTTATTTTAAATTATTCACATAACAACGCTAATTCCAAAAATTTGCTACGAAATTTCACGATTGTTCACGATTTCCGTTCGCCCAAAATCAGGAACAAAACGTACATAAATAGTAAAAATAACATAGTCTAGGTACCTCAATTTGTATTGCTTACAGATTATTTTTTTCTTTGTATTGGCTATAAATTGCCTTTTTCGAACTATGTTACTGATTTAACTTTATTCCCTTTTATATTCAAAACAAAACATTTAGAATATTAATATAAATAACACAAATTTCAAATAACAAAACAAAACATATATTCATGAATTCATACTCATGTATAATGGTTTTGAATACCGCCGAGATGCTTCTCGTAAATAGCTGTGATGGACAACCTCCACGAATATTTGTATAAGGTTTCATAGCGTGTAACAATGAGGCTCAAAAACAATAGAAAATTAAAACAGAACAAAGTGATATGAAAATAAAACAATGGGTTAAAAATTTCAGTTTGCTTCGAATCCGTTATTATAGGAACAATAGTTTCGAACGCATACTTTAAACACTTGTTTCATAGTGAGCGCGATACTAGAAATGAGTTTAGCGATGAAATTATTCATCATAAGCGGTAAGTTTATTATAAGTAAAATACATAATATCATCATAATATCATAATGTCTTTTATAAGTATGTCAAAAAATCCCTATTACTGGGAATACAGAGGAGAAAAATAAATATAAAAGCTTTTTAGTAGGCATACAAAGTGTTTTCGAATCATATATCCCATCAAAAATAATGTGATCTATTGAAATTCCGAAGTACTCATGTTTGTTCAATTTGGAAAAAATAATTGGTTTAATTACAGCGGAATTGCCACCCTAACGACAGAAAACAAGTAACTAAAGACGTATGAGCAGAAGAGCAGTGATAGCCTAATGGTTGAAACTCTCGATCAGGAGGTCCGGGGTTCAAACTCAGGCACGCGCCAATGATTTTTCTAAAATTATTATTACTATAGAAATTAATTATTACTACTATTCAGTGGAGGAAAACATCGTAAAGAAACCGACACACCTGAGAATTCTTTAAAAAAAAGTTCTCGGAGGTGTGTGAAGTCCATCAATTCGCACTTAGCCAACGCGGTGGACTATGGCCTAAACTCTCTCATTCTGAGAGAAGACCCGTGCCTAGCAGTGGGACAACAAAGGGTTGACGAGAAAGATGTATGAATTACATCTCGTATGTTTTCTCCACTATTATCGCTTACTCATATCTCCTCGCCTGCGGTGAGTAAAGTATCATGTGTAAAGTTCAGCTATAATGCCTTGATCCTAGTGTATAGGGAACAATTTCTTCATTATGCTCACACAAAGAGACGGTAGCGACACAAAAAGCGAGATTTATCCATAACTGCGTCCTTTTTCGGATGCGTGATTTGCGCATTTTTATAAGGAAATTTGGGTATGGTCCCAGTGTTAGCTTTTTTGAAAACAATAACTAATTTATAATAATAAGCAAGTCGTCTAAATATTTTTTAATTTAATTTAAAGGGTATTTAATCGTATAACGCGGCCATAATATTTTTTGAGGGTTGATGTAAACAATCAATTTCATAATGTTTCGGAGGAATGTCACTGGGTCACTTGAATAAAGTTAAGCGACTCAGTGTCGTTCTTTCCTCCGAAATCATTTTTCGAAGCTCCACTTCTACAAAATCTATCTCGTTTTATCCTGGTTTATTTTATATAACATATCATATTTGGATCTTTTTAAATTTGTGACTCGTCGTTATCCCATTATCATTACTACTTATTTGTCTTAATACACCTCTTAAAATATTATATAACACGTTGACCTTATATTTATTATCTGCGCAACTTGTATAAAGATATTGAGGTACATATGTATTATATTCGTCCCGCTCAATATCGGAGCACACCTCAACCTAACCCGAAGGACGCAATGACGTCACAGCCTTTACGTGGTCGGTCCTCCGAAGTGGTTTTTCTAAAATCCGGATTATGTTCTCATCTCAGATAATGTATTCCATATTTATCGTCGCTGACCGGACGTTTTTGTCACCGGTTTGTTCGAAGGGACATTGTGTGGAAAGAATTTCGGATGACGGACCTTTATTATGAATGCAGGTGGATGAAAATAGAATTTTTCATGTGGTCTTTATGATATGAGTTGGCGCGTCAAGGGATGCCAGAATTGATTATATTTATAAACACTCGGTCATACGTTTATATGGGAAAATGACATTTTCATTCTAACGACTCTCACGCGTATTCCATAGACCACGATGAAGAATATTTTCAACAAATCTATAGTGTAATACAAAAACAACAATGTATGTTTTATTTTGATATGTAGAGGGTACACTAAACATACGATAAATATGATCAAGCCTCGACTTATTTCATTCAGACAGTTCGTTATTTTTTGACAAGTATTGTTTTTAATGGGATAACATTTTCTTGGGTAGTTCTTACAAAAGCCCATACGAGCTTTTAGGTAATACAACTAAAAACTTATTTGCTAAAAATATACGAAAATATAAAATAAAACAGGGTCCAAAACAAACAAATTTAATTCTAAAGGAATATTACATTCCTTTTGGGTGAGTTCATTAGGGAAAATAAATTAACTGAAACTTCACAGATAGCAAATTAAAGCGACAATAGTGCTCAAACGAATGCGCCGGAAACGGAAGGACGCGCCTACTATCAGGTGCTGCTCGCTGTTACAACCTCTGCCTGCTATTTACGTTTAATAAAAGTATTGCAAAAATGCTGATTGTATTATTAAAGTTGGAAGTTTAACTTCTTCCAAAATAAGTATATTGCATCTTACAGTATCACGCAACGCTCGCTGCTACAACGTTTGCTTACAATTACTATTAACGCTTTAAATAAATAATCGGCTAAATACAAGTCGGACCAACGCAAGAAATGTTCCGTACCTGTACCCAATATGCCACTACCTATAACCCATATGCTTACACTGATGGCGATGTCGACGGTGAATGCTCACAGTGGAGCTGTGACAATGATGTAAAGACAAAAATAAAACTAAGCTAAAAAGGGCACAGACAATCCGTCAGTGGAGTCGAAGTTGATAAAAAGACCATATACCACACATCATTATCCATAAAAAACGGCAAAAAAACACGTTTGTTGTATGGGAGCCCCCCTTAAATATTTATTTTATTATATTTTTGGTATTCGTTGTTATTGCTGCAACATAAATACATCATCTATTAACATTTTAACTGTTTAACTATCACGCTTCATGAGATACAGTTTGTCTATCAGACAGACGGACGGATGGACAACGAGGTCTTAGTAACATGGTCCGCTTTTAAACCTTTGGATACTGAACCCTAAAAACCCCCAGTATGAAGTAGATTCGCTTCCTACTAAGCTGAAGAAGTTATATTTCTTTGTAAAAAGAAATAATGTATCACATAATAGGAAAGTCAAAATATTATGTTTTATAAGAAGATAGGCAATCTAAAGAGTATTGAATTTAATGATACAGTATGTATAGAAAAAAGTGTATACTTAACGCCCATCTTCATTCTATCGTTGCTTGTGATATCGCGTATAAAGAGATACAAATTCAGAATAATACACAAAGGGTATAATCAAGAATGATTCGCAGCCGCATCTAACTGAATGTTCTAATTTGACAGACCTAATACATGTTATGTGCGATGTTCCAAATTATTTCTCTGACCTATTTGTAATCCGTGTTAGGTAGAATTCATTTATAGTTAGTGATATTTATTATAT
The DNA here is from genome assembly GCA_949699795.1 of Spicauda simplicius. Taxonomy (NCBI): domain Eukaryota; kingdom Metazoa; phylum Arthropoda; class Insecta; order Lepidoptera; family Hesperiidae; genus Spicauda; species Spicauda simplicius. Next base: position 10,882,706 of record OX453069.1, read on the forward strand.
GATAGTGGCAATGGGCAGGCCACTTCGTTCGTAGGACAGAGGACGGATGGGGTAGAAGAGTCCTCGACCAAGTCTGGGCAAAAGGAGTGCAGGCCGCCCTCCGACCGGGTGGACTGATGACCTGAAGAAGACGGTGTGTAATCGCTGTATTCATATGGCTTAGGACCGATTAAGTCGGCGCAGATTAGGCCTATGTCCAGCAGTGGACTTTAAAAGGCTGAAAGATGGATGGATGGATTGTATTATAAAATTATACATATATTATATCTAATGTGTTAAAATACGTCATGCCAGTTGGGTTGTAAAGCGTGGTGAAGAAAAAATACATACTTACGCTCGTAAATTATAACCCTCCTCCTAATACAGTCGGGTAATATATGCAAAAGAACTATACACGCATATTAGGAAGATATAAACACGCCAAAGCTGAAACAAAATCAAACCTATACCCTCTACAAGTATGAAAGCTTTGATATTCAAACGCAATCATGTTTTGACTTCTGGATTCAATAAAAAGCGAAACACCCAACTTGAAGATAGAAGAAATTTTCCTATTCAAGTATTCACACTGAAGTGTTATCCATTCAGGCTACAATTCAATTTAAACATGGTTGTGAACTCTATATTCCGTCCGATAAAACTTGCGACCGAGAACAGCGGGAAATATAATAAATAAAAATAATAAGAAAAGTTTCCCCATTTGACTATGCAGGCCTCACGTCGAGAAATGGCAATTCACTAACTTTCCTTGATAACAATTGTTATTGCACGGAAAAATGAGCTTTATGGTTTTGGTACGAAAGCATAGAATTTCGTGAGGGTGTGGTATTCATGTCACAGGTAAATCATCGGATGCATCAACCTTAACATTCACTTTCCACGAACACACCGCAGTTTGGAAAGAGCAATCACTCAATGCGTAATCTCTCAGGATTTTCTCGGCGTACCTCACCCCGGAGATAGAGCTCTGCCCTTTCGTTTTTTAAAAAGACTGCATCTTACAGATAAGGTGTGAACTCCCCTCGGGCTAAAAGGACGTCATTCAAATTTCAATGTGCATTAAATTTTAATTCTCGTCTACATAGTGCAGTATGGATTTACAAGTATCTGCAGCTTTTAATGTGACCTGAGTATTCTCTTGGATACGAAATATAGTTTCCATCACAAGAGTACAGCAAAGTAAAATAACAAAGAAAATTACGAAGTTCTATGAGAGTATCGGCGCCCCGTCAAAGTCGCCCGTCCCTATATTTGAAGTACGATAAAATGACGGCGCCACCCCTGCCGCCATGTTCCTATTTTGTTTTTGACACTTCACTTTAATCACTGTGTGAAAACATAAACAGTCGCATTCTCATTTCGAAAGAGCAATGTTCCCGCCAAAGCAGCAAAGGTGCGTTTAAAATATGCGACTCCTTTGTGAGAGCGAAAGAGCGGAATTGCTTTTCTTCTGTTGTGCCAGTAATCTGAAAAAGTTCGAATGCAAAGCAAACATGAAATGCAAGTGCGACAAAAAGTATTCTGTGCAAAAATTCAATTACAACACGTCAAATACTGTTATCTATTATGTTGTAACCATAATTCAAAAGTCTGACGCTGTATCGTAGATTTATGCCCCATTTTCCGGTTTGGCGTTGGACATTAAAACGGCTGCACTCGATTATTATCAGATCGGAATGGTAATCGATATGATTGAATCATGCGGATGAGCGGAATGAATACGATCGGCCTGCGCTTTTGTTTTCGGCATTGTAGTACGTCTGTGACGTATAATTGTTGTTTTACAGCTTCCGTGCCGTCAAGAGCGCTGATTGGTGCTTTAATGGGTACACATTCAGAGGTACTGCAATTTCACACATTAGTCGAGGGGTCTCCCCTATTGTTACCTCTTTGATGTAATGAATCGTCCGAAATAAAATCCATCGCTAATTAAATTGCGTAGCAGTTAAATGTTTACATACCAAATTGTTCTATGTTATATAATATACTCATACTTGTTGGTTTTATTTACAGCAAGAGTAGATATACTTCGTACTTAAATATACTTAACCTTCGTACCTAAATAGGCGCTTGTCAAAAGTATATGTAATAAAATACAAATATTACATATTAAGTGTAAATAATAGTTTTAACATAAATTGCATAGAAATAATGAAATTCTTAACTCAGTGTTGATCCTAACCAGTTTCAAAACAAACGCGATTTCAGAGGCTAACCCTTAAGAGACAGGCCACGAGACAATAATACTGAACACTAAAAACATTCGAATTAATAACAGTACGTTCTTCCGGGCCTAAAGGGCCTACAAGATAAACAGCCATTAGTTAATCCGAGGGCCGCCCCGCAGTAATTCACCCGAGCAATATTGCTTATAGTCCAACCGCTTTAATGAAATAAAATTTGCATATAACAAGATTTATGTGCCGAAGCAAGAAGGCATCGGAAAACAATGATGCTTAAGAATACAGATGGGAGTTGTTTGTTGCAAGTCGCTTATTAGCAGCCAGCTGCTCGGACCCATATGTTGTTCAATTATTTTTAGTTAATTTATCAGTTTCTATAGCACGCTGGGATAGACTGCCTCTGTTATTATATATCACTCCACAGATCTAATTCTAATTGCCGTACAGATCTACGTTTTAGAAAATGTAACATAAGTATAAATTATAATCACTTTGAATAAAGTAAATCCCCGCTCCAATTCTACAAATTACAATCAGTACTGCAATACTTTAATGCGTTTCCAAATATACAAGCAAACAGACAAAAGAAAATTAAAAACTAGAAATTTATTACTTCTCCAAAATATCTTTGCAAATATTTGCAATGTGAACACATGCTGAACTTTAATTTTTATTCTAAGAAGGGCTCATTTTATTAAGTATTGATTATATTTTTTTCTTCGTTAGCTAACGATTTATTGTTTTAAATAATATGTACACAGTATTGACACAACATCTACTATTAGGATGATAGACCAAAATTTATAGGTAGACACGAATATTATATGATTTGATTTATGTTTCAGGATCATGTACATTTTTATTAATAATCAGGTTTCAAACTTAAAATTATAATTAATGAATTACAATGAAGACGAAATTTATCTACAAAATGAGAAATTTAGTATGGAGGATATGTGTGATTAATTGTTACTTCATTCATTCAACATCTCTCGTTATTTCATTTTAAATTCGATAAAACTTTTGACTCCTGTAATGAACCAATTTAACTTGCAGAAAACGAAATGGATTAAGTCTTTAAATCCTAACGAAAGACGGCAAACAAACGAACAAATAACGGAATATATTAGAGTACTTCATCTCTTTAATTTGTGTTCTACTTATACAAATAGAATCAAACGAAGACTATAATTGTTCTCGCATTGTTATGTAAAGACTCAAAAGTTTTGTCAATATTTGTATCCATCTATAGTTTTAGAATAAATACCATTACAAAAAGCAGTATGCTTATTTATAAATAGGATATTTAAAAAAAAAAAGTTAAATTAACTAGTTACTTAACAATTACAGTGTACCTACTAATATTAGATTTTGAAAAAGGACCTCCAATTAGTCTTCTGACAATTCGTCTTATCATTAAAAACTAGTAAATCGATTTCAACGAAAACCATAGTTTAAGAGTACTCTATAGGCAAATATTTATCACATAAATATATTTCTGGAGCAAAAAGAAAGTTGCGCAGGAAACTCGTCTCTACATAAAATCGTTAAGCCGTTTCTGCACGCTAACGACGGCTTAAAACATGTTCTAAATAACTTAATTCCTAATACGTATCACCATAATAATTCCTTTGAGAGTTTCTCTATCTCGTTAACCTGAGTGGTTGGAAACAAAACCTAATCACATTAAGCGAACGTGCTTCGCTTAATCTAAGCGAATTTAGAAAAATATTACGGGAGCTGGTTTTTAAATGAAATTTTATATCGGTTTAGAAGGGACCTCATCCTTTTAATGTCTGCTTTTGTTTTCATCAAAGATACAATAAAGTGTAACTTGAAAGTTAAACGTCCATTGAAATGATTTGCAATTTTTTGCGATAAAGCAATTCACTTCAAATTCAGTAGACTGTGAACTCTTTTGTTTATTGATGCAAGCATAAACAAAGTAGTAGCAGTCATGCTAGCTATCATAAGAGGCTGATATCGGTAAAAACTTCTAGTAGTATGTAGGTAAATAATACTAGTAGTGTGTAACTACATCAAAATCTTACGTTAGATAACCAGGTTCGAATCCAGGCACGCACACACGATTTTTCGAAATATTGCGCGTATTACAAAAAATATCACAAGCTTTTGTGGTTGATGGCAGTGTTTCTCGTATAATATCAACATCCAACGCAAGCGTTCACACATACCAAGTGTGGCGAAGTATTGGAAAATCTCTTTAAGAAGACCTATTTCCACAAGTGAACTTTAAAAAGTTTATGGACGGATTCGAATGAGGATAACATCATGACAAAATTTATACGCCTGCGAGTTCTCAAGAAATAAAGTTATCAAGGATGTGTTAATATAATAAATCTAGAGGAGATCAGCGCCTGAAACCTTTTCATTCTGAAAGAAGAGTTGCGACCAGTAATTAACCTATAATTTTCATATAGGTAATAAGTAAGAAACTTTTACTTTAAAAAAAAGTTAACGTTGTGTGGCAAATATTTAAATAATTTTAAACAGCATATTACAAGAATCAGAATATAATATATTTGAATGTATATTATTTTCATATGAAGTTTTTCGACTTCTTTTGTAATAACTCACCAATTCCACCTACGAGTTTGCCATTCGAATAACGTTTAAAAATATGAGTGAGTGAATCCATAGCGTATTTTTAAAGGAGGCTTGTGTTCAATTGCACGTGAAATCTAAAATTATGACCGGCATGGGGACTTGCGGCAGTCGATGTGGATTTACGATTTCGCCACGCCAGCTACAGGATTCTTCTGGGTGAATGGGTGCATATGATTATTCTCGAAATTATTGTTTTTATTTATTCATTCGAATTGAATGACAGTTAATTTTCACGAAATGTTTTATTTTTTCTCTGCTATCCTAAAGATACGATTCTTGAATTTAAGCATCAGGTTGATTATATGTATTGCCGTTTGACACGATACTATGAGTCAAAGGCGCCGAATCTACGTAATTTTGCATGCGATCTTGTACATCACGCGACATACAAGAACCAAAACAAAACTCGATATTCATACTAAACCACTTCTGAACAATAAAGACCACAAATCTAGTAACGTCTCGCAAGGACATTCTCAATTATTGTAATACCTAGTTAAACTTTGTGGTTTAACTTTGGCACCACCTATGGGTAGTAGAAGTGACGAATGGTTGCGTGTTTGATTTATAGACGTACGTAAAAAGTCACAGTTCTGGCATGCAAAGGATACTGGAGTGATGCCTGACTAACGAAATATTTAGACTAATCTGAAATTTTACTTACATACTTTCATAAAGTTCGTTTACCGAAAAGGTCATATCTGAGCAATGTCATATCTGAATATGAAAATATCTTTGTGAATTGCTTTCGTTTCGTCTTTATAATAGAGGACATTCTTGCCAAATTCGTTTCCAGACAAAACGACAAGAATGCTAAGAATTAGACAATCATAATAGAAATTAGAAATAATGTACATCCATTTTAGTTATGCTTTTAAGATGAATGTAGGACCGTTGCAGCGCATACCGTACTCCTTTTCGCAAGTTTCATACAAAGCTTTAATTGGACGATTACACTATTGTTCCTTTCACCCTTCTAAATCACGAGGGCATAATTCATAGAAGATCCCCTTTAAGGGCGAGATTCTCCTTTCATTCAGAATTTAATTTCATTTTCACCCCTCAAAGCGGAGTTTAAGAAAAGAATGACCGAATGACTTCTTAGAGACTTAAGGGATACGAGTGGAGGAGACTGAATGACGTCTTTTTACTGATTTTGACGTTATAATAAAAACAGTGAAGTGCCACGGCTCAGACGTCAAGCTTCATTTTGCCGAGTAATGCACTGACGCCAGAAAACGGAAGTATGAAGCCGTCTGTGAAACTTCACTTCATATAAAACTCACTTTAATGCTAAGTAGCTAGACATCACTGTTTATTTGGATATTTTTAATATAAGAAAATATATTCTATTCATAGCCAAAACTCAAAAGACACATTTTGACTAGTTTGTATAATTTATTACTTCATCTATTTTTTAATACAAGTTTTTAGAAGATTAAAAGACATTCCTTGTAACACTTACGAGTACCGTATATAGGGTTTATGTACTTTCTATATTTGCAATAAACCTTATATCAACAAAGGTTACAATCGTATAAGTTACTTCGTAGGTATGAACAATTCGGGCTTACCATATGTATGAGGGTTATGTATAATATGGTATGTACATTCCATCAGTGGTCACTGCGGCCTTTATACAATTATATCTAACCTCAAATAAGATTGGCTTCTTACGAAGGCCACAGATGCATTGCCAACTGTGTAAAGACGTTCCACGTTCCGAGATACATTATTCAAGTCTTCCTTGAAACCATTCTGATTAACAAAATAGAGATCATGAAAACGCAACCTAGTTCTATATATGGATTTTTTTGGATGCATTCTGTTAGTATCATTAATTCTGTGCAATTGTGTTAAATTATACAAAGGTAAAAAAATGAAAATAGGCATACTAAAGAAACTTAGAAATACTACTATGTTGTTTTGTAGAAAGTTTTAGTTCTAGACCCCAGTCTGGAATTATTAATAATTATGTATACTTTTACCGATTACTTTCCTTTAAGGATCTTTGGTACTCTATTTCGTACACAATCGTGGTACTCATTACATAGAGTATAGTAAAAGATTGTTTATGTTTCTTCAGTTCATCTTTTGTTCAGATCCATCTGGATTCCAGTGAATTTTTATACTTTGAATAGATCTATTTTTAAACTTAATGTATCCTTAGTGAGACTTTACATTATTTGTCTTGGTCCGAGATACATCCAAGTTCTGGTAAGATTTTGTTTGTGTTACAATGATTTTCATTATGTCCGTGCAAAAAGACCCTTATGAGATTCACCCATTGTTACCAGCATTAGTTTGATTTTATGAAGCTTTTTTGAACAAGAAAGGAAGTTCAATACTATTTTTACAACGGAGGTGATCAAGCTTTTATTGAGAGTCGTGAAAGCTTCCCAGGTGAAAGGCCAGGTACTGATACTCATGCCTTATGTATAAGTGAATAAAATCCATCTTCCACGCTTTCGGGAATAATTCCATTTAAAGTTAAAGTAAAGTTACACGCAACGATTTAAATGAAAAAAAAGTGGAAACTAGGTGAATCATCAGATATTAGTTGCAATGTCTCTCGTACAATTACTATTGAAAGATAGATTTACTTGTTATTTGTTTTTACAAAAAATCTGTACAGTCGGTTTACTGACGATATATGAACGTGACAACGTCATAAGAAAATACTGATGGAATGGATGCATTTTTCAAGAGAAAATTTTAATTTTATTTGTTTGATAGATATTTTGTATTGATATAGAGAAGGAGGTAAATGAAAATTACAATGGATTTGATCAAATTACATTTATTTGTACGCTATCCACGCGTACGCATCGCTCACTTAAGTAGGAGAGAGATAGATCTCAAACGCTGCCGAATGCGTAGGCCGATTGTCCCTCTTTGTCGCTCGTCCCGCGCTCTCGCTTGCACTTCAAGCCTTAAAAGGAACGCCTCAGAGCGATGTATCGCCGCATGAGTCACGTTTTTGGTGCGTGTAGCCGGCGCCATTACATTATAAGACGTTGTCACGTCAAAATCTTTAATAACAAGGCTCTAAGATTATGTGTGAATTTTTTTTTATCATCATCATATATGTATTATTAAAACGATTGATTCAAATCAAATCGATTTGACTGAAATCAAAATAAAATAAATATACGAATATACCGTCTGAATGACAATAATAATTTTATTAATCCACTTGTTAAATTATGAGACAACACAAGATCTATTATGTAATGCTGTGGATAATATAAGGGTTTATAGACTCTCAACAGCAGATTATAGACTAGATTAATTTAATCCTAAGCGCCGTCGTATCGCTATGGTGTGTTTAAACTCACTTAGAACTGTTCGCTGTTATACAAGATAAGTAGAGATAACTAACATAGACGATTTTAACAAAATTAAGTTTTAGGTACCCTTATAGTCTCGATCTTACTTTCCGAGAAATAGTTTAGTCTCAAAAAATATATCTTAATTTACACTTAGGTACATTGTTTCAGACAAAATTGTAGAAAAATAATTAGATAATTATTTAAAATTCAGTTTCATATTCTTTTATAACATAGCTCTGCTACTAAACTGCCCAGTCTTATATATGTTAAAGGCATAAAACGAGTAGTCTCAATCTCAAACTTTGATCAAGTAAATGTAGATATTGAGAATTAAAAATTTACTTTAATGGAAATCGAACATAAATCCTTTTGAATCAGACTATACGATGTCCACAGTACAACTACATCATTCGAACTACAGTAACGATTTAAAGTATAACATATAGAAGTAATCCTTAACTTTTTAATTAAATTGTACCGTAGCGTCTTCACCTTGGTAGGTATCCGATCCAGTAGATACAATGGCCGAACGAACTCTAACCAATCTTGGCGCGGGACTAATCCGATCGAACGAACAATAAGATCGAATTGCTGAGAGCAACATCGCACGTTATTGCCACTAAATCTTTCACTCCGGATACACAGGCTTCGGATACACCCCGTGGCTATTGCTTTAGGCCTTTTAGTGTTATATTTAGCGATTGGTGCTGGCTTCGGTACCGTTGTTCCGTGCAAATATTTATCTTATGCGATTTTCGTCCTCTTATTGCCATGTTAACAGATGGTAGTGGAGGGTAACTTTTTCAAACTTAGATATATGTATGTACCTATATATTGGAAAGGAATAGAGTATTTAAGTTTTTATATTTGTGTTGCTGTGGAAGATTATTCTTGTAAGTACTTAATGGTTCTAAAGTTAAGTATAACGCCGATATTTGAATGTATGATTTAAAATGGTACTTTCAAATACTATTGTAGGTCCAATGAAGGACATAGGCCTTGTCCACCTTTTACTGTCCAACTTCACCAGGTGTGGTGTCTAACCACACCTGGTGAAGTTTATTACTTTTCCTCAGCATATACATAATTAACATATTAGTAAACTTAGATCGACAATACAATGTAATCAATTAAACAGATTAATAAAATAAAAAGGTTTTAATGGCTCATCAAAGCAACTCCAATTTAACGCAGAGAGAGTTTCTAATTCACGAACGAACACGTAACTTTTGCAAACGTATAAGCTCTTTTCAATCCGGAATTACCATACAATAAAACACTTCTCACGGTAGCGCCTCGCTATAAAGATCTGAATTAGGATTTCTTAAGACTTCGTCTCGAGAAATCCATTTTCAATCCAAGCACAAACACAATCTTCGGAAGGTATGCAAATCATTTCACGCGCCGAACATTTGAGGGCGAACCGTGAAATATTCTGCGTCTCATATCATTTCTATGCACGGTGGTATATTTTGGGGGTTTATATTTCTAAATAGAGATTGGTCTAGACTGTTGAAACCGATATTAAAATATAGGAAATAAATATAGGTCATATCGTATTAAAAATATAGCATTACCTATTATATGTAATGCTATGAAATTCGTCTCGAGATACATAAAATTAAGAAAATGAATTTTAGACCTTAAAGTTTTTTCCGCTTTGAAAACAATCGATTTGCGTATATAACAAAGTGAAAGTGAGTGACGTCAGGATGGCCGAGGTCTTGATTACTAGCCATTCGTGAAGATTTCAAGTAAAACACAGGAGTAAACTTCTTCGATGTATTCACACTCTCTCTCATTTATTCACTAGAATCTCTTTCTACCGGCATTCGCTCGCCTTTTTATAACAATGTTTGGTGAGGTGACAATAACAAACTTATGGAGGGTAAACTAAATTACAATTCTAAAAATCATTAAATATTGCAAATTTAATAAAGAAACAATTTTCGATCTTTAAACTAACTAAAATAATTATTTTTGGCGATGAGTTTTTCATAAATACGCGGTATCCAGCCGACATATAACATTAGATTTTCATGAATTCATTACTATTCTGTATTCGGTACATCACCTAAACCTTCGTCCATATTCTCATACGTTTCATAAACGACAGATATTAATACGAGTACCGTGTTGCTGAAATTCGTAATAAAAAATCGTATTCAAATAATTTAACCGACAATGAGAGTCAACTCAGGTGTCGTCGGAATATGACAGAATAGGGCAAAAATAAATTTGTACCGCGTTCATTCCAATCACGTTCTTCCGAATTTGTCATATTGGATTTCGAGGGCGGACGCCACTCATACGCCCCCCCCCCCCCCTACCTGTCAGTATGAGAAAATGAAAACATGTATCATCACAGTAACCAACAACCTTATTCTAATGCTCTTAGGATCGGTATTGCAAACGTTGTTCTATTGAATAAGAATGGAAAACTGTCAAATTCTTCAAAATACTTTGATAATGGGAAAAGATTTGTTTTCAAAATTATACGTGTCCACAAACTTCTTAAGGAAAAAAAATGTGTTTTCTTAGTATTATCTTCTTTGTGATTATTATCAGGCATACCATAGGATGTATTTCATATCAAAAAAACACAGAGACGAGCTCTCATACACACAATATTAATAATATACGTTACACAAAATATTGAAACTTGTTAATTTTAAAATTATTATATTACTAAATATTGTATGGTATAGTAAAATGTAAGCTAACCTGAACTGTATATATATATAAACCATACGAATAATTATAATAACTAATACATAAAAAAATACAAAGCATTTTGAAACAATCTCATTGGTATATTTACCAAAAAAAGTACCTAATCATCCTACAACACTTCCAAATAATATAATTCTCTAAAACTAAAAAAGAATACACAACAATTTCAAAACAATTGGATAAAAACTTTGCTTATAGCTGTAACAAAATCTGTTCATACCACTTCAAACGTTAAAAATAATTAGTAGCAGTTAAAATATTTAAAACGCAATAAAGTCAAATTATAAACAAAAATGAATATTGAGCAGATTTATAACAATAATTAATTGTTAAATTTATCCTATATACATACACCTAGATAAAACACATACTTATTATATAAAGTACAATCGATCAGCAGAATGGAAACCAAAAGCAATTAATCTTAGTGATAGATTTTGCAACATAAAAACCCGTAACCCCATACGGGTGAAAAAAAGAAATTACTTTCACTAACCCCTACAACTCCGCGATACAAATATTACCTGAGACCCCATACGCGGTACACTCACCGATCGCTGACTTAACAGTTCAAAATCCCATGAAACGATGACACCAACAAATTCACCCTCAAATAAATCACCAAGTTACATCTGTTCGCATCAAATATGTTGTCGGACAATATTAAACCTTATGCAGGTGAGAATTTCAGAAAGTTCCGAGGTCATGGAAGAAAGCTCTATATGTGTAGTGCGAAGTAATGGTTCTTTGGGAGTAATTCGTCTTTTAGAGTTAAGTAATTGCACTACCTGGTTGTGTATTTATTTGTAGCGAACACTTAAGGATTTTTTTATGTAACGAAAATAGTCATATATAGATATATACATATTGTAAATGTTCTTAGACAGTATTGACCACTGTGCAAGAACATTAATTATCAATTAGGCTTAATGAAATTGTATTGTATGTTGGGATGGTGTCTTTGGGGATTAAATTTGTATAGCTCGATAAAGTATAAAAACGTTGTTGAAGCATGACGATTTGAACATGTTGTATTAATGTTTGTTATTGTGATTATTATCGTTACTTCTACATATTATTACTTTGATTTTATCCTACATTTAATGAATAGATCTTTTTTGGTCAGTCTTATAGTGGTAGATTACTTTGGTTTATTTCAGAACCAGTTAAATTATTTTTAACAGAAGCCCAAAAAAAAAAGATTTTACTTAGGGTGACATATTTAAACTGCATTTTGTGTCGAATGTATTCAAAATATCCGTAAAACTCTTAAAATACAGATATTCACTTGTTTATGAAACGACACTAGCACAGAATACCTATATGCTGACAAGATCGCGTTGATTCCAATTTTTTTTTAAGAAATGGAAGTTAATCAAATCTATAGATATATTCCGTCAATTCCTGATGGTGTTAGAGTTCTTTTTGAGGTAGAGTAGAGTTGCTATTATGGAGAAAATACAGATATCTCATGCGTTTTCCCCAGTTTTACGTTATTATGACTTAAATATACAAACGTTCGATACTGTTGTCGTAAGGCAGAAATATAACTCCAACATAAACTATACCAAACATTAAGAATTATTCCAATGCATATTCATATGGATGTAAGGATATTCTGATCCGAGTGGGCTCCGTCAAAATAGCGAGAGGGCATTTTAAACCCAATCAATGGGAAATCAAAACGCGGAAAATAGAAGGGGCAACAAACGGAGGGTTAAATTCGTGTTATCGATTCGTTTTATGAGTCTTGCTGACGTTTCGTTTCGTTTCTTTACAAATATAAGACGGATCGAGATTTTTATTTCCTTTAAATGCGTCTTTCAATATATTGCGTCGTTAATGTACGATATAAAGCTATTACAAATTGTTTTTTTATGGCAAGGTATATAGGCATACATTTATTTCGTTTTGAATTTATTATAAGAACGTGTACAGATAAATTTTTGAAATATTTTTGTTGTTAAACAAAAATAATAGTAAAATACAAAAGTATTAGATCTGTGGTTTTATTTTGGTCTAGCTTTTCACTACTACTATATTGATACTACTGAGTTTTGGTTCAAAGTTATTCCTCAGGGATTTTTTGTAAAATTGGTTGGTACAATCAACGATGACGGCATTTACTTATCAACTTAGATTTTTCACGCCTTTGAATCTTTTTACACCACCCACCAATTCGCACTTGGCCAGCGCGGTGGACTATGGCCTAAACTCTCTCATTCCGAAAGAAGACCCGTGCCCAGCAGTGGGACAATAATTGGTTGACGACGAATCTTTACATTAAAAGACGGGAAGGTTATCTCACGATATTTACTTTGTTGTTACAGCAATTTATTCTATCAACTTATCTAAAAAATCAACATTATTGTTTATCAAATAAATTGAAGCACAAGAAATGATTACTGTAACATAATTAGATTTTCTCAGAACAACGTTACAAGAGAAAATATAAAATTCCAGTTAAAAGAGGAAAAATAAATTTTCCAGTTACAATAAGCTCGGTATTAGTTTCCAGAAACCGTCCAAGGCAGTCTGTTTGGACAGCCTTATCCGCTAGCCGATAAAGCCAAATCTCGATATTAGCAAGAAAGGCAATATTCCTGAAGTATTCATAAAATCTCTTAGTGAGAAAATTAGATTTAAAGTAATAATAATAATAATCTTTATTTTCTTTAGTCTTAAGTTACAATTATAAGGGGTCAGGAGCCACCTTTTCAGTAGTTATTAGCTAAATTTAACTAAAGATATGCGAATCCAATTAACAAAATATATAATTTAATCAATTTAACAATATTTATCTACTATTTTATTGTGTTTGTGTGTGTGAGAAAGTGAATGTGTGAGAAAAATAAATTAAATACTTAGGTTGTTTATCATAATAAAGAAGTAGCACGTGAATATTTAGTACATCTAAGTAAAAGACAATTGGTGTCTATTAACATTTGTAATCAATCTAAAATAGATAGATAGATATAGATTTGAATCTTACTAAAAGTAGCTTACATTTGGTGCTACCCTCTTACGACTAAGTTCGAACTCTTCGGAAATGTATATGTTCCATACATTTCCAAAGATTATTTCCGCTTCAATCTAGAACACGTTTCTCGTCAAATCATTAATGTCCCACTGATGGGCACGGATCTTCTCTCAGAATGAGAGAGTTATAGGCCATAGTCCACCGCGCTTGCCAACTTTTTTTTAGAACTCTCGGATGTGTAGGTTTTCTCACAATGTTTTCCTTCACCGAAAAGCAGTGATAATAAATTTCTAATACGTACATAATTTTAGAAAAATCAGTGGTGCATGCCTCGGACCTCCCGATCGAGCTCGATAGTTTCGAAAGCTATCACTGCTTTGCAGAACACGTTTAGTACTCCTGATATAAGTAGAATTGTGTTTGGGGATGGTGCCTGCAAATTGGAACTATTACCCATTGGATTTTACAACCAAAATGAGTCGTAGTAAGAAAAACCTTGACCAATAGTCAGAAATAAGGCACCATTAGCTAAACAAAAGCTACCTAATCCACTATCATCCATTAGGTACTTAGATACCTTTAGTTTACGTAACAGGACAATCATTAGTCACCTGCAGTTCAGTATTACCAAGATAAATGCTAAAACTAACGGTTGTAATGCTAGATTTACGTTAGTGACGTATTTTCTTGTAGGAGATAGTACTTAATGTAAACGTTAAATTGCATTGTTGCTTGTTACTTTTTATAAGATATATCTAATTCGCAAAGATTTTTTTTTTTATTTGACTGAAGTAGCAAACGAGCATGCAGTCCACCTGATGGTAAGTGGTCACTGCCGCTCATGGACATCTGTAATCAACTACATACAGAACATGGGTTCTATCTGAAGTCAAACATTGCTATTCCCGAGGACTATGATGGTCGCCACATGTAAAAGTGTGCCGGCAACCACACCCTTCTGTCGAAACGCAAGAAATGCTTCACGCGAGAAATCGGTGTGGCGGTGGTACTTCCCCGGTCGATCTACACTGGTTCTACCACTTTCAAAAATAATGTTAAATTAATACACTTCAAACGCAGCGAAAATATCAAAAACAGAAGCGCAAATAAAACAAAGTAACATCAGGGCCGTTCACCAAAACACCCTCATTCAAAGCCGGGAAAATCCGCCGACTTATCTTCAAACTGATCGCAAAACACGTTGAAAAACAGATACAATAAACAAGCTACGGGATATGTCCCCATACTCATTATTACGGTATTTTTTCGCATGCACACCCCAGATAAATCTTGAGGGGTGATGTAGGAGATAACGGACGCATTATCGAAATACCAATGTGAAAACTGAGTTAAATGGCAACTTATTAACTTTGATGAGGGTTACCGATATTGGAATGGTAATTTATATTTAATTCCCATAAATGATGTTGTACCTTTAAAATTTTTGTTTGTTATATTTTTGTGTTTCGGGTACAATAAAGATGTTTTGTATTGTATTGTATGACGTTGTAAGTTACCTATTACATTCTCAAAACTTGTTTCAGAAATGTGTAAATTATTTATATGTTACCGAATAAAATATATGGTTATGTGTACATAGGTGTCATAAAATATATGTATAATGATATTATTGTAATACATTGTTTCCATAGAATAAGGCTTAACGCATATAATATACAATTGATCAAATGCGTACTTTAGTTAAGTTGTGTGCATTTGCGGTTTTATGACGATAAAACAATTTAGGCCACTTTAATGCGCATAAAACCAATACTTTGTAGTTGCCTATTGACCAGTCGTCTGTAAATACTCGCGAATTGATTATTAATTGAATCAAATACACATTTAACTATTAATTGAAATTAGCTGATAACTATATAGTCTTTTTTGCATACATGTCTTCATGCTTTTAACGAACTAAGCAAATTTTATACACAGACATATGTGCCAGGTTCTATCGATTTGAGTTCACGTCATTCCTGAACTACAGCAGTATCTCTTGGGGTTACTAATCTATGCCATCCATAATTAATGTGAATAATAAACAAATAAATACACCTCTTACCATATGTAAATTATTTGCAGTAATGAATAGATATTGCCTTAACTGTGAAAAAAATAGCGTATAGATACAAAGATATACAATATTACAAGTACACTTATGTTCCCAAAGTATAGTAATTTTGCCAAACGATGCCTAATAGCCAATATCGATAAGCATTAATCATCTTCAGAAAAGGTTAGATTGGAAAAAATAAGATATTACTTTTCTAAATATAACGCTTATAAGTGCCTTATACACCCACTCATGTAATCAGATTTGCCGGTAACTCACGACCGCCATCACGAAATTATGATCTCGTTAAATAAACATATTGCGTACCGCGAATTCCTCATAAAATGGGGCATATTGGCCGATATTACTCTTCAGTTTCCTATATGGGTTTCCATTACTTCGGTACGGTAGTGGTTCTCAAACTTTACTGTCGCTGTTGGCTGTGAATATCGATTTCTCATTGTCAAACTATGCGCTCGGATGATCGGATTCCTTTTTTTATTAAATTATTTTATGATGTCACATTAGGACGCGAATTTCGAACTTCCACACCGTTAACACATATTGCATTTTTTTTAGTATCAACTAAAACATATATAAGCATAATTACTAGCTTTAATAGGTAAAAATTGCACGAGAAAACGCTAAAGATTTGCAATATTGTTTATTACAGTGTTATAATATACTTTACGCATGAAATGAATCCAATCTTTAGTGCTAAAACAGCGATGTATTGACTACTTACGACGTATGAATAATTTCCAAGAAGGTAAAAGTTTGATAGCATTGTATAATAACACTAGTAGATTAAGCATTTATTGACCCATCTTTAATTGTAAAATCAATAAAATAAACTCAATTACAACAAATTCACAATTAGAATTATTTAAACTTCGATTTAGAGCCACTGGACAATAGGTTCGGATCGCTTCAATATTTCTTGCAGCGTCTTTATTGAAATTCTACAGCCTCGCGACAGTTCCGATCACTCGGTCGGAATGCGAAACTACTTACCGAACAATCGATTTCGGTTGTTTAATGTGTTCTTATAAGAATTCATTTGATGTTTATAGTTTCTGTTTAACGTCCGTAAGAATCCCAAAATAAATTCTAATTATGAAACATTTGTCAAAAATTTAACATATTCGTTTTAATACTAGTTATTAAGTAACTATTCGAAATTAATTATCACTGCATACGGCGAAGGAAAACATCGTGAGGAAACCTGTGTAGGTTTCCTCACGATAGTTCTTAAAAAAAAAAGTTCTCGGAGGTGTGTGAAGTCCACCAATTCGCACTTGGCCAGCGCGATGGGCTATGGCCTAAAACTCTCTCATTCCGAGAGAAGACCCGTGCCCAGCAGTGGGACAATAATAGGTTGACGATATAAGTGTGTCGCAGTCAATTACTTAAATAGAGCTATGATGAAAAGCGTAGCCTTTAGTAAATAGTCTACATAAAACAAAACAGTAGTATTGCTCATTAATAACTACCGGTGACGTAAACTGATTTGTATGGGAGAAGCTGTTCTTAAAAAACATAATACTTAGAGCTATGGTTTCATAGCTCTACATATTAAGTTCTAACAAGATACCTAAAGCTGTTGTACTGATCTTGTTGAAACTTTAACATTGTTTCAATGAATAAGTGAGGAGAACTTACTTCATTTTGCGACATTTTCAACATTAACTCAACATCATCTTTTGTACGTCTCTCATACAGAGTTATAGCGCTATCGCATTGCTGAGTCTCCTATAATGATGATAAGTTTTGTACTGGAGATACATCAGTAATGTACGTTAGATATATTATATTCTCTTTATATGGACGTCATAATAATAACTACAAATTTAAGAGCAATACAACACTACGTTACATATTGATTCAAGACTATGATTTTTGGCATAAGCTCAAAGAGGTGTCCTTGAGGGAGACAAAACAGATAACTTACTAAGTTATGTAACTACAAAAATCATATATTCACACTTGTATACAATACAACACGTAGTTGGCATCTAAACAGCTTTTAAACAAAGAGATATGATACTACACGATTCTACATGTCCAGATAAAATATGAATAAGGTTCCAGAGAAAGGAAACTAGCAAAACGACCTAGTGAAATATTTTACATACTCGTGCACCTTTATCTTTCTGTAAGATCAGCTATATTGTTCTTAAGTTAAGACTATTTTTTTTTATTTAACTGAAGTAGCAAACGAGCATGCAGTCCACCTGATGGTAAGTGGTTACTGCCGCTCATGGATATCTGTTATCAACTACACGTAGAACATGGGTTCCATCTGAAGTCAATCACAGATGCGTTGCTACTCCCGAGACTATGATGGTCGCCTCATGTGAAAGTGTACCGGCAACCAAACACTTCTATCGAACGCTAGAAATTGGTGTGGCGATGGTACTTGCCCGGACGAACTACACTAGTACACCACCTTGACCAACTACTGCTTTGATTCTTTGATTAACCTTATAGAAAAACCTTAGAGACAAAAAAAATATGCATTGTATAAATCGGCACAGTTGGAATACTCACGTGGGTTGACCGTAAAGGTACTGCCGCCTTACTGCTAGCATAAAGCAGTACTTGCCTATTGACGGATTTGAAACATTTATCTCATCCCTCTTAGGGGCCATCCAATAATCACGTGATGTATTTTTTTGGCATTTTTTGACCCCCCCTTCCCCTTGGAGATACGTTGTGAGGTTTGAGACTACCCCTTCCCCCTCCTCCTATATCATGTGTATTTTGTCGTACCTGCAAAGAATCTATTTTTTATTTATAAAAAAATACTGGTATAAGTATCATCTAATTTTATTTTATATATTGTACGCGTTTGACTAAAAATAAATACATGTAACGCCGCTTTTCGGTTGAGTACTTCGCGCCTGCCGAAAAAATAAGTACAAGAGATATATTATTTTAGTCCCCCCCCCCTCCCCCCTTGTGATATTTCGTGATTTTTTATGAACCCCTCCCCACCCTTTCAAGCCTCACATGATTAATGGACAGTGGCAACGGTAATATACAATAATGTAGAATACTTGCTTACTAATTCTATGTTAATAACCTCATTCCTTTAGGAAGTTGGTTAAAATATTTCTGTTGAACACACGATGTTATATTCTTTGAATCATAGAACCAATCTATTAACACTTAAACTTTCCCCTTCCTCCGTACAAGCATTACAATAGTCTTAATATCCACTTCGACTAACTTGAAGGTACAAGTCCCTAGAGAGGTCTCGCCTTCGCTCTCTGCCTGGACCCCTATGGTACATATTGAAATTCTGTGACGCGTGCCTGAGCCCTTGTCAATCCAAACACCGATACCCTGGTAAGTACTATGAATATAAGAAGAGAATTTGTCATCAGCTTAATGATTGTTAGCGGCTTGTGTGATTGATGTTTAGCGTATCCAAATAGTACCTATATGAATATTACTGTGTAGGTATACTCCTTTTTTTAATATTTATTTTAATTGTTCATTGCACATAAATGGTCTTCCTAACTTTATGTGCGAAAATTTTCATATAAAAACGGTTAGAACCGATTGTACAACACGATAACACAACTCTGGAGCTGTTGGCAGATTATTGTTACCGGCTGATAGACGGTTAAAGTATAAACTGTTACATATAAAGAGGAGAGGTCTATTGCCGAACTAAAATGACGTGCATCTTCATTAATTTAAACAAAATAACAGCAATATTGGCAGTTTATGATTAAATAAATGGCGCTTGAGTAAAAAATGTTGTCCACGTTTTTAAGATAGATAGCTCCCCATCATATTAACATTCTATGGAGCGCGGTGGAAATTGACAAGGATCAATTTAAACGATATCTTGACAACGTTTGGATGAAGAATTTCATAAACAACGAAGCTTTGTTGTCTAAGAATCTGAGCTTGGATCGTACTGTTGGAAATATTATTGGAAATCTTATCGGAATTTCAGTTAACGGAATCGAGTATGATAGGACTACACTTTGACCCATATTTTCATAGAAAAATAAAAAGGATGCAATGATATTGTGAAAATATCTACAAGCCTGAGCTATTCACAATTTTCTTAAAAATGTCAGATATTATTAGATTGTCTTTGTATTTGCTCTGCGTAAACACAAAGTATCACACTAAACTTTTCCATTCATAGATAAGACTCGTCACCAACAATGGAACCTACTCTGTATAAAATTTGTAATACCCGTACATGAAATTATTTAGCCGAATCTAGATTAATTTATTCCTCCTTATTCTTAACGATATTTACTTTGTTTAGAACAACAACCTATACAACCTATACAGCACACTTGTTAAAATCTCCCGGAAACCTCTACAATCAACTAAAGAATTGTATTAAGAAGATACGTACAGTACAATAACAGCTAAAATTATAATTAACTCCTTAGAAATTAAAGTAAAATTCTAAAATGTTACGTACGTGTCAACCTATGACAAAAAGATCCCTACATTAGGGCGAGAAAAATACCGCCCTACGTAGGGCTTCAATTTCAAATTAAAGCTCCTATTCGTCACAGTGACATGTGCCACTTGGAACCAATCACAGGAATTCTCGCAGTGACAATGACATTTGGAGGAAAACTCTAAGCTTAAAGGTAGGAATAAAAATCCTTTTTATTTTTATACTAAATTGCCCTCACGAATTCGTGTGTGAATAATACGCAGACATCTAACTGCGAGTAGATACAGTAGGTACTCGTATATAGGCAGCTTGTGATACCATGATCTACGAATTTCGTTGACAATTCGTTGAAAATTTTCAGAACCAAGTTTCTAGTCACTTGCTTTAGCTTCATATATCTATGAATTTATTACTAGAAGCCAGGTATCTAAATAGTATTCGTGATACACAAATATTCCGGAATAATACATAAATTGATGCTACATTAATGTGAAAGTTTATATTAATACTATGTGAATATAAACATTGGATTCCTAATTTGTATTTTTTTATAAATTTAAAAAACCCAGATGTAAAATTTGTATTTTTCAATAATTCAATAATTCATAAAATGTGTATTTTTCACAAATTCAATTAAGCGCTAATTTCCTTTTCGTTAATACATTTTCTGAGTTTGTATTACCTATTTTATAGCGGTTGTAGAAACTCAACGCATTTCTTCTACGAGCACATTAAATTTTAATATCACCATTAAGTAGTTTAACCCTCTTAGTGGACCGGAGGTTAGTCTCTTAACACCCTCTCTGCTCGGTCTAAGTCTCAACGACCCTTAGCAATGCCTACTTAGGTCTCTGACTACAGTATTATCGACTGAAACAAGTAGTAAATCAGGCGATACAAACGTAAAGAGATTAGTTCGACTTCTTGGGATTAGAATTTGATAAGAAACAAAAGGTACAAACAATAATTATAAATTAACAAAATTGTGTTCATATTTTTATTCCTTGCAAATATTTCAAGTTCATAAAATATAAGAAAAAAATAATCATATAAATATAGTATATGTACAAGGAAATAAGAAATATATGGATTAAAGAGGAATAATTTTAACTTCTTAATAAATAATCACCTTGTAGAATTGTGTTTGTTTGTCTAAGTGTTATTATTTAAACCACAGTTATACAAAATATTTTAATAAAATGAGATCATAGTAGTCAAAGGCGATAGTTGTTAGAAAATAATAATCAAAATCACTTTTCCATCTCCCTTCTAAGCAAATAATCATCTTGTGAAACAGCGTTTGTTCTTCTAATTATCATCATTTAGATCACAGTTATACAAAATATTATAATAAATTAAAATGTTAGTAGTCAAAAGCGATAGCTGCTGGAAAATAATAATCAAAATCACTTTTCCATCTCCCTTTCCGGGTATAAATTAAATCAAACTCATTGTAATCCGTATCGTTATCGCTTCAGACAATTAAAAGTAAAGAAATAATTGCCATTTCGAAGCGTACCCTTGTCTTTCCTGAACCCGAAGTTTAATTTGATTTTATATAAGAGATTTGTTTGACAGCCAACGAGCAGCTAATGACGAAGTAAAGCGACAATAAAATATCTAAATAAACTATTTATATCATACATGTGTCATCAAATGAGTCTTTTAATTGGGACAGACATCAAACGAATTTAATCAAACCTGATTAAAGCAAAAAATACCCTTCCAGCATTATCCTGCAGGGATATCCCTAATTGAAATAGATAGATCAGTTGCCTATATTTAATATATTCTTTTTTTTTAATTAAATTTAAATTTTGTTTTTTTGCCAACAAAAACTCAGTTTAGTTTGACAAACCGCATGGCGGTCACCATACCAGTCTGAATCACAGTGTTCTAGGCACGCTCATCAGACAAGCAGATATACCCATAAATTTATATATCTATTATATTCTGAATGTTTATATATTCATCTTTGTGTCAATGGCACTTATGCGAAAAAAAAGGTGAAATCATGACAGTACAAATCATCTAAACATTTTTCGCTTAGCTTTCTTTAGCTCAGTCACTCTTTCGCAATATGACAGGTTGCAAAGGAACTTATTAATCGAAGTTTTAAAACATGTCCCGGATAAGCGGGTCACTGGATTTCACGGACCAATGAGCCAGGCTAAGGCACGTGGAAAAGCTATTAACAAGATATGTTATATTAAAAAGCATATCGATTTTTTCTATCAGGTATTCTGTAAATTAATAATGCTAAGTACATTTGATAAGGTATTTATGTAAACTATAATAATCAATCCTATACCAGAACCAATTAAGTATTATTTTCTATGCAAATATATCACAAGTAAGTCAGTAACCACAAATTTGGCAATAGTTGGCTTTGCTACTGTAATTTGTAAGTACCTACTGGCAGTTTTTTAGTCAACTCTTGAAACTTACAAAGACTTAAAGATTGATTGAACTTACTGCGTCTCTAGTTTTTTGAAAAAATGTTTGCTACGTTATATTTTATTCATCAAAATAACTTCATCAAGTTATGTATGCGGAGATTATGTGCTCAAGCACACTTCCTAGCTATTTTTACAACGATCACATTTCTATGGATTCAAAGCATATTTCTACAAGGCTACTTACATAACCCTTGAAGTTGTTATGAAACTTGTCATCCGATTTACAAGAAAACTTGTATAGGGTTAAATATAAAAACAAAAGACGTCGTTACCACAAATCGGATTTTGGATCCAAGTAGGTACCAATTTATTGTAAAGTACGTCGTAAAAGTTTATTTATTTATTTAAAATTTGTTATACCATAACAAAATTAGCACACGTTTTCAAGAACAAACTGGAACCAAAATGTCCGTACTGGATTATTCTGGAACTAAATTGACTGCTATTGGTAGGACATTACTTAAAGTTTAGGGAATAATAAAAGGATTTGACACCAAAAAATGTAGAATTCTCGACTGATTCCTAAATGAAAACTACAACTATAATTGCAACAAAACAAAATATGATGAAAACCAGGCAGCATATTTTCACCGAAATGGGTCGATAGAGCGGTCATTATTCCGATATTCTACTGAAAACGTTTCTGGTTCTAAGCACATGAAAGGATATATCTAAATGCTAAGACTAGATGTATTTAGTCTGGTTATTAGTAGGTATAGTTTTATTCTTATGACAACAACAATTGAAGGAATCCTAATGAGAGTTTTTAAATATAAAAGCATTACTTTTATCTAAATATTTCTTCTTAAAATATTTATAATAACATTGCACAAATACTTTGTATCTGATATGTAATATTTCAAAGTATATAATACAAAGCCACATCAGACGCTTCTGAAACATAGTTAACAAGTTTGGGCTGGATGTTCACGGAAACCGCAGACTAACTTTGTGAAGCGGACCGACCGACATGCGATTCGTTTGAACTTGATATAAAAGGTAACAATAAAAATACAATACGAAATACAAAGTATACTGATCACTTAGCTATTTATATTATTAACGGGAAAGAAGGAAAAGTGAAAATTAAATCTGAAAAAAAGAATCATTTACGTTACGGAATTTCTTGATTCGGTCGCGGAGCTCAAAGCCCGCGATAAAAGCTTTGCAATAGCTTAAACTAGCGTTTTAAGCTATTGCAAACATAGCTCCTTATATATTAATTGGTCTGAGACTAGACCAAATCAGTCGAATACAGAATGTGTGAAACAAATATATATAAGTCGGTTTTAATACCTACTTACATTACGTATACGTTACGTATAATGCAACTCTTTCAAAAATAAAAATACCTTTTAAGATTGGTATTTAACTGAAACGGCAGCTAATATTGATAACATTACACAAACATAAGTACTTTACGCTCACATAACTCATGGGATAGCTTTGTTTACTTACTAATTGGATGCAGAACATTAATATCCCATTCGAGGTAAATCCCTAGAGATTGTATTATTTTTTAGCAACCGACGATGTTGCACAATCCACATCTATGTATTAGAATTCCGTTTCTATATTCATTTGGAACCTGATTGACTGATGATTTTAAACGTTTCAAAGCATTTAAAAGAGTATTTATTTTTGTTCCCCAATATAAAAAAGTTTATTTTCTTTTACTTTTTTTTATTAAAAAAGAAAAACAAATGACTATTACAAAATAACTATTACAAATGCTAGAATATTCGATAAGAAAAGGGCATATTTCTAGTATTCGGAGGAAAAGTATGGCATTTTAAATGAATCTTTGTTCTCAATCAATCCACAAACAAATAATAATATACTTAAGATATATTATTATTTGTTTGTGGATCGACTTACTCATTACTTAAGAGAATCTTATAACTCTGCTTCTGCACTGCAAACATCATTTAGATGCACTATACACTTGCTTTACGTTTGTGCTAATTAAGTTTCCTAAGACGCCATGCACAAACTACTTGACATAGGTAATAGACGTTAGTTTCCTGGAGTTACGAAATGGGAACCTGGATTGGACATTGTAGCTCAATTATGTTTAGTATACCTACTATGTACTATTCTTGTCACTCTATATCAAAGATACCTGCGTACAAAGACTGTCAAAACAATTCAATTAGTTGCAAGTTAGAAATCACAGTGAGGTGGAGTTTATAACTTAGAATCAGAGGTTTAAAGCACTTTATCTTACTTATTACACGCGGGTGACGGGTCACTTACTTGGCTTTTATATATATATATATATATATACCATACTATAAATTATATATAATCAAATATTATAATTAAATATAATATAAACCTCTGATCTAAGGACGGCAACGATCACATCAGGTGGGCTGCAGTCGTCTTCTATTTTAAAATAAGTGTTTCCCTGTTACATAATTTGTTATACTACTTTTCAACATCAAAACAATAAAGGTAACTGCATGATTTGCATAAAGAAATTTATATCATAAAACCTCTAAGAAACGTTATTACCTCCCAATTAATGTTTGACTTTAATCATTAAAAAAGCTCGGCTACGACTCAAGCTAGCTTTATACAAAGCTCTATGTGGGTACTTTCTAGTACGAGAACATACTAGAACTTTAGCAATAACCACACCGACCGCAGCTTTCACTACGTTCTATTGTACAAAGTAATTTATAACGTAATAAGTCCCGCGAAAATACAGTCAAGAATAGAATACTTGACATAGTCTACTTTGCATTTTTTACAAAAGTACAGTACGTACAAGAGATCTGAAAACATGGCATTGAAATTGTATGCAGCTACTACTGGTTTAAAAATTCGATGCATTAAAAACGAAAACTACCATCGAATGAATGCTATCGTGTGGATATTTGCTGATAATTACTTAGAGTTTTTATGTGTTAGTTTAAATATAATATACATTCGTTTAAATATGAATTTTCATAGACGAGCCAGGTTTTAATCATTTTAAAGGGTTGAATAGAATTTTGTACTAACAATAATACTTAAAATATATTTTTACTAAATTTATATGAGTCCTGAGGACTGGCAATGCCTGAGTGTTTTATTCTGTGTGACGTTGTTTACAGATGTCTCTGGGCAGCACTAACCACTTACCATCTGGTAAACTGCTTAATGCATACTTTTATGAATATAAAAGTAGAGAAATGAATATTTCTTTAATTTTATAAAAACGAGCGCCTCATAAAATATCACGAGAAATACTCTTAAGCCGAATTATTGCTTGTAGCTAGAACGCCTTATATGTAGTTATGTAAACGGAGATATGGGATGCCCTGGCTCAAACCCCATCACCCCCTACATTTGGGCTTGAATACATAACATTGCAACATTTCATTCAAATACGTGTAATTTGAACTGATGATAAGTAATATGCCGACGTGTAAGAATATTTCTATAACTTTCAAAAGGTATAAAATAAATTTAAAGAAAATCAAAATTAAAAAAGGGATATTCTGCCACCGTAAATTATATGCACTCCGAATAAATAAGCCCGTTCATTAAAGCAAGCATAAGCGACATATCTACTCAGTAGGTAAGTAGACAAGTTTGTTACTTGTGACCGAAGTTACATCAGCCCTAGTTTCAGTTACTGGCAAATACGCTGAAATGTATTTACTAAATGTATTACATTTAATTCTATAAGACAAAAACAATAGTAGGTACTGCTTTGGTATAATTATTTTAAACAGAAAACATTTATACAGAATAATGCGATGTCTTAAAAATCTTTAAATATAACTTTAAAAGCAATTTTGTCTTTATCACTTTAATATTTAAATTAAACTCGTGAAATACATATCTACAAAAAGCATTTTAGTGGGGTGAAATGCTAAGAAAACAATCGTCGTCTTTTACCATGTAATGTGAAATTGCTAAGACATAACTGGCAGGTGCTAAAGTTAACATACCTCGAATTCATAAAACATTATTTCTGTGCTATAAAATAATGTTAAATGAAAATATAATTGTGATAAAACGCACAGATTTTAAGAAATCGGGACCCAATTTAAGCCTAAAAATATGTTCGTTAACAACATTAAAGATAGATAAGATAAATACTATGTATGGGCATGTAAGCACGTGATATTGCTCTACAATTATCACAGGCGTAGTTAAGTAAAACGATTTATAAATGTATAAAATATAAAGTATATTTAATTATTTCAACTTTAATTACTCACCCTATTTTGGTAAAATAACAAATTACAGTACCTGAAACATAAAAATAAAAACAATTCAATTATTACAAATAGCAGCATCAAATTTGTATTCCGATTTCCATAACATACGTAACAGTGACGGTAGTTGCATTTACAATATCAACCGAAAGCAGAGTTTTCATTTAAGAAATCACTGTAACACATTAAAAAGCTAATCTCTAAGGAAATTATGTTTTTTTTTAAAATTTGACTGAAGTAGCAAACGAGCATGACGGTAAGTGGTCACTGCCGCCCATGGACATCTGTAATCAACTTCATATAGAACATGGGTTCCATCTGAAGTCAATCACAGATGCGTTGCTACTCCCGAGGACTATGATGGTCGCCTCAATGTGAAAGAGTGCTGGCAACCACACCCTTCTATCGAAACGTAAGAAATGCTTCACGCTAGAAATAGGTGTGGCGGTGGTACTTCCCCGGTCGAACTACACTGGTTCTACCACCTTAAATGGTTTTGTTATGTTAGACATTAACAAATCAAAATTTTTATCACGCAGTATACATACCTTAAAATCAAGTGCTCAAAATTGCACAATCGACAAACATTAAAACAATTTTATGACAAAGTTCACGAATTAAAATTCACGGCCAAGAGAAATATAAGAACAAGACGTTTAAAACTTAAATGAATTTTAAAGAGTAAGGCGGACCAACACAAATTAGTGTTACCATTCAGAAAAACCCTTGAAACGCGATCCAGGATTGCCCCCTAGGGAAATTATGGACTTAACACCTGACGAGGCTCAAATTTTAATGCTAGCACCCCAACACCCCCTTTTGTACAAGCTCCCGAATAAATTAACACGTTTCTGTTCGTGTAGGCGGGACATGTCCTGATTTTTTGGGAAATGTTCTGATGTCGCATTGTAAAAAGTTTTCGGAACACAATTCCGGTTACAAAAAAAAATTGTTATCTTTATTGTTTGTATTTAAAATTCAAATTTCTGCAGTAACATGAAATACATGTAGTATTTCATGTTACTGCAGACATATAACAAATAGTTTGTAATACTAAACTTAGCCTTTTTGTGCCTGCCGGCCTTAAGCTTGGATTTATTGTTTTTTTTTTAGTAAATGTAAGTAGATACTTCAATTGTAGCCACTCGACAAAGGCGTCTGTATAAGTAGTTATGCTTTACTCGCATAATTTGATCTAGACTAAAGATTATTTATTTTAATATTTAAACTGTAAAATGAACTAATGAGAATGCCAAATTAGATTTAACATAACGTATATTAAGCACATGCGAGTATCTATTAAAATACGGTAGGCCACGTCATTAAACCAAAACACAAATTAGCAGGCTCTGCTACTTTAAAGAAAGTATTGGACGTGGCGGAGCGGTTACCATACCGGTCTTACGTGCAATGGGTTCTGGGTTCGATTCCCGGCCAGACAGTTATCTGAATGATGAGTTTAAATTCATGTTCTGGGTCTGGGTGTTTGTGTATTTTTCTTATGTGTGTCAATGGTACCCACGATACAGGAGAAAATCTTAGTGTGGGGCTGTGAGTGTAGAAAGCGTGTGTTTTTTTTTTGCGAAAGACAATCTATATGAAAAAGATAGTACACTTTTCAAAACTCAAACGATCCACACTTTTATTGTAATCTCATGCACGCTCAGCTATCTAGACTAGCTTTCTCGAGCACTAACCCAAAACCTCTCCGAACAAGAGGCTACCAGCAACTTCATCCATTTGAGCCTAATGAATGCGGGCCGAAATGGGCTGAAGCTCATTATCCGACGTCTCACCTCAATATACAAATGAGACCGAAGACCAAGAATCTTCGTAGGAACGTTTAAGTTTCCGTGTAAATGGCACTTGTCTTATCCGGTCCTCTTTATTACTCTAGCAAATGATCCGTGAACGTCGTGTCAGCGGCGAAAGCCAGCTTAGATAAAGTAGTTTCACATAACCTACTAAGATAGGAACAAGACACCCATTTATTGCGTTACTTTTGTGCTCAATTCGTTTAAAGTTCCACAAACGAAATTGTAAATGGTACACATCTTAATAGAACATAATTTCTGACTTGAATTTTGAATATCTGCCAAAATAAAACGTCTTACGTATTACGTAAGTAAATTAAATTACGGAAATATTCGTAATACATAACGTAGCTATAAAGAGTAGGTTTTCAGATTATCAAATTACTGTAGGTATAAGAACGGAACTTTCATAGCTAATAAAAAATAATTACACCTAAAACATCTGATTTTGTTCGCTTATATTAAATCCCGTTGACTAAATCTACATAACTTATGTAAATAAAAATATTTCATAAAATTTAAAAGTGCAAAGGAATTTTAATATGCATATTTTCCTTTAAAACACTAATTAAAAAAGTAGTTTTTTTACCGAATCCCTGCTTAAGTTATGGGTCTATTATGGTTTATTTATAATGCACATTAAAGTCCACAACAACCTATTATGTTGTATTTCCTTGAGTTTAACAGTATTATTTGTATAATTTAAATACTATTTAACAAGACGTTTAATTTTATGGGCACATCAATTTAAACTCGTATGTTTTTTCCTAATGTATCCTAGATATCGAATTACTGTTGAATTTATAACAAGACATTTTGCATAGAATATAGAATTGTTTCAAATCAGCAAAGCTCACGTGCTAATTTTACATTTTAAGCGAGACGTAAATTGGCAAGTAGAGACGAATGAACTGGGACCGACCGTAGTGAAAATTCCAGACTCAGATTTAACTTCGCAGTTAATCTTGTTAGAGAACCAAAAATATATTAAGCTTATATTTGGAAGTGTCTACGTGTAAATTAGTTAATCTTAGGTTTTAATTTCATGTAATTGACGAAAGATACAAGATACGAGTAGGCATTGACGGCTGCTGAGAGTCCGAATTTGATTGCCATTCAAGCATTATTTTGTTAAACACTAAACAATAGGATTCGAATTGATTATTTACAATCATCAATTAGGATTTTCCAACTATTTAGTTCTTTGTATCATTATTTTAATAGACATAACAAAACATAACGTAAACACGCCAACTCAAAACGTAAATTTAAGTTCAGCCAGGATCGAGGCGATCGACCCGGGTTTAATGTCGATGATCATATCAGTATGCTACGACAAACATCTCTGTATTTTAATATGTATAGAAAACTTTGTAGCCGCCATATAACATAACCTACAGTTGGAACACAATGTTCGAACAAAAAGAACTACTTGAGGCATCGAGAAATAGTGGCCCTGTGTCGATTGGCACTTGAATCAACAGAAACCACAACTGTGATGCTGATTTTGCATTTCACAGTGAGAGCCACTCTTCAATTGATTGGCTAAAGCTTATTAGCGGTGTATTTGAGTATGAATCTAATCATCTATTATACCTTATTCGTGAAGATAGAAGTGAAGTGTCTATAGGTATTTGGTTAATTGGTTGCGCTAGCTATGTTAAAATTGATCTGGAAAAAAATGTGAAAAGAATAACATAATTCTTGCGTTAAATATTGTATTTACATCTATAAAAATTATAGCTCCTATAAATGTACATTAAATTATTGAAAATTGTATCTAAATGGTAATAGATAGAAACATCTATTTAGGTATTTTATTTCTTCCATTTTTTAATATAAAGGAGTAGTAAACGAGCATGCAGTCCACCTGATGGTAAGTGGTCACTACCGCCCATGGACATAAGCAACTTTATATAGAACATAGGTTTTATCTGAAGTCAATCACAGATGCGTTGCTACTCCCGAGGCCTAGGATGGTCGCTACATATAAAGTGTGCCGGCAACCAAACCTTTCCATTGAAACGCATGGAATACTTTACGTTAGAAATATGTGTGGCGATAGTACCTCCACGGTCGAACTACACACGTTCTGCCACCTTTTACCTTTTTATTTTATTTATTTTGAAGTGACTTAGAAGCATACTGATTCTGCATAGAAACGACTCTAAATAGGTTGGGATACCTGGGATCAAACAGTTCCTAAAAGATAATTGATATATAGTAAACAATTGTGTAGGGGTGGTATCACCAGAGTTGACGTCAACCGACGATGGATCTTTTGTGAATTTAGAAAGCTAAACATAACCTACACATTTTTATTTAATTTGTCCTTACAATTCAAATATTTGAGACCTTTCTACGAAAATAAATTACAGACGTAAGAATATCTCATTTAACATGATTTACAAGACATTTCCAGAAGTCGCAGGCTCATTATTATTGTAGCTACTTATACTCGTACGTCTATAAAAAGATACACAAAGAAAATGACTGTATTTTACAGACGTTTTCTTAGCAAACAGCCCGCAACTCGAGAATTCTATTTACATTATAAATGTTTCATTGTAGAGAATTTCACGACTTGACAACATTACATTGAGATTCCACACAACGCCTGCGCTTTTATATATGGAAATAAAACCGCAATTTATTCATAAAACCCCAATTTTTTCTACAGGCGCTTTTTCATTTAGATGTTTTATGCCGACAACTCGAGGTCGACATACGTAATAAATAGCAAGATTTCTACTTTTACCACGCTTTTTAATTACACGTATAACGAACAAATTTATTAGACTTATGTGCCAAAGGGACTGAATATTATAATTTAGCATTTCAACCGAAAAAGTAAGTTTGCTCAACTTGCTTGCTTGCTGTCAAAACTCAAAAACATTATTATGTAAATTGCTTAGAATATCCTAGAACAGAATTGAATCATTTTTTCAGAATTTTGCGAGCGCTTTTACATATTTGTTTGAGGGAAGAAAAATCATCCTACGGTCCATTTATTACTGTAATCATGTTCATGTGAGCCAGAACCCTTATCCAGTCTGAACAGAGGCGCTTAGCTTCGTTACAAATTGCTGTAGGCCAGAGCGACGGGTCTCATCGACTGTAGTGATTCCAAAATTGTATGCATGAGCAGGACATTCCGTATTTTCTTATTTCTTATTCAATAACAGCGGTTTTTAAATATAATTTACGCATAATTTAATTTCTTTTGACATATAACAAAGGTCCCAGAATTTAAATTACGTTTTTTAAAAATGTTAACGAGGCATCTTATAATTTGTAACTGAAGGGGATTCTATCATATTTTCATTATCAACTTATATGTTCTTTTGGCTTATGAAACGAATGTTACACTGAAAGTGAAAATATTAGCTTCGTAATTTATACGTATATTTTTTTCTATTGCAGCAGACGAACATCAAAAAGAAATTCATATTTAAGAGGGGCTTTATATAAAGTCAATCACAGATGCGTTATTACTCCCGGGAACTAAGATGGTCGCCTAGTAGAAAAGTAAGAAATGCTTCACGATAGAAATAAGTGGAACTCAGACTTGATGTACCTATAATAGAACACAAATTTTAAATCGTATTCCGCTTCAAATAATAGCTTAAACATTTCTTGTATATTATAACCTAGGTATTTTGTACCGAATTTTCGGGTAGAATATATGGTGACACTAGCCGTCACGTCCCACGGATTCAAGTTGACGCAACTATCTGAATATTTACGAACTTGCTAAAGGACCTTTGGTTTTAGATGCGCTCGTTAGACAGCTCGTCCTATTTACAGAGAGTTATACAGTTTTTAAACTATTTTACAAGTTTATCTCAATTCTTTTGATTAGTGTATTTCTTTCTACATAGTTCGACACGTAAACTTTAGATTTTACTTAAAGTTTAGAGTTTCAACAATATATTTTAACAAATGTACAAAAAAATGGTTTGGGTTAGTGTTGTTAAAATTAAAATCTGATAGGTACATATTATACATGCTATAACTAAGAGCTACGAAATTAAAACGTTGCGAAGCTAAAACTTTAGGTATACGGAATCGTAATCACGTTTGTTTAACTCAGTTAATTTTATCGTTCTAGATATTCTTTCACTTACTGTTTATTTTTTCCTTATTCATTCAATTTCTTGAGGCAAATTAAATATTACGAGGCACATAGAATCTGTGATACCTCAGTAAGTTTTACGTAAGATAAAACGAGTTAGAAATTATAGTATTTTCTATAACAGACATAGTATTCCACCTGAGGTGTAGCTGGTAACTACTATCTGAAAGTGGCTGAGATGTAAGCGGCAATTGCTGCTCATGGACACCTGTAAACATCTCGAAATGGAGTCATAGGTATCTCCAGGATAAACCATAAAGAGGTCTACCACCGTCAGAAATAGTTGAGACGGTTGTTCTTTCAGATAGTAGTGTGCAGAATCACCATTAAATCGGGGCATAATAGCTCATATGATTTAGAAATATCCATTTAAACTATGTACAATAGTTCTATCACAACCCATTAAATATGACATAAAATTATTATGATAACATCATTTTCCCGTTAAAAACCGAAAATCCCGATATAATATTAATAATACTTGTAACACTAAAATAAATCAACACGATAACGCGGGTGTCGTCAATAATGGCTCGACTACAAAATATTTATTAATATTTATTAAAATATGAACAACTATATGATTTATTTTCGGCACTCCTACATTTTTGCTTGAAATTTTCCCGTAACGGAATCTTGGGCCATAATAAATATTTATCTCTAACCATCTAAAACCTAATTGGTTATTAATATTTAAGACTGCCCAAAGTATAACGATTGATTGTGATGTTAATATTCCAAAGTTATTGCAGGTCACACATTTTTGTTTTATGGGATAATTTCCGTCATTCTTATTATAAAAAATATCCAATAAGCAAAAAGTCAACGACTGATGAAATGAATGAAGCAAATATGTTTTAAAATTTAAAAAAATGCATATAAACAGCTTTCTGTGCTAACAGCAGATATTATAGATTTTTATACAGTTGCTTCTTATTAACGGAACGTTAAGATTTTTATTATCATTTAAAAATCTTGTCAACATGAAACCACTGTTTAAAATAAGATCGTCTTTTTATTTAACAAGATAAAGAAATAAAAGTATTTTAATAAAAGTATTTTATTTCTTTACACTATGGTTTATGAAATATTGAAAATATTATCGTTATCCTCAGGCAATTATTACTTGTACACTCATTGTTAAAGTTCCTAGGACATAACAAGGCACGATCTCCTTGAAACGTAATGTAATATCATTATTTACCTTCATACAATAATATCGTTACTACAGCAAAAATGAGACTTTCTACTTTTGTAGCGTAAACATCAAGGAATTGAAATACCAGCAATGAAAAGCAAAATCGAAGGTGGGTAGTCTATGCAATGAAATTAGAGGTACTTTTGCGAGGAGAATACATTTGCGAGTTTATTTTGTCCGTTTACGTGATAAAGAATGTGCATAAAATATACGAGTGAAATAACTATTAAATGAATTTTGAATGTGGTAAAACGAGCATCGTTCGACCGGGGAGGTACCAACGCACAGCTATTTCTAGCGTGCAGCGGTTCCTGTGTTTTGCTGAAAGGGCTGCTTGGGGTGGTCGAGTACAACTCATTATTGTCCCACTGCTGGGCATGGGTCTTTTCTCAGAATGAGAGAGTTTTAGGCCATAGTCCACCGCGCTGGCCAAGTACGAATTGGTGGACTGCCTCCGAGTACTTTTTATATTATTTTTAAAAAGCTCTCGAGTGTGTAGGTTTCCTCACGACGTTTTTGTTCACTGAAAAGCAGTGATAATTAATTTCTAATACGCACATAATTTTAGAAAAAACAGTGGCGCGCCCCTGGGTTTGAACCTCGGACCTTCCGATTAAGAGGGCAAGTTTCAACCATTAGGCTATCACTGCTCTAGCTTGGGGTGATTGCAAGCTCAATTTTATATGAGGCAACCATCTTAGCCCTCGGGAATAGAAACGCATCTGAGATTGACTTTAGATAACGCCTTTTCTGTAAGAAGTTATATATAGTTGCCCATGGACGACAATAGCGTTTTACCATCAAGTGTATGCATGCTAGTTTGCTACTTATATATTATATAAAAGAGTATTTGTATCACGTTCAAGCACCGATAAAACCGCTCGAAGAGTAGCACGTGCCATTAGTGAGGGCACGTGTCGTTTCCCATTGCGGCAGCCAATGCAGAAGATGCCACACTCAGCGTGGCGCTAATATGCTTTTTGTGGCATACTTAAAATCTAACCTATTTTTATTAAATAAAAATATTATATAATTTCTGGGAAAACTGGTAACGAAAATAAAATTATGCATTTATATAATCACTTTGAATCAGCATTAATGTAATTACAAACATCTTTACTCTTTTCGAATTAATCTCTCCAATTTTTTACCATAATTAATTTGCTGCGAAAGTTTAGTGACTTTATTTATCAATATTTAACGCTTACCACAGTTAGTCACAGTTCATACTTCTAACAGACCAGAACAAAGCAGCAGCTTGCATGTCTAGCAGTATAGCCTAACATAGCAGCGCTTAACATTGCTTTTATTAGGCCAGAAATAGGCGTGACTGTCAGTGACGTATCTATACCGTTCGAGAGCCCGTGGTACATTCACCGGATAAGTTTACAGGATAATAAATAGAAATCGGATTATAGGCACTATCAAACTTCCAAAATATGCACTATAAAAGGGATAAATATGCACTTAAATATACACAAAATATGCACTATCAAAGAGCCATTTATTTAATTTTTACACGCTTTTTATTAGCTTCACCTGTATGTTTGTTTGTATTTTGTAACCGACTTCTTTGGGCGCGATTTACAATAAAAAAAATATTAAAAAAAAAGCGTGGGGTGCTTTTTAAGATATTATCGAAATGATAATCACTATACTCATATCTGTCAATAAAATATCTATAACCATTGACACCCCACGCTTGTTTTAAAATATATTTTTTTTTTTGTTCACACTATTATTAATTTATATTCATTGAAATTTTTAACACTATTTTCTTAATTTAAATTCATTTAAATTTATTTTCTATTTTTTATTTCGGTTTTCTATAAAAACCGTGTCTTTTAGTTTTTTAAACTATCATTTATTTGGTCGTCATACTGAAGTCGGTGTAAATTTATGACCTATTTTTTGGTCGTCCAGCTTGAACTATGACACGAATTAGCGAACTAAAAGAACGAACTGCGAACTATTTTTCCTATAGGTATAGTAATACATATTGGGCGTAGATATTCTCCTCTGACCGGGGCCCCTTCCAACCGGGGCCCCTTGGCATTTTGTCGACTTGCCACCCTGTAGTTACGCCACGTGCTTCCGCAGTCGAACTACAAGCGATTCTACCACGTTCAAAAAGTCTATCTGGTCTGTCTGCAGAAATGCATCAAGTGCATTCATAGCACTCGTTGATAGAACCTTAAAATAGCAATGGCTATACAAACACGTTCTCGTTTTCACAGTCATAGGTAATTCAGTGCAGAGCGGTGATTATGAATAAAATATATGAGCACGTGTCACCAGCGATGCGCTGTGACCTCTACAAACGATGCACCACGTTTACACCAGCTGTTCCACACTGAAACCTTTGGAAAATACTGATTTATATTCACAATTTCACATATTAGCTGTGCCCCGAATTTACTTGCGGTTAAAAATTACATCTATATTATAAATGTGAGTTTATGAGGACTTATGCGTGATTGTTAATCTTTCACACAAAAACTACTGGTCGAATTTAGTTGAAATTTGGCACACACGAAAAAAAAAAAGATTTTAACCTAGGTTATGATATAAGATAGTTTTTACCGTGGTAATCGTGACCAAACCAGCGAAGCAGCGGGTATTACCTTCGTAAACATAACTTTAAATAATAACATTTAAAAGGTACATGTATTTAAATAAAATTACGACTAAAATTTACCTCAAGGCATTGATTGTTATCCAGTTCGCTTGTTTTGGTTTGATGCTATTTCAAACACACAGACGAAAATTTAAAAAAAAAATAAACATTTTGGATTATTACTTAATCCCAATACTTCAAAATATGTTTGGCAAATATAACAAACGAAAATCTGCAAATAACTCGTCGCGTCGTCATCAACCCATTATTGTCCCACTGCTGGGTACGGGTCTTTTCTCAGAATGAGAGTTATAGGCCATAGTCCACCGCGCTAAGGCGGTAACTTGTAAGATTACGTAATCATGATATATTTTTTTGTAAACATGTGCTACTAAATTCAAATCTAACGAGATACTAGTTGCAGACGCTTTGCAACAATCACAAAAAAGTCCCTTAAGAATTGTAAGGTTCGATTCATCGATGATGTCATAAAACATTATTCTCTTTTGCGTATAAAAAAAACTTACGTACAGTGAGACTACCTAAAAACCCTTTTAACGTATCTCTTCCTACAGATTTTGAAAATTATTGTTGAATGTTTAATGTTGGCGGTTATTCACATTTATTTTTTAACATCTGATAAAATCGGACCTTTCGTTAGTCAACTCTAAGCCTTCCAGGTAAAGCTTGACCGTATCTGAGTAAAAATTCCCTCATTTAGGACGAAATAAATACCGGATTTTACCCCAAACTTTTTCTGTTTAGGACTTGTCCGACTACAATTGGATAAGATAGATAGATTTTATTTAATAGAGAAAAAAGTATATTGTTTTAATAATTATTTACTTTTTTTCTGTATTTTATTCGTGTATTTGTTTGCCAAGCGTTATTAAATGAATTATTTATTCACTAATAACTTTAAGAAAGTTGTTGAGTCAAGAGAATGTTTCTAGAATAGCATATCCTTCCTTAACTACGTAGTTACGTAAATTATAATCAAAATGAAACAAAAATAAGCGTATAACAATGAACACTAATCCTCGTGGAACATATTCAGTTATAGGAAAAAAGGAATACTTGAATAAATTTCATTTAGCGTTTCATCGCTTAACGTGCGAAAGCTTCTAGTCAAACAATCGTTTAAACCAGCAAGGCAAACGCGATGCGATTCAAGCGAAGTCCAATTAAACCTCAGCTATGGGTTTTTGAATGTTGACAGAACTATAATATACACTACTAACTTGTATACTACAACCAGTAATGGTTAGTATCACGTGAACGGCTCTTGTCAACTAGTATGGTTACTGGCAGGTCTAATTACAAGTGAAATGATTAAATGTTATTTTATTACACACTTTATATTAGCTTGGGTTGTATATATGTATGTAACGAAATCTTTGAGCTTTTTTACACCGGCTTCCAAAATTCTGATTAATTTTAAACTAAGCATACGTATCATGGACCAATGACAATGTAATAATATGGATTAAAAAGTGTTCACAAAGGCGTGTTTTTTAGTTTTTACTAAAATTCGTTATTGATATCATTAAGCTCATAATCACCAACGTACCTAAATCAATAAGCTTGTTCGATTTATTCAGGTACCCGATGCGTGTACCTTTATATGACGTAACAAAGTTTTTGTTTCATGAGTAAAGTCTATGTTTAAATCCTACTCAACAAACTTATTTTTAGAATTTACCTACACATACCCAGCAGGATACTAAAAGGCCTTTCAACTTAGTTTCAAGGCAGCCACACACCTGTGATTGTCCCAAGGGACCCTAATCTGGAATCAGGTGTATATGGACGATCGTGACCACTTCGCATTAGGTGGGCTCACTTGTGGCTCCATTGCTAAAAATACCTTAAGTATATACGAAAACAGCAAAGCAGACAGACTATTTAAATAGTTATGTGCGAACTGCTTAAGAAATTGTTACATTAAAAAAATATCCTACTTAGTTTAAACTTTTTAAAGTAGTTAATATTTAACATTCAATCCATTCTATTTGAAATGTACTATAAAGGGAAAAATCAAGTTCTCCTTTAAAATATATCAGCTGTCTGGGCAGTTCCTCTCGTGGGAAATAAAGAGAAATGCTCGTGTTCTAAGATAACATATGCCAGACATGAAATCAAACACTCTACAAAGACTTTGGATTAGAGAATAGTACATATATGTATAGTACAAACGTATTTTAAAATTGTATATAACACTGGGGTTTACAAAAGTGGAAAAAACGTAACACAATGACATAATTGTATTAATATTGTTGCTAGCTCGCTCCTCTAATATTTCAATAATACAAAGGATTCTAATGTACTATTATGAAACGTAATACACGTGTAAACAATCTATTTTAGTTTAAAGGGCAATCATCATCATCAGAGACCAACCCCAGGTTAGGTTGATTACAGATGTTGAACCCATTTTAAAACCTTATTTCAATTCAGTGAACA
The DNA here is from genome assembly GCA_949699795.1 of Spicauda simplicius. Lineage (NCBI taxonomy): Eukaryota > Metazoa > Arthropoda > Insecta > Lepidoptera > Hesperiidae > Spicauda > Spicauda simplicius. The sequence goes on from OX453069.1 coordinate 10,921,956, forward strand.
CTCAATACCTTTTTTTGACATCGAGGGGAAACCTTCAAAAGGTACCCGCCGCCATGGGAGTAACGCCGGGTTATGTGGGATTTTCACCTCACTAAAACCCCCCCGGTGGCCGGCCTCAGCGCTACGTGGAGGATTCCGGGATCTCAAACGGAACACAACCGGAGTCCTCCAAGCGCAATGCCCCTCTCGGGCCCTTCCCGGTGACTAAATGATGCTCACCGTGCTTCTCGGTGTTAATGACGACATGCGGCCACATATACCCTCGTCCTTCCCGGGGTCACTTGGCTGGACGGTCCGAGCTCCCACTCTTACCACCCGCAACCCCCGGAAGCTCCTTTTAGTCGCCTCTTACGACAGGCAGAGGATACGGTAGCCCTATTCTGGTCCGAGAACTACAGGGACAGAACACTTAATCCCTACCAGGTGAGCTCTTCTATCGTTATTTTCATATAAACATATTCTAAGCAATCAGATATATTATAAAAACAATTTGTTAGACTTCACCAAGTTGAGATAGTAAATCTACATCATATCTTGCTTCCAGACATAAAATTATAAGAAAGAAGTTACAGTTCAGAATAAGCTGACCACGTTACTACTAGTCATAAATTTAGACAAAGTATCATCCAGAACTTTTTATCGCAAAAGCGGTTTTTAAAAACCTTTCAATTTATTACTTTCCTCTAGAGATTTTTTAAGGTGTCTAACTCAATTTTTAACAGACTCCAAATAACCAAAAGGAAAGATGATATATTTTTATCTAAAATAATATAACTAACAAATTTCAAAGATGTGAATCATTGTAAATGATTATTATCAAATTGAAAATAATCATTGTGTAACTAAAGTGCACAAATTCAATTTCCTAATTTAGCGGGACGAAAATTCGATGGCAAAAAGAAGAGTAACTGATAACCACTAACCAGAATTTATTATTTATAAACATGGTAGCAGTTTTACGAAAAGATACTAAAGATATACGTACCCTTTGCAAATCTATTGTATTCAATGCGTATGGAAAAATCTAAACCAAAATTAATACAAGATTTGTATGAGTCGCACGCCAGCGGTTGCAAACCCCAAACTAGAATCCCCACAGCTAAATACTTATTACAAGAACGGGCAGGGGTGCAACACATTTCTATTAATATTTTATGAATTGAACGTGCAACGCACAAACCAAGCTTACCCCGCGCGGTTCACGTCACTACTTTGCATCGGATGCTCAGTTATATTTGTGGTTTATAACGGATTTTGTAAATGTACTCAAAGTAATAGGTTAAACGTTGTATCTTATGAATATTTTACATTATTTGTGCTTCCTAATATACGTAAATTGTTCTTGTTTTGTTGTGTGTTTCAGTTTGAAAGAAGTGATAAAGATGATATATACAACGCGTTCCAACTTAATATTAAACAATTGTAGCAAATACTTTGCGAATTGCTTATATGACGCATTCACAGTTCTCAAGGATCGGAGGGAAAACGTGCACCAGTATCGGTAGGATTCTAAGGCCATTTACATTAGCCAACGGCTACGAAATAAGTCTTGAGACTCATGTTATTGTATAAACTATAAGCAAGTGAAAATGTAATAGTATTCCTCTTTAAAGTACGTTGCCTTGTAAAAACAATGAAACACTATATAAATGTAATTACGTCAAGTATAATTAGTTCCCTATAAGTAAAATAGTCACATCACTTGTGTGGCGTTCTTTATACCAGGTAATTCATAATGTTTATATTTGTTTACGTTCCGTCACCCTTCAGCGAGCCCCGACACTCCGGGGTATGAGCCCGTCACCCGTCACCCCGCGGCGAGAGCCCGTCACCCCGGCCCGAGGCGCGTATCGGGGACTACAGGCTGCATGAAATTACATAAGCTTCGCTACAATTTTTCAATCGTGTATCGCTTGGAGCGCTAACGCCTCGATCGCTCCCCAAATTGGAAATGTTTAGCAGTAATCTGCATAGTGATGAATTGCTAGGAGATTTGTAGCGAATACATTAAGGTCGTTTAATTAAAACCATTAAAGATAATTTGACAAAGATTCCGCTGTTTGATCACCAGTAAAAAAAATCTTAATTAATCTAGAGATTTGTTATGTCCGAGTATTAGTGCCCACGACACCCACAATATAAAAATATGACTCAGATAAATGATTTAAAACAATGTCAGATATGTTTGACGTAAATGGTATTTTAGTGTTTAATGATAAAGAATCTCATACGCATAGAGTTGATGATATTAAATTGCTAGTTTAAATATTTGAGAGAAAAGTCTAAAAATTAAAGTAAGGTAAAACTAAGGTAATATTCAAGGTTTTTATAAATAAGCTATTATAGTTGAAAACAGGAAAAATATTAATATAATGATAGGGCGTATAGATACATAGGCACACATATAGAGTTGACCTAAATGTTAAAAGTAATTATGAAAGCGAGGTCAACCTTATTTCACTCGAAGACTTAAAGCATTTTAAGGTGTTTTCTTGGAAAGAGGTAAATTAGTCTTTTAAATCCAAGTAAAGAAGCCTTGAAAATATAAAAATGTAGAAAAAATTATCCCCATTATTAGAATGTTAGGCATACGTGTCAAATAATAACATAATCATAATACTCTACAATTCTTATCCTACTTATGACGAACATAAAAATGTAGCAAATTTTTTCATCATTCTAAAATTGTTAGGCATGCGTGTAATAAAATAACATAATCATAAAACTCTACAATTCTTATCCTACTTATGACAAATTAAAAATTAAAAAATTACCAAGTGATACTTGGATATTAGCTACTAACAATTCTAAAGCTAAAATTGTATCGATTAAACATATACATAATGAAATCAAATTAGTCTGCCAAAAATGCTGTAACATTTTTGCATTAAATTTGAATTTAATAACAACTATTTTGATAAATATTTTCATAATATTTACGTTGAGGTATGTTTAAATTCCTTTTCATTTAAACCGATATTTAATAATCCTTAAAAACCGTTTAATAAAAGTGTTGAATGTGTCGACGGTATATTTTCCGAGGATCAGCCTTGATTTATGGCGGTCAACTTATTACGGAAAATTAAAGACAAAGTTATAACAAAAATGTCCTCCTGTTTGTTCACTTAACGCTAAGTTTATTTTCAGGGAATTTGCTACAAAGCGGTCTCATTTTTTATAAACAAATAACAATTTTCATAATGGAGTCGCAATTTTTCAGTCTTAATTTCTCGGCCCCTTACAATGCCGCGGCTTGAGAAAAGATTGATATATTCACTTTTTTCATTAAGCTAAATGATTAATAGTAATCTTCACCCCACTCTGTTTACAGTTCCTTTTGGATTTAAATAATACCCTTCCGTTTAATGTTATTATGGGTGCATATTTCTTAGCGACCATGGGATTTGATGGTTTAATTGTTATGAAATAGATATAAGACTTAGAACAAGTATTGACTATTAATGTTTGCTGAGATTTACGTTAATACATTATAAAATACTTGAACTGAACTCACACAAAATCCAGCATATATATGGAGCAAATGATTAAAAACTATTTGAGAATAAATCATTTAAATATACTATTATATAATACTATATTAAGTATAATATATTGTACTGAAAGCAACATTTTTACATCGTTGTTATAAAGCAGAAAGTTGGGGGGAGGTATTCATGTCGCAATATAGCCATGAGTAGTTTCAATATCTAAAACTTTTCAAAATAATGTAGGACTGAAGCAAATAGACATAAAGCACTTACAATATTATTATTAGTTCTAGAAGGTGGAAAATAAATGAGTGTTACTCACAACAAATTAACAAACAAGAAGAAACAAAATGCTTATGAGTCATGTTTGTCGAATAATTTGTGTATAATTTTTGAACTTGTAAGTTTATTAAGCCCATATATTTTAATACGAAGGATAATCCTAAAGACCGATCATTAATTTTAATACTCATCAAATTGATTTACGAGAAATTTGCGCTTATCATTATTTAAACAAACGCCAAGTAAAAACGCGACCCAAAACAGTTTCTATTAAAATTTTCAGATACTTCTTTCTTCGTCTATGCCATCTAATATGTATGTATACATATAACAATTTCATTACAAGTTTTGTGGTACGATATTTACACTAAAATCACCACCTCCAGACCAATTATTCTGTAAGCGATCCCATTTAACTACACGACTTTATCCTGTTATATTATACTTAAAAGAAATACGAAAAGGGTAAAAAAAGTAGAGAATAGATGTACATTACACAGTAAACGTAATTCTTATTGCGCTTATAGTCATGTAAAAAAACGGACTCTACCGCTCATCAACAGTGGACGACAATAATAAATTGCATTCCTACACATTTGTTTGATAAGGATTTGTAATTATAAAAATATTATTTTACCTACAATTTTATATTATAACATTTAAATCATTCTTAAATTATGGGCTACTTTCAGCAAAAATAATTTTGATAAAGATCGCAAATGTTTATCGATATTTCATTGCAAGGAATAAATATACACTTAAATAAACCGCGTCTAAGCACTTGAGCTTAAAAATGATCTCACAATTGCATTTTGGTTTGGTTCGGTTGGATAACAATAGACAAAGATATTAATGTTGTAGTTGGGGTCTGGATTATATCTGGGGTATATCTCTGTATATGCCCATGGTATCCACGACACAGGAATATATACGCATAACTAGTATGGATTATCTTAAACTTGGATTGTAGAAAGCATTACTATTTCTTTTATCTAAAATCTGCACATACCTCTTTCTATTTTACTAACGTATAAAACTCTCAAACGCCAACAAAAGTCACTCAATCGGAGATTAATAGCAACAGACAGCGTTGGGAGGGAAGTGGCTTCTCGTGTACCCGCAAAGGGGAGGCTGTAATGTGATCAATGATCATTATTTCGTTGCATCAATTAATTGAGAGCGTTTATAATATACTAGCCTTTGTTCACAACCTCGCGTGGTTTGGAACATCTGAAACTATGTCCTAGAATTAATTACAGGTTACCTAAAGCCAGAAGTAATGGAATTTCAATCGTAATACATCTCTATTTTCAAAAAAAATCGATTGTCATCTTAACAAAATTTCATTATTTTAGATACAGGCCAAGCAAACCTACACACCACTTAAATAAATACGTATAACAATTTGAGAACAGTGGACATTATGTAAGCAGAATCTTACCAAAGATTCTTTGCTATGACTTAAGAACAATCTCATCGATTTGGGAACACATATATGCAATGCTATTTCCATTTTTAATAAGTAATAAACAGGTCCGGCAGGTAGGTCACTCATCATCACCAGAATAATTGTGTCTAAATTATATCAACACAGACAATCCTATTTTGTTTTCTATATTAACCTTATGCTATGGCAGACGCGCTATCTGATGAAAAGTAGTAACCGCAACCTATTGACTTTGCCTTTGCCTTTTGTTGACTTTTAAGAAAAGCTCTTTTACACCTTTCCAGAGTAACCTATGTTCTCCTGTACTTTCTTCAGAGAACTTCCAATAATTTCTTAGGAGGAAGTTTACTTCGCATCTTGCAAGCTAGTGGTAAAAGAACGTATTTATTTTTATCATAAAAATTTATCGCAACACAGATGAAATTCCTCCATTGCGTTACAACGTAAACGTAAAAGCTATTCTCACAGCGAAGTATCGACTTAAATTCATTTACATAGTATCTATAGTATTCAGACACTTTGTAGTTTTATATCTTAAGGCGTAAGCACTTTATTACGCAGTCCACTTCCTTCGCCCTTAAATAAGTCGATAGAGTCCGCACGTCGGCAGCTGCTCGTGCCAATCAAATTAAGGGCGATTATCGTGTGATCGACCGATCGCTAAACGATCCTTCATGTAGCCAATCTACGGATTAAATTCTTTTACGCGATTACTACGGGGATTTCAACATAATCGCCTTTTAATATACTCTTCCCTTTGACGTATTTCCATCAAATTATGACTATATTTCCTTTTATGTGAACATATTTGTTAGTAAAGTACCTACTATAAGTAATGAGAATAATAGTGTTAGTCCAATATGATTTTTTTCTCGGTAGTAGAAATAAAACATATCCACTTAACGATAAAGAAAGTTATACTGGTGGAACATTCCAGGAGCCGTAAAACACTTGCTTCAAGCTATTTTCCGAACGTTAAAAACATATGGAGGGACATGATTATTCTTATAAGGTCACGTTTTGCAGCAAATTGTTGCAAAATTTGCCGAAATGCATTTAACGTAGACGCTCAAAGTATCAAACGAATGTTTTTTGACCCTTGGGTAAAAGTTATCTATAATGATCTATGATGATACTAGCATCAACGATGTAGCATCGGTCGTAGTTTTACTTGGTAGTAAGATTAGTGTGGATCGAACTAGGAGGCACCGCTACCACACCTATTTGTAGCATGAAGCAGTTCTTACGTTTCAGTGGAAGAGTGTGGTAAAGAAACTGAGCAGGAACACAGATTCACAATCATAGCCCTCGGGAGCAGCAACGCTTCTGTAATTGAAATCAAATGGAACCTTTTTTCTGTATGAAGGAGCTTATGTAGCCACAGATGTTAAAGGGCGATAGTGACCAATTACCATCAGGTGGAGTGCAAGCTCGTTTGATACCTCAATCTGATTAAAAAAATCGGTCGACGACGTCCTTCATATTTTGATAGGAAGCTCGAGCCGCCCCGGTCCCGTGAAATTGGTTGGTAATGAAGCATAATTATTAATTATTTTTGAGCCGTGTTTTTGGACAGGTAATAAATATATCTGAATATCTTCGCTGTAAATAAGCTAAATAAAAACACAAAGTTTATTTAATTTATGTAAGTAACTACTGTTAAATATTTTTAAAATTGTATGGAAAGATGTGAAGGCCAAATGACGTAACAACGAGATATTTGAATAGCACTAAGAAAAATACTTTTTAAATGTACCGTAGCTGTTTATAGAAACACGTAATTATAATCTTAGGCTCTAAAATTACTCCGAGTAGCGCTAAAACGCGCTTACCTCGAGGACGGGATCTTAACATTTTTAGACTAGGCACTTATAAGTCATTTCAGCACTTAGACAACAATGCATTCAAACGAACAAAGAATCCTAAAGACTAGTTTCATTAATTGACGTGCCGATTATCGTTTTAAGTAGCTGGGGAGTATCCGACGCTGTGTAAATCATACGTCATCAAAGCGCAAAGTGCTTACGAAATCGTCTCTTCACACCTTAAGTCCCCCGTCTGATTAGACCCTAAAGTATGGTTAATAATCCCGGGTTTATGTTCTGAAAAAGGAAAACGTTTTAAAAAGTCCCCAGGAATAGCATTTGCGGAAAGCGTTTCTCACGAGGGTCTGTCTAAAATGGCGGACACTTGGATTATGACGGGAAATTATTTAACAGCCTCTCTGAAAATTGATTTAAGTAATATAATAAGTAGTTTATTATAATATTAGTAATAATTAAATTATCACCGTTACACTGTTGCCGTTGTACTAAGTATAACCATCAGAATTAACCTTTATCGTGCTTTTTCAGAAAATAATCGATTTGCTGCTTATTAATTTATACCTGATGTTTCGCTATTAACATGTTCTAAGATTTTCTCCGCCATATTAAGTTAAAACTTAATCTCTTGGAATATGTATAACATATTTCTTCAATAAAGTTCAACCATTATTATCATTTACAGCGCTCTATCGGTGTAAAAACCGTTGAAATTTTATTCTTAGTAATAACTAACATAGTACCCATACCAACATAGTGACAAGCTACGGTAAGCATTCGTTTCCAGAATTGCTTTCCTATAAAGCACATCATATGTGAGTGGTGCTGGCTTCAATTTGCTCCGGATCTTTGCGTCTCCGGCGAATTAGTGGTAGACAGACTAAAGCCTTTTATTTCGCTTCCTTGGTCGCTTTGTTTCGGTGATTAGTCGCAATTATTGGCGGCCAACGGCGCACATGTGGTCATTTCGGTAATTGCCTTTGTATCTCCGCAAGTTGATATATTACGTCAATATTTTAGTATCTTAGAGATTTCCTGTAAGTACCCGTTAATGGCCTTCGATCGATATGGAAAATGTTATTCTTTCGCTTTTTCTTTATGATGTGTATGTTCTAATGCGTGTTCTTAATTGATATAATAATGAAGTTTTGTTTTCAATTAAATATAAATAGATAATCCTACTTTAAAAAGCTACAGTACCTATATAGACAATACTACCTATTGTAGACCAAAAGATACATTAACTCTATAATATTAAGTTTAAAAGTTCCAGTTTTTTATATTCCGTATGTTTTTCAGTATTTTTATATTAAAACAAAGTAACCATCTACGCCTGCGTACATTTGCAACAAGAGAAGAGTCGACAAGGAAAACTTAGCTTTGTAGAGAGCTCTCTTTAGCATAGCGTTCTCTGAGAAACAATCGGTAAAATCTGTTAAAACACTGCAAAATAAATACGATTTAACATTGTCCATTCTAACAATCATAGATATTCATAATCGTAAACACAGTTTTAAAGCAGTATGAGAACTAAACTTCCATAAAAATCCATTTTGTGGAAGTGCAAGGTGGTAGAACCAGTATTGTTCGACCGGGGAAGTACCACCGCCACGCTTATTTCTAGCGTGGCGGTGGTGGTGGTGCGTGATTGACTTCAGATGGAACCCGTGTTCTCTATGTAGTTGATTACATACGTTCATGGGTGGCGGTGACCACTTATCATCAGGTGGTCTGCATGTGCGTTTGCTACTTGAGTTAAAAAAAAAAGTTAATCGTTCTTATGTTCTGTTAGTCTTTTATACTCGTGCTAAAATGTAACTTTACTTGTATATTAACTGTACCAATACAGTAGGTACTACTCGCTCTATACTATTTGCAAAACGCAGTGATACAAATGCGTATCATTCCAATATTACTTTTTGCAATCGTCGTCCCATTTTAAGTAATCAAATCGGCTCAATGTTCTCAAAAATGTAGATATTATGAAAGATATTTGAATCGGTTTGGTTATTTAATATTATGACAATACCATTGATTTGCTTATAATAGTGAAGTGTTTAATAGCCGGCAAGTATTGAGAAATTATGCATTATTTTTCACATTTAGGTTGTCTGATTACAGTCGTTCACGACAGATAATTTTTGTCGGCTTTTTCATTTTGAATAAAAAAACACTCTTAACCACAATGGTGATCAGTGGTAAGTCCGTCCTGTGAGTAGACCGATCTCTAACATCGAGTAGCAATGAAATGACTTCATATATATGACATTTATATATGTTTGCGTACAAGGTGAAAATAAAATTGAGATAGGTCAAGGCTTCTTCAGCTAACCTTCACTAGTGTGCCCCTAATTAAGCTGTTCTGTTTCGCCAACTTCGCACTCAGAAATAGACTGCATGTGTGCATATATCTATATACAATCGTATACAATATTTCCCTCGTGTACCTCATTACTGAGTATCACGGTTGGCCAAAGGGCTTAACAAGAAAATACTCTTGTTAGAGCTTTTTTCTATTGTAATACATACGAGCATCAACATGGCATCCGTGTTAACATATTTTTATTTATGAAGCGCTAATATTTTCCTATGAAAGAAATATCTTTTTACTACATTTCTAACACACTATCTTTTGTCGTTTTATTCCTCTCCTAAGAGTCACACGAAAATTTTCAAGAACAATCATATATTATCATGAAGTCTCTCACCGTTAAACTTTTTAATACTACTAAATTTTAAACCAAAAAAGGAGAGTTCAACTTTTTTACTCTGATGAGGAATCTAAATGGTGAATTTTGACACAGAAGGAACTTCCTTCTGCATCCGATTGTACTTGTGCTTCAATGTCCCCATGGCACCAGCGACATAGAATCCTTAAAAAATAGTATTTAGCTTCAAGCAACCATTTAATTTTTACACCTTAGAAAGATTTAAATCATTAATGTAGGTCAAAGGTCCTCAGCGCGCTGAACCTTCTCGGAGAAGGATCCGCTACGGCCGCCGGCAACGGCGCCTCGTTCCTGTAGTTCCGGGATCAGAATAGGACTACGGCATCCCCTGCCTGTCGTAAGAGGCGACTAAAAGGGGCTTCCGGGGTTGCAGGCGGCTAGAGTGGGAGCTCGAACCGTTCGGTCAGGCGATCCCGTGAAGGACGGCGGTATATGTGGTCGCATACCGTCGTAAAGACTAGACGGGGCGGTGGGCCCAGCCGCCCATCTGGGAGGAGCCCGATGGGGCAACGCGCTCAGAGGATTCCGGTTGCGGTCGGACCGAGTTCCCGGAGTCCTCTTTATAACGCCGAGAACGGCCACCGGGGTGGTTTTAGTGCGGTAAACATCCCACATAACCCTGCGTCGCTCCCACGGCGTCGGGTACCTTTTGAAGGTTTCCCCCTCGAAAACAAAAAAAAACTACTGTTACTGTAGGATGCCAGATATTGGAGAAGAAAAGTAATTTACTCGTCAAATGCCTCGTATAAGACTAAAAAATTTATAGAACTGAAATAGTCCGAGATTAATCAGATCGCTCTTAATACGACTCTGTCGAGCGTCATTTTCTTTGATGACAGATCTAGTTCAACTTTTAATCTCAAATTGTGCTTGGTTTTATATTTCCTTTGAGGCATTTGTTGATTTTAATATCCGTTTCAAACATGCAATTATATGGAGCAAGGAAAGGAAATATATTTTAATTTTTCATTCTTAATGACTCATTAAATTGATGCTTTCTACATTTATGGCTCCACACTAGAAATCACATAAACGTGAGCATATACCGGAGCTTGGAATAGCAATTAAATGACTCCACCAAGATCGAACCCAGGAGCATTATCCTGACAGGTTGGTATGTTAAACGTTCTGTTAACACAGGCGTAATTTTTTAGCGATTTATCTAGAAACTTATAACAACCAATGACCATTTATTCTCAAAATGAGATCTATCATCATCATACTCAACTATTGTACACTGTACAGACGTGAATAGTGTTCTTGCTCTCGGCACACTTAACACAAAATGCTCGGGTCCATAAGTGTAAAAGGGTTTCTTCATTAATTTCGTTCAAACGTCTATTGGTAAGATACGAAAAAGTTATGGAGATTTTGTTAAATTCTATCGTAATAAATAATATTTAAAATATTTAAAATGTAATTGTAACTTTGTTTGTTACGCTTTAGAGCTTTAAACTACCGGTCGGATATCGCTGAAGTTTGCCACACACATGGTTTATGGTCTAGATTAAAAAACGAATATTACTAGAAAGTTATAAAACAGTTACAAATCACTATAACTAGAAGAACAGGTATTATCATTTATATAATTTACAATAGGAATTACTTGTTTAAGAGTTTATATCTACAAATAACCTTTTATTGAATTATATTATTATGTATTTGCATTAAACATCCAGATGACGTAAATACATAATAACAACATGTCACAATAACAAAATTAACTAGAAGCAGCCGCCCGAGTTACTTTAAATTAGAGGACAGACTGAAAATCAGCGCTATGGCATGGTCTTCCTAGCGGTGGCATTCGCTGCGACCTGCTCGCAGTCACTGATTATGTTGCATTTAATTATTGTCACTTTTAATTTACCACTTTCATACAATTTATATCCCATTGCTTTTTGTGTTTACGAGTATGTAAAACGCTTTATATTATTTGCAACACGTTATGTTACTGTAAATAAAGCATTCATTCATTCAGATTACAACATAGGATAGATACTCAAAACAGTGATAGACATGACCCAAGCGAGCAAAGCCAGGGGGAAAAGTTAGTAGAAAATAATTTAAATACTTTTACTTTTACACAGAAATATACAATATTTTACTTTCGTACAAAAACATTTCAAATCGACAGTCTACGCTGATACATTTTCGTAGCTCGTAAACTCAAAATTAGGAGCTACGACGGTACGTAGCTCCTAATTAGCGCACACTAATAGTTAAACTTTACAAAAGGCTATTCGTGGTAAACCCCTTATATTTCTCCATAAGAAAATACTTTTACTTTCTTAGATGTGCAAATGAAAAATATACATAAATAGACATATTCCCCTAATTAATTCTTAGTCATAATATTTAGTAGGTACATTCATTTGAAAAACGTGTTTTGTGTTGTAAGGGTTTATTTTGTCGTTTCTTATCTAATGCAAGAATATACTGCCAAAAGTGCCAAGTAGTGTCAGCTATGAGTAGAAACCCTTAAATGTAATCCTTCCTAAGATGCTCCGCAAGTACTTTGCTGACCCTAACGACTAAATTGAAATATTTGATATAAGAGTTTATTTACTTTTTAGTTTGTTTAATACACCAGCGATTAACATAACGACGACCCGCGCGTCTGACGCGCAATGGGTCCCGGGTTCGATTCCCGGCCAGACAGGTATCTGAATGATAAGTTTAGATTCGTGTACTGGATCTGGGTGTTCGTGTATTCGTATCGTGTGTGTCCATGGTACCCAAGATACAGGAGAAAATCTTACTGTATGGGCAAAAACGTAAGCATTTGTTTAAGCTATTATGAGGCAGGATAAGCGTTTGTAGATACATACAAACGCTTTCAAAAGTAGTTTACCTTTCTGACTAAATGACTTTAACATAGCACAAAGGAGATTATCAAATTGGCATTTATATGGGCAAGCGAATTAAGTTGCGCATATCATCCCCTCGAAGCGCTTAGCTTATTCAAATGACTTACCTATCCGTTTCAGGACACTTAGGTGCCGCAACGTTTTCATTGCGCGTTTTGTTCTTTTGAATATTCAAATTTAGGGTGACAACTGGTAATGGTTAGTTAGTTTTGAAATGGGTTCGGGACCGCTAAGAACATTAATCGTACACGTATCGCGTTACGTGTTGCTAGAGTATCTAAAACGTGATCACAATATTGATTCAAATTGAGAACTTTAGTTTGTAATAGTAATGTATGCTGAGTTGGGAGGATTAACTTTGCATAATTTTACTGTTCAAATAATGTAACATATATACGTTAGATACCGTAATTCGATACTCATAATACACTTTATTCTGAGTTAGAATAGCTCTCATCAACCGATTATTGGCCCACTACTGGGCACGGGTCTTGTCTCAGATTAAGAGAGTTTAGGCCATAGTCCACCGCACTGGCCAAGTGCGAATTGGTGGACTTCACACACCTCCGAGAACTTTTTTTTTAAGAACTCTCGGGTGTGTAGGTTTCCTCATGATATTTTCCTTCACCGAAAAACAGTGATAATTAATTTCTAATATATAATATCATACATAAATCAGTGGTCACACATAAATCAGTGGCGCGTGCCTGGGTTTGAACCTCGGACCTCCCGATGGAGAGGGCAAGTTTCAACCATTAAACTATCACTACTCACTGATAGAGCTATCTGGTCTAAACTGTTTTCTTATGTGACTGCAGTGCTATATAAGGTCAGTTATAGATGTCAATGGAATGCAGTAACCTCTTAACATCCGTGAACTGAATACATGTTTGCTAGTTTCGTGAAAAAAATAACTTGACTCTAGTTTCAACTCGATTCAGAAATGTTTTTGTAGTAAAGTAAGAAAAAAATCCGGCCAAGTGCGAGTCAAAACAAAATCACATTTGTTGTATGGGAATCCCCTTAAATACTTATAACACTACTACCTGACCTGGCAACCGTTGTTTTGCCATATAAAAATTAAAAATGTTACGGATTGACAACCTTTATCACTAAGGGGTATGAAAAGTATTGCCGATATTCAGACCTACTCAATAAGCTCACAAAATTTCATGAGAATTGGTCAAACCGTTTCGGAGTACGGGAACTAAAATTGTGACACCAGAATTTTATACATTAGATATTTTTATTTTTTGTTGTTATAGCGGCCACAGAAAAACAAAATCTGTGGAAATTTCAACTGTCTAGCTATCACGGTTCAGGAGATACAGCCTAGTGGCAGACAGACGAACAGACGGACAGCGAAGTCTTAGTAACAGGGTATCGTTTTTAACCTTTGCGTAGAGAACCCTAATACATAACCGGATAAAAATTATAATCATCGGCACTTTATTGCTTATAACTACACTTACTTCTCTTTCTAAGAGGAGTAAGTGTAGTTATAAGCATCCTCTCCTAAATATAAATCCTATTAGAAGAGAAGTACGATAGTCCAAACCAAGTGCAGAATGGTATAGGTATCTATAGGTACGTAGGTTATATGTCAATACTTTACTGAAAAAACAAATAGTTGTTACTAATTATTTCTTCATAAAACATACATTATAAAATTATGTTTTCTTCTTGAACACTTCCATCTCGTAAATGTATGTATAACATATAGCACCAATATGTATGGTAGTAATACCTTGAATTACATTGTTTCATTTATAATTGGATGCGGACGTTCAATTACTGCTGCAGTTTCAGATTCAGTGCAACATCAGGTGCAGTGCTCGATTGACGAGCTTAGTTAACGAATAATGTGGTAAAAACATCTGTTTAATTAATTTGCCGTCTTAAAAAGCTTCTATATTTAATAGGGACTGGGGTCTAATTTAATTTTAAACGAGGGCTCAAATTTTAACGAAATTTAATTTTTATGTCTCAATATAAATTGACTTTGGTGACAATGAATGTAAATTCTAGATTTACGGATCAAAAATGCCGTCATTCAGATTTTCTCGCGAAAAGTACATCGTGAAGGCAGAGATAGCGGGAAATAGTCAAACATCGGTACTAAATAAACATCGAAACGAAAGGGTCCTAATATGATTACAATGTTAGTACAAAAATAACATGACACGAAGTTGCCAAGGTTTATTCAGCGGGTATATTTACCACGTATGCATTTTTAATAAACCCGCCGCAAAATCTGTCCCAAAAACTTACTAAGGATATTCATTTACGTTGACGCAAAATATGAAAAATTTTTAGAAACTACTCGAGCGAAGTTGTGTCAGCGAAAAATGAGGAAAACATTTTCAAAATACTAGAAAACGCGGAACAGCCTGTAGCAGCCGGGTACAAGTCATCATTTCGTACATTGACGCGAACACAACAGTAAACAACATACGTAACCTTACCTGAATGCCGCAGAGCTGCTTCGATACCGATAGTATATACTAGCACCAACCAAGCACTCAGCCTTATCACACAATACTCTACAATGTTTATCACTGTTTGTCTCTAACAAGAACAGCAACTAGAACGTTTGTTTTCGTGACGACACGGCAGTCACGAGATAACCTTACGGCCGCTGCGGGGTGACTGTTAGTGACACTCAGACCTACGGGTTCACCCCGATGACGTCACCATAGACCAATAGGGTGAGATATTGTACGCAGGCGCGCCGCGCCAGCCGCCACGGCGCCTGTTCTCGACTACGCAGCGACAACGTCGCAACACAGCTACGAGCTATGTACATTGCAACTTTACCGAGGACCGATTTCCAGTTTATCGCATACGAGCATCGTTGTATAACTACCAAACCGTTAACGCGCATCTCGATGTTTATGCTCCTAGTGGAGTGTACTTCTGGGAGTGACAGCTTTGAGAGCGCCCCCGATGGGCTTTTCAAAGGACCAGCGCCACCATTCTTTTTGCGTCTGTGGATGTGCCGCGCTTTTCAAATAATTGAGACGCCCGGTATATGATTTAATTTGCCCTTTGCAGGACTGCGGTGGGGAATGATATTTGTATGCTTAAATACCAGTAGCAGCGGGGGATTAATTATGCTGTAACTGTAAAGTTAAATATAAACGAATTAACATATTCGTCATTTAGGCTTGACTCTTAACTGAGCTATTTACGAATGGTTAAAACATAGTACGTTTTGGTTATGAAAATATAAGATACAATCTCATTAGATACAAAAATTGCAAACATGGATACATCACACTTATTCGTGCAATATGCCCGGTGCTAATCTTGCGTCGAAACATTGATGGATGGCCGGCTCCTGAGATCGGATTGTAATCTGGCGCGCACTTTTTCATACTCGATCACGTCACCCGGGACCCGTCGCGCCGCCGAAGGTTTTAATTTGCCATCCGTCTTACAACAATAGGCCTACAGAACCTAGCTCCGTCCTATGCCTTGCTAGAAAACTTTTAATCCGTACTTTCTGTGCATGTTGACAGTTGCACAAAAGGTGTTTTCTATTCTTTGTTAGGAAAGCTTTTAATTCGTGCATTCTTGTATGTTGTCTGATAGCACAAAAGATATCAAGCGTAAAGAAAAGAATTTTTCAGTTAAAAATACTTTCGTTTTTTATGGAGATGTACGTAGTCGCTCGGATAATATATTCATGGGTTAAGCTAAAACTATGCATAGAGAAAGTAACTACTGTTTGCATGATTTTATCATAGTAATAGATGAACGATTTTCAAACAATTTCATCGCAACCTCGTACATACGAGTACCTACATAGATCGAACTATTGAATATGGGCCAAAAATTATCGTATTCACGTAGAAATAAGAGGATTGATATCTGCAAATGGGAATAAAGAACCGTTATAACTTATCGAATTAGGTGAAAAGTCTTGTCTTTTGGTGCCAAGAATTGTATCGGATAGCCTTGCCACTCGATATGAAAACTTGAGATAGGTACTACAGTACAGATGTATCTCGCTGTGCCAAATTGGAGTACCTGCTTTGTCTGACGTCAGTTATGTAACTTTACGGTTAATGTTTATTAAGTTGTTAAAACTATTGCCTTTCCCGTCCTCCTAGAATTTTATTACTTTTATTTTATATTATCTTGTGGAGTTTATCTTGTGGTATCAACTTTTATTGTCCTTTTTACTATTATTATTTATATCATATTAAAAAATGTAGACTATGTTTTATAACCTTAGTCAAATACAGGCTGTTACATTAAAGTTTTATACCATTTTTTTGTTATGATCAAAGTAAAATATTACAAAAATACCATTTGCATGAACTACGACGCAAATATCTATAGAACTCCACTTCTTTGTCTTGTCCTGAAAACATTCTCGCGAAGGTTTTGCAGAAGGTCGTTACCGATAATATTTGGCTCTCGGCTGAAGCTGTCTGCTGGAGGCTGTGATTTATCGTCGCGATAACTGTCGTCGACGTCATAACTCAAATGACGACAAAAACTCGACGCGACGCGGCGATAAGTGAGACATAATTGTTTACACTGCGGATGGTAGATAAAATGGCGATGAACTAATTTCCTAAACTACAGTTACGCAACCACTATTTTGCAGGTACCGTTTAGAAAATAAGTCTATTGTTAGAGTCGATAGTAATAGCTAACAACAATGAAGCTTAATACCTCATTCATTAATTTCGCGTGAAAGTGTAATGTTAATCAAATAGAACAACAATAAAGGAGGTCATTTCCAATAATCTTAAGATAAACGAACTGCGCAAATATCTAAGCTATTTGAGAGAATAAGGACTTTCTATATTAATTAATTTATTTTCTTTATAATAACTAATGAGCACGAGGCAATAACGAGTTCAATTGGTAATCTAGAGACAATTACATAGACGTACCTAAATTGAACTAAGCTGAAACACATTATGTAAATTACCCTTACAAATAAGACTACAGGCGTTCCAAAGTAGAAATACATTTAGCCGAAATTGTATCCTAAAATAATGTGCTAAAAATGAACATTGACGTCATAACTTACACAACGACCAAAACTTGTTTATAGCTAAGTGAAGTATAATTGTATACTCAGCATTACCATCAAACCCCAAATAACATAATTTCTCGTTGCCTCTCAGCCATTATTATTTGAAATACGACCGAATGTCGGTAGCTACAGATTATATTCTACCAAAAATATTAATTTAGTATATTATACTCGTAGCTTCCGGCGTTATACAATACAATGGAATAGAATATAATATATTTATTTGAGATGAACTATATAAATTAAATTATTTGATAACGTGTAAATTAATCCAGTGCTTCCACACGGGACTTTCTAATTGAGACAATTACTCACAGGTATGTTATAAGCAGTCAAGCGGTATATGCATACTTATTGTGCGTATTTCGCACTTCTCAAGTTATATCATCGATATGTGTTAGTGATGTAACGAATATTACAATTTGAACATTCGCGAATGCAAATGCGAATATTGTGTTTTTTTTTTCAGTTTTTTATCTAGTCGACAAAGTTTTTTTTGCTCTACTTCAATTAAATTTGGCGACCTAATTTTGAAAAGCAATTCAATATTCGCAAAACATTTGCAGAATTCTTGCGAATACGAATCTATATGTTAATAAGTGCAGCAAAATTTTGACGTGTTTTTAAGATACTTGCCGCAGGCGGAGGAGTATGCAATTACGCACGGTTATAGTTGATGTAAAGAAGGATAGCGCAAAACTAATATTTTTTCCAAATATTGCATAAAACATACATGAAATCAACTAAAAACACATTACACTCACTACCTTGTATTTGACACAAACACATACATAATAAACGAAATAGAGCATTCAATGTCTTGCTATGAAACACATAACGTCAAAAATGTCAGATGTCTTTGTCAAAAACTTTTTAACAAAAAATATCTACCGACTTCCATGTCACAAAAAAGTAAAAAATAATTTAAATATATTTTGGTCTAGAACATACTCAGTACTTAGTACATAGTCCTGAAGTCGGTGCTCGACATATTTCGCTGGACGACGGTAACTACGTCCTATATGAGCACCGACTTCAGAACTATGTACTAAGTACTGAGTATGTTCTAGACCAAAATATATTTAAATTATTTTTTACTTTTTTGTGACATGGAAGTTGGTAGATATTTTTTGTTAAAAAGTTTTTATTTTACACTTTTTAGTGACTATATTTTTATGTTTGTATTTAAATAAAGCCTCTAAGTTTGCTTTGTGCATCTACATATTCACAAAAATTAAACATAAAACACTTTTACAATTCATACAAACAGGGCGCCCCCTCTGGAAGTACCCCTCCATCATCAGGGTTGAGGAGTTGAAGGTCAAATTTTTCATCTTATATTGTTGCTTAGTAATCTTATAACATATACGTTAGTACCAGGTGGCTAACTTCTATGGCTCAGGCTTGCAGTACCCTGCATCATCAGGGTTTAGGAGTTGAAGGTCAAAATTTTAATTTTGTGCCTCTGTTTGGTATTATTTTTACATACCCGTAAGCACCAAATTGCCAACTCCTATGGTTTAGAATTGAAGTACCCCTTCATCATCAGGGTCGAGGAGTTGAAGGTCAAAATTTTAATTTTGTGCCTCTGCTTAGTATTATTTTTACATAACCGTAAGCACCAAATTGCCAACTCCTATGGTTTAGGATTGAAGTACCCCTTCATCATCAGGGTTGAGGAGTTGAAGGTCAAATTTTTGATTTTATATTTTTGCTTAGTATTTTCTTTACATAACCGTAAGCACCAAATTGCCAACTTCTATGGTTTAGGATTGAAGTACCCCTCCATCATCAGGGTTGAGGAGTTGAAGGTCAAATTTTTCATCTTATGTTTTTGCTCAGTAATCTTATAACATATACGTAAGCACCAAATGGCTTATTCCTATGGTTTTGGCTTTAAGTACCCCTGCATCATCAGGGTTGAGGAGTTGAAGGTCAAATTTTTGTCCCATGAATTTGCTTAACAATTTCATTATATATTCGCAAACATCAAACGACCAACTTTTATAGTTCAGGCTAGCAGTACCCCTGCATCATCAGGGTTGAAGAGTTGAAGGTCAAATTTTTCATAGTAAATACCTACATAGTAATTTTATTCTATATTTTACTCAATTGGACTTCTCCAGCTAAGGTTCGGCCGACTATCACTAATTTTATTATTTTGCTCCAAAAAGTTGAAGATCCTATGATTAGAACCTTATCAAACTCTTATCAGACTACCCCTGGAGTACATCCTTTCTAATAAAAAAAGAATCATCAAAATCGGTTGGCGGGATATTGAGTTATTCATACATTTATCACGTACATTGAAAATGCAAATTTAAGACTTATGCGTTTTTCTTATGGATGCCCTAGTCAAAAAAATACTAAAAAAAATGGGACCCTATGACACGCACTACCTTTCAAATAAAAAAAAATCATCTAAATCGGTTCACCCAGTCCGGAGAAATGAGGTAACAAATATAAAAAAAAAAAATAAAATAAAAATAAAAATACAGACGAATTGATAACCTCCTCCTTTTTGGAAGTCGGTTAAAAATACCCGCTATTGCTTTACAATTTACTTAAATTAGAGAAATATTAGTGCTACTTTGTACCAATATAAGGTTTAGTTTTTTCATTTAAATTAAGGTTGAATTTCGACCATTGTGACGGGTGACTAGTATCTAAATAACATATTATTATTACATTACTAATATGTGTAATTGTGTATAATAAAACGTTGACTAGTCTAATTTACACAATATTCGTGACATCGTGGAAAACTCAATCGTGTGTATCTCAGTTATATTGTCTTTGCTTTTAAGTAAACTTTGGCTCCATTTGTTTTAGTTGGAACAATTGCCGTAAAGAGACAGTTTCAGTACGTTTAATGCAACTAAGTATTCTAGTAAGTCGTGTGCTTTTATCTTCTATATATTAATACGTGAAGAAAAAACTTGGAATCCATTTTTAAGATACTATTTGCCGCGGAAGGAGGAGTATGTGAAATTACGCACGGTTATAGTTGTTATAGAGAAGGATTACGGAATGTTAATATGTTTTTCAAATAAAGCATAAAACATACTTAAAATCAACTAAAAACACATTACACACACTATCTTGCGATTGACACTAACACGTATACAATAACGTCTGCAAACACATAACGTCAAAATGCCACATGTCTTTGTCAAAATACCTGCTATTGCTTTTAAATGCAGCTTATTTAATTAAACCTCTTTTATCTTTAAAGTAACTTAAATATTAATACAATTTAATTGTATTTTAGTTGAATTAAGGTCGAATTTCGACCATTGAAACTGTGATTACTATTAATAAATATACTTGTGGTTGATAAATTACTTTCAATTACATACAAAGACCCTAATCTAATACAAATGATAATACAACCCTTCGATAGATCACAGAAATATGGCTAAGATATGAAACCTAGACTTTTCGAAACGGATTATTACTAATTAAAACATCTTACATCCATAGCTTATTAGGTACTGCAGATATAAATGTCACTTCGCACGCTTTTATGTTCCATGTACTCAATTCCCGTGGTTATTGACGATAATAATATTTTATTTATATAACGTGGTTCTTACTTCTCGTCGTGTTACCAAAACCCTTTACTGAGGTTTATTTTTGTAACGGTTTGTTTTTATTACTCCATTTACTGTTAGGATTCTTACATTTACTCTTACGATCATAACCACTCTATTGGTACCAATAATATTTATGTTCTTCCATTGAATATGAATTGCTGGTGTAAATAAAAATCCTTTTAATTAGCGCTATCACGAGTTTCGCGTTAAAGCCTGCTCTACATGCAGTTATTGGGCGAGAGCGGCCTATGCATGAGCAAAAAGACTGATTAAAAATTCTTTGAGTCATTCTTTGAATCAGTTCGAACAAAATATTAATCAGCCTACAGACATAAAAGATTCATAAACATGAACCACATATCATTTTCAGAACTTAATATTTATGGATCGCGTAATTTATAGGATATAGTCTTTGTGGTTGTCGTTAGGAATATGTATGTAGTTATACATTTCGGTAAATGTTATGAACGTATGCAAATATTATATTCTCTGAGGTTATTATTTTATGAACAAACTAGCCCATTAATGGTTAATACTTCACTTTGTAAAATATCACCATAATACTTATATATAAACAAACATATTCGTTTTAAACAGAACTGATTTTAGATGCGCTGCTACCCCTAATATTGAATTTAAACGTATGTTGTAACTGGGTTTACATCGACACGACTAAGTTTAAACGCTTCAAACATGTAGGTCCGTATAGCACAATTCAAACCAGAACTACCTACTGTACTATTAACTCAGGTGTTATTAGGCAGAAATAGGTGGAATTGTGATACCTGTGGATTAAAATGACAAAGTTAAATTAGTTAGTATATGATATCTGAGAATGGCATTTTTTTATCTGACAAAAATAGCAAACGAGCATGCAGTTCACATGATGGTCAGTGATCACTGCCGCCCATGGACATCTGTAACAAATTTCATATAGACCATGGGTTCAATCTGAAGTCAATCACAGATGCGTTGCTACTCCGGGGGACTATGACGGTCGCCTCATGTGAAAGTGTTCCGGCAACCACACCCTTTCAACGAAACGCAAAAAACGTCACGCTAGAAATAGGTATGGCGGTGGTACTTCCCCGGTCGAACTGTAACGGTTCTACCACCTCGAATGAATATATTATATCCATTAATGATTCTGTCCAAGTTTATACGCACAGCTAAAAGTACAACCTTTTGTTATAAGTTCTGTCTTTTGTAATATGAAACATGACACTGACGTAAACAGCCTTTGTTGTTAATGAAGAAGAAAATTATGAACACAAAATATATTTCTTTAACGTGGGTAAGCTTAAGAAAATAATTAATGAACCCTAATAAAATCCTATACGAAGCGAGAAAAAGGAAACTTACGAGTATTTTGGGTATCAAAGAACGTGGAGTTTTACGTAACTTTTATTATACTTGAACTTATTTTGTTACTTTATTTTGATAATCTGTATTATACGCCATAACAAGGTCAGTTACAGACGCTTTGCTATACATTATTCTCTGAGGCCAAGTGTATTACACATACACTATTTACTCTTTTCCAACTGCAAATCAAATCGCTTCAGATTGTCACCACATAATAAGTATAAGTAAAAGTAATATAAGTATACTACGTTTTGTGAAACCGTCGAACTAATAAGTTCCACCATTACCAATTTATTTTAGTTGATTGTAGATCTACTAAACATTGTGCTTCATGTGCAATTGTGCATTTTCTCCTTTCTGCTTTATTTAAAAAGGAACTGCACATTTCACAGCACATTTACTTACAGTATTTTACAAACGTGGATTTGCGGAAAAAGAAAATTAGAAGCATTATTATTTTCCAATACACTCGATTGTGTACAAAAGAGTAGCGATCAAAGAAACGGAATGTACAATAACGGGAGCGAATACAAAACACAACGCAACTTCAATTAGGGTGAAACACACGTTCATTCCGATTCCATTGTTCAGAAATAAATTAATCAAATAATCAAATTCAAATAAAAAGGTACAAACGTAGCGAGGGGTGACGATAGTCTGCAAGGGTACCTAATCCTAGCGACAGGTAAGCTTCGCTAATTTATCATCCCGAAACAATGGAGGGTGCGGCTCACATAGCGTCCTATGTAGTATTCCAAACTGGAGGGCTCAATAAACAACGCCTAAATTATCCTAATGCCCCGGATAGAGATCCCACTTCTGACACTGTAGGTAGTTGCAAAGTTCCAGTTACCTTTGTATTGTTTGGACATAAAGTAAAGGCATTTGTATCCTTACCAGAGATTTTTTTAAATATTTACCCTTTATTAAGATCCTTCACAATTCATGTTCCGAATGAAACTTTCAAGCTATTACGTTGCTGTAATAGCATTTCAAAATAAAATAAATGTATTGTAATTTAACTGCATATTTATACAACTATTTTACGGTAGCAGTATTCACTTCTGCACAAAGTCATATTATTTAATGGTACTTATTAACATACCTCTGACAGCTTAAGGTAAAATCTTTTGTGAGGTTAAGTACTGAAGTCCATAAACTGCTGAGATCATACAACACCATATGAACAGAAAAGCAAAAGACGTAGAGTAAAAAACTACATCTAACATACAGTATTTATAACATTCTACAACAGGTAGTTAAACTTTTTATCTGATCCATTTAGGTCGTAACTTTCGTTTCAGAAGTTTAGTTTTCTTAAACTAAGTTTTTAGGTAATCTTGGTAACAACAAATTTGGTTGTAGTACATATTTCATAGAGAATTAAGAAGTTATGATTTTTCCAACCTACGGGCGTAATTTCATTTTGATGTTGAAAACAAGTTAATATAATTTTAAAAAATATCATTATGTTCTTAAGGACTTTCTTTTTCATAATTTAAAACTAAGGATCACTTGAGCGACAGTTGTTAAAGCTCAATATCAGCTAGTCGCTTAAGCTACTGAACTGTTGTCTATGTTGCTACCACCCGGGTGATCAAATTTGTGGGTTGTACTCGTATATTCGTCCTAAAAACACGGTTCATGTTGGATACATCTAAATTTTAAAATGATTGCTAGGTCTAGTAGGTATGTCCCTGTAGCCTCGGGGTCAGAATAGGGTTACGGTTTCCCCTGCCTGTCGTAAGAGGCGACTAAAAGGGGCTTCCGGGGTTGCAGACGGCTAGAGTGGGAGCTCGAACCGTTCGGTCAGGCAATCCCGGGAAGGACGGCGGTATGTGTGGTCGCATACCGTTGTAAAGATTAGACGGAGCGGTGGGCCCAGCCGCCCATCTGGGAGGAGCCCGATGGGGCAGCGCGCTCGAGGATTCCGGTTGAAGTCGTTTCGAGATCCCGGAGTCCTCCTATTCAGCGCCGAGGACGGCCACCGGGGGGGTTTTAGTGCGGTAAAAATCCCACATAACCCTGCGTCGCTCCCACGGCGTCGGGTACCTTTGGAAGGTTTCCCCCTCGAAAACAAAAAAAAAAAAAAAAGGGCTAGTAGGTATTGTGCAAATCTATATCCAGTATATACAGCGTCATCTGAAAGTTTGAACAAATTTCAACCAATTCAACTAAAATTTCAGCGGATGTTTCATAGTACATCAAGTTAGTAGAGGCTACGAAATATTCCTTGATCGTAATTTTGTTGCATGTGTCAGATTTAGACGTTATAAGGTCACGAAATCTCGCTACAATTTGCATCAATTTGGGCTTTTGATTTTTTAGCAATTGGCACTTGAAGCATATTTTTCGTGGTGCTCGGTTAGTCATTGAGTCAATTTTTATTTTTTATCTGACTGAAGTAGCAAACGAGCATGCTGTTGATGATAAGTGGTCACTGCCGCCCATGGACACCTGTAAGCCACTCCAAATAGAACATGGGTTCCATCAGAAGTCAATCACAGACGCGTTGCTACTCCTGAGGACTAGGATGGTCACCTCATATAAAAGTGTACCGGCAACCACACACTTCCATCGAAACGCAAGGAATGCTTCACGTTAGAATTAGATGTGGCAGTGGTACCTCCCCGGTCGAACTACAATGTTCTGCCACCTTTAAAGTAAGTTTTAAGTCGCTCGAGGCTACGAAATATTCCTTTAGCGTCATTTTGTTGCAAGTGTCAGATTTAGATGTAATAAGATCACGAATCTCGCTACAATTTGCATCAATTTAGGCTTTTAAAAATTAAAAGTAAATGGCGCTTGAAGCGTATTTTTCGTGGTGCTCGGTTAGTCATCGATTCAATATAGAAAGCATTCGCTACAAGGAGTGATCAAAAGGCTATATTTTTATTGTTAAAATTAAAAGTTAGGTATAAAGTGTAACATTAGCCTCATTAGCATAGAAACTATGCAAGGCTTTATACAATTTCCCTACCAGTACAATTAAGGGAGTGATTTTCTTTTACGCAAGAACTAATTGCAGCTGCAGCGGTGAAACGGCGGCTAAGTAATCTGCGAGCGTGGGTGCTAGCGTATGTTTGTATGTGTGCGCAGGCTTTGTGCTAGACACTGATTGTTTGTTGATATACTACAAATAATATAAAGACTGATCTGTTATTTTAAGTGTGATGAGCAGTGAAACATCATGTGGTTTAAATGATGCACATAATGTTACGTGATCATTACCGTCCGTAGATATTAATATTCCTGATCTTAAATAGTAGAGATATTCTATCAAAATCGATGGCGATCAAACATTTAGTGTTGTAACTATTAATTGAGATGGAATGTCTTTTGTTAAACTCTCTTCCTTACGATATCTTATAAACCAACACACAGTAGTGGCAACAGAAGAATCTCATCTCTCATCTCTTTCTAGAAACCACTGTGTATACATCAAAAAAGTAGTAAAGTATTGAGAACTTTAGATATGTACTCAATAATTCTACACCGTTCCAGATTAAAAACCGTGGTTAAGTGTGTTTCATGCCTCTCTTAAATTAGTGGCAGTTCCCATCCCCAACAGTGCAAATATAAAGGTTCCATTATATTACTGTTAATACGTGTAAATGTGACATATGTTAGTCATATAAAACGAACAAGAGCCGTAAACCCTTTAAAACACAAAACATTCTCGATTCAGGGATTGATCTGTCCCTTGACATGGTTTCAAAAAGGAGTAAGTAACAATTTGCACTTTGTAAAGTGAAACCTATCGAATCGGGATATCGCCGTAAGCCCACGTGTTCCACGAAGGATTTAAACGCTTCAAAGAGATCGACGCGTAAGCCTATTTTATTGTTCAACTAGTAACCCGTGTTAAAAGCTCCCTGACTGTAGCCGGAAGGGAAATTCGCAATCGTTTTCTGTCTATAGCCCTCGGACTGTATTCGTATAGTCACTGTAGG
This sequence comes from Spicauda simplicius, assembly GCA_949699795.1. Lineage (NCBI taxonomy): Eukaryota > Metazoa > Arthropoda > Insecta > Lepidoptera > Hesperiidae > Spicauda > Spicauda simplicius. The sequence continues at coordinate 10,948,565 of OX453069.1, forward strand.
GTTGGCGTCCGGGTTTACCCAGATTTGTTCTAGTTTGAGGACATCCGAAAATCCGGAAAGAATTTTAAAAATGTTGATTTGCAAAAAAGTAACAGTACTTTTGTATTTAAGGAAAACCCAGTAAAATAAATGATAAGCAATAATTGCAACAAGTATTCGATAAAAATCGCTTGCACACCGCATTCACGCACATTCCCATTCTCTTTTATTTATGGGTATTTTATGTTTCGGTACTTTTATGTGGTTTATATAAATTTTCGTTCATATATTGCTTAATAAACCGCAATTTCCTAAAAATAATACTTAAATATAAACCCAAGCGATAAATTTAACCCCAGACAGTTGTATTTAAATATCTGTAAGATATAACTTTTAGATAACAACTTTCTTCACTAATATACTTTCAAGCTTTCCCATTATTACGATGCCCGATTTACATGGAGCAAATACGCATTAAAAGGAAAGAAAATTGTCTTGCGATATTATTAGCATCACTTAAACTATAAAATCATAATGAGCTTTTTCTAATCTTGGATATCTATAGACTGGAGGTAAAGGAAGGAAATGCCTGTGGACCTTGTTTTAGGTGGCATTGCCCTGTTTTACCTGGACGGAAATGAGTAAGCGATCGTGTAAAAAACCGGCTTTGTGGGGCAGTAGTTACTAAGACATATTTGTTATTTTTGTCGCCACTTTCCGTAATGTAACTGTCAACACATACTTATTAAGGTGTTAAACAAATTCAATAGAGCTATAAACACCTTCAACTGCGCAAATTGAATTAAAAGTTCGATATTCAAACATTTTACCCATAAAGGGGCTCGGTGTTAGCACGCAACGGCATAAAAATATGATATCCTAAAATAATTATTTTATTACTCTAAGTTTTGAAATAAACGCACGGGCGGACAGTTTTATGGTTTTATTATACACCTAAACTTTATAGTTGTGAATCATATATAATGGGTACTTATAAAGGTATTGTGTGATACGTAGAACATTTAATTCACGGGTACGATCAATTGCCAATTAGGACGATATGAACAAAGCGACATAAGGATACTCTTTATGACATTAATGTGTGAATCATCGTGTTTAAATCGTATCTTATTCTTTTAACCCCCGACTTAAAGTGACTCAGCATTATAAAGTTCCTTTAAAGAACTTTTCGTTTTTTGTGTACATAGTGTTCAATGTGCCTGAGTTTCATGTACAGTATGCTTAACAAACATTATGTTAAATTGTACCAATCAATCAAAACCGATTCGTAAATAAATCATGCTCAAATTTCTTTATTTTCCAAGTAGAGGTTTTCACATTTGAACCTTGAATCTTGCTTTAAACAAATACAGAAATTAAATCTGGGACGCAAAAACTAAAATAAATTAATATCGTATTTTGGGACCAGTTCTTAGTTGTTGTTTTATACAAAATTAAACAAGAATTCAATTACCCTTATCGAACTCTATATTATTACGAGTAATTACTCATTTATATGAATAGATGATGATGATATATGAACGGATACTATACGTGCAATATTACGAATACCATATTCATTCAAAATATGAAGCCATCAAACACACGTACATTTTATTGTCATTTTTTGTGGACAAAATGTAATATTTCTACGTATGACAGATATTAATTTCCCACCAGTAATAACTCTGTACTCTCCCACGCATGAACATTGTAAAGCAAAACGAAAAATTGTAATTTAAAAATGACGCGCTAGACATTTTGTAAGAACTTTGATTGGTAAAATAAAATAGTTTCACCTGAGTGCAATCTCACTATAAAGGATTTCTCATGAATGCACCCGTCAAACCGGTGTCCCGTATTAAGTACAATGCAAATCTGAAGTACGTTAGCCACACGTCTCTCTGCCACCGAAAAGCTAAAGAGAAACTTACGATAATATATGTTAACAGAGGCAGCAGTATGGTGTAAATTTATTGTTTTTCGTTTAAATTTTACTGGATTTAGTAATAAAGACATTTTTGGGATGAAATATAAGAAAAATCTATACTACAATCAATTTGGGTAACATTGAACAGCGGTGTAACTTTGAACAAAGTTGTGAAAAAAATATGATAATTTATTACATGGAAACTTCTTGTTGTTTTAATATCGTACCTGCGTAAAATGGTTTGCCAAAATATTGTAATAGCAATGAAAGTAAAAAAAGGTACCTGTCAATGTTATAATTTTAAAAAATACCGCCCTTTCCGTAGTGAAGTTGTTGCAAGTGTTTGATGCTTCATTTTGAAATAGCAATTATAATATAAAACTTACCGTAAACAGGTGTGTTTTGGTGTTTATCTTTAAAATGTATATTGTATATTATTATTTTGAAACTGTACTATCCGTATCCCATGTTGAATATTGCGTAAAACTGTTAAACTTTTGACGACGTCGAAATTGGATGTTATATGGGTAACTTTGAACGGTTCAAAGTTACCTGTATCATAAAAAAATATTTTTTTTTGGAGGCTCAGGGTCGCTCAGCGTGCTATGGAGAGAGTTATGCTCGGAATTTCGCTACGAGACATGATTCGCAACGATGAAATCCGTAGACGAACGAAGCTTACCGACATAGCTCTCAAAATTAGTAGGCTGAAGTGGCAATGGGCCGCCACATCGCTCGTAGGACCGATAACCGATGGGGAAGAAAGGTCCTCGAGTGGCGACCATGTTTAGGCAAAAGGAGTACCGGTCGCCCCCCTACCAGATGGACCGGTGACCTGAAGAAGACAGCGGGAAACCGTTGGATTCAGAGGACACAGGACCGGTAGGAGTGGCGCCATTTAGGGGAGGCCTATGTTATGTCCATGTTCCGTCCATCCTTTTTTTTTTGTTTTCGAGGGGGAAACCTTCCAAAGGTACCCGATGTTCCGTCCATCCTATGGATGGATGGAATAAATAATCAAAAAAAAAACTAGTATTTTATTTTACCACCAAATTGATCGACCTTGATTCATATGGAAAGACCAAGTTGTCTATTGTATTTATATATCAAAATAAATGTATTTTTTATAGATTTGGTTTTAATTAACAAAAATATGTTAATTAATTTTACTCAGACCTTAAAATATTCGATTAATGACGGATTTTATATCCTCAAAAAATTATATTCAAAGTTACCCAAAACTAAGGATAACTTTGAATTTGAGTTTTAGGGGTAATTGTGGATAGTTTAATTGTTTTCTCCGTAAATTTATTGTGTTAGATTAATAAACCAGCTAAAAAGGACACTATTCATTTAATAAAAACAAGGTGCAATAAATATAAAACAGATTATAATATCACAAATATTGTAAAAAATGTTCAAAGTTACCCAAATCGAGTTTAATGGTTCCATTTCATATCCTATTCATAGTTTTTTTTTTATTTGATCGAAGTAGCAAACGAGCATGCAGTTGTTGGTAAGTGGTCACTGCAGCCCATAGACATCTGTAAGCGACTTCATACAGAACATGGGTTCTGTCTATAGTCAATCACAGATGCGTTGCTACTCCCGAGGATTATGATGGTCGCCTCATATAAAAGTGTGCCGGCAACCACACCCTTCTACCGAAACGCAAGAAATGCTTCACGCTGGAAATAGGTGTAGCGGTGGTATTTCCCCGGTCGAACTACACTGGTTTTACCACCTGTATAGTATACGGGTAATTTTTGCCTTCAGACAGCAGTGACCTCAAAGATAGCCAGGCATCTACAAATATTTAACCGAATACCGTGGAATACCGTGGTACCGTGTATCCCCTGAAAATCCCTCGAATTCTATTTAAAATTGATTTATTGATTGTTTTTTTATGACTGACGGAAACCATTTAAAGAATGCATGTTCATTTTACTCCAATTTTCCACTAAAAAAATCTACATAGTTCACTTTTAATAAGTGAACTATGTAGGGTTCGTTAGAATGTTGCACAGACTTTTTGTGAACAACTAGCAGTTGCCGGCATTCTATGCACTAACTATCGATGAACTTTAACACTCGCTTATCGTGAGCAGTAAAACATTGTCCGAAAAGTTATAATGTATGCGTATGTTAACTTAGGACTCCTGATTGACATATAGCGATTTCATGCCACTTAATAAGCTATTGTCACGATTTTCTTACTGCCTCTTTCAAATTTTTTGCATAAAATATAATACAATCTGTTGAATATCTCAAACATGCTTTTGAACCCAGATAGTTTCAATTTGTGCGTAGGTTGATGGCGAGTTATTTTTATTTGTCGGTTATGTTTATTTAGGGTTTTTTGTTTTTGCCTTTAGCATTGTTTTTGGTTCATTCGCCATTCTTGACAAACGATAATAAAACAATTATGTTAGTCAACGCATAATTTAAATAAACTGATTAAAATGGGTGAATTACATTAAAGCTGCATTTTAGGATACAGGAAACTGTTTGGTAGTTAAAACAGAGTAAAATATTTGTACAGACAATATATGACTTGAGTAAGTTTAAATAATATTGAAGCTATGTTATAAGTACAGTTTACAAAGATATAATGGATTTTTTAATATGAATCCGAAACCGAAAACCGTTTGGTAATGTTCCGTTTACGATACGTACGATAGCATACCGTACCAAACCACTATTTTCGAATCTTTTTTTTTACCTGATTGAAGTGGCAAACGAGCATGCAGTCCACCTGATAGTAATCCATGGCCGCCCATGGACATCTGTAAGCAACGTCAAATAGAACATGGGTTCTATCTGAAGTCAAACACAGAAGCGTTGCCACTACCGAGGACTATGAACGTCGTCTTATAAGTAAACCACACCCGTCCATCGAAACGCAAATAAATTATTCAAGCTAGAAATAGGTGTAATCTATAAAAAAAAACACTATGTTCATACCAATATATTTCTTTACAATTTCACTATAACTATAACTCTGTTATAAATGTATTTAAAAATAAATTGACGGTCTTGTACAGCCGGCATTCAATTTTAAGTAATAAACGAGATAAACATAGGAATTTTCCTGAAGTTACATATACATATATTACTTATGTACAACCAAGTACATTGGTGTATCTGAGTAATGCGACCTACAAAGCATCCGAGTCGTGATATATTTTCTTAGATAAGAATACAGATTAAATACCGCGAAACATTTCATACATCAAAAATTCGCCGAATGAAACATAATATCAAGAGAATCTGCTTATTTATCGTTCACCTGATGTAGATACGGAAACTACGATTAATGGCGTTATTCATAATGACTCAATTTTAAATCAACAGCAAAATATACAGATGACATTCGCGATTTATAAACGTTCATTAATTTCTTGAGTTTTTTGTAAAATATTGTTTGTCTGTCATAGAGGAGATCATATTACTTTCACAGAGGCAAAGATCATCTGTTTAAGTTGTTTAAACAATTTATTAATAATGTGTTAACGAACTATACAAGGTGTCCATTTCAAAAATATGTCATCACATAGAAAACGACTTTATTTTACGATACAACAGAAAATAATCTGTTCTACAACAAATGATAGTAAAAATAAATAATATTTCATTCTATATTATTGTATTTCCCGGCTGATAATATTAGTTATTGCATATCGAGCAGTGATAGCCTAATGGTTGAAACTTGCCCTCTCGATCGGGAGGTCCGACGTTTAAACCCAGGCTGATTTTTCTAAACTTATTTTTCCACAGATTTTTCTAAACTTATGTGCGTATTAGAAATTAATTATCGCGGCCTTTCGGTGAAGGAAATCAAAGTGTGGAAACCTACACACCCGAGACTTCTCGAAGGTGTGTGAAGTCCACCAATTCACACTTGGCCAGCGCGGTGGACTATGGCCTTAAACTCTCTCATTCTGAGAGAAGACCCTTGCCAAGCCGTGGGACAATAATGGGTTGACGAGAAAGTGTTAGTTATTAAGACGAGGATTGCATTTTAAGTATTTTCCACTCTACATTTCTAAAGGGTTTTGTAGCGTCTTTCAATTATCCGGCTACATTGGAGAAGATGTCAAACCTTAGCGACTTTAGAGTCGCACATCTCAGTGACGCCTCAGTCGGACAATCGGAAGGCAAATATCGCTACAGGTGATATTTTAGCGTTGCCTTTAAACACTAAACTCGAAACAACAATACGATTTAAGTTGGATTGATCACGTACGAATATTTAACAGTTATTAAACACTATGGAATAATTTTACGACCTTGTAACGGTCTATTGATCTGAATGCTATTACTTTTAAAATAGGATTGACCTCATACAATAAGCAGAGCACGAGCAGTTTAATTGCAGAAGCATGTTATACTTGTTACAAAAAGCGCTCGAATGATTTAAAAGTGAATACTTTAGTTCACTGGACATACAAAAAAATGATAAATAGGCCGAATGAAACGAATCTGCTGCTTTAATCTGACAAGCCAGGACAAACATAGGTATAATGGTAACGCAAAGTAGCCTGATGATAAAGGCCGATCTGATAAAATCTACATAGTCACGGACATAAGAATTGGATATACCATAGAACTAAGCATGTATTACCAGGGACATGTTCGTAAAATTCATTTGGATGTACAAAATGCAAATATACTCTCAACTATGTAATAGCCGAAAATTGTTTTTATAAAAAGTTTTGAAAATACTGACTGGTAGAGAATGCTTGTTGTAATATATATACGTTTTAACCGTTATTTTTCTTTTATTTAGGAAAAAAATGCCTACATTTAATATTTTAAACGAAATTGTAATTAGTGTGTACCTATCCAAAAATAGCTTCTGTATTGATGCAAAATGTTGCTATAAATTTAAACGTAATCTTGAGCTAAATGTTACGCTTTAAAATCTATATCTACTTGCGTCGTAAGACAAAGTATTAGTGTGATGTACAATTACAAACTAATACATTACGCTGTTGTTAAATAAATTAAATATACAATTTAATAACGTATAACACATTCAATAAATTCCAATATTAATCTATTATGATATGCGGATAAAATACAGGATCGATGATTGTTCAGGTTCAGTGACGCGAGGGCATTACGCAGCACAATCCGAACAAAATCACACAGGTCAGGGAAGTTGAACCCAACACTATGGAAATCATACTCGCATCGAGATAATCGAAATATCGTTTTGTAAGCATCGACTTTAATATGAATTTGTTTGTCGAACAGATTGTTAACTCTATTGTTACACATTTAAGTATTTTTGTTAATTAATTTATGAAATCGTTCTGATCGCCGTTCGCTCGTCGCACGAAGCAGACGTGTATCACTTTATATTTAAAAATTAGTAAAAAGTACTCGGCAAGTTTAACCACTGCGCCTCTAGCAAATTACGCTTAAAATTGTGTAAACAGTGCATCGTAATTACATCGCTACGCACCTACAGCAACTGCAAGATAGACCCGCCCGCTGCCCGTGCGCACCCCCGCGAGAACAAGCGGTTGCTATTTTTTACTCGCTCACTCACTGCATTAGCAGGTACGTAAAAATGAGTGTCCAACGGTCACCTCCTACTAATTCACTACTACCCGCAACAAGCGCATCGACTACGCGTGCTGGATCGCAACCGGATTTGTCAAAGATAGGAAATCCTAATATGGATACGCAAATTACGTATCGAAAACGTAAAAAGCCGGAACTTCATGAATGTGAGTGTTCGAACGATCTAAAGGAGATGCGATCGGAGATGTCCCGAATAAGCTCATTATTGGAAAAATATACTGGGTCACATGAGCAAGTTTTGCAAAAAATGCAAGAAAGTATTACCGAAATTAAGAACCAAATTTCTGATATGAAATCTTCTAATGAACACACCATACACGTTATACAACAAAATGTAGATAAAGTCATCACAGAGATCAACGATATTAAATTATCTACTTCCAGCTTACAGACGGAACAGAAAAACACAAACAGTCACGTGGCTCGATTAGAAAACTCTATTACACTAAGTGAGAATAGGGTAAAATCACTTGAAACGGACCTCAATAATTTGAAACAATCGACTTTCACCACACCTGTTAAGCCTGAAAATCAACTATGCTTTGGTGAACAAATAATTCAAGAGTTTCATAATCGTAATATACGTCAAAAGAATGTAATACTGGTGGGATTACCCGAACCAACATCTACCAAACTCGAAGAGAGAATGGCAAAAGATGAAGCCGATGTATTAAATATAATTTCTAAAATTAGTGTAGATATTCCAAATCCAATTAAAATTTTTCGAATTGGCAAGTTCGATCCGAGAAAGAACCGCAGCATCAAGGTGTGCTTTGATATAGTTGGACCCGCAAAGCAGCTACTCCGCAATAAAGGTAAACTTTCTAAGGAAATCCGAATGTACTCTGATCAAACTCCAAACCAAATAAACTTTCTTAAAAATTTGCAAGAAGAGTTACAACTGCGCGAAAAAAAAGGAGAAGACGGACTCACAATTAAATATATAAACGGAGCACCGAAAATAGTGCAATTAAACGCAAAAAACTACAAGCAATAAACACTTCTGATAGAACTCTAAGCACTAATACCTACGAAATACTAGATAATTACAACAATATTACAAAAAATAAAACACGCTTCTCATTCTTTTATCTTAACGCCCGCAGTATATGTAAAGAAGGAAAATTCGACGAACTTAAATGCATTCTCCAGACCATACCAAATACCGTACATGTTATTCTGTTAACCGAAACATGGATCCGCACTGAATCACAGGCGCAACGCTTTCAACTCCCAAATTACACACACTATTATAACTACCGAGTAAACTCTAGAGGAGGCGGTGTATCGGCATATGTTCACAACAACATTAAGCATAGCCAGTCCGAGTCTAAGTGTGCTGGAGGAAACAACTACCTTTGGGTAAAACTAGAAAAATTCGCTCTTGAAGTAGGAGTAGTATACAACCCAGGACATACTGACTTTAATGAATTTCTAGAAGAATATGAATATCAGCTAGAACAACGACGCCGTGCAATTGTGTTTGGTGACTTTAATATTGATCTTTTATCGAAAGAAAAAAAGACGAAGCAGTATAAACAACTATTGCAAAAATCCGGTCACAGAATTATTAATAAAGTCAGCAAAAAATTTTGTACCAGAGCAGGGGAAACAAGAAAATCCATTTTGGACCACATCAGCACTAATTTGAAAAATGACTATTTTCATATGATAACTATTGACTCCCCATTCTCAGACCACAAGCAAATATACTTGGAAATTAAGAAAGTAAAACCCCCACCTAAGATCTCTTTTAAGTATAAGACCATAAATTACACTAAACTGTTAAGCTCAGTGGAAAAAAATAAATTTCAAGAAGTGACAGATGATTACACTATATTAGAAAGAAAGATTAAAAACTGTGTAGAGGACAGCGAAGGAACTAAAACTAAAATTCTAAATAGGCCGCAAGATGATTGGATAAATAGAAACATAATATCTGAAATTAACGAAAGGAACTTTTTGTGGAGTGAGTTTAAGAAAAAACCAAATGATGATATTTTGAAGGCAGCCTTTCAAAAGAAAAGGTGTGAAGTAACCAAACTGATTCAAGATACGAAAGATGTATACTATTATAATAAATTTGCACAAAACATTAAAAATCCCAGGAAAATGTGGAAATTAGTAAACACTTTAGCGGTAAATAAAATACAACAAAATTGTGCTCCTCCAACGCTTATAGTCAATTCTAGAGAAATTACAGACCCCAATATGATATGCGATACTTTTAACAAATATTTTTCATCAATAGGTCAAATTTTAGCGTCTCAAATACCCAAAAAATTTCATGACCAACGCAAACAAGCATTACCGTCATTAAATGTTGCTCAAAGCTTACAAATGTCATCCTTAAAACCATGTTCTAGACAAGAAATTTTAAACATAATTAAACACCTTGATTCGAACTGTAGTGTTGGCCTTGATGGCATTAATACTAAGACAATAAAGTGCCTGAAAGACGTAATATCCGATAAATTATCTGACTGTTTCAATAGGTTATTTGAAGATGGTAATTTCCCCGATACTTTGAAAGTCGCTAAGGTAACACCAGTTCATAAGTCCGGTTCAAAAACGGATCCTGGTAATTATCGGCCCATTTCTGTGTTGCCAGTGCTGTCAAAGATTCTCGAAAAATTATTACATACACGACTACAAAATTATTTAGATTCAATTAACTACATTTCTAAACAACAATATGGCTTTAGACCCAAAAGCAACACACTTACAGCCACAATCGACCTTGTTACTAAAATAAAACAGAATATCGATAAAAAAAATATAGTTCTTGGCATATTTATTGACCTTAAAAAGGCTTTTGATACCGTAAGCCATGAACTACTTTTGCAAAAACTAGAAGTTCTCGGGATCACTGGCAAAGCTTTACTAATGTTCAAATCATATTTATCACAAAGATCACAAATAGTTAAAATAGATAGCTTTAAAAGTAGTTCATTGCCAATAACTTGCGGTATTCCTCAGGGGTCAATTTTAGGGCCATTGCTCTTCTTAACCTATATAAATAATATACAAGAACTAGGTCTAAATGGTCACATAACTTTATACGCAGATGATACTTGTTTGTTTTATTTTGGGTCATCTATGCACAATCTAATTTTAAGAGCTCAAGAAGATTTAAATATTTTACAAAATTGGTTTCAGCAGAATCTACTAACTATTAATATCTCCAAAACTTCTTATACTATTTTCAAGGCGAAAAATAAACAAATACCATCGTATACACCACTTCAAATAGATAATATCCCTTTGCAAGAAAAAACAAGCGAAAAATATCTTGGTCTATATATGGATACTCACATATCATGGAAAAACCATATAAAGCATATTAAAACTAAATTAATATCGCTGATTGGGTCATTGCGTAATATAGTGCGGTGTATACCACGAAATTTTTGCTATAACATTTATAATGCACTAGTAAAGCCACACCTATCTTACCTTATAGAGTTATGGGGTTGCGCGGTAAAAACAAGAATTAAAGAACTTCAAATAATACAAAATAAAATAATCAAATTAATTTTTAATTATAAACATTTGACACCTACAAAAAAAATTTATGAAGAAACAAAATTAATGACAGTCAAAAAACTTTATTTCTATAATATTTGCATTTTTATTCGTAATACATTAAATAGGAACATCCATACTAACATAGCGTTCCAAAAACAGAGCCAAGTCACAAAGTGCATCACGCGTCGCGCTAGTTTTCTCGTTCTACCCAAGCCTCGCACAAAATATGGCAAAACAATGATAACGTATGAAGGAGCACAATTTTATAATAGATTACCTTTACGAATAAAAAATGCAGATTCATTAAATGCATTTAAGAAGGAGCTATCAAAATACATTATCGATAGTAGGATTCTAACTTAAACGTTAAATGCTTGCCGTTTGTGTAATATTGCATTTACAATTTTATTGTTTGTGGATATTCGTGATAGGATTTAGGTAAACATTTATATATTATTAACATTAATGTATGTACAGTGTGACGACGAACTTATGTATCTTTTCTATGAACCATGTTCTCATGTAAGTGACAAATATGTCTTTTTGAGAATAAATGTCTTTAAACCTAAACCTAAAAAATAAATCAGAGAAAAGTGAATAAAAATGGTAGGTACACTGGTAAAAATATAGCTTATTTCTATATAATTTTCTTCATGCAATACTTTGATTTCAAAAAGACAGCCTATATAAGTATAAATGGTAGATTTTGTAAGATATTTTAGAATCAATATTGTAATGGCAGTAGCGTATGTCTTTGCTTCCTACCTAACCTATACTGAATGGTTATAATCGTTCATAGACATCTATAACCAAAAATGTATATGTAATTATATAAGCAAGAATCCTACATGAAATAGGTCACAGATACGTTATTGCTTTTGCGAATTAATGTCGAACGACGCAAAGTGAATGTTTATGAACAATAGATGACAACAAGTTTAAATTGAAATGAAATATTTTATTTAATAACGTTTAACAAAATTAATCAATTCCAATAACAATCTATTATGATATGCGGATAAAATACACGGATCGATGGTTATTCAGGTTCAGTGACGCGAGGGCATTACGCAGCACAATCCGAACAAAATCACACAGGTCAGGGAAGTTGAACCCAACACTATGGAAATCATACTCGCATCGAGATAATCGAAATATCGTTTTGCATCGACTTTAATATGAATTTGTTTGTCGAATAGATTGTTAACTCTATTGTTATACATTTAAGTATTTTTGTTTATTAATTTATGCACAAATAATTAAGGGACAATAAAGTAATAAGCAATATTTACTTTATGTCTGCAATACTTCGATTTAGAAAAGGTAGTCTAAGTAAGTAGGGAAGTAAGTAACTTGACCTGCTGTATGTTTTTTTAATAAAAAGCTTTTAAAACTTAACATCAGGCAGTCATATCATACATATATAGGGCAAACAACATATAAATCATTCACAATCGCTTGAATCTCAAAACCTGAATATATTAAATGTTATTTTATATGCTGCATATACACTTAATACTCGTATATGACTGTAGATGTTCTTCTAATATGTGTTTTCAAAAAATGTCAGCATGACTTCTGGTTTTTTAATCATCTGCATGCCATCTGGACTGATTCAGATTAGGCTTTACTTCACCTTGAAATTTTGCTGTCTTCTCGTTTTCCGCAAGGCATCTACAATACACACGTTAAAATATCTTACTAGATACCACACTGCCCGCATAATAAAGGACATAAATAAACGATCAATAGCAATTAAAAGAAGGATCAATAAGGATTTCCTTTTATTCACGTTGTAGCGTATTTATACAATATTCAACATGAAATTAACTATACCTTTCCATGAATTTATTCAAGTATTTGATTTTCGCACGTCATTCAACGATAACACAAAAATCTTCGCATTATCTTATACGTGATATAAAATGGATATTACAGGCAATTTACCATTTTTTTCCTATTAATACCAACTTTATACGGAAGAAATAGGTCTAATGGTCCACCACAAATCCTGAAAAAATCTAGCGATCTTAGTAGTTTCTTAAATATTCCTACGTCCAGTACGCTCTTCACATCAAAAACGGTCAAATCAAGATCTGAATTCACAAGGTTATTGCAACCCAATATGGCGGTGCAAGCCCGTAACCGCCGCGACCGCATCCTACGCGGCCACTCAACAAGTGTAATTTTATAACACGCATTCCTCTTATCCCTCAAGTTTACATAAAGGATCGATGGATCGATGGATATAAAGATATTGGTAATGTTGTATGGATGCAGCAATCGAAATACATACTAATATTATAAACGTGAAAGTGTGTTTGTTTGTTCCTCTTTCACGTCGCTACATAACTATTACATGATACGATTTATATGCTGGAAGATGGTTAGAAGGACGGAGAGTGACGTAGGCTACTTTTTACCGCGCTCTTTCATTCCCATCAGAATATTGATGTTTTGTTAGTTGCTAGATATTTAGTAGTTCCAGACGTTGTTAATATATGGCGTTAGTAAAATTAATTTGCTAGTTCTGAATCACGCTATCAAATGCTAATGTAAATTCCCTTTGACCGTACGGGCGAAGCCGCGGGTAAGAGCTAGTCATATAATAAAAGTTTAAAAAGGATGGAACGATGTTTTATATTACCTATAGAAGTTCAGACATATCGAGTCAATATTAAGTAGGAAGTAATATCGATTTGTATAATCAACCCTAGATAGAATAGGAGGTTATGAGGTCAGCTACAGATGCATTGTTTGCCCTGGGGACTAGCGGATGTTTTATATGTGAATGTCTCTCTTACCATACCCTACAAACCAAGACACAGCAATGCTTCTCGCTGTTATAAATTTGAACACTATTATAATAGGTGTAGTTTACGTGTTTGCTGCTAACCTATAGTAAGTTTATGGATATCTATGATACTTTGCCACTTTCGAACGTATCAAAAAGCGAATATTTATAAACAGAAGATGACAACAAGCTTTATTCTTTCGTTAAACATAACAAACTATTAATTATCTAACCTTGTTTTTATACGTGCTGCCGACAGTTAACGAGATGTTTCCTCAGTCAACCCATGCGCAAATGACATACCTAAATAGAGTTATGAAGCCGCCAAGGGTATCAGTTATCTCACACTAAAACCTACAAACGGCCATAAAAGTAGCATCTGTCATCACTCATAAGCCTTTGAAAAAGACCGATCGCAATCTCGGAGCGTACGTGTGTAGAAATATTAAGAAATTGCATACTATACGCTCGTACATCTGCCAAATGTAAATCTTGGCACGTCAAGTTAGGGATACGACCCATTCCATTGAACCGTAACGGGTTTGATCAATCGTGCAACGGTTTTTCTTAAGATCTGTTTTAATTTAAACATTTTATGAAACCAAATCATTCATCATAACATTTGTTTCATGAAAATATCGTTCTCCTTGTATATTATAGAAGTAGTAAACGAAGATGAAGTCCACCTGATGAGTGTCCACTTTGAACGCCGTAAATAAATGAGTCTGTCTTCCTTACAGTGGCGAAGCCTGCCTTGGAGGGGCTCTGTATCAAAATTAGTTAGGGGCCCATATTAAGGGTCATGATATATCCCAAAAAAAAACAAAGATGCGTAGGATATAACCCGGGGGGGGAGGCGGGTTATATGGTCATTGATACGGCTGATACGGCGGTAGCCCTTGCTTCCTTACTACACTGTTTAAAAGAAAATACAGCATTACTATGTTTTGGATTAAGAGTAAGATATGAAGGATAGAAATTTACAGTCAAACCACGCAAAACCTACCTTGTAACTTAAATAAGATCTACCGCAATACTACAATGCAACCTTATCAAAACATTCATTATACTCTACATGCATCTAATAGAGCCATATAAACAGTACCAGCATTATATTTTTATCCCTAATCAGTACATTTATAGCATAGCGAAGGCAGGATGAGTGGGCAGATACCTTTAATCCGGCTTTAATCTTTCTAATTGAAGCTGCTATAAATATAAATTGCCTTTGTATCGATGATTACAATGAAAATAAAATGAAGCCTATTTTTACGAGCCGCGGTATTAATAAAGGAAATACAATATACGCCAAATGGATTAGCGACGGTTCATTTAATATTTATAAGAATAACTGTAGTATGACTGTTAACTTCATTTAATTTATAGGCAGGTGTATAAAATGGAATTCACTCAATTCTTTTACACATTATATTGAGTCAACGTGAGGCACAAACCAGTCTTAAAACAATATGACAAGGATGAGTGGCCGTTTTGGGTCAATTTCATGTGCGCTTTTGTATTTCAGTAGACGCTTTAAGTCATCGATCCCAGCTGTTAGTATTGAGTAGCAGTTATTAAACCTTGTATTACTCGCATTGACTACTAGTTTAACTTTGCCTACCGACTGGCATTGAAAGAGCCTAAAGGAATGTGAGGCTTTCATCACTATAACTCGATCATAAAGGACATAGTTTCGTAACCGTCATCCAGCGAAATATGTATGTTGGGCGCCGACTTCGGAACTATGTACCAAGTACTGAGTATGTTCTAAACCAAAATTAATCTAAATTATTTTTTACTTTTTTGTGACATGGAAGTCGGTAGATATTTTTTTGTTAAAAAGTTTTTATTAACAGTTAGAGTGATTCAAGAGAAAGGGTTTTATGTTTAATATAGTAGAGGAACACTGATATTTTTAGATTTTTGCCTTTTAACAAAGTTCGGTGGGTCAACTAGTATTACATCCCATCAACCCATTATTGTCCCACTGCTGGGCACGGGTCTTCTCTCAGAATGAGAGAGTTTAGGCCTTAGTCCACCGCGCTGGCCAAGTGCGAATTGGTGGACTTCACACACCTCCGAGAACTTTTTTTTAAGAACTCTCGAGTGTGTAGGTTTCCTCACGATGTTTTCCTTCACCGAAAAGCAGTGATAATTAATTTATAATACGCACATAAATCAGTGGTGCGTGCCTGGGTTTGAACCTCGGACCTCCCGATCGAGAGGGCAAGTTTCAACCATTAAGCTATCACTGCTCTAGTGTAGTATTACATACATGGCAAATAATATCAAGCAAACAAAAATATGAACGTACGCGATATAACAAACAATCAAAGGAAGGAAAAACGTTATTATAATCTTAACTTTAAATAAGCCTTTGATTTTGATCTCCAAATGTCAGCGTGTGAAATGGATATCCCAATTGTAAAATACACATTATTATGTAGTATTTAAGCTTTATTACAAAACCTGTCAATTCAATTCTCAAACTGTGACCTAAACAAAGACATACCTTACATGGACTTTTTGCCCAACTATTAATTGATAAATAACCTTAATCGAAATTGATACGTTTTATTAATAAATTGCACTAAGTTGAACGTACTAGTGATGTCACGATTATTAGGGTTCGAACTCGCGAATATTCGCATGTTTTACGATATTCTATGAGAATGTCATGCGAATAATGAATTGCAAAAAAAGATCGCCAAATCTATCTAAATTGAAATCGAACTACAGTTTGACGACCTAAAAAGAAAAGGTCGTAAACCACGTATACATAAAAAAACTAAAAAAAAACCTCATTCGCATTTGCATTTGCGAATGATGGTAAAGGAGATTTGCATTCACATTTGTATTCGCATTCGCGAATAGTCAAATGATGATTCGTTACATCACTAATACGTTACTACTTGTAATACTTTACTATTGAATGAGTCACATCTCATCATGATATTATGAAGCGTTCAATTAAAGTGGGAGTGTGTAGTCTTTTAATTACATATCCTCGCTGAATGACGTGACCTACATGGATGTCACGAATAGCGTATGTCGATTAGCTGCAACTACCTATTAACAGGTTAACTTAACTGGCCACCTGGTCAGGGTGACGTCACATTGGTGTGATGTAGTAACAAGAATTTAAAGATTTCTAATGGGACATAATACAGTTAATATGATATTAGACTATATTATTGTGGAATTGATACATTTTTATATGAAATGCGTTTTATTGTTAAGCCGTTCTCAATCCAATTGCGTTCATGGCGAAACAGCGATGGCACAGAGAAACAAATAAGGGCCCAAGTAAGTTTTCTACGTCTAATTCGTTTTTATTTTTAAGGTTCCATAACTCACTTAACACTAATTGTGTCAACCTTTGCACTTGCAAACTTTGTACTATTTCTATAAACAACCTTGCCGATTTAAAATGGGACAGTAAATAATATAGTACTTAATAATGAAGTGCTAACAAATTAATTACATGCTCGTTTGCTATATCAGTGTTAAAGAAAAATATTACAATATTTATTATCATCCTTGTATTTCTACCAAGTCATATCTAAACATTATATGCTGCTCGATAACAAAGTTGGTACGCAAACCAGAATACAGTAGCACTTAAAACTGTTGTTATAGGGTAAGCTTACCATCAGGTTAAATACATATTATCTTGCTTCAGTATATTTATAAAAAAATACTTGTTATACCATAAAAATATACCGTCAGGTTCACATTAGCAACACCATATCATTATAATCTGCAATTTGGCAATCAGGAAGTGCCTTCAGCTCACCACCTCAGCTAAATTACAGTATTTTTGATCCGAACACAATACTTAACCTTAATTTGACAGGAGTTATGTTTTCCGAAAACCGATTACGATCTTACCAAATCCCGTTACTCCAGAGTGGACCCTTGGGAAGATAAATAATATACTTACTTTGAAGTATCGATTTTTTACTTATGTCCAATATGATAAGCGGCGTGTACTTAGATAGTAACTTGGTAGATAATTCATTATTTATTTTAGTTAACATGTTGTTAATAATAATTGAGTGTACCTACTTAAAAACTGTAAAAAATGCAAGGAATAAGTAGGTTGTATATAGCTTAACTAAATGTTTTCTTTATTAAATTTTGTACGTGTGGTATGTAATGCCAAAACAAATTTACTTTTCCATGTGTAATAATATTATTCTTCTTTTTTGATCACATAGTTTGCTAAAATAAGTTAATGAAGACTCACAAACTAAATATACGCTAAGATTTTCCAAAATCTAATATTCAATATACAAGTCGTTATGTATGTATATTACGGTCATTGAAAATTATAGCAATGAAAAGATTTGCACTATTTACAATAAAAATAAAAATCAGAAAAGAGACGTAAATGTGTAAAAAACGCAAGTAAATAGAGTTAGTTCACACATTGTCATCGTAATGTCACCTTATTTGAACATGTTTATAAAAATCCAAAACATGTAATGAACCCATAAATTTACGTGAACTGCACATTAACTGCTACTTCAGAAACATGAAAAGTATATTAAAAACTTCATTTATGCTTTTATTACAGTCATTAATCTTTAGGGCAAGGATACGTTTATAAAGATGGATAATATTATAATCGTTTCTTAACTTTTTTCCCTTTCTTAATTTTTGGTTATTGGCAGATTGGCTAAAAACATAACATTATAATAATGCATTATTTAAAGTATTTTACGTCATCAGTTATTTGAG
The DNA here is from genome assembly GCA_949699795.1 of Spicauda simplicius. Classification (NCBI taxonomy): domain Eukaryota; kingdom Metazoa; phylum Arthropoda; class Insecta; order Lepidoptera; family Hesperiidae; genus Spicauda; species Spicauda simplicius. The sequence goes on from OX453069.1 coordinate 10,967,131, forward strand.
CATCTTCCAATTGCAGTTAGGTCATCGTCACAAAAAACCTTTCTGTAATATTTGTAAAAAAAGTAAACATACAGAAATATTTCTGCACCTTTTGAACTCTACTTTACCTCAATTAAGTCTACGAGTAAGAATTTTAATGTCGCGCTTTAGTCACCTTTAGTAAAAAGTTTGATATATGAATCCTAAAAAAAATATATATTTTTTGATAATTTTTGCAAAGTTCAATCACCTTCATCTCGACCTTGGCTCGCGGATCTTTGGAAAGCTGAGGTAATAAATATTTGGCATTTTTGTAACAGTACTCTTTCTTTTTTATGACCCCCTGCCACGTTATCTTTACCTGAAAGATTACAAGGCGATATATTGTTATCCGTTATGAACTTTGATTATACCTGATTAAACTGATTATACCAAAATATTCCGTGGTTCGCTAACCTAATTAAGTCGATGATAGACTTAAAACAAAACAACATTAGGTCGATGTCCTTTTCATAATAAAAAGATACTACAAAGTAAATAAGGAAGATCACCTGATACTCTATATATAAAAACTAAATTAAAATGTATGTCCGAAGCTCACTGTTTTTTTTTATCTGACTGAAGTAGTAAACGAGCATGCAGTCCACCTGATCGTAAGTGGTCAGTGCCGCCCATGGACATCTGTAATCAACTTCACACAGAACATGGGTTCCATCTGAAGTTAATCACAGATGCGTTGCTACTCCCGAGGACTAAAATGGTCGCCTCATGTGAAAGTGTGCCGGCAAAGACACCCTTCCATCGAAACGCAAGAAATGCTTTAAGCTAGAAATAGGTGTGGCGGTGGTACTTCCCCGATCGAACTATACTGGTTCTACCTTGAAGAACACCTGGAGAAAAAAATAAAGCAACCTTGTTTATAAATAAAGCAAAAACTATTTGATATTTTCGTGGTGCATTTTATTCTCCTTATCTTAAGCTAATGGAACCATTACCCAGAGTTAACTAAAACGTAACCGTAGGCGGAATTTTACGCAAAACCTCATACAACTAATGTTTTTTATTTTATATTTGCTTGTTTTATTGTATAATACATTTTTAGAAACTTGAAATTTTACGCATTTACACATTTTTACATATAGAGTTTGATGAATGTGACATTATGATGGAAAACGGTTTCTAATAAAGATGGATTGCTTACACATTTACATAAACTAGGTTTTTCAATTAAGGATCATCCCAAATATTAGCAATAGCGGTGTTAAACAACGACGTGGTTAAATTTATTTCGTTTGGTTTCGAGTTTATCGAACTTCGAACAAAAGTTTGAAATTTTTAGCGAAGCAATTAACAGTATTCTGTCAAATATAGTGTTATCGAAGAAATTAATCACATATAGTGTGGGTTCTATACAAATAAACATATGCATAGTTTTATATATACAGTTAATGTCGAGAATCCGCACGATAGAGTAAACAAGTATGTGATTCATGCAGAGGTCACTCACACTTGTCATATGAAACCAGTTGCCAAATTGCTATATTTTAAAACGAGTAGTCCTTCCGTCGTCACTCAAAAATATGACATTGTTCTTCGAATTCGTCGAGCCGACGCAATGGCATCTTCATGATCACAAAAAATGGGTCATCGACTTATTCCGCACCTGAATGCCTAAACAAATCCATGTACGACTTGTTCAACATTCATTCATTCGATTGCTTGCTAATTCATTTATGAACACTTTTTACACACCTATCCCAATGATAGGATTAAGCTTATTTAATTTCATTACCAATATATTAATTTTACATCTGACATCTGATATAAGACACTCGTATGTCTTAAATTTATTTTTCGAATTTTATCTACTAACTTCTCATAGAGAAACTGTTGACTTTTTTTTTCTAAAACAGTGACATAGACACAGAAAATACATATTATAGGACTAAAAATAAAATCAGGCAAGAAATTACATACAATACTTGTGTTTCCATTGATGAAATCAAACCGGCATATGTACGTATCTCGACAACAATTTCATAAGTAAACATTTAAAAATAAAAGGCAGTTTATTACTCTTTTCACTTTTCTTGAAAGTTTAAAGAATCAGTTAAAACTGATTAGTCCTTTAGCATACATACAAAAGAGGATACATTTGCACTCTTGTAAGTTTATTTCATTTAGGCCTTAAATTGGTATATGTGGGACTTTTAAAAATTCTACTCATTTCGTAAAAAGCGTATTGTTTAAAATTATCAAACAGCTTTTAGTCATAACTGTAAAGTTTTTAGCCAAAGTTAAACAATGTTTATATAATGAACCCATATCATTAAATAAAACAGCGGCGGAACGTAAAGGAAAACAATATAAAAGGAAAATAAACCAAGCAAAGAGCCACATTATAACATACGTCTACACAAGTGTTCTTTCCACGTCCTTAAAACCAAAACACAGCAGAGCTTAACGTTTCTTGTATACAACACATGGATGTTCTGGTGGCTAGAGATTCGAACGATGAAAAGTTTACGTAACACCTTTTATCGTTGTCAGTCGTGTAAGATGTTGTTTGGGGAATTTAATGTAAAAAATATTTTAAAAATATATAATGAACAAATAACTTATTTCTTGATGACCTTGACTTGAGTTGACGACCCGCGTGGCGAAGCGGTTATCATACCGGTCTGACACGCAGTGGGTCCCGGATTCGATTCCCGGCCAGACAGGTACCTATCTGAATGATGAGTTTAGATTCTTGTTCTGGGTCTGGGTGTTTGTGCATTCGTCTGTATGTGTGTCCATGGCACCCACGACACAGGACAAAATCCTACTGTAGGGCTACGAGTGTAGTGAAAGCGTTTATTTCTTTTCAAAGGCTTTTTGTTTTTTTCATAGATTTTTCATATGCCATATATTAAAGAAATATACACATATAGATATATAGCTCTCATATCTATCAGAGAGAGCTCTACATCTTTTTACGCGGCAAAACGTGAGGTTTATATTCTATTAAGTTTTTTTATTCAGTTTATATTAATGTCCGGACATTCCTGAATCATAAAACAAAATTAAGTTAACTACACGCGTAGACACAAGCTACCTTGTAATGGCCACCATTATTTTTGTATAAGCGGAAAAACACCTCGTTCACTGATACCATCTTTGCTCATATATTACCCGTTGTGTGACAAATTAAACACTTAAAATAGTCAATTTAATTTAGAAAAGAAAAGAAATAATATAAAGAGACAGGAAACATAATAAATAGGTTCATTCTTGATTCAAAAACTTTCGGCAATATATAAATACCGGATGAGATATATGTATGACGTTTGGCAATTTATTGAAAGGCAAACCTTTATTGGCTTACTTAACGGTAGCGGTATTTTAAGTATTTGCAAAATTCATAAATAAAAAGCGACATTTACATTCCAGGCTTGTTATAAGAGTATATCCTAATCAATTTAAAAAATCTTCTTAATATTTCTTACTAGTAAACCTGCAGATACTTTATTTATATATATTTAATACTACCTATTGCCATGCCGTAACAAAAAAGTATTTTTTCTAAGAATAAATCATGAAATAATATTGCGATGTATTACAATGATAATCCGTTTAATAGAATGTGTATTATTTAAGCGTGTCAATTCAAATTTGTATGGCATTGTTTTTTAACTTTGTTTTTCTTTTACATGACTGCATCATTATAATTTTCTTTTAGTTATTCATATTCTTTTTACATACCTATTTAGTCAATGCAGCAAAACGAATCATATCTATAATGCTGCAAGCACCATAACCGTACACGGTAATCTATGCAATCTCTGATTGCCACGCTTACCAAAACAGAAAATCTTTGAATCATATAAAACGAATTCGTAATAATTACAATCTAAACATATTTTGACTCCATTTGAAATAAGACAATGTAGGTTTTATTGCAGATTGCAAATCTATCTGATAATGTATCAAAACAACCAAACGACTTTTATTTAATATTTATTATAGTATAGACTCGACTCTTGTAGAGGAGGTTTTTTTAAAGAAAATGACCTTTTGGCTTACAATTATACTATTTGGTATTTCATCAAAATTGAGCCGCTTACACATAAAAAGAAACGGATTCACTTTCGTATTTATTATATAATATTAGTATAGACCCAAGACCCTACAGCAAGATGGACCCAACTCAAACCTCGAATTGAAATACGATAATGGTTATGGCTGGCATAAAATTAGAAATTTTGATACCCTTTCGTTGAGCCCGACATGATACAAGCTTATATTTAGGGCCGAATCGATGCCGAGATTTTATCTTTACATACTCAAAGTTCTGAATAAGACTAATTCTATAAAACACTATAGGGGAAAGTTTTTTTTAAATTTTGGACTATTCTGTGTAAATTCTAATCGACAGTGTCATGATCAAACCCCAATGCACTCATCGGATTATATTATCCTATCAAAAACAGTTTCACTGTAAAAATAGCACCAAATTCAAAGTCATAAAATTGTTGAAAAACAATCAAAAATTTTACAAAAAGTTATGAAATACAAGCCCAAAAAACCCAAGTTATGATTTTTTGATAATTTAATATTGAAAAAGTTTTGTTGCAACCTTAAAACTTAACAAAAATCGAACTTGGCGTGCGTCCTTCAGTACCGCAAATTTGCTTGGATGTATTGCAAGTAATTTCTCAATACCGTTCTTATTCCTTTACTTTCATTTTATTTATCTTCGTGGGAAGTGCGAGATAATTTTCATCTGAGTCAGTAGATACGCTGCATTCTTACAAGTAGAACATACTGAACACAGAAAAATTTATTCCAACATATTTTCAGCTTCATCTAACTCAAATCGTATCCATTCAGTTTTCGATACTACCTATTATGTAATATTGACGTGATAATTATACATAAGTAAGTTATACTGCTCAGTTACTGCCCAGGAATCCGCATCTGCTCACTCCATGTATTTGTATATCTATATTCACAAATGCATAAATACAAATACATGGAGTGAGCAGGTAGGTACTAGTTCCTAAACAGTTACAGTGTATTTTACCTTACCATTAAAGTATTATGAATGGATCCTAAAAAAATGAAGTTCTCAAGGACGCACACCAAGTTCGATTTTTGTTAAGTTTTAAGGTTGCAACAAAACTTTTTCAATATTAAATTATCAAAAAATCATAACTTGGGTTTTTTGGGCTTGTATTTCATAACTTTTTGTAAAATTTTTGATTGTTTTTCAACAATTTTATGACTTTGAATTTGGTGCTATTTTTACAGTGAAACTGTTTTTGATAGGATTTTACATCTTTTTGTAAAGATTTTTTGACTTGTTGATAAGATAATTAAAAATTGTGGATAGTCAGGAAGTTATTGGTTTTACCCCGTTTTACATAAATCGAGTTTCCAATCGAATTTCGATGTTTAGACGTCCGAGGAAGGTTCTCCTATGATTTTTTTTATGATGTTGTGTTTATGTCTGTATGTACTTATATATATAAATATGTAATACCTCTCATAACTTTGCCCAATTTCATCGCGATTAGCACTATTCGAGAAGGCTTGTCTGAACTTAGATTTTAAAGTATATATGAATAAATTACCAAAATATCCCTACTAATATTATAAATGCGAAAGTAACTCTGTCTGTCTGTCTGTCTGTCTGTTACTCTTTCACGGCAAAACTACTGAACCGATTTTTATAAAATTGTGTACACAGATAGTGGTGACCTTGGGATCCATTATAGGCTACTTTTTATTTCAAAAAATGGGTTGAAAATGTTAAAATCGAGCATAAATGTTTGTATGGTAGTTCGTTTTTGACTAAGAGCTGTACTATTATTTACGTCAAGGGGTATCATAGATTTGATCAAAAACTTATGTGAATAATAAAACATTAAAAAATATTGATTTTGAGTCGACAACATATATTCGTAAAACTCGGTATGTCGTGAATTTTGTTATATTCCAATGCAAATGACAATCTCCATATTGGCTTTTGACATAGAGGTGTACTAATAATTCCGTCAAGGGGTATGATAGATTTGATTAAAAACTTATGTGAACAATTAAACATTAAAAAATATTGATTTTGAATCGACAACATATATCCGTAAAACTCGGTATGTCGCGAATTTTGTTAAATTCCAATGCAAATGACAATCCCCATATTGGCCCTTTCGCCTGGACGTCATCGTGAGTTCGTTCAGAAATAATACATATAAATTGGTAACAATTAATTATCATTCAAATAGATGTGATAAATTTGATTTAATTTACCCATAATATGGGTTTATAATATGAAAATGTATTTATAATGCGAAAGATACGATTATAATTACAAGGAATTCCCGATGAGTTAAATATTAGGTATACTTGCGCTATCACTGTTCTGTTGAATTATGTTGAATGAACATTTGATAGATGGCGTTATCTACAATACAACTTCGAAGTAATATCGATAAATTAAATGTTGATGTTGAATTACTAATAATTCCGTCAAGGGCTAAGAAACACTGGTTTGCACACTTGATTATAAAATAAATCCACGATAGCATATTTATATCTCTTAAGGTTAACTCACAATAATTATTTTTATGTTCCATATTTTAACTAAAAATAATACGTTATTTTCGAGTCTGTTGTCTTTTGTTCAGTATTAATCCATATGTCGTCGTCAACCCATTATTGTCCCACTGCTGGGCACGGGTCTTTTCTCAGAATGAGAGAGTTTTAGGTCATAGTCCACCACGCTGGCTATTTGCGAATTGGTGGACTTCTTGTGGAATCCTTATGTAAATAAATGGATTCGTTAGTTTCGTAATTTTAATAAAGATCAAAATTGTTTTTTACACTGTATGCATCAAATAAATACGTTTAAAGTCATTAGAGATATCAAATTATATAACTTCCTTCAAAGGGTACGATAATAAAATTCCGTCAAGGGGCAAGATAGACTTGATTGAAAACTTATCTCAATAATAAAACATTAAAAAATATTGATTTTGAGTCGACAACATATATCTGTAAAACTCGGTATATCGCGACTTTTGTTTATCGCCATATTAGCCATTTTGCCCTGATGTCATCCTGATCCTTAGTTCATTATGAAATAATAGATACCTATAAATCGATAACAATTAATTATCATACAAATAAATGTGATGTAAATTTGATTTAATTTACCCACAATATAAAATTACGAGGAATTACCGATGAGTTAAATATTAGATATGAGGTATACTTGCGCCATCTATCCTGATCTATGTTGAACTACTATGTTGAATTACATTGAATGCGATAGGTGGCGTTATTTACAAAACAACTACGAAGTCTATCGATAAATTAAATGTTGATGTTGAATAGGTACTAATAATTGCGTCAAGGGCTACGAAACACTGGATTGCTACCTTAAATATAAAATCAATCCGCGATAGTATATCTCTATAACTTATGGTTAAGTCACAATATTTTTTTTATGTTCCATAATTCAACTAAAAATATTACGTTAATAATTTCGAGTGTGTTTTCTTCTGTTCGGTATTAATCCATATATAAATAAATGCATTCGTTAGCTTTTACACTATGTGCATCAAATAAATACTTTTAAAGATATTAGAGATTTAAAATAATAAAGATGTGTCTCTCGGCAGAGGTAGGTAACCGTCTCGCTCGCGCATGCTAATACATGCCGGCCGCCGATGCGTGTGCATTATTAGAGTAATCTGACCACTTGATAGTGTCCAGTGTTGAGTAGGACACGAATGTTAAATAAGTTTGTAAGAATAGCGTTTTTTTGTACTAGACCAGTACAAACATTGCACTTCACCCTGCAGCTTAACCCTGAAAATTTTTAAACATACTGCGGAAAAGTTAAAATCAATCTTTGTAATCTCGATGCGTTTTGGTTTAAATGTGGAGCAGGATTTGGTTTACAAGGTGCTTCTTGGTATTGTGTGACCACTAAGATTGTTAATTAATTCAAAGAAAGGCGGTTCACAATGTATAGAAAGAAATCATTTATATTAAATTTACACAAACAAACTTTACACAAAAATTATTAGTAATTATGGGCATATTAAGTATATGAACTACTACATATAGGTTTTTAAACAACATATTACTGATTGTCAAATGGGCCAAAACGTAGGAATCCATAGATCGTTCTAAAGTTAATTTGACAGATGTTAGTTTAAAAAAATAAAACGTACAAAATTGTAAATTATTGTTTTCTTTGTTTATATAAACATTGATATCGAAGACATGTAAACTACCGCGCTTACAACACAAGTAAAGAAATATTAAAGATTCTTGACTGGACAGGAACTGAAAATAATAGCACTATATGACATAAAAACTACAAAGGATACCTACTGGTGATAAAGTCTGAGGAAAAAAGAATGTAATATTTATGAGACAGAAAACACAGAAGGAAGTCACATAACAGCCATATCACTTATATTTTTGGAGACGTTTGGTGTGAGTAACTTCTTTTCCATCGTGGGCTTTACTAGCGCTTGGAGCTGTCTGCAACGAAGAGGCAGGTACCGGCGCACTAGGGATAGCATCAAGCTTCGCCACCTGGTTGTGCGAGCCATCTAGTGCTAATGATGACCCATCTCGGCCCAGCAATTAGTGACTCCAAACAACTGTCTAGCCCGCATGAAAACACTGTGGCGGCTCTTCGCCAGGAACTCGGATTGTGTAACACCTGAACCTTTTAAATATGATAGTGATTGTCACTATGGAAACATAAAATACAATTTGTTGTGATTTTAATAGATTCTAAATTATTATTTCATTAAATATTTCAGTACCTAAGAGATGGATATTTGTCACACATTTTTTTTGCTAATAAGAGGAACTGGCAACAAATATTTAATGGGCCACCTCATGGTATGCCCTAATTGTACCAGGAAGGAGGAAAATGAGGTATCATATTATTGTATCTGAGAATCCACTATGATTGAATTTAACTTCTACTGCAATATTTCTGCTAACAGTTAGTTTGAATCGCCAGATTTAGTATTTATATTATTTTTTACAATAACTATTAAAGTATAAAACGAGCAGTAAAAAGTCCAGTGGTAAGTGGCCACTGCCTCTAATGGACATCGGCTATTAATCTCTCATAAAAATGTTTTAGGTTATAAGAACCAAGTATGTTTGCCATTCCTGCTGGGTGAGGTCTGGTTGAATGTTATGTCAACATACTTAGAATCTAGTCAACATTTGGAGAACATGCAGCACAAAGAAAATGTACAGAATGATGACAACATACAGTATGAACACACAATTTTACTAAGCGTGCCAGATATTCCTAATTCTACATGCATTCTACATACCCCACAATTATACACAAATAATGTTACCAAATCAAAGCGAGTTCCATATAATTCTTCTCATTGCATATTTACCAGATGTGATAATAGTTATTTTTTTTTAATCCCCAGCTATATTAAAAGAATTCTATTAAATGATGAAAGTAATAACATACCTTGTAGCGTTGTGTGGGAATTGAATCTTGATTCAAATGAGTGGGATTTATTGGCCCATGAAAAAAGTTGAATTCATTACATATTACTGTTTTATTTTTACAGGTGAAGAATAATAAGTGTTAGAATAACTTCGCTACTTAAAAAAAGGATACTTTATTATTATTTAACTTTGTATTTTAGATTGCAGATTGATGTTAAGAACAAAACAAGTAACCTTGAATAGGTAGTTATATTCTAAATGATGGGTTTATAACTGCGATAAGACTATTAGATCCGTTAATTAAAAAGTGAAACGCATAGACGAGAGAAAATTGGTTATTAACGACAATATTTTTAGTTTCAAGTTTAAAGATTTATAATTATGCTTAAAGTCAATTTGAACTTAAATACCATACCATAAAATATAAATGTTAGTAATGGTATTAGTGTCTGGATTTATCTAAAAACAAAAATAAGCTTGACAATTTTGTATTCATTTTAAAATCTGACCATTCTCTGGCGAAACGCAGTTTGCCAGTCAGCTAGTAATCTATATTTTCATATAATATCATATTATTTAAAATAAGAATTGATTGTTTGCTCTGCTGGATGAGGTCTAATTGGCAATATGTTCATCTCCGTTATGTCAACCTTCCGTCAGGCAACATGTAGTATGAAAATAATATACAGCATAAATAAAATATACCTACAGCATGAAGACAACCATAGAAGAAGCAGGAACTCGCAATTTTACTAGTAACTTGGGAGTTCAACTTATATAATAATCTTTTTCAGAATAATTTCATATTAAATAAAGATATTCTTGAATGGCTTTCATTTGTAGTACACCCTTCAAATCAGCATTTAGAGAATTTGCGAATAAGTTTATATACTTATAATCTTTTGATCGCCCGGCTTTATATTCAGTAGTCATGCTCCTAGTGCCCGGCATAGTGAATCAAAAAATGAATACCTACAACAAATCTTTTTGACAAATTAATTGCTTATCCCTCGCTAAGCAATTAATTTGTCTATTTTTTTTTTATGATAGGTACAAATGATATTTGCTTGTTGGGTTAATTAATTACTAAATAGCTACAGTTTATGCTACTTCGCTCAAAATACAATCAGTGTTAAAATATACGTTGCCATTTTTATTTTTTAGTAGTCCAGACATTTTTTATTATTATTATGTCTACTTGCAACGATAAACGTAAAATTGTAATAGCTGTTTTGATTCTAAAATGATGACAAAATAACTGAAGAGAAATAAAATATGCATAGCGATAAACACCTTTGTCAATAAGGCAAGACTAGAAAGCTCATTCTTATCAATCTGGACTACAAAAACCAAATAGTACGATATGAGCAAACACAAACTATATGCGCGCACATTTTTATCGTAAAGCACGCTTTCGCTTCGTCTCTTCGTATACTTTCCTACTATGGTATCTATCATACTACGCATTCAATTAAACGATGTACTTAATAAAAAAAGTTCCAACATATTCCATTCAAGTTCCTACGCACATCTCTTCCTTTGATACGAGTATAAATTCTTCTAATTCGTTACCATTTGAATTATTATAATTCATAACTTCATTACGTTTATTAATTTATATAATGTTTACCTATGAAAAAATCTTTTTGGTAGTAAATGTAATGGTTTGAGATTCACTAAATGTCAAGCGATGTGTAAACGACTTTGACGTTCACTGGATGTCAGGTTTTCATCGCGCGAAAGCGAAAAGTCTAAGAATTGGGGGCACTATGGTTTGTGCTATCGAATTTTATTAATTTCAAATGTAATTCATTACAAAGTCAATTGTAATTAATTGATATCACATATATGCATTATAATCTACTATTATAAAATATTATTTGAGGATAATACGCTGTGTGTAAGTAATAAAATTTCATAACCTACAAATAACTGCTCCTATTACAGTAAAGACATACTCGGCTTGTCTGACTTTGAACTTTGGTGTCAGACTCGACCGAGTCTGTGAATATGTCGAAAATTTATGTAAGAAATGAATTATCACGTGTTATTGAGGCAAAAGAAGACATGATCAGAAAATCTTTACGAATAAAACTTCTCTAAAAAATTTATGAAACCAATCCGCAGTTGGCCAGCGTAAAAAAATATCTCCAGCTAGGTAACTACGAGCATAATGGTTGTGCGAGTTCTACATCGTTTGAAGTTTTTGATAAACCTAAATGGAATCCTTCTTTAAACTAAAAAAAATTGTTTATGGGAAGTTTGCAAGGTAGTAGAACAATCGGGAAAGAAACATCGTTACACTTATTTCTAGGATGAAGACATCTTTAATTTCGGCATAAGAGTGTGGGAGTGTGTTACGGATACACTTTCGAATGAAGCGATCTTAGTTCTCAAGAATAACACCGCAAGTATGGTCAACCTCAGGGGGCTAACAGCTTCTTATACTTCTTGGACATGAGTGGCCACTTACCACCAGGTGGATTGTGTGCTCGTTTATTACTTAAACAATAATAAAAAAGTGTTCCTCAAATAACAAAGGTGCCAAAAAGTGCAAGCAGCCATTTCGAATCTAAGTCAAGCAAAAAACCTTAATACCTACAGTCTCAGACGAAACCACCTAACCTAAATGCGAGTATTTGCTAAGAACGGTGGCCCTTACCGTTCTTCAAAGTGCAAATAAAATTGCAAAGAAAGCACACGTCTCGTCAGAGTACTCGAATTTTAATCTGTCAACTGCAAGTGACAATTTAAAAGCACAAGTTCCGTACAAAATTTAAAATTTAACGTAAAGGTTTTAAATTTTATCCCTACAACAATTAAATTTTGACTGTAGGCATAGTAAATTAAAAATACAAGAGAGTGTTTAAATGTATGTGTCTATTATTCAAGTTAAAAACTAATCAAGTTAAAAAACTGATCGAAATAAATGTGACTTGGATGTTATTTCTTACTGAAGTATTTTATAACATTAAAGTAGCAAACAAACATGCAGTCCATCTGATAGGAAATGATGGCTGCCATCGATTGACATCTCAGAAAGTGTACTTCAAATATGTATTATTTGGGATTTCTAATCGTAAATTTTCATATGGAACCTGAGCAAGACGTTCCGTTAGCATGAATGAGCACATGTAATTACACGACAAATCCAGCTAAGGATAAACATGTTATTTTAACAACGAAAGTCTTATGAAGTGATTTCACGATGAACATGCAGTATGGCACCTAATTCTGCAGTGCAACTTAAATTCTAAATGCTGAAGGTTTATTTTAGCAAATCTTTATGAATATTTTGTAATCGTAAAATTTTCTACGCAAATCTGACGTCGGAACCAGCATAACGGGTTCTTCGGAAAATCTGTTACGATATTAGAAAAAATCTATATTCAATCATCTATATCTATTTTATTCTAAACATTTATGACTATAATTTGAGAGCCTAAACTTTTAAAGCTAAAACTATAAAATTTGAACAACACGTTAATTGTTTTTAAAGATACGAACTAAAAAAGATTTTTGACCTATCTATATACATAGAATATAGTTTGCAATTTCGAAATCGTAGGGTACAGTTAGTAAATCATAAATATTGAACTTGTAATAAATAAAATTTAACGATGTATGTGATATATTTAACGATACGTGTGAAAAAATACCAAAGGCTTATGGAACTTAATTCACACGTAATTAAAACCAATATGTATGTGTAATTTAAGGCAAATATGTACTTGCGTGCATTCGTCATTAGGGCACCGTTAAGTTAACACACGTTAAGATCGTGTTCTTGCGGCAGCCTCTTAAATAATGTTGACTAATTAACGCCGTACACTAATTAAAGCTTGTTATGTAAAGAAAATTATATTATTATATTAATATAAATCTAGAGAGATGTTTTATGATCTTCATCATCAAATTATTGTAACCTTCAGTCCTTATGATAGTCCTATAGATATGAATTATGATTTTGGAATACCTATTTACGCACGTTTAAGAACATTTAAAGGACTCTTCAGATTTCCTTCCTTTTCTCCTTCAGTATAAAATTATGACATTATTAAATTTCTTATATTAGAGTGCCTGAGATATGAATCTCAGAAATAACTGATGACTTTTAAAGGGCTTAATATTTAGTATTTTTTAAATCTAATACCAATACAGAACTCAACCTCAATATTAAAACATCGTCTATAAGTTGAATGTATATGGGTAAAACAAAGTTGTTTTAATCTGTCATATAATAGTTTATCGGTTATTATATACACAACATTGTTATTCGTATAATTTGATCATTTATTTATTACATTGTATAATTATTATTATAAATTACATACATACATTTAAATGCGATTGACAATAAAATTAAAATTAACATAACAGCAACCACAAACTAGACTGCACTTCTAACATCAAAAATAGTATAATTTCTCATACACCCAAATAAAAATACACGGAAACTTTTTAACGCTACCTTTTTTTACGCAGTCAAGATACAGTTTTTAATACCAGTAGCCACCAATACAGTTGAAAAGTCCTAAAATATAATATTATACAAAAATAATTACCAATAAATAAACCAAACTTGTAATAAAAAACATCAAGGCGATAAAAATAAGGCCATACAAAACATTTTAATTTATTATCTTTTGTTCCGACCTATCCCTATTGTTTCTGAAACGATTCCGTTCCTCTTCCTTGCATTACATCTTTTATTTTTCTTCTCGATATTATTACTAACCCCAATATTGCTTACCTTTTTCGCGTCAAAAGTGTCCCTTGATATATTGTGGAATCTTCATGAACCATTATTGAGTTAGTGGGTTTATCTTGGAATGCCTTTGCGGTTGCGTGTACCTACTCTCATACTGTTCACAAATAAAATAAAGGCGATATATTATATCGTGGAATGCTTAATGCGTGGGGTCCCTAAAATGGTTATTGAATTATATTATATTAATCTCCGTTGGCACAAAGTGATGACATTATTTATTGAGTGTTTTTGTCTGTTATCTGCGTTCTCGTTGAGGTTTTATTTCATGTCACCAATCCATTTACGACTCGTATCTCATGCATCTACTTACTTGTATATTTCGTTAAGTTAGCAATAAATTTAGTCATCATCCTGAAGGGATAACGAGTTTGAACGATAATTCTTCACAATTCAACGTCTAGATAAGTTTACAAAACAGCTTGTTATTTTTTGCATGACTTCGTGCTTTACGCCTACTTTGATAAGATAAAAGTTGATTATTTTTTCTAGCTACTATTTTCGTATACATTTTGTCAACACTTTTAGCATCCAGAAAACGAAACTATTAACTAAAGTTGGAAAAAGTTTATGTTTCCGAGGTTACGTAAAGTTAAAAATGTTCTAGCAATTTTTGGTTTACTTGTTTGTTTTCCTCCGCCGTACCCGTTAGTTTAAAAATACACTGTAGTAAAATAAAATTCACAGCCGTGGCTTAACAAGATAGCCTAAAGTATAACAATAAAAATCTGCACATGTTTTTATACTCATTAATATAGGCTTATTTACACACGACAGTGTCATATAGTAAAAGTAGTAAGAGCCTCTATACAGATGATTTTATTTACTCAATGGCAGCAACGGATAAATTAGTGATGTTTTCGTATATCTACGCTCATACAAAGCGAATCATTTTACTATGGAGCTGCTTACGACATGCAATAGTTTTTTTTAGAAGCGCTGTTTTCTTCTTTCACGAACTCAACGTGTGTTCTTAATATTTGCCAATTACATATTTATCGATACCTGCTATTTGTCGGGCCTACATAGTATTTGAAAAATACAGCTAGACTAGGTATATTTTTGCTCTTCATAGAGTACTACCCCACGTATTGCTCGGATCATAGATATCAAGCTATTTTATGGACTTCTATTCTAAATAGAAATCCCTAGTACATTGAGTATAATAAAATTAAGAGGAAAACGTCAATTGCTTACGAGACATAGAATAAAAAATCCTCTACAAAATATGTATATATTTATGATGCAGTTTTGCCTACAGGTTGATTCACTAATTTAGTTGCTCAAATGCCTACATTTTTTGTTCGGCGGAGTCCCATTTATCATAACGGCATTTGACGGCTGCGCTGGGCTCGGACAGGGAGGCGACGGAAATCGCAAAAATGTGCATGTATTCTATACAGTCACTTTGTTCCACAAACTTCATATATTAATTTACTATATTTTTTTTTACTAACTGAAGTAGCAAATGAGCATGCAGACCACCTGATGGTAAGTGGTCACTGGCGCTCATGGATGTCTGTAATCGACTTCATACAGAACATGGGTTCCATCTGAAGTCGCCTCATGTGATAGTGTGCCGGCAACCACACCCTTCCATCGAAACGCAAGAAATGCTTCACGCTGGAAATAGGTGTGGCGGTGGTATTTCCTCGGTCGAACTACACTGGTTCTACCACCTTCAAATTTGATGATGATTTGAAAAATCATGCAAAAAATTACTACTTCCACTTAACTGTTTAGTTTTTTGTCATGTAGCTCCTATGCCAATTATACTGATCTGATGCTGGACATAGAGCCCACAGCAATACCTAACAAACGAGATGTTATGGTATTACATTCCAAGTGTGAGATGTCTTGGATGCAATTCGATAGATACCATCCATTGTCTTATTTTAAAGTGCCTCTGATACTAGTGACAATTATTCCATGGACCATTTCACTCCTGGTTCTTCGAAAGACCGAAAGTACTGCGGTGTTAGGTGTTCCGATTCAGTCACAAATGTTTCTAAGATTTTTACTTTACCCTACTAGTGCTCTTTCCCGAAATTTCGCTCACTATAACAGACTGACCTTTTTTCTTCGCCTTGTAAGCGTTACAGGCTGTTTCAATGCGTGCTATAAATCTAGATTACTGTCCAGATCCTTCATTAGCCACTTTACTAAAAAAAAACTATAGTACTCTGTTAAGGGAATAACCTGGTACGGTAATGTTGCAATTGAGATAATTTTTAAGCTATCTTAAAACTTAGGCTTCTCGTTGTTGTAATGAGTAAATTATTTCTGTAGAACAGGTCTTGCGTTTTGATAAAAGGATAATGCATCCACGCCCTTTGAAAATTAAACGGCGCTCACTTTCATATGTAGTGACAATCTTACTACTCAGGAGTAGCAACTCATCTGTAATTTCTTTAGATATATTAATACGTGGAGCAGATACTTGTGATACGTTTTTAAGTAACTTGCCGTGGACGAAGGAGTATGAAATTTTGCACGGTTACAGTCTGTTGTAATATTTTTTTCAAATAATGCATTTAACACACATACATTTGTCACAAACAAATAAATAATAAACGAAATAGAACATTCAATCTCTAACTATGAAAAAGCAGCACGTCAAAAATGTCAGACGTCTTTGTCAAAATACCCATTATTGCTTTTAAATGCAGTTTTGTCAAATTAACCGCTTTTTACCTTTCGGGTGTATTAAAGTACTTGAAAATCAATAAAATTTAATTTAATTTGGGAAATACTTTGGACAATACCAAGTTTAGTTTTTGAGTTGTATTACGGTCGAATTTTGACCGTTGCAACTGGTGACTAGTTTCATTAAGTCTATCTACATCCCGCTGTAGATCAGCCATTGATTACACTATTGTATCAGCGACGTAGCAAAAACAGTTTACGTTTTAACGCGATCCGTTTTAGTACAACAAAAGATTATCTTTACCAAAAATATTGTTATGTTATGTTTAAAAAATATAATTCTTATGTACTTAAGTTATGTCACAACGTTATGTCCAAACAGATGCTTAACGGTTCGTGTTTAACCACGGGAATCCCAAAATCAACATTTCCTGATGCTCTGTCAACTTATAACTGTTTAAGCTACATTTTTAAATACGTATTTAAGAATTAAAAGTAAGTTAACCTAATTTAAGATTACACAATCTTCTCTGACGTTGCTTATCTCAAATTAGTACGAAGTAGAATATTCCAAGACTATTTAAGTATAAATAATAATAAATTCATAACATTTTCAAACGCTAAACACCAGGCACAGTAAGGCAAATTGTGTCTCTTCTAGTTATCGACTATTATATCACTTTCTTTTTACAAATTAAATATATCGGTTTAACATACCATAGGTCCATAATTTTTCGGATATCGTCTTATTTTTTGTCGAATTATTGTGGTAGGCAATTTATAGGGCAACCTATGTGGTTGGTTAAATCGAACTAAATGTTATATATATAGAATTAAAAACAGAATTATTATTTGTTTTGATACCACTAATATGTTCCACGGATAATCTTCTTAAAAAGAAGTGTTTTAACAAAATGAGGAGATTACCTGCGTACATATTAATAAGAAAGGAAAATTATTTGAGAAAATACGCATAAGACCAACCTAATAATAATCTAAGGGAATCCTCTTTATCTCATTTTTTAAAATCTTTTAAAGCACAAACTCAAATCAACCAAAATTAAATTTAATAGGTTCCTTTTGCAAAGCTACTTTGGTATACCAAATGTTGTAAAGTACGTTAAAACCGGGAGGCTTAAGTAAATAAATTAGAAGGACGAATCTTCGTATAAAACCTATAAAATAATATCATTATTTATTTATTTAATTATTATAATGTTAACATTAAATTTATTATTATATTTTTTACTTTAAAGTGTTAAAAATGCAAGCCGCATTACACATTAGTATTTGTTGGTGGTGAAATTCCGTGACCGTGTAAAAAACATTGCTACCGCTATTCCCACTAATCCGTAAATTAATATGGAAGCAGAAAAGTAAAGTTAATCTCTTTAATCTCAAACGTTGCATGCATGCTTGCAGCTTATTGAAGCAGTACAGAAATTGATCTACAATCTACAGTAACTTATTGATCGTGTAATGAGAAAAACATCCGTTATAATTTATTGACTACATTGATACCCACCAAATACCACATTCAATGCCACAAACTTACAGTAAATACAAGACCTAGTAGCACTAATGAAAACCAACCTAAATAAAGATAACTTTAATTTTTACTTAGAAGGCATTAACGCAAATGGCACCCACACAAAAAACGTCAAATGAAATCCTAAATGATTAATCCCAAACGCGACAAAGTTAATTTTCTAATAAATTTAACCCTTCTTTGCGGTCGATAGATTTGAGGTTCAAACGCATTTGAAGGTGTCCTCCGCAAATTTTATTAATGTATTCAGCCTCGATATGAACCCTTGTTTTATTGTCAAGATATAAATCCACTTAAGGGAAAGATAAACATAAATCGAATTATGTCCTTCATTACAGAGTATAATGTGGCGATAGCCTTAAATGCCTATATTTTAGGTATATTCTCACGCAAAATGCTAATTTACTACCTTTTGTAGTGAGTCAAATGAAGGATCATATCCGCTTAAAAAGGAATCAATAATAAAATCATTAAGTTGATTAATCCGCTTCGGTGGTAGCCTAGGCTTTTTATAATGATCCGCATCCAAATGCAATGAATGACATGTGTTCACGTTAAATCGATGACTTTTTTGTTTTTGTTCAACATTTTTATTGACATTAAAAATAAATGCAAGCGTGACTTTTATGGCATGGACATGTGGTCGGAAATTATGACAATATACTTGTATGACACGATGTCTTTTATTGCCCAGATTCGAATATAAAATAACGTATAACACTTTTGAACCTAAGCACAATACACCACATAATTGTACAATTTTAAAACATTATACTTACATGTACATGTAAATATTAATCCCTACTAATAATATTATAAATGTGAAAGTAACTCTGTCTGTCTGTCTGCTACTTATTCACGCCTAAACAACTGAACCGATCTTGTTACAAATACAAATGTTTGTATGCAAGTTCGTTTTAGACAAAGTCCATTTTATAGATTTTACTTAGGATGTGATTTATACCAATATTATATACTAATATTAGTTATTTCGTCGTCGTCAACACATTATTGTCCCACTGCTGGGCACGGGTCTTCTCTCAGTATGAGAGAGTTTAGGCGATAGTCCACCGCGCTGGCCAAGTGCGAATTGGTGGACTTCACACACCTCCGAGAACTTTTTTTTTTTTAAAGAACTCTCGGGTGTGTAGGTTTCCTTACGATGTTTTCCTTCACCGAAAAGCAGTGATAAAATTAATTTATAATACGCACATGAATCAGTGGTGCGTGCCTGGGTTTGAACCTCGGACCTTCCGATCGAGACGGCAAGTTTCAACCATTAGGCTATCACTGCTCTATATTAGTTATTTAACAATCTGTATTATATTATAGGTGACTTCTGAGTGGAAGAAAGGTTACTCGCTTCCATATTTACCAAAATTCTGTCTACTTCTCTTCAGACTAACAAGCTATATAAATATTATGATATCCTTCAAAACGTCGCACAGCACGTGGATAAATATTTTTAGAAGAAATTCTTACAGAGTATGCGGCAAATTTAAATATTACTGCAAAAAGTAGGCATAACGGCACATAACAGTAGTAGCATGGTAACGATTCACGTATGATTTATCGTACTTCCAAAACGTACGTAATTTTAATAGTCCGCAAGTTATTATACTGCATTTGAAATTTTGACTGCATTATCAATCATTATATCACAAACATATTTAATTATGTCTAGTTTATATTTATATGTGTGCTTGTCTGTCATAGATGTACCATTTTTCACTGCCATCTAATATTAAGAACTTATTAGCCGGTTAAATTCAAATATATTTTATACGCTTTTTACCTATTACATACCTTAATTATATCGCTATATCTTCAATTAGAATGATAAGGTAAAGTAAGGATAAACCTAAACCCAGCACGATAATCTAAATTCATTTTATACACTTCCCTTTGACTAGAAATCGAACCCGTGAAAGATTACCATAGGATGACCATAGGATACCACCACCACCACTAATTCGCACTTGGCCAGCGTGGTGGACTATGGCCTAAAACTCTCAATCCCTGTCCCTGAAGAACTGTCCCAGCAGTGGGACAATAATGGATTGACGAGATACGGTACCAGATAAGGACCACTTTATTAAAACATATTTATCAAAAAATAGTTAACTTAGTAATTTATACTACATTCGTCTTCAGTAAAATACAATACAACATAATTACGGTTCTTAGAAATCAAAGATTCCAAAATTTTGATAAATTTTGTTAATTTCATCTCTTGACATATCGTTCATGTCGGTAAAACAAGTCCTTTACTCCACTGAATTTAATATCACGTTAGAAAACATAAAAATAAATTGTTTTTGCATATTTTCCGCTGAATAAAGCTCTGAAGTGGTTGCGGATCCTCGGTGCTCGCTCCACTGATTTTTCTTAATAAGAAGTCCTTTCACGAACATTCGACGATTTAAGAAAATTTATATTGCTTTACACTGGCATCACTTTGACCGTATAATCTCATTTCTTAAAAAAATTAAATTGAGTGTCGTTAAAATTATTTGTGGTTCAACTAAGATATTTACATAAATAGAGTATCTTAACTTACAGTATAGCCAAGTAACATGATAACTGATGAGTGACTCATTACCGTCACCTACGGACATTTACAAATTTTCCACTAAAATTCAAATCTACACTGATTTCCATGATATAGCTCTCAAAATATGGAGGCTAAAGTAGCAATGGACCGGCCACATCACTCGAAGGGCCGGTAACCTGTGAAGAAAGGTCCTCGAGAGGCGACTACTTTTAGGCAAAAGAAGCAAAGAGCGTCTCCCGACCTGGTGGACCGATGGATTCAGAAGGCGCAGGACCGATTAAAATCGCGCCATTTAGGGGAGGCCTATGTCCAGCAGTGAACCTGAACAAAAGGCTGATGGATGGATGGATAGATCTTACGCAATACATGCCTGTTGAAATACACCTTATGCCTTCCCAAAATAGTGAATCTAGAGCTAACAGTAGGACTAGGATCGCAGCTTGACTTACATTAACATTTTATCACAAAAAATCATGTTTAAAAAATTGGTGGTCGAATCAAAGCAAGAATTTTCGATCAAATACAAACAAATTATCACTTTCTGTAGTACAAGACAAAAATATAAAAAAGTCGTTCCATATATCGACGAAACCACTCGTAAACCGACAATACTTTAAAGTAGCGCGTATTAAATTAGTCGCATTAGTAGTTCGGCTTCGACAAGCAAATGGAGATTTTACCTTTTAAGTGTAATATAACTACAACGAATACCATTAGGACGGCCGAATAATACTTCAAGCGTATTAACATCCCTGATTAAAGGACCATACCTACTGACCGAGAACAAAATACTCAATATATGTACAAGTTGTTTTCCAATCCTTAAGTAACGTTTACATTGTATAATGAAACATTTGATCATAACAAAAATATCAAGGGAATTTAGCAAATGGGATTGCGTTTATAGAGGGTCATCTACATTTGGGAAAGATAAAATTAAATCAGCTCACATATGCATGTAAATTGTCATGTTATTCATTATTTTCTACTGCTCCATATAGGGTTGCCAAAATACTTTTCTGTTTAATTTTTATCGGCAATTATTCTTTGTAAATGTAATATCACGAAAAATCTTATCTGTTACGTTCAACCAAACTAAAAATCGAAATAAAATTAATAAAAAGGTGTTTTTAGAGGGGTGGTATAAGTTTAACTGCTGTGTCTATCTGTCTGTGAATCTGTAGCTCCTAATCAGGTAAACCGATTTGGATGCGGTTTAATTATTTTCGTATTTACCTGATAATTTCATATAGGCGACCATCTTAGTCCTCTGGATTAGCAACGTTTCAGTGTTTGATTTCTGATGGAACATCTGTTTTACATAAAGTTGCTTATGGACATTAAGTTATTAAATTATAAATGTATAAACATTAAGTTATTTTTGTAAATGGACATCGGTCCATAGGCTGCACGTTTTCTTGCAAAAAGAGGTAACCATGACTTCACCCATTAAAAATAAACGTTTTAATGCAAAATTCATTTACTCAAATCTTAATCTTGATCGATAACTCAATAACAAAGGATGCGTGACTAATTTTTGATGATAAATGCGCTTTGGTCTTAATTTTTTGTTCTAACATGTCGAATAAGTTTTAACATAATACACACAATGCTAACATAATTATCATCTATTTGACACAAAAAGCGATACTTGTGCTAAAATTAATTGCCTTTATATCTAATTTTTATTTATGCTCCGAAACCAAAACGATCAGATAAATAAGTAGTCAGTAGTATGAGATAATTAAGAGGATATCTCATTATTTTTACTAATCGCGAGTCTACTTCGTAAAAAGAAACAATGACAGAAAGAAAGACGCGTAACAATAAAGATATTTGAATACTTTTTTGTTAAAAATTAAAACATACACAGGGAACTACACATATTATTAAACAATAACCAATATTTTAATACATATTTTGACCATTTTTTTCAAATGAATACTCATTTGATAAACTTAAAAAAATTAAATCGAGTAGTTCTCGCGCCAAAAGGATTCTGTACAATTATTTATAAAAAACACGTGTTGCCAAGTTCTCTAAAAATGGGAACTTTCGCGTGTTTTGATCGAGCAAAAAACACGTTTGCTGAATTGGAGCCCCCCTAAATGTTAAATTTATTATGTTCCAATAGAAATATACCATCTGTGAAAATTTCAACTATCTTTTATCACGGCGCATGACATACAGCCTGTCAACGGACAGACGGACAGCGGAGTCTTAGCAACAAGTTTTTATTATTACCCTTCGGGTGTGGGACCCTAACCACTGATGAATAATATCAAACACCCTATCACTTATAAATAGTCAAAACTATATTAAATATAACCTAACTAACACCTATACCAATATAATCCTCATGTTTTGTAAAAAAAAATACTTACCTTGTTTTTAAACGTCTGATAGCCTCAATTAAAAAAATGTAGTCTAAAAGCGCCACTAGCCGAAAAGATAACTAAACCCTCTCGAAGAATCATGAACACATTTTCTATAGAATAAATACTTTAAGGCGCTTTTGAGAACTCTTGATATCGAGATGGTGCTTACGAACCCATTCTTAATAGGTAATTGGCCTTTAATGGATAGTTTAGAATCGATGCAGAATAAACAAGTGAAGTTGATATATGTCTTCCTAAAAGTTTCCAAGCTACTTTATTTGCGTGATAGCAAAAAAAAAATTTTAAACAAAAAATACAACCGACTTCCATGCCACATAAAAGTAAAAAATAATTTAAATACATGTTGGTTTAGAGCAAACACAGTTCTTAGTACATAGTCCCGAAGTCGGCGCTTACCATATTTTGCTGGATCATGACGAAACTACATGTATCTTATATGAGCGCCGACTTCGGGACTATGTACTAAGAACTGTGTTTGCTCTAAACCAACATGTATTTAAATTATTTTTTACTTTTATGTGGCATGGAAGTCGGTTGTATTTTTTGTTTAAAATTTTTTTTTTTTCACGCTTTTCAGTCACGATAAAATCAGTTATGGCTGTTGCTAGTCGTCCGCTAACCGGATGAATAAAATTAATTATTCGTCCGATTTTCGGATGAATAAAATTATGTGCTGACGTCATCATATAAAAATAGACTTCTTTGACACAACCGGTCGGGGGCGCTACCGCGCCCCCTCCCTTAGATTCTGAATTGGAAAAATCTGTTCGAACCTAACCTAACCGAATAAAACAACTTTTTCTGAGTAAACATTTATTTAAAGAATAGACCTATAATTATTAATATTTAAAGTAGAAAAAGTAATATAAACCTTATAACTAAGAGTATAATTCAACTGATACTGATAAAAATGACCCATCCAATTTAAAAAGGTTGGTAGTACTCTTGCATCTTTCAGGTAATTGTATTCTAAGTGGAATTTTTGATAATAATTATATCCTCTCCGAAACTCATTGTTGGTATTGTGAACAACAACATTATGTATACGTAAGCACAATATGGCCGATGTCTACGGTTTAAACTTGAAGGACCCCAGCATTATCAGGGTTGAGGAGTTGAAGGTCAAAATTATCATGTCATATCTTTGCTTAGTAATCTCATTACATATACGTAAGCACCATATGGCCGATGCTTATGGTTTAAACTTGCAGTACCCTGCATCATCAGGGTTGAAGAGTTGAAGGTCAATTTTCTTATCATACGTCTTTGCTTTGTAAATATATTACATATCCATAAGTATCAAATGGCCACCGCCTATGGTTTAAGCCTGAAGTACCCCTGCATCATCAGGGCCGAAGAGTTGAAGGTCAAAATTATCATGTCATATCTTTTCTATGTAATCTCATCGCATGCACGTAAGCAACAGATCCCCAACTTCTATGGCTTGGGCTTACAGTACCCTGCATCATCAGGGTTGAGGAGTTGAAGGTCAACTTTTTTATCATACGTCTTCGCTTTGTAAATATATTACATACCCATAAGCATCAAATGGCCAACGCCTATAGTTTAAGCCTGAAGTACCCCTGCATCATCAGAGTTGAGGAGTTGAAGGTCAAATTTTTCATCTTATATCTTTGCTTAGTAATCTTATCAGATATACGTAGCGATCATGTAGCTAACGCCTATAGTTTAAGCTTGAAGCACCCCAGCATCATCAGGATTGAGGAGTTGAAGGTCCAATTTTCCACCGTATACAACCATTTTTCTAATGTTTTATCTTACATTTTTTTAAATATCATTTTGAATGCGTAAGATTGAAATAGCTAAGTTTTATGGCTTAGGCATTCAATACCCCTGCATCATCAGGATTGAGGAGTTGAAGGTCCAATTTTTCGTCGTATACCTTTGCTTAGCAATGTTATTACAAATCCGTGAGCAACAAATGTCTAACATTTATGGTTTAAGCCTGCAGTACCCCTGCATCATCAGGGTTGAGGAGTTGAAGGTCAAATTTGTCATCGTACATCTTTGCCTTGCTATCTTATTATATATCCGTAAGCACTTAATGGCCATCACCTACGGCTTGGGATTACAGCACCCTGCATCATCAGGGTTGAGGAGTTGAAGGTCATTTTTTTTATAATATGTCTTTGCTTAGTATTGTTATAACATACCCATAAGCACCAAATGGTCAACCCCTATGGTTTAGGCTTGAGGCACCCCTGCATCATCAGGATTGAGGAGTTGAAGGTCAAATTTTCATCACATGTCTCTGCTTAGTAGTCTTGTTACATATATGTAAGCACCAAATAGCTAATGTTATAGTTTAGGATAGCTGTAACCCTGCATCATCAGGATCGAAGAGTTGAAGGTCAAATTTTTCGTCAACCTATATAAGCATAGATATATAATACATATTCCAAGTTTCATAAGAATCGATTCGGCAGAAGTCGAGTTATCTCAAATTATCTAAAAAACTTGAGGAGTGGTGGTGGTTTCCACCCCATAACTCAAAGAGTTAAGCATCACAGCATACCCATGTCCAAGAGAAAAAGTTGCGTGATGAAATTTCCTATCAAATGAAAGAAAGAAAATGGAAATCGGTTTATAAACACCCAAGTTATTCAAGATTTTAAGAAACCGACATTTTCCAATTTTCCGGGAAAACCACCGGAAGGTTTTCATTTTCCTCAATATGGGACTGCCTGTGAAACTAGTCGCATACAATGTCGTATGAATCGTGTCGGTAGGTCGACGATTTCTAGCCATTTCGCCCGAACATACATAAAAAAAAAAAAAAAAAAAAAAAAAAAAAAAAATATACGTGACGAATAGATAACCTCTTTCCTTTGGGAAGTCGGTTAAAAATATACATCTTTTTCATTTTTATCGTTTGTTTGCTTATCTATTGTAGCTAATGGAAACGAAGACTCGATCTTAGTAAAAGTTTTACTCACAGTAAGTCTAACAGAAAATCTGATCGTTAATACTAGGTGTATTATTGTTGTGTCGGTTTAATTGGTTTCTACTAATTAATAATACTTATTCGGCTTCTGTAGTTGTACGGTCGCCGTTCCAGACCAACTCAGAGTACTGGGTTCAATACCGGGCCAAACAAGGACCTTAGTGATGAAGCTATATTTGCGTTCTAAGTCTGAATCTTAGTCAACGAGGATAAGTAATATTAAGTACAGTAATAATAAGTACAGAAAGCATTCTTTGTTTTTCCCCCTTACTTCGTGAATAAACTCTTTTTTTAACCGCTGCTAATTAAGATCGAGTATCTCTGAGTCACACAATGACATTGTATTGATGGTCCTCCAGCGCCAATTAGACTTATTTACATCACCCGGATTCGGTCACACAAATGCAAACATAAATAAACGTAACCTACGCCTACTACATGACTAACGTACTGCCCATTCATTTTAGTTAATCAATACTCTTTGAATGAACCGCGCCACTTTTATCTTGTTTATTTTATAATTGTTAATTAAGAAATCATTTGCCGTTTATGTTTTTAGATATAATATGACCATTTATGGAACAGTTTAAATATCAGTAAAAACAGGAATGTCATAAAACCATTAATAATTTTGTAGAACACTTTGTAGTTCTACACCCGTGGTCGACAGGGGTCCAGTGGTGGGGGACATTATTTTACAAGGGATAACAACCCATCTGCGCCTAACCACAAGTAAGGCTAACCTTATAGAGTTGATTTCTCATATCCACGAATTATATAAAATATATGACAATTACCATATGGACGACATGCCCATTTGCCTATTTCTGTATTAGAAAAAAACAGTAGCAAGAAAAAATACCTTTTACACCACATTTAAATTTACACAGTAATTTGTCGGTAGACAATGACACGTGAAAAATAGACAAATACAACTCTTTAGGTATATGCTGAACCAGAATTTGAATTCCCAACCTTCTACATGGCGAACTAATACAGTGATTCATTGTATAATCACTGATGTATATGTATAACTTGATCTTTAAAACTACAAGCATTAGAAATTATGAATAAAAAATCTCATAAAATGTTAAAAACTTTAAATGATCATAGCGAATAGGTAAAAAGCACGTCTTAAGCTTTACATATAAATAATTTAAAAAATATAATAGTCGGACTATTAAGGTACTGCTGGATTCTATTTTCATAGAGATCAATTATATTCATTGTAATCCGAATTTTCCATACACACGCTTATTCGTAGAAATTTAAACACAATATTTGTATTCGAATGGGTATAAAAATAAATGATACAATACTGATATTAATTCAATTATTTATATTCCTAAACTTGTGTCAATAACTTTAAACTATTCTATTGTAGTGTTGATTTTCTATGAACCTTGGCATGCGCAAGACTTATGGTTGAGCAGTTACTTATCAGTTCTATACTAAAGAAGATATATATAATTATATAATATGGGTAGGGTGCTATTAATTAAATAATGTAGCCTTTGCTGTCATCTCTAGCAGTTAAATTAATCCGGCCAGTACCTAACTACGTATAAATAAATGTATTTATCTGTAATGTAATGTATTATGACAAAAATAATAGTGCTAATTTAAATAACATAAAAATTACTAGCACTATAAATAATAATAATAATAATAATAATAGTTACTAAGCATTATTGCTTTTCTTAAGAAAGAAAAATATTTAATCTACAAGCGTTTCAATGCGTATTTTCAGATATTCAGGTTCTAAATTATTGAAAGTTCATAGAAGGCCCGAATAAAAGATCAGATCTAAAATATTTGGCAAAATGTTAAAAATTGTAAATCAATGGACTGGTCCCACGATCTACAAGTGAGGTCATTACCGCACCAGGCGAGCCGCTGATGCGAATACTGCGCAGGCGCAGGACATTTTCCTATAAAAATGTGGGGGCGACCCCTCGAGGGTACAGTGCCGAACGGACCACGGACTCGGAAGGACATCAAGATGAAGTTGGTGAGTCCTTGGAGTTTTTATTTGGGTGCAGTGAAAAAATCGTGCGATTTTTTTTTATTGAAAATTTGGACTAACTATAAGTGATTTTGGACCGAGTGATTTTTACGATTTATATTATATTTTAAAATCATTTTTTTAAGTTTGTAAAGTGCAAAATTTAAAGAGTATTTTTTTACGTGTGCACTCCGTGTTAAATATTCAGATTACAAAAGAACACAAATCATAGGTTTATTCGATATATAAAAAATAAGGTCAACAATATTATTTTATAAAAGCAAAGCTTAAAATGTACCAAGTAAAATTTACGTGCGTAAGCAACATCGTGGACTCGCCGCAGAAAAGGCACAATAAAAAGCGAACCTTAAATTTATGCACAAAATAATTATTCGCCTGACAGAGCTTTTAACGAAACGCCCGTTTAGCACGTTATCGACACAGGCAGATTAATTGACTTTTAAAAATAACATTCTTAAATCTCTGAGGATGAGTCAAAGACCTCCCCAATTAAAAGAACTGTTAATTTGAAACAATGTTGGAGATCCTATCTCCTTAATTATAGGATAAAAAATATGTAACAAAAACGAATACTTTGGTACCTATAACCATACTGAAGACGCCAGATCTTTCGCTATCTTCAATCGTTACAAAAACAGATTTATAATTACGTTTCTTATCCTATTAATAATCTCTCTACTGGATGTATGTAGCAATTATATCAAATGTAATGTAAAGGCATTGTATTTACAAAATTAAAACAACCAACAAGCAATAACCAATGGGTGACATTTAGTTACCCATCCGTTTCTATATCCGACTTTCTAATGGAGTTCTATTTCGCAGTAATCACAGTCTGAGTATAAACAGTTCTATCTTCTTGAAAAGCAGTCGATTTTTGGTTTTAAGTTTAGACTTTTTGGATTTCCTAAGCAACGATAAAAAATAGTCATGGTTATTTCTCCCCAGTCTTCTTTAATACATTTAGTCTTCATTTCGTTTTTCAGCTAACTATATTTGCCGTCGTGCTTGCTATAACGATAGCAGAAGAAATAGAAGCGGATAAAGTAACATTTGAAGACTCAGTAGCAGAGGCTTCAGACGAAACTCTTGAACCAGCCGCCAGTAGCTACAGTTACGGTCAAGAAAGTCCTAGTCCTCCAAAACCATGGGAACCAAGCTATGTGCCTCCAACACAAAATAACTACTACCAAACTCACCCGCAAAATACATACAATCCACCCTCAAACACTTACAATCCTCCCTCAAATACCTATAACCCGCCTTCAAACACATACAACCCGCCTTCAAACACTTACAACCCGCCTTCAAATACCTACAATCCGCCCTCAAACACTTACAACCCCCCTTCAAACACCTACAACCCACCCTCAAACACATATAACCCGCCTTCAAATACCTACAAGCCTCCATCAAACACCTATTATCCCCAGAACACATACAAGCCAAGCACATGGCAACCACCAACTTCGAGTTCGTCAACTACTACGCCGATTCCCGTAATCAAGAACGAACAATACTTCGGTGAAAACGGAAGCTACAAATACGAGTAAGTGTTTGTTTTTTCTATTTGCTTCACACTAATTTAAGAGCCTTTGTCAATACTATTCAAATATTTATTGTAATCGCTTTTGACACGACTCTTTCATTAAGAAGTGTTTGAATAACGGTAACAGAGTTTATCCTGTCTAGCTTTGTAAAAAGTCTAGATATAAGGCCATTAAACGTTATACGCTTCACGGTATTACAAACTTAGTTGTTTTAACATTGCAAATATTGTCTGGGTCTGAAAAAAAATGCAGTTACTCTAAATATATTAATATTAAGATAAAACTAACCTTTGATTTAAATATTTCTCGGAATTTAAAAAGATGTTTTTAAAAATTAAATTATAAACGTAAAACTAGACTACAAAATCTCAATATGTTTTTCATTAAAATCAATCAATATAATATAATATATAATATAATATCTCAATATTATAGGAATATGAAAATATTAGTAAAAAAAACTACTTTTAAAATTAAAGTTGGTCTTCTTAATTTTATTAAAATTTTGGTTTACAAAATATAATAAATTGAGTAGGGAAATGTCATTAAAATCTTTTAAATCAGTTACTAAAAAGTTATTAACACATTTTATTTAAAAGTATTTTGAAATAACCTTATGTTGTTTTACATACTTAACGATTCATTCAAATTATTGTATTCCGTATGTAAATTGTCCGACCCCAACGTATCTGTGAAAGAAAACGAGACCCTAACGGTTATTCTTTCTGTATATCTACTAAAATTAACGACCAATCCGGTTATATTATTGCCAATTTAATAATTTATTGATATTAGTTTTAAAGTGTCCTAACGATCCATAATTTAAAACGTGTCGTAAATTCTTTGACACATTGTTCAAAAGAAATACCTTTAAATTATAAAAATGTATAAAATATCTGACGATCCATTAGACTCCAAAGTCATGCAATACTTAATTAATATGAAACAATAACAATAAAATTGGTACCAAATGTCTGTCTCTATGAATTTAGAAGTTTTCTAGAACTCTGTTTCTTTTTCTAAATATATAGCAGTAAATGAATATGTAGCCCACTATAAATTACGTGGCTACTGCCTGCCATGGAAATCTGTAATAATCTGTAAGAAACTTCATATAAAACAGTGGTTTTATCTAAAGTCAATCACTGATGCGTTGCTACTCACAAAGATTAAGATAGCCAATTACGAAGTGCGTCGATATCCATATCCTTCTTCCAAAAAGCAAGTAGTGCTTCACACTACTGAGGGTGGTGATACATCCCCGGTCAAATCTAATTCTTTCTACCACCTTTACAACAATTATTAGGTACGGTAAGTATTTTAAAACGTTCTACGTAACTTTTTAGTAATAAAACTACGAAAACCAGTTTTAAAAGTTTTAAACAAAAGTTTTTTAGTAAAGTAACCAGATAACGAGCAAGACTTTGCCAAAACATTTTAAGTTTTAAGACTTCTTTAGTAAATTGTAATTAGCAAAAAGCAGTCTTAGAGAAAATAATAATATTACTAAAAGCATCATCAGCAAAAGGAAATCATAATAAAATATTAGATCTTGAGAATTGCTTTGCAATGGGGTGTAAGATCAAGATATAGTCTGAAGTGATCGGGAGATCATTTACGATTTTAAACAATTCTATCTAATTAGTACGAGATGTTTCATACAGGCCCATAATTATACCCGGTGTGTATTTCTGGCTTTAAGTTACTATTCCCTAATTAGTTGGAACTTGTACCATTACAAATGTGCATTCTTTAATCTTCATTTCGAAATTGTGATTGTTCATTCAACGTCTCGATCAACACCTTATAATGCAATAAAATAACAATAGAACTATACGTCATCGTCAACCCACTATGGTCCCACTGCTGGGCACGGCTCAGAATGAGCAAGCTTTAGGCCATAGTCCACCGTGCTCGCCAAGTGCGAATTAGTAGACTTCACATACCTATAAGATTTTTTTGAGGAAGTCTCGGGTGTAGGTTTCCTCACGATGTTTTCCTTAACCGTAAAGAACGTACTTTATATCAAAAAGATACTAACCAAAGTTTGTTTCATATTTATTTACGTTTTGTAAGCGGCTCGTTATTTCGTAGAAACAACAACTGTAGCACCATTGAGCGTAGAATAGCCGTGGTTAATCTGTAGCGTACGACTGAGCCTCTCCACAATGTAGGTTTGCAGTGTTTGTTCCATTTAATTATGCGCATATCCCATTACCAATGTGAAGTGGCTACTCTTTTTAGTTATAAAATAATATAAAGCGTCAAACAACCTTGGCAATACTTTTCGACATGAAAAATATTTTTTGCTGTCAACCAATAGTTTTATTTCGATAAGATCATGATTAATACAAAAACAGATGTATCTGTCAACTTGTTTTATTAAACAATGGAAACGGAAACAGATCATCTCATTCTTCAACATTTCGTCTACTCATCCATCTTGAATGTAATTAAGGAGTACGTTTAAAAAATGTCATGTTTTTAGAAACCGGTTTTTCCGAGTAAATATTAGCATGTCATAATATCAATATCAATAATATTACGTTGTAACTAATTTCTTTTCTGTAAGTAGGGGTAATAACGTACGTATAAGTAATAAAAATAAGTGCAAATTGAAAACCATTATATATTTACGTAAAAGGTATATTTTTAATATCTTTCGCCTTAATATTTGTTTCATAAGATTATTTCACCTAAAATATATTTTATCCTATATAGTTTCAAGTACATACAGTCAAGTTACTCTTACTCCTTATAGTAGAATTAATATAAGTTTTCATTTTGTATTCGAACCATCCACGCGAATTTGATACTTTCAAAAGTACAATGTACATTATACACGTAGTTAGGATTACTCTATATATAATTGTACTAGCATACCCGGCCACGCGTTGCTGTGGTTAAAGAAATGTTACATAAACATTTGCAATTAAACCCATAAATTAAGATATAAACGATCCTATCTTTCAAGTTGGATCAAAATGCACACGTTGAGTAAATTTGATTATAATCGGTTCAGAGGTTTAAGAGTCCATTGCGGACAAATAAAGTGACACGTAATTTATATATATTAAGAAGATATAATTGTATGTCCTTACCCTAGATACGAGATCGCCGATGGTACTCACGTTGGTGAGGAAGGCTACTTCCTGAACCCCAACACCGAAAACGAAATCCTCGTAAAGAAGGGCTGGTACTCGTACACTGGCGCTGATGGCAAGATCTACACCATAACCTACTGGGCTGATGATACCGGCTACCACGCAACTGGTGACCACATCCCCAAGGCACCCCCGATTCCACCAGCGATCCAAGCGTAAGTTCAACCAAACCTATGATAATTTATTTCTAAATTCCATATCCTGCTAAAAGTCATAGATCTCTTCTGAGAAATTGAGATAATTTTTTAAATTCATAAGTCGTCACTATATGAACGTCGGCTGTGAACACCTGCAAATAACCCTTATATCAGATTACAGTATTGATAACACTAATAGGAATATTTTTAACCAGTTTAAAGTGCCAGATTAAGCTGGATTAATTGGTCTCAATTCCAATATTACAATATTTATTGAAAAAGTTAACATATCAATGAAACCATGGACCCGTACATAAATAAAAGGAATCCACAATCGACATAGCTATTTTCAAATAATATATGTATCTAAAATATATAACAAACATAATCTATTAACGGCATCCCATTTCTCCATAAAAATATCTAAATGATCTTAGACCGTTACCAACAAATTAATTTGCATATACACGGCTCTTACGACTACCTAAACGGAAAATTTACGAGCTTCGACTCGGAAATAACATCATTAAAATAATGTATTCAAAATATGTGGGATAGTGATAGATCTTTCTTTCAAAGACAAAGTGCTAAATTACATGTTTGAAATTTCTCGGATTGTTTTATTCCTTTAATAAATTACTTGTGTTATCAATAGTCCAATCGAAGACATATTTTATCCAGACAACAAACTGAACGACTTAAAAATGTTAAAACGAAAGGAAGAGCTAATCCAAGCTGCAGTTCTAATCCGAATATAAACAGTCCTCGCGTCTGGATTTTTTATTTTGGTCACAAGGCCAGACAGAAATCGCATCTTGAAAAACCACATTCCTTTATCGACACTGAGACTAAGCGAATCCCGAATAAAGACAAAATTCATACGATGAGTTGGACTCCCAAAAACTTATATTGGTCATAACGTATAAACTGACATTGATTACCGAAAGCTTTAAGCTCACAGTTATTATATCGCGCCATAAAATCCTAATGATCGTTAGTTTGACGTTATAAATTATTATCGCTTTTTTAAATTAAGCTGAGATCTTTTAGCGCATGTCAGGTATAATAATTTTAATGTAATTTGATATGAACCGGATGTTAACAAATTTTTAGCAATTAAAAGATCATGTTATATTATTAAGGGAGTTTGGGAATTGTAGCGTAATGTTACATAATTTTAATTTTTATTTGATGTTAAAAAAATGTATAGTTAATCTTAAAACAATGTTGATGAGCACATTCTTATTTGATTTTTATATTATAGCTCTATCGACCAAAACGCCAAGGAGGAAGCGCAGAAGGCTGAAGCTGAAAAGAACAAGCCACAAACTGGTGGATATTACCCGCAACAGCAGCAGCCCCCTAAACCACTGCAGCCCAAGCCGTCCCCTGTAAAGCCAAAGCCACCTGTACCCCAACATCCTCAGCAACAATACCCTCAGCAACAATACCCTCAACAACAATACCCTCAACAACAGTACCCCCAACAACAATATCCTCAACAGCAGTATCCCCAACAACAATATCCCCAACAACAATATCCTCAGCAGCAATATCCACAAACATCTCCGCCGGTGTACGTTCCTTCCCAGCCTTCCCAAACATACTATCCCCAAGAGAACTATCCTTCATCGTCAGGATACGGGAAGTAAACAGGTGACCAACGCAACAAAATAAGACAATAAGATAAAAATGTTTCAAAAACTACTTGGATTTTGTAGTTTGACCTTGTAAAGAAATATGAAGATGTCAACAAAAAAATCCAAGGAATTACTGGTATACGTGGAAAAATATTACCTCTGTATATTTATGTAAGAAGTTTCGGTATCAGTAATTTTGTTCACGATCCAAATTGTGAACTTGATTGCTGATTTAGTTGCGAAACATTTTGTGATATGATAAGAATGTTCAAAGCCAGTGATACGTGTGATGTATGCATAGTTAATATTAATAAATTTAATGTATCTTTGAAAATGTTTTTTAATTGATGACTCATACACAAAACCAAAAAGTAAAAATAAAAACGCTTACAGTACCAAGCGTTATTTTGGAAAAAAGACCCTAAACGAAGAATTATTAGGACCCGACAACATTACGACTTACTCCTTATTTTCTACAAGTTATTATATCCAGATTTTATATATATATATTTTCTTATCTGACTGAAGTAGCAAACGAGCATGCAGTCCACTTATGAACATCTGTAATCAACTACATACAGAATATGAGTTCCATCTGAAGTCAATCACAGATGCGTTGGTACTCCCGAGGACTATGATGGTCGCCTCATGTGAAAGTGTGCCGGCAACCACACCTTTATATCGAATCGCAAGAAACGCTTCACGCTAGAAATATGTGTGGCGGTGGTACTTCCCTGGTCGAACCACAATGGTTCTACCACTTCCAATTACGTACCTACCAAACTTAATGAATCTTAAAAATCCCAAATCTATAGAAATGAGCCACACAATGCGGGACATTTAATTAATGCGTGAAGATTATGTCCTAAATCACTAACACATTATACAAATGGAACAGTTCCATTAGTTTATGACTCAAATGACTATGTAATTATTTTCACTTTAGAACCCAAGATATCCTCGAGGCCACCAAATAAAAAAACCGGTTCGCAAGGTCAATGACACTGACCATTACTAAAGTTGCATCATTTGGGCTTTGCCAGCCACGTATTGGGATGTTCAATTTATCGAGTCATTTATCGACCACTGCCCTGACAGATAAAAAAGGGCCGAAGTGTTTTTTATCCTTTTAAATTAATTAAGTTCCATGGATGCACGTACCTTTTGTCGATGAGTAATTTTTTGTTTTAATTTGAAATGCAAGTAAGTGTCACTTGTATTCAGCAATACAAATCGCGTGATAATATTTATCAGACGATTAACAAACGGAAAAATAAACAAACGCACGTGTTTATTAATGAGTAGGTAGTAGTAGTAATAAAGACTGCCCAATTGTAAAAGCTTAATTGTATCACACATATACTATGAGTACATTTAAAATAAATCAATTCGATACAACATTTTTTCTAAAAATTGGCATGTTACGATAAATATATTCCATGACATAAAATGTCATAAGTAATGTCATAATTTTTTTAAATGACTGGAATAGAATAGGAGAAAGAACAGGTACGTTCATATGCAGTTTCATTTTCATAAACCGGTGATTTATATTAACTTAACACATTACGGTAAAATTATGATTGTGGAAAACATCTTGAAGTGAGAGGAGAAAACAAAATTATAACTGAGTGGTATTTTCACGAATGCTTGGCTACGATCTTCTCGCGTGTGTATAAATATATGCGGAATTCATTTTCATTATCAGTGCATTTTCTACTTGTGCAAAAGAGTGACGTTTAATTATTTTCGTTATCGTATTCATAGCTTCACATAAAATGAAGCTTGTAAGTGCTAGTGCTTTAATAATTATGGATTGTTTTATGTAATAGCAATGTAAGTGTTTAGTTATGCTAAAATATATAAAAAAAAAACATTGTTTCAGATATGCCACATATCAATCATATTATGGCTTACGATAACAAGTAACTGTCAAAAATTTTCTCAAGAGCAATTCCCTTTCCCACCCCAGTTCAAACCGCCAAATTCTGGAGTATTCGGTTCTGATAGTTCCATTTATTTACCTCCCGAATCTCATACTTCAATACCTTATTTTTCATTAAATAATGGTAATAAACTACCATATCAATTTCTTCCTCCCACTGTAACAAAAGCACCATCAATGTATCCAACACCGTTTCCTATGGTAATGTCATCAACTATGCTATCACATAGGGACGAAGATGATGATGATGACGAGGATGATGAAGTTAGTAAAACACGAATTCCACAAATGACGCCTCCTACTGTACGTATTAATAGTAATCAAACTGGTAAAAACATTGAACAGACACAA
This sequence comes from Spicauda simplicius, assembly GCA_949699795.1. NCBI lineage: Eukaryota > Metazoa > Arthropoda > Insecta > Lepidoptera > Hesperiidae > Spicauda > Spicauda simplicius. Next base: position 11,004,293 of record OX453069.1, read on the forward strand.
AATAGAGAAATGAGGCCAATCCCTAAAACATTCAATTACCAACATCCAATTGATAGAATTGATATAAAATACCCGCCCCAATTTCAAACAAATACACAAAAACCTCCTGTAAATCAAAATCCACCTTCTCAAAGAAGAATGATAATTTCAAGTGAAATACTGAAAAACGACCAAGGAGTTGATCAAGTGAAGAGAGCTTCAATACTAGGTCCCCAATTAATTTCATCCCCTGTCATCTATTATTCTACTACCGAACCAGCTATACCAATCCTTCGATTGTCTAATGAAATGGACCTCGATGGAAGCTTTAGCTACGAGTAAGTACATCATATTTTGTGAAAATTCTTTTTATTTAAAACATACAAAAATATAACATAACATTTCAGAGCTCTAGGAGCAGATCAGACTCATTACGTTCAGCATAGCCGTATGGAAAATACGGGAACTGATAAGGAGGAGCAAATCGTAGAAGGCTCATATTCTTACGTCGGCGACAATGGTCAAACGTATACAGTACATTATGTTGCTGATTCTAATGGATATAGAGCCAGTGGTGATCATTTGCCTGTCCCTCCACCTATTCCAGAAATAATACAAAGGTTAGTAAATTATCTTTTTATATATATCTGTTATATTTTGAAGGTAACAAACAAGTTTACCCACATTTCGTTAGGTGTATAATATGAACTATACTAGACATATAGAGATTTACTTTACGTAGATTTGGAAGATTTCTTCTTCGTTATGTAGATTTGGAAGTAGCAAACGAACATGCAGTCCATCCGACGGCAAGTGGCCACTGCCAGCCAAGACATTCGTAATCAACTACAGACAAGATCAGACTCTTAACTGAGGTTAGTCACAGATACGTTGCTACCCCTGGGGTAGTAACGTATCTGTGACTAAGTTGTGACTAGTCGGAATGCCTCAATATGTATGTCTCCCTTACCATACGTTTCAGACCCGACTTTCAACCCGACTTTCGAGTTGAATCCCAAATAGTTTTTCTATCTGCAAAGCGTTACTATACTTTTCAAAACATACTTTCATGTCACTGTTATAATACTAGAAGGTGTATTGGTAATGGTAATAATAGTGTTTGTATCCGTCCAATCGAATCATAACGCGTCTACAGCCTTTATATTAAATACTAGATTACAAATTCTTCTAAATTTTATTTCAGAGCCGTACAGTATAATTTAGCCGAAGAAGCCAAGAAACCAGCACATCTAAAATCTTGGCAAGAAAATGAAAAAGAATATGATCACACTGAAAGCGAAAAACCACGCTTTTCTATTTTACCGCCAAGAAATTTATTTACCGGTAGAACTCCTGAAGCCTTTTCTTTTGGTCTATCACAAACATCAATATTGCAAAATAATGTAGCTGCTGCTGACAACTCACAAGTACCACACAAAACAAATTTTGATTTTGCAACGGACCAGGCTAAACTGAAAAACAATAATGGACCAATCGCGCCACAAATAACTTTCTTAGCTTCTCAGGGAGCCCATAATCCCTCTATAAATTCTAACCAACAACAAATATCTCGAATATTTGCAACTGAAAAACCAACATTACCACAATTAATGAATTATGAAGCAAGCCAAACTGATCCTGATCAAGAAAATAATAAAGCGTTATGGAGATGGCAATATGGTATAAATGCTAACCCAATAATTGAAAACCAACATCCCAACAAAAACTCTATTTCAAGGTCATCCGGTGAAGGAGATGATGTTATAATAAATTTTAATAATATGTCACCAGAACAATACACTAAGATAATAAAGAGTGATTTTATGGATCATAATACTGAGAGCCCCATGTTTCAAAAAGAATCAAAACACAAGGAAACTTCAAACACAGATTTAGTTCAGACCGTGGATAATCTAAAAACCGATAACAGTTATCTAGATACCATCAACAATAATGAAAACACTAAGCCCCAGGATGATTATATAAATAAATTTAAAGAGAATATTTCGCTACCCAAGGACGAAAAAGCAAATTATTCTACTGAAAATACAATCCCATATATGATTTCTACTGATAGAAATATGTATACAGAAAATATGCAGTATTCTACGGATGATAAGGAAACACTCGCTAATTATAATTATATAACTCCATCATCTTTGGTTACGCAATCATATGGATATTACGACAATAACTATGAATCTACAAAATTAAGGCCTCAAAAAAAATATTTGAGTACAGTAACAACAACTACATACAATGACACGTTTACCTCAAACAAAGAAGAGAAATTTGCAATAAATAATGTTAAAAGTAACGGCGATAAACTAAAAAGTGACATAATTAGTTCTACAAACGCATTTTTAAGCAATGATAATAACATTAAATTCACTGATTTTATTCAAAGAGAAGAAAATGAGAATTTTAAACCTATACTGAAAGTGAAGTTACGGAAAGAAGAAGTTCAAGGTTCAACCACTACAGAGTCGACTCCCGAAAATATTATTAGAGAAAATTACTTCTTGAAAAATTTATTTCACACCGATCACACAAATGCTATTAAAAAAACAGATAAAATTGAACAAACTCAAACACCAGTATATAAAAAAAATATTTTAGAACCTCAACTTGACAAAGCTCCAAAGTATATTCCGCATCAACTGAAACCACAAAACGAAATCAAAAATATAATTAAAAAGCCTTTAGATATAGCAGATGTGCTAAATTACATAACCTTAAAGAACCACTTCGAATCAAATAAGTTGAAATCCAAGAACAAAATTTCAAATTCTGACAAATACAGTCAAAGATTAGAAAGACCACAATTATTCATCCCTATAGAAAATGATAGAGATGACGAACATGAACAATTGGAACAAGAGGAAACTCATAACAATCTACGCACTTTAAACAATCAGAAACAGCAAGAATTAAGAGGCATTATTAAGAATTATAAAGTACTTCAACGTAACAGCAATACAAAGAACGTGGGACAAAACAAGGATCAGTTTTTGACAGACGCGTCACGTCATCACAATATAATGCAAACACAAAACTTGCCACCCTTAGGTCGCGCGGGCCCTTCCATGAAAAGTTACATACCACCAGCGTACCCATAAATGATAAATCTACTGTGATTAACCGAACAATTCGTTTTTTGTAAATATTTTTCAGTGCAGTGCATTTATTAGATTGTAAAAGTTAGTTGACAATAAAATTTAATTTTAAATCGTTTTCTACATGTTTCTTATTAATTTTTATGCAAGAAAAGTAAAGATGAATGCAGTTGCAATAAATATCAAGTGAATGTAGCGAAGCGTAAAAACAAAGTAGAAATCGCGTGAGCGTCTCGAGAGACGAAGACCCCTCGCTATCATTACTGAAAGCGTGACAAGAGAAAAGTCTTAAGAATTTTTTATTTCACTTGTACATTTTTCCATTTACGCCTAGAAGATGCTTTAATTGATATAATATAAATGGTACCTATAACGTTCAAGTTCTCGAATAATTTAATGTATTTGAGTAATCCGAATGATGAACTAATAAAAAACTTAGAACTATTAAATCTTGAAAAAAAACTTTACTTTCAAATAGTCTATCTATCTAAATGTTTGAATATTTCTTAGCATCATTCTTATCTGAAATAATAAAAGCACTTTAGCTTTGAATGTGGTAGGAATCGTTGTGGTACGAAGGCAACACCATTACAAATATATAATATCAAATTTAAAAAAAGGTTTTGGTGTGTTGCCACGTTTCTGTGGTAAATAGGCGATGTCTCTGCCTAATTTACCTAAGATTTAAAGCGCTACCGAGTTTGGATCTAAACTGTGTGGTTATACATATCCGACCCGTTTAAAGTTAGTTCTCAGGGTAGCATCCTCAGGTAAGACTTTGATTTTATCGTCTTATTCAATATTATAAAAAAAACTTAATTAATCGCAAAGAAAGCATTAGGCATAATTTGAAAAGAAATAAATAAATTAAAAGTAGAAGAAGCAGTAAACTGTAAAGGAACACGGAGCCTATAAAAAAATCAACACAACAACGAACCAAAAAGCTAGCTTATTCAAAAACTTTAGACGTTTTCAAATGCAACGGTAAATTCTTCTTATTCAAATTACTTGGCTTGTTTTTGTTTGAAACTTAATTAAATAAAAATCTTCACCATTAGGCATTTTACGTCGCTTGAAAACCATCTTATTGTAGAGAACATTTATGTACGTATAAATGTTCTCTACAATAAGATGGTTTTCAATTGCGATTTTTAGTATGTTCCCAAAATGTTTGAGTTTAAAGATAAATTGATGACAACATGCAACTCGCTTTTTAAAACTTTTAAATTAACCGTATTAGAATGTTTATATAATCCACGCATTTACCTAAACTAAGATTTATGAGTTATCCCTTTGCCATATTTTAACTTATTTTTTTGAGGTGGTCACCATTAAAATATCTTGAAGCACGTATTTGGCTGTGACATGTTTATCGTAACTCGTTTAAATCTTGGAACCCTATTTTTTGTATTGTGTTACAAATCTCCGGACGTTAACGGTGGCAGTATAAAATGTGCGAGGATAGGTATGACGTGATCAAACTGTAGGTACTATAATATTAGAATATGGTTGTTGGCACCAGTGGCTTCAACTTCAACTTTGTTTTTACTCCTAGTAGTATACTAAATTTCATAAATTTCATAAATAAAAATAAATATTGAAATTTTAAATTCTATATTACACGAATTTAAGATCTTAATATGAAAGTTATTCCGAAATATGCTATAAAATATAATTATACACAAATTGTCCATTCAAAAACGTCCTTAAAAATAGCTGAATTTGATATTATGTATTAATTTAAATAAAAACTTTTTAACAAAAAATATCTACCGACTTCCATGTCACAAAAAAGTAAAAAATAATTTAAATATATTTTGGTCTAGAACATACTCAGTACTTAGTACATAGTCCTGAAGTCGGTGCTCGACATATTTCGCTGGACGACGGTAACTACGTCCTATATGAGCACCGACTTCAGAACTATGTACTAAGTACTGAGTATGTTCTAGACCAAAATATATTTAAATTATTTTTTACTTTTTTGTGACATGGAAGTCGGTAGATATTTTTTGTTAAAAAGTTTTTATTTTACACTTTTTAGTGACTATATTTTTATGTTTGTATTTAAATAAAGCCTCTAAGTTTGCTTTGTGCATCTACATATTCACAAAAATTAAACATAAAACACTTTTACAATTCATACAAACAGGGCGCCCCCTCTGGAAGTACCCCTCCATCATCAGGGTTGAGAAGTTGAAGGTCAAATTTTTCATCTTATATTGTTGCTTAGTAATCTTATAACATATACGTTAGTACCAGGTGGCTAACTTCTATGGCTCAGGCTTGCAGTACCCTGCATCATCAGGGTTTAGGAGTTGAAGGTCAAAATTTTAATTTTGTGCCTCTGTTTGGTATTATTTTTACATACCCGTAAGCACCAAATTGCCAACTCCTATGGTTTAGAATTGAAGTACCCCTTCATCATCAGGGTCGAGGAGTTGAAGGTCAAAATTTTAATTTTGTGCCTCTGCTTAGTATTATTTTTACATAACCGTAAGCACCAAATTGCCAACTCCTATGGTTTAGGATTGAAGTACCCCTTCATCATCAGGGTTGAGGAGTTGAAGGTCAAATTTTTGATTTTATATTTTTGCTTAGTATTTTCTTTACATAACCGTAAGCACCAAATTGCCAACTTCTATGGTTTAGGATTGAAGTACCCCTCCATCATCAGGGTTGAGGAGTTGAAGATTAAATTTTTGTCCCATGAATTTGCTTAACAATTTCATTATATATTCGCAAACATCAAACGACCAACTTTTATAGTTCAGGCTAGCAGTACCCCTGCATCATCAGGATTGAAGAGTTGAAGGTCAAATTTTTCATAGTAAATACCTACATAGTAATTTTATTCTATATTTTACTCAATTGGACTTCTCCAGCTAAGGTTCGGCCGACTATCACTAATTTTATTATTTTGCTCCAAAAAGTTGAAGATCCTATGATTAGAACCTTATCAAACTCTTATCAGACTACCCCTGGAGTACATCCTTTCTAATAAAAAAAGAATCATCAAAATCGGTTGGCGGGATATTGAGTTATTCATACATTTATCGCGTACATTGAAAATGCAAATTTAAGACTTATGCGTTTTTCTTATGGATGCCCTAGTCAAAAAAATACTAAAAAAAAATGGGACCCTATGATACGCACTACCTTTCAAATAAAAAAAAAATCATCTAAATCGGTTCACCCAGTCCGGAGAAATGAGGTAACAAATATAAAAAAAAAAAAAAAAAATACAGACGAATTGATAACCTCCTCCTTTTTGGAAGTCGGTTAAAAAACTGTATTTTATTAAACCCCATAAAAAGTTATATAAAAATTATAATATAGGCTAACAGAGGCTCTTAGAAATGTCAGATCAATATTTTTTCCTTCACTACCACCGGATCGGAACACAACCCAAAAAGATCCGACAAGAAATATAGCAGGTTTGTCTTTTTCCTTTGTAATCAGTTCATCCACCTATGTATGCAAAATAAAAATAAGCTTCAGTATATTACTTTACTGTATTTAATGTTCCAAAAAAAGCAGTAAATAGGGTGTATGTATCCGTAGGTGAACGAAAGTTACCGACATAGCTCTCAAAATTAGTAAGCTGAAGTGGCAATGGGCAGGCCACAGACAACCGATGGGGTAGAAGAGTCCTCGAATGAAGACTACGTCTGGGCAAAAGGAGTGCAGGCCGCCCCCCGACCAGGTGGACTGATGACCTGAAGAAGACGGCGGGTAACCGCTGGATTCAGATGGCTCAGGACCGGTTGAAGTGCCGCAGATTAGGGGAGGCCTATGTCCAGCAGTGGACTTTCAAAGGCTCATGGATGGATGGATAGAGTGTATGTGTATGTGAGGTATATCGCATTACGTTTCGTACATTACACTACAAATGACACTAAAAAACTTCGGATAAATACAAAGAATAATAGGTATTAAAATTACACATTTTGCTATAAAGATTTGGTATTAGGTACCATGGACACAGGTTCAAAAAGATAATTAATAAATTACCCACGTTCACGTTACGTTATATGCCCACGACCACTGCTTCAATTTATTATTTACTATTATTACTCTTACAGTTACAAACATAGGGTTTGCTGGGTAACGTGGACACACGCCAATAAATATGAGATCTATTATAAAGTCTAGAAAAAAAGGACACCAATATTTAACTTGTGACTCTCTTTAAAATAAACACTTGATTGAAATGATTTATTGCACGATTATGTTGACTTATTGCACTTACAATATAACTGACTTACAAATAATTGGTAAGGAACTAATATCTTTCGAAGTATCCATTTAATTAGGAGTCTTATAAGTCACTACAAACTATTGATGACGACCCGCGTGGCGCAGCGGTTAAAATACCGTTCTGACACGCAGTGGGTCCCGGGTTCGATTCCCGGCCAGACAGGTGTTTGTGTATTTGTCTTTGTGTGTATCCAGTGCACCCACGAGACAGGAGAAAATCCTACTGTGGGGCTATGAGTGTAGAAAGCTTTTTTTTATTGTTATTACTACTAAAAAATCGTGGTGTTTCCTTGATCATTGAAACACCATGATTTTTTAAAACACAACAATATCCTTTTTTTGGTATTCGTTTAAGGAATAGCAGTAGATGTCATGAATCATGTAGTATTCAGAGTACAATACTCGCGTCTGATTGCGTCGCGACGTACTGCAAATTACATCTTGCAGAACAAACTTTGTTTGGGCCGTCTTCTAATCACAGCAATGTATTCACATTGTAAACGTAAATTATTGTGTTCGAGAGAAATCATCAGAGTATCTTTCAACGTCTAGACTTTACATTAGTCTACATCAATTTGTGGACATCTGGAGCCGACAAGAACAAGCGATGTCGCAGATGTGATCCCCGAAGACTTGCACAAGGATCTGTTACACTCTTTGAACTAAACAAACACAATCACAAAATATGTGTGTGGTGATAACCCAACTCTGGGGACGGGTCTTCTCTCAGAATGAGAGAGTTTTTGGCCATAGTCCACCACGCTGGCCAAGTGTGAATTAGTGGACTTCACACACCTCCGCGAACCTTTTTTTTTTAAAGAACTCTCGGGTGTATAGGTTTCCTCAAGAATGTTTTCGTTCATCGAAAAGCAGTGATAATTAATTTCTAATACGCACATCATTTAGAAAAATCAGTGATGCATGCCTGGGTTTAAACCTCGGACCTCCGGATCGAGAGGGCAAGTTCCAACCATTACGCTTTCACTGCTCTTACACAAAATATGTATATCACTACAAAAGCGCCAAGAGCAGGGTTAGCCCAATGGTTGAAATTTCGCTCTCTTAAGAGTCCGAGGTCCAAAACCAATGACCATTGATTTTTCTAAAAATTATGTGCATGTTAGAAATTATTATTATCATTGATTAACGATAAAGGAGTCTAAAAATTTGCAATTTGAAGTCTAAAAACTTGGTTTCCGCCTTGGACTGTGGCCTACTACTACAAAACTCTCATTCTGAGAGAAGATCCGTGGCCAGTAGTGACATATCATTACATACATACTCTGTCACGCTGCTCGAATCGAATTTGGTAGTTAAAGTTAGTGTCAAAACTATGGTCTCAAAGTGCCTTAGGACCGCCACTTGAGATTTGATTCCTATTATCCCATGACAACGAACGAGACGGGAAAAGACACAGATATTAATCAATAGTCCCGAATGATTTTGTGAGAGAAAATTACATCTTATAACATCCTTTTGTGTGGTTGCCGGCTCACTTTTATATGAGGTGACCATCATAGTCCTCGGGAGTAGCAACGCATTTGTTTTTGACTTGAGACAGAACCTGTTCTCTGTGAAATTGCTCACTGATGTCCATGAGCCGCGATGATCACTTACCATCAGGTGGACTGCATGCTCGTTTGCTACTTCAGTCTGATAAAAAAAATCATTGACTCGAATATTAAATATTCATTTGTATAAAGCTATAATAATGTTATGAACCCCAGGTATGATTAAAGTATTGATAAAATTGTTTTTTATTCTATAAGTACTATCCATTTATTATGATGTAAGTAATAAGTGTGTAATGTGGACTAAACAGAATCCATCCATCCATCCATCTACCCATCAGCCCTTTGAGGTCCACTACTGGACATAGGCCTCCCCTAAATGACGCCACTCCAACTTCTAAAGAGAATACAAGAAAAACATTAAAAGCTGAATTGTTTATATTACACACAAAAACTGTCAAACATTTCAAAAATCTGTAACGTTAGTACTAACAACAAAACTTTCAGTGTTCAAAACACATATTTCATGTAAAATGAAATCGAATCGTAAAGTATTCTAATATTTCGCTTTCTTTCGACACAAACAAAGGGACGCAAACTTAGTTAAGGACGCTTTTACACAAACAAGTTTCACCAAACACAGATCGATTCCCACTGAATACGAACCACATTGAAAAGGACATCAAAGTAGAAAAGCAAATAGAAACGGGAAGTATGTAAATTTTAATGCAACCGAAGGTAAGATCAAAGTGTGCGTTGGGAGCTGATTTTCACTCTATTTTTCTTTTGATACGATTGCGACTGACAGATACTTTGATTAGCATGCTTGTTGGATACGTCTGTTTGTATGAAAGATTTTTGTGTGCATCTTTTTTGTGAGATGTGCAAGAGTACACTTACAAGCTTAACTATTGAATGGTCATTATTTGGTCTACCCATTAGGTATTTTTTTATTGCTGGGCACTGAGAAAAATGCACTATCATACGCAGATTTCTGTATGAAAAAAATATTAACACCCATTATTGTTACAGAAATATGAAGGTTTAACGCTAAAAGAACCAAGTTTATATAGACTCTTTTGTAAAAAAAACTGATAATTTAAAACACTATTGAAAATGTCAACAAAGTTTTGTAATCATCGTAATTCGCATACAAATATTGGAGAGCTAGCATGACAGGGTTTTGCAAACTTTTATTTCACTTGTTAGTGCGTTACTAACTAGTATTTGAAAATCAAATTAGCGAACGGAATTTTGATTTTGATTTGAAATAATCCATACACGTTTAGTTTGGATGATATATTTACAGACTATACAACTAAATACCTACCAATTAAAATTATTATTATTTAATTCGACATTAATTTATTATATTGTTATTTGACATCTTATATCTACTTTATGTTCTTTTTATATGTGTTTTTTATTGTTTTTTATTTTGTATTTAATTTACTTTAATTATTTTAATTCAATGTTTTATGTTGTACTGACGCGATCTGAAATTTTATTATTACTGACATAATTAATTAACTAATGTATTTTTGACAATTTGACACTGCAAAAAAAAAAAAAAAGAAATATTTAAATTGTATGAAATTTAGTTTTAAACATAATTTTATTTAATATTCTGTAAATTGATTGCAACACCCTAGCAGGGTTCATGCCCAGACTCTACTAATTGTAAGACCTTATGAATGTAGCATGATGCAATAAATAAATGTCTAATGTCTAATGTCTAATGTCAAATCTAAATACAATATGGTGAATGCTCAAAAAAGGTGAAATGGTTTTTATGCAACCCCGCGATATGAATATCAATGACGCTTATGACAAAAATACAAAAAACCTTGTTTTCAAGAAATTTGTTTTTTGTGTATCTCAAAAATATTCGGCTATCAATATCAATAATTCGTCACCTAGAGATTTTTTAACTAGAGTTAAAAGGTATACGAATAAAAGATAACATATTAGTTGTTAATACGAAATTTATTATACCTAAATGAAAAATAAGAAATATATAACACATGACCTAAGGCTGTTAAGTCAATGCCTTCGATATGGTATAACGGTTCTGTCTATTTTAAGTCACTAAAGAAAATAATAGCGATATTTTATTACGCCCACTAAAATGAATGCATTATGTCACAAAGAAATTTGAATTATATGCATTCCAATAAAAACCAAATTAAATACCTAATATTTCTAATAAATGTCAAAGACAATTATTTAACGTCGTATGAATACATGTTCCCCATTTGTGCTGTATATTTAAAGGCGTACTTTACCAGAGGTTAAAGAAGTTCAACCTATTTGAATTTTAAAGTTTTAACACGTTTCCGAAAAAAATATTTGCATTTCTTAAGAAATAGGTTCGGAAATATGTCGATGTTGTTAACTCACAAAAGCCTTTAAAGTGCCCTTATCTTAAATCTCAACTAGTAAAATAGACTAGACACCCATCGCAACGGTCGCAATTCGACCATAATTCAACTCATAACCTAAACTTGATGTTTTCAAAAGTAGCAAGAATAGTTCTCAAATTCAATTTGACTACTGCATTTAAAAGCAATGACGGGTATTTTCACATAAAGAAATCTGTATTTTTTTCTATTATGTGTTTCATAGTAAAAAATAAACGTTTTATTTGGTTTAATGTTATATATACAGCATACGCGTATGTGTTTATGCATGGAAGCGTGTGTAATATGTTTTAGTTCATTTTATATATTTTTTATTAATTTACAAATATTACCACCCAGCATTCCTTCTCTATATAAACCACTTTTCATACCCCCTACGTGTAAGTTTTTTGAAAATTTTTGCTTCACGTTTTAATATCTTGATAATAGCATTTACGGGAATGAGTAAAGAATCGATTCAATAAGAAAGGGTGTTCATCATTAAATGTTTCGTATAAGCTCATAACCGCGCAAACGGTCTAAGTTTGACCATTAGCGAAGCATTGATTAAATGTATCACAAAGGCTAATGTTTCGACCATACATCGAACTTATAATAAGGTAACATAAATAGTGTAAGAAATAATGTTCAAACCTTCTGTTACTTCCGAGTTTGTTATTTATTATAGGCTAGTTACAAATCATAAACTTATTATACCCCAAAGTGATTGAACTCGTCGCTGTTATGCCTTAGGCTAAAATTTTAATATTGAAAGGCATCTAGTTACGAATACGTCTCGATAAGATTAGGCTATCTAAAAACTACAAGCAAGGTACAGATAAAGAGCAGTGATAGCCTAATGGTTAAAACTCGCCCTCTCGATCGGGAGGTCCGAGGTTTAAACCCAGGCCATTGATTTTCTAAATTATGAATGTGTTAGAAATTAATTATCACTGCTTTTCGGTGAAGGACAACGTAGTGAGGAAACCTACACACCCGAGAGTTCTTTAAAAAAAAAGTTCTCTGAGGTGTGTGAAGTCTACCAATTCGCACTTGGCCAGCGCGGTGGCCTATGGCCTAAAACTCTCATTCTGAGAGAAGACCCGTGCCCAGCAGTAGGATAATAATGGCTTGTCCCACTGCTGGACACCATTCCAAGGTATAGGTGTATACCTTCGAGTTTACGACCACCTATATTATTGTACAAGTTATTCTCATTTATTCCGATTTATCTTAAAGTAACTCTTCAAAAACAAATTATTTTGGTAATAAATTACTTAAAGAATTAACATAGATTACAGACCGAAGTCCAAAACAAAACAGCGTGACCTTTCCCCTTCGGAATGTGTGGAGGATTTACTGAAACTATTTATTACAACTTTACCAATATTGTGAATCCAATTTACACAAAGTGTTTCCGAAACAAATGAATGAGGCTTTAGATATAAGCTCCGACTTTTGACTACGAATTTCCAAGAGTTTATTTTACAATACATATTAGGGTATGATTTGTGAAAGTTACTTTCAGTACAATTTCGTATGAAGTACCTACGTGTTTACAGATAAGTTATAGTTGAATAATCGTGTAAAATCGCAATAAATCTTGAGCAAAAGAGACAAATGTTCATTTTCTTTGCTTCATATTAAGATAATTTTTCATTTACGAATTCTGGACAAACTTAAACTTAAAACGCTTTCTACACTCATAGGCCCACAGTAGGATTTTCTTCTGTGTCGTGGGTGCCATGGACACATACAAAGACGAATACACAAACATCCAGACCCAGAACAGAACAGAATCTAAACTCATCATTCAGATACTTGTCTGGCCGGGAATCGAACCCGGGACCAACTGCGTGTCAGACCGTTATGGTAATCGTTGCGCCACGCGGGTCGTCAAATTATATTGTCACGTTTCATTTCTTTAAATGTTCTTTTCATTTTAACATTTTTTTTACGTTTACGTTCTAAAGGTTTCTCTAAATTAATATTACCAGAAGGCACCATTATCATTAAATTAATTGCAAAAACAAAAATGCATCTAAAATATGAGTTTTATTTACGTCTCTATACAGAATAGTGTAAGGTTATACTAGCGAGATGAACACTAACAGTATTCATAGCAGACGAGTAGGTACCGTACCAAGGGACGGGGGATGCGATGTCATCACAACGATTAATTAGTGGAAAATGAACATCGCACCGTTCGACATTTTCAATTACAGCTATCCGAAACAGAACTTGATTACAGAATGGCCGAAGGGAATAGTCGGTTTTAATGCCGCTAATGGAGTTAAAAACTACGCGTTAAATTATTAAAACTAGTTCACGCTCGCGATTTTGCATGCGTAAATTCATCTGACCTTACATTACTTTTAACAAGTTCCCGCTATTAGGAGGAGCTCGGATTGTTTTTAGTAACATGCAGATAATTATTTTAATTTAAACAAATAAAAGATTTTATAGTTAAAATGCGACTTTTTATATTTTAAAGCCATGGACATAATATGAATGAAAGTTACGTGTGTTTATATCGTAAAAGCAAATTATCTGTCTGTCAATCTATCACTTTGAAATCTAATTGAACTGAAACTAATGAATTTAATTTAAAAGACTTAATTATACTTATCCTCAATCTCTTGATCATTGTATTTAGTCTTTATTTGATTAAAATCTATTAATTTTATTAAATTTTACTACTAATTGAAGTAATGTTACATTTTTCTAATAAACGCAGCCCTAGCAAATCAAACCGTTTTTATTATTATTATTAGCTTCACCTGTGTGTTTGTTTGTATGTTTGTAACCGACTTCTTTGAGCGCGATTTTGACCCACTTTAAACGGCCAGATTTCGTTCAAACTTTGTAGATTTATTTATCTTCAATGTCTCAGACAATAGACAAAAGTAATAAAGAACACGTGCTTACACAAAATACTTAATATAATTATTAAAAATATACTATAATTGCTTGTTTTCATATGTGCAAACAGACAGACCGTACTTACATCTTTATAATATGTGGATGGATATTATATAGAAGCAATCCCAGTCATTAGCGAAATCCTTTGTTGTAAATGCCTCGTGATTAAATTTTCGTATGCGCGCTCTAGTGCAATTTTGTTAACGAAGTAACGACAAAAAAGGTATTATGAGATACATAACAATACCGTAGCGCGTCTACGAATGCTGCTAGAATGGTTCGTAATTGTTAGACCCTTTAATGAATACCTGGATAGTGGCTCTAAAAGACGCTATACTTAAAGTTAAGGAAATTGTCCGCTCACTAAATACGAATAACCATAATAGTTAATTCGAATTAGATATGTTGGGAGACAATTACGAAATCTTGTAGAAAGATGAGAATTTAATTGTAATATGTGCTAAAAAATAAATGCGACTGGGTGGAGATGGATTTTTTTGTATAATTAATTTTATGTAATTTATTTCTTTAATGCCAAACCTCTGCGTTAACGACAATTATATAGATAAATAGCCTGATAATGTGCCTGTGAGCCTAAATCTTTTCACATGACACATGGCTGGGTACGAGACATTCCACAACTGAGGAAGCTCTGCAGTGTATTCCACCACGCTGCCAAACTACTACCAAAGCAAGAGAAGGTATGAGTGAGTACCCAATGTGTGTTCGATATCTAAACAAGTCGAGAAACAAAACCAACCTGCTGTCTACAATGTACGTGACATGTAAAATTATACATGAATGATACATAAACGCAAATTAGTAATTTACTATGATATCGTGGATGATAAACATATTTGAAAGATAATGTCAAGCATTAACTCAACTTATCTTTAAAATAGGAGTATCATTTTATGAATGACTCAACTAAGAGATTTTTTTATTAAAATTATATAAGTTGGCTGTCTAGGAAACATTATTTTTAATTACCAAAACCACAGAAACAGTTCTACTTTATGTTATCCATTTATTATGTAAATCATGGAAATTTCTTGAAAATAAAGATCTCATGAACCTTGTGGCAGAAGATAAAGTTACACGACAAATTTACTAAACGAATGTGTTCTAACATAAATCCTTGAGTTTCCTCAATAACAAACGTTTGTGCCCGGAAAGAGTACATTTTCGAGTGTGTTGGCATGACACTCTATGTGTAGGATAAATACGATTATCGTCATATTAATAAATAACATAAAATGTTTTAAAAGATTATCGTCATATTATTTAACGTGCTTACTTAACTTACAATCATTTGAAATGTCGTGAAGTGTAGTGTACGGTAGGTAAGTACTATGAAGTTTTAGTAATATAAAAGCCTTCTAATTAGATTAAGGTTTTTATAACTACAGCCATACAATCTTATATGGACTCGATGATCATATCTACCTAATTAAAGTTGTCCACCAATTCGCACTTGGCCAGCGCGGTGGACTATGGCCTAAAACTCTTTCATTCTGAGAGAAGACCCGTGCCCAGCAGTGGGACACTAATGAGTTGACCAAGGCAGATTCAGGTGAAATTGATAACACGTTTTTTTAATACCCTGAGTATGTTATAGGACTAAAACTAAACCGCAAATACAATTAAGGTATGTGTGGATGAACTAATCTTTATATTAATACGTCAAGCAAAAACTTGTGCTTTTAAGATACTTGCCACAGACGGAAGAGTATGCAATTACGCACGGTTATAGTTGACGTAGAAAAGGATTGCACAATGCTAATATTTTTTTCAAATAATGCATAAAACATAGATAAAACCAACTAAAACACATTACACACATTGCCTTGACACAAACACATACATTATAAACGAAATAGAACATTCAATGTCTTACTATGAAAACACATAACGTCAAAAATGTCAGATGTCTTTGTTGAAATACCCGCTGTTACTTTTAAATGCAGCTTAGTTAATTTTTTTTTTTCTACCTAGAACTGTAGATTGTAGATTGATTTTTTGAACGCACCTGTTCAAAATAACTTAAAAATTATTACAATTTATTTAAATTAGAGAAATACTGGTACTACTTTGGACAATATGAAGTGGACGACAATATGAAGTGGAAGACAATATGGACCGTTGCGACGGGTGACTAGTAATAAAGGAAATAAGCAAACCTGCTAAGTTTTGTTGCAGGTCTGATAAATTGAAGTAGTGTTTCGATTCAATGGTAATATATATTTTTTTTGTTTTCGAGGGGGAAACCTTCCAAAGGTACCCGACGCCGTGGGAGCGACGCAGGGTTATGTGGGATTTTTACCGCACTAAAACCCCCCCGGTGGCCGTCCTCGGCGCTGAAAACGAGGACTCCGGGATCTCGAAACGACTTCAACCGGAATCCTCCGAGCGCGCTGCCCCATCGGGCTCCTCCCAGATGGGTGGCTGGGCCCACCGCTCCGTCTAGTTTTTACGACGGTATGCGACAGGGATTGCCTGACCGAACGGTTCGAGCTCCCACTCTAGCCGTCTGCAACCCCGGAAACCCCTTTTAGTCGCCTCTTAGAACAGGCAGGGGATACCGTAGCCCTATTCTGACCCCGAGGCTACAGGGACGCCAATGGTAAAATAGGAAAAAATATTGTATTCGTAACTGACAAGTTCGAAATGCCTCCGTAGGCCTGTTCAAAATAAAGTTAACCTTCTCGTTAGTTTAATGTAAACCACTCTAGTTATCATTTATTTAACTCCATCAAAAAACAAAACTAATAACTTCCACTTACAATTAATACAGCATAAAAAGTGCGATAGACACGCTTTCCAGAGAACAAAGAAAAAATCACTTCGCTAGAAAAGTTTTTTATTACAATTTTCTTGTCTAGAGGAGAAATAATAGAGATTTTACGGCACTCTTCGCATAACAAGTCTTATAATACAGGCGAGATTTATCCGTTCCAAAGTCTAGCAGACGTTCATAAGAGTGAGGAACATCTGGTGTGCCGCATTAGTATGTTGATGAGGCAATTGCGATCTACGGGGATAACATGATTTATGTTTGCAATAGGGATGGGTCACTTGTTACTTTGAAATTTATTTTCTTTTTACAAAAACTATAATCTTATCAAGTAGTAAAGCAGTATAGCTTTTGATGACCCGCGTGGCGGAGCGGTTACCATACCGGTCTGACGCGCAATGGATCCCGGGTTTTATTCCCGGCCAGACATGTATCTGAATGATGAAATTCATGTTCTGGGTCTGGGTGTTTGTATGGGTCTGGGTGTCTTGTGTGTGTCCATGATACCCACGACATAGGAGAAAATCCTATCGTGAAGCTATGAGTGTAGAAAGCGTGTTTTTTAGAAAGCGAGCTAATTCTATTCTATTTTATATTATTACATTACAAGCTTATTCCCGCGGCTTGGCTCGCTTCTGTTATTTCTACCGTGGTACTGAGTATCTTACATTTTAATCATAAACTATAGGTATATGTGTGTCAAATTCCCACGAAATCCGTACAGCAGTTTTAGCGTTAAAGCGTAACAACAAACTTAGATTCCTTACATTTTTAATATTAGTAGAGATTCTTATGTCTTAAATTTTTAGTTTTGTTTTAATTATGAAAGTAATTGTAATAAGTAGTTGTAATAATATACTCATAGTGTTAAAAATCAGGCATTAAATGTACCTAATGCGTAGGTACTTAATAACTGTTGAAGTTCAACGAGACTGCTACCTACTATGTACTGCGATTTCCAGGTCTTAACACTGTTTCACTAAACACAAACAGATAACGGTATTTTTATATATATCGTTACCCTTTTATATACTATCTAAATCACCTGTAGTTTTACACCGGCATGAGGTGCATATGAAACAAAAAAAAAATACCTCAAATTTCATGTACTTAGTACCAAATATTTTTAAGCAATTGACAACCCTAAGATTTCCGTATAAATATCAGGGGCGGTGTGTCAAATTTTTCACGTATTTCCTACGATAGCTTGTCGCCGCAGCAGTGACCACGTCGATGTAATTGATAGGACAGATGATATTAATGTCCTCCCCTAACGCAACGTGTGCACATAATTTATGTTGCAATACCCTAGGAACACCAGACTGATATTCATGTTAACACATGTTTCTCTGACGAATTTGTGATTATTCTAAGGAATTCAGTTATACTTTGACAATTACCCATTTTATATTATTTAAATTATTTAAATTAGACTTCTCATGTAAAATCTACTGAACATAGCGCATGTACGTAATATCAGTTCTTTAATTGCGTATATTTCATATGGAATATAAATTCTGACAAGATTTACTTAACATAATAATTTACCATTTTCATAAGTACTGGAAAACTATTTTTACTAATGACAGCTTGCTTACTGAAAGTTACCTGCAGCGACATCTATGGAACAACGAAGTAACTTCATATTTGCGATAGAGCCATCTATCGGAACTTCTAAGATACGCTTGGTGAGCCTCATTTAAGAAG
This sequence comes from Spicauda simplicius, assembly GCA_949699795.1. Classification (NCBI taxonomy): domain Eukaryota; kingdom Metazoa; phylum Arthropoda; class Insecta; order Lepidoptera; family Hesperiidae; genus Spicauda; species Spicauda simplicius. Next base: position 11,022,981 of record OX453069.1, read on the forward strand.
TACATTTTAGTATAGTAACTAAAGTATAGATGGCGCTATTAGTAAAATCTACAACGGAAAAATCTAAATTTATGCAATGTAAAATGTTTTGTAAAATTATATTCATTACTTAATTATTTCTTACGCATTTATCGTCATGGAAAAAAATAAGTGAATAGTGAGTATTTACTTATTTTTTCGAAGCTAGAATAAAGTTCATTCCAGCCACATATCACATCAACATAAAAATGGCCGAGGCTTCAAATATAGGTCGGTAATTAGCATTTAAAAATAATATCATTAAAAATAATATTATTTAATCGAACTACTTAGGTGAAATAAATTTAGTGATTGATTATTTCAGAAAATAAGTAAACGTTGATTGTGTTTACGTTTAATTATTCAGGGTTTAGTAGAGGATTTTTTTACGAAAATCCTTTTATACATAAACTGAAAAAGACCCTCTTTTATGATGGAGATCGCTCATCTAGATAAGTAGGCGATTCATTCATAAAATACCTACTTTGCGTTTGCGTTGCGTTGCACGTTTTCGCCGTTAATTTTGTTCTTTTGAAATGGACTCTAGATTTTGCTCATTGAAAAATTTATACTTGTAGGACGAAAAATCGATATAAAATCTTACAAGGAAGTAGGGAAATATTATTACAGCGAGGATCTGATTTAACAAAAATATTAAGTAAAGTATAGATTTGTGATTTCAAAATTCCTCCTTCACTGCGAATATTGGAAATTTACCTATAACACCTACCTGGATTTATATACGTATAAGTATATTTTTTATAATATTTTAAGTACAGATGCGCGAAGTAGTGGTTTAACGGAATAATCAAATACTAGGTACATATTCGGGTTAAACTTTTAGCGATTCGGATATTCGACCATTTCTTGTGATAGTGCCAAACAACGTTCCAAGTGTTCTAATGAAAAAACAAAATGTTGATTAGAAGATTGAAAATAATGTTGCTGTAAGTTTAGGATTTCTTCGTCTTATAACGTAAATCTTACCAAAAAAGTTATGTCTCTCAGATCTATACGTAACATGTAGCCAAGAAAACAGAAATGCTGGAACCGAATAATGCAGCACCAAAACCAAGCAATTCGGCCAAATACAAATAATGAAAGAGATGCCGCATACCTACGCCGAATACCGAATAACAAATGAATATCCGGTGCATCTCTAATTTTAAGTAACAAATGGATATGACAGAACCTGCCAAACGGTTTGATTGGTATCTACCTATCTACCTAATAGTTCATTTTATTAAAGCAATAGATAAAATACGATAATTACCATTAATATGCACTTATGGGCGCCAAAGTAGATGCCTTATCTATATCTATACTTACTTATCGATATGAAGGACGTGACTAAGTAAAAAGACACCTAAGGTGGTGACATGCCCGTCCCTGTAGCCTCGCGGTCAGAATAGGGCTACGGTATCCCCTGCCTGTCGTAAGAGGCGACTAAAAGGGGCTTCCGGGGTTGCAGACGGCTAGAGTGGGAGCTCGAACCGTTCGGTCAGGCAATCCCAGGAAGGACGGCGGTATGTGTGGTCGCATACCGTCGCATAAAAAAAAATGCCATTCAGTAAAACATCACGACACAGGAGGAACTCCTAGTGTGGGGCTGTGAGTGTAGGTAGTGTTTAGGTATATAATGTAGCCTATATCTATATTCAGCCCTTCGAGTTCTACTACTGGATAAAGGCGTTCCCGGACATTGGTGTTGATGACCGCAGCTTTTAGGGGATAGGTGTTGATATAGCTTAGAAAGACGCTACTGTTCATGTCCTGGATTTTGTTCCTTACATGCCTCCCACGACGTCTAGGTGAAAAGTCACGTACAAAACCATTTGGATAATTCATTTTTTATTTAAACGGCTAAAGTGATCCGTTGAAGGTGATGATTGAGCCAGTGCAATATGTGATAATATATCTTATATTATCACATATTGATCTGGCAAATATCATCTCTAAATCTATAGTCAATATTTGCAAAGTGTGATAGGACTGTTGTGCATGATGAGCTATCTGGATAAGCGAGTGCTTTGTCTACACGTAGCTTTAAGCTGGAAACATAATTGTGTCTGCGTGTACGTCAAGGTTTATGACATGTCTATTTCAACATTAAAAATCTTTAAACGCTTTCTACACTCATAGCCCAACAGTAAGATTTTGTCCTGTGTCGTGGGTGCCATGGACGCACCAAGACAAATACAAAAACACCCAGACCCAGAATAAGAATCTGAACTCATCATTCAGATACCTGTCTGGCCGAGAATCGAACCCGGGACCCACTTGTCCGAACGGCATGGAAACCGCAAAGTCACGCGGGTCGTCAAACTGTAGGTACATCGTCGTCGTCGACTAGAGCGAACTATTTCTTTTTTTGTGACATTTTCTGTAACGTCAACCAGCCGAACACTAGTAAGTACATACATAGATAACTTACTAGCGAAATTTTGCAGCGACTCACGGAAATCCTGTTCACGTAACTGAAAGAAGCTTTTGTAGCGGAGATGAGTCATCTAGATAAGTAGGTGACGCTTTCAGAGTGCCATCAGTCCGTGCGGATTCGCTCACTTTACAAGCCCAGACGTGCTTTTATATACCCACAAGTGGTTCTCTATGGTAGCGCAGAAATAATTATACCCTAAATTTCTTTTCATCTATGCCTAATGGAAGCGCTAATGGATAGAGTGCCGTTTTAAATTTATGTAACGTACGTTTTGTGCGTGCCGGGATGTGCATGTACATGTAAGTAAAAGAGTTGTGGATCCGATAACACGTCTTGTTTCATAAAACATTGAAGGTCCCTTCAACTGTTCGTGGAATGTCCTGGCGGCGCCACTTCCACAGCAGTAAGCGCTAGAATTTTATGTAGGTACTTGTGTCATCGCGTCTGTGGTCTGTCTTTATTTGAATTCTAATCTTATCAGCTAAAATTCATACTGCTTTTACTTTATAAAAATATAAATACATATGCGCTCGCAGAACCCCCGACAAAAACAAAGTTCTTTACTCGTCTTTACAAAATTACATGGAGAGGGTTATGCTCAGATGAAATGCGCAGACTCGCATGATTCGCAACGATGAAATCCGTAGACGAACTGTTATATTCGATTTTCACATAAGTATAAAACTGCTGATGCAAGCAACGCCAAGCGCGGCCTTATTTCTACAATGCCATTTTACACGTGTTTTAAGTTAGTCGATAATTGGAAGCCTTTATGTGATGTACTCTTTTGATCAATAAACTTTCTTAAGTGTAGTGATCTCCTCTTTTCTTTTAAAAGAACCTCACGGAACGCCATCCTAACAATTTGGTGTCAGAAGTGGGATCCTGGGAAACCAAAAAGTACCGGGATCAATAGGTGTTAGGCGCCGCGTATCGTCCCGCCTGATACCTAAATTTTGGGCTCCGTGACCTTAAGGTTCTTTTAAAAGCTGGTCGACTATAAGACTCCGCTGTGTAGCGTGAGCCGGCACCAGACAGACATCCAGAGAGACAGACAGCTAGACAGCCAGGAGGTCAGCTAGCCAGCCCGCCATCCAGGTAGTCAACGTCCTTCACTAAGCATCGACCGAGCTGGTCGATCACCAGTGCATCACCAGGCTCATCGACTCGCCAGCAATTCCCGGAGGTTCGCCTCTCACGCAGCAACGTGGGAAACATCGCCACGTGGTTCCAGCGCAACGTGATCCGGCGCCGCCACGCGATGTTTGTGATTGTGTTACTGTGAGTGTGAATTTATTCCTTATAAATAATTAATGACAGTGTTTAAAGAAGAATCCGACGTAAAAGTTTCCGGCTCCTTTTCTAGTATTAATAGTTTGGTTGAAGAGCAAAAAATGTCAGAAAAAATTACTCTTTCTATACTAACAAAATTTATAAAACCCTATAACGGAGAGCGTGAGGCGCTCCCGGCATTCCTAACTAATTGTGAAAATGCTATATCTTTGGCAACAACAGACCAACAACATGTTTTATGCATGTATATTTTATCACAACTCGAAGGCAAGGCTCAATTAGCTTGTTCATTAAAAACATTTAAAACTTGGCCAGAAATTAAATCATTTTTAAAAACTACATTTGGTGAGAAAAAACATTCAACTCACTTATTATTAGATCTTCAAAATTGTAAACAATTGCCTAGTGAGGATGTGATACAATATTCACTTCGTGTTGAAGAATGCCTAATTCGACTTCAATCTGACATCCAGTACAGCTGCGAAGTTAAATCAGAATTTGAAGGAAGGTTAGCGGCCATGGAAGATTTGGCCCTTAATACATTTATTTTAGGCCTTCATTCTAATTTTTCACATATTGTGCGGTGTAGAAACCCTAAATCATTATCAGAAGCGATAACACACGCTATTGAAGAAGAAAAAATATTTAAACTTTCAAAATTATCTCATAATTCGATAAAACATTGTTCAATATGTAACAAAAGCGGCCATGTCGCTACACAATGTTTCAAAAATAAAAATAAGCTAAATCATAATCCTAAAATTTGTCATGTTACTTCAAAATATAATTCACCAAATCATAATATTAACTATAATAATTACAACTTAAATAAAAACCAAAATAATTCCTTTTCTAATTTTGATGCAATGAAAATTTGTTCCTATTGTAAAAATCGTGGTCATTTAATAAACGAGTGTCGTAAACTTCAATACAAATATAAAATGCACAGCGAAAATAATAATCGTCCTCGAAATACGATATCTAGCGCGCATGCACCGAGTTCCAGTAATATGCATGTTGTGGAATATTCTATGAATCAAAATGATAATGATGTTTTAAACTAAATTCGGTTTCGGTGCCGTGTCTGCCGAAACCTACTTTTATTAAAAAGGGCACGAGAATATTTAATAAACCAATTTCTAAGTTTAATAAATTTGCTGTGAATGTACCTAAGTCTCCAATTGCATCCTGTGTTCCTAAGTTATGTTTTGCACAGGTTAATCAAAACTCAGAGACTTCACCCTGTGTTCCTAAGTTTTATTCTGCACAGGTTAATAAAAAAACAGAGACTTCACCCTGTGTTCCTAAGTTTTCCTCTGCACAGGTTATTCAACATTCACACAAAACTGTTGACTCTTTTATAAAAAAAGATGTTAAAAACAATCCCTCATCTCGAAATGAGAATTCGAGTTTATCTTTTCAAGATTTTCCGCGTGAGAATACTTTTACTATTAACAAAATCAATAATAAACTTTCTCTTCCTCACGTTTATTTAAAATCATTTTTTTCTGATCAACCTTTATGTTTTCTAATTGATACTGGTTCTACAATTTCTATAATTAAATATTCAAGTTTATTAAATCAACCAGTGCTTAACCCTGAAATTATTAAACTTAAGGGCTTAAGCAATAACGATTCTTATTGTGTGTCATTAGGGTCTATACAACTTAATCCTTATTATCAACTGCTTCCTAATAAAAAAATAATTTTTAATTATGTGTTCCATGCAATTGATGATAATATTAATTTAATTTATGATGGTATTATAGGTAGTGATTTTATTCAACATTTTAAAATTGATGTGCAATATTCAACTAATTCTCTTAATGTGCAAGGCTACGTAATTCCTATTTGCTATAATGAGATTTCATATGTTATACCTCCGCATTCAGAGATGGTTATAGAGTGTCCAGTGACCAATTTTAATGTTCATGCTCTATCCCGTTATCCAGTTAATGTTATTACTCGTAAACAAAGTTCTAATTTAATTAACACTTCTTTCGAGGAATTCTCTAAAATGCAATCTACTAAAACTATTCCTAATTGTGATACGCAAATTGAAGAACATAATAAAAGTTTACATTTAGCTAAACAAAATTCAATTATTTGTCCCGTTTCTTTAGATTTTGATTACTCTATGCCAAACTGCGAAGAATTGCTATCATTGCTTGATAATTCCGCTGAGTTACTCGCAGGCGAACGTGAACCATATACTAATGAAAAAGTCAGCGCAAAAAATAAAACAATTTATTTTTTATATACCAAGATTCACCATTTTAACGAAACAAGTTATAAAACTATTTACAACTTATTACTTAAATTAAGAAATGAGGTTATTTCTAAGAATCATTATGATAAAGAATTCGCTATATCTGATTTTACGGAACCATTTACCAGGTTAGCTTATGTTAAAATTTACAATATTATTTCTTACATTTTTAATAACACAGGTATAAAAATTCATATTTATAAAAATCAAATTTTATATCCAACTCCTTCTGAAGTACCATACATTCTTAAGGAAAATCATGGTACCACTATTGCTGGTCACCCAGGTATAAAACGCATGTACAACAGAATAAAGGACTCTTACTATTGGAAGAGTATGCGTGCTGATATAGAACGTTTCGTTAAAGATTGCAGGTTATGCCAAATAAATAAACCCTTACGTGCTTGTAATAAGGCACCTATGGTTATAACCTCCACAAGTACCAAACCTTTTGAAAGATTAGCACTTGATATTGTTGGTACCTTGCCCGAGGCAGGTTTACAAAAATTTAGATATATTTTAACACTTTAAGATGACTTAACTAAATTTTCGTGTGCTTACCCTATGATTACTTGTACAACCGACGAAGTTGCGCGTTCTCTTATCAATTTCTTTTCACTATTTGGTTTTCCTAAAATGATACTCACTGATCAAGGCACTACTTTTACTTCAGATTTATTTAAGCAGTTAACGAATATTTTAAAGATAAAAAACATTTTTTCAACACCGTATCATCCTCAAACTAATGGCGCTTTAGAGCGTAGTCACGCAACCCTTAAGGAATATTTAAGGTCTTTTGTTAATGACAATCAGAATGATTGGCATTCTTATTTGGCTACTGCTATCCTTTCATATAATACAACTCCTCATAGTACGACTCAGTTCACTCCTTTTGAATTACTATATGGTTATAAGCCGACTATTCCTAGTAGTGTTTATGGTTCTAGCGATAATACAACGTACAACGAGTATATTCGCGCTCTTCAATATAGATTAAAATATTCACGCGAAAAAGCTATAGAAAATATGAACAAAAGTAAGGAATCTTCAAAAAGATATTATGACTCTTCAGTTAGGCATATAAATTATAAAACAGGTGATTTAATTTATGTAAAATATCATCATAGATTACGAAAAGCTTTGTCCCCGATTTGGAAGGGACCTTACAAAATACTAAAAGTACATGGCAAAAACAACGTCACGATTTGTTTAAATAGAAAACACGTTAAATACCATATAAACGAGATAAAACCAGCATAAATTTATTTATTGTTTCAGATACTTTATAAGTTCCAGTTATTCTCAACCTGTACAACCAATTTCACACAGTCCAGGCATGTATTTCGACCCTACTTCTATAGTTTATTTTTATAACGATTATTGGAATGTAGTAACTCATGTTGAGTTCATACCAGTAAAACCTTATTTAGATAAAATAGAAACTTCAATTCAAGGTATTACTACGTTCTGCGATAAAGCACAAAAATTATCCATTTTAATTATTGATTGTAGAGATGTTATTAATCCTTTACAGATTTTAATTGAAGCAAATTTTCTTAAATATGATTCCCTGTCTCACCTAATTGCTGAAAATCCTCCAAGTCGTCATAATCGAGCATTGGAGTTTGGTGGCGAAATTCTTAAATTTTTCTTTGGCACTCTGGATGCCAATGACGCCAGAAAATATGATGATGCTATTTTAACTTGCCAGCAGAACGAAAAACAAATATTTTCCTTAATGAAAGACAACATACACGTTGTTCAATCAACCATAAATAATTTTAACACTTCTGTGCAAAAATTAAACGAAAATGAAGTCAAACTAAAAAATGAAATAGATAAATTAAACAATGTATTTTCGGAAAATGCTAAAATTAATACTAATATAATTAACACAGAAAAAATTAACTCTATATTTAATGTTATCGAAGGTTCTCTATTATCAATTTCTAACATATTGGACACAATTTTAAACTCTATTCTATTCGCAAAAGCAAATATTTTGCACCCTTATATTATAACTCCTAATAAACTTTATGAGGAACTATCAAATAGTATTCAAACTAAAAGAAACTCTGAATTCCCAATTTCTTTATCGTTACAAAATATACATACTATTATAGATTTATCTAAATTAAATTCTTATTTTTATAATAATAAATTAGTATTTGTAATTCAAATACCTTTAATTAATCCTTTAAGATTTAATGTTTATAAAATCTTACCGTTACCTACACCACGCGACATTAAAAATTATAAGACTTATGTTTTGATACACCCTTCAAAGCTGTACGTGGCTGTAACGGATGATAGATTAAGTTATGCATTATTAGACAGTATAAGTGATTGTAAGTTAGTTAAAAATGAATATTTGATATGTGAATTACCTTCAATATTATCTACTATAAATAATCCTACATGTGAAACGAAGTTGCTAACAGATGTCACTCTATCTCTTCCTGAACTATGTGATTATAAATTAATTTATGGGAATATTGATGTATGGCAGAAGTTAAAAGATGGAAGATATATTTATGTACAATCAAAGGCTAATAAATTAACTATAAAATGTAACACTAATATTACTGACTATGTATTGCAGGGAACAGGTATTTTATCTTTAGAAAATGATTGTATTGCGTATTTTCAAACTTTACAATTTTACTCTTCACGTAATTTTGATACTATTTTACCCAGTCAATTGTCTATAAATTATGATATTATCAAAGACGATTGTTGTAAGTACAATTTGATGAATGAAACATCTTTTAAATTATCTCCTATAACTTTATCTAATATTAATTTAGAATCTTTAAAACTAGCTTCCCATAAATTAGACCACTTAGAATATGAAATAAATCAAGCCGAAAATCAAACACACATTGTTAAATACGGAAATTGCTATTCCATTTTATCAATTGTGACAACTTCTTTTATTTTTATTTACATCGTTTATAGAATTTATAAAAAGTGTTTTATGAAATCTAGAACGCCTTGTTGCATTCCAATTTATAATCGTCGTAACAAGAAAACTAATAAAGATAGTAATAATCGAGATAATTCTATTGAACTTACTGATGTTTCAAATGAATGTGACAGGACGTCTATTAAAAGTCTTCCAGAGATAGAAATTAATAAAAAACGTAGTAAATTAGTTTTAAAACAATTTGAGGGATCAACCCGAAATTTAAATAATTTTTAAATCTTTAAATACATTTTTTATTTCAGATTATTAATTTCTAATTATGAGGCTTTTCACTTATTTGTTTAATTAATTTACAATGTTAATAGACTTGAAATATCGTTATTTGAATTCGGATAGTTAAATTTTATAATTTGTACCTTAATACCTATAAAATTATATACCTACATTCAGATTTAAATCTAATTCTGTAATTATTACTGGTTTATGTTTAAGAAATCAAAATGATCTTATGTACACATTGGAAATTGTTTAAGTAAAAAGGTGTTTTAGTAATAATGTTTAATAAATAGTAATAAAATAATTATAATAATATTTCTGTGAAATATAATATGTAGTATGTAAAGCTTGCATCATTTTGTCTCAATTTTTGTTATTTCTCTATTTGTATATTAACTACGGTTATTTAAAATATAACCTTCGTCAAAAGGGGGGAGATGTTATATTCGATTTTCACATAAGTATAAAACTGCTGATGCAAGCAACGCCAAGCGCGGCCTTATTTCTACAATGCCATTTTACACGTGTTTTAAGTTAGTCGATAATTGGAAGCCTTTATGTGATGTACTCTTTTGATCAATAAACTTTCTTAAGTGTAGTGATCTCCTCTTTTCTTTTAAAAGAACCTCACGGAACGCCATCCTAACAAGCTTACCGACATAGCTCTCAAAATTAGCAAGCTGAAGTGGCAATGAGCCGGCTACATTGCTCGTAGAAGCGATAACCGATGGAGAAGAAACGTCAACGAGTAGCGACCACGTTTAAACAAGAGGAGGTCGCCCCCGCCCCCAACAGGTGAACCTGAAGAAGACAGCGGGAAATCGTTGGATTCAGAGGGCACAGAGGCATTTAAAGCAGGCCTATGTCCAGTAGTGGACCTCAAAAGGTGATTGATGGATGGATACATTCGGCCGCGATGCTAATATAAAACAAAAAATTGACCAAGTGCGAGTCGGACATGCACACGGAGAGTTCCGTCCGTTGTCAAAAACGGCAACAAAAAATATTTCTTGTATGGGAGCCCTCATTAAATATATTTATTATCTATTTTACTATTTGGTTTTAAAATTTCAAGTGTCTAGCTATCACGGTTCAGGATGCGGGCTGACAGACAAACGGATGGACGGACAGCTGAGTTAAGACTCCGGATGACTCTTGGATTTTGGACGTCAAAACAGTAATATAATAAAACTATTATGAATATATATTTGTTCTACTCAATAGCTTTCATTTGATTCCCATATTTTTACGATAATCAAAAATTAAATAATTATTAGGCACAAAAACCAAAAACGCGCTTGATTCGTTTTTAAGCAGTTGGCTTGTATTTAATCATTTAACAATGTTAGTTGTTTCCTTACTTGATATTTTTAACATTCAAATCCCATTCAGAGACGACCTAAGCATCTCATCAAAAAAGTATTAATTCACAACAGCGGCTCTCTATATCTATCGGCTCTAAATTATGCTACGTTCACTTGAGCTATTATAGGGATTAGAATATACGCCATGTACGAATAAAGTGACTTATAGTTTCCATATAAATATTACGATTTCTGACAGTGATTTATGAAAGAAAACACCATACAGAAACCCATTAACCTGATAATAGTACTGAGAACACTTAGTCTAGTAACATAAACTTCACGAGTTTCGTTAATCTATCGCATTTTATAAACATTATCCTATAAGTAATCTGTATCCACGTTCATGACACTAATAGGATAATAATACTAAATACTCGCAGTATAATAAAACCCCGTATTTTCAGGCTTAACTTAAAAGTTCCCCTCAAAAGTTCAATATGAACCAATAAACTAAATGACGCCCTTCGAAAGCTGAACGAACCGAGCTTAGACAAAAGCTTTGGGCTGAAGTGCGTCTGGCTCAGCTAGACCCATTCAAAATACGATAAAAATATTTTGTTTTGGATGCAATTTCGTGTGAATTGTTTTGTATAGTTCAGTTTTATGTATTTTAGAAGTTTATGTACACTATTAGGTACTAAAGTAAAGAGCATTGAAGTGGTTGTAGTACGTGCGGTATGAATAATAAACACAACGATATAAGTATTCCACTCTATCAGCTGACGTAATAAACTAGTTTACTATAATAAAACATTTACTTTATTTATGGTATCATCAAATTGCCATTGGGACAACTCATAAGAATACAACACCCTCTTTTCCCGTAGTATTTAGGACAAATTAGGATTGAGGTCCTAAATTTATTAAATGACGGTCAGCATCTTACTATATATACTAAGACTACCATGGTCTAAGTATATATATTTTTTTGTCAGACTGAAGTAGCAAACGAGCATGCAGTCCACCTGATGGTAAGTGGCCACTGCCGCCCATGGACATCTGTAATCAACTTCATACAGAACATGGATTCCATCTGAAGTCAATCACAGATGCTTTGCCACTCGCGAGAAAAAACGTGAAAGTGTGCCGGCAACCACACCCTTCTATCGAAACGCAGGAAATGTTTCACGCCAGAAATAGGTGTGAATGAAGGTCAGGACTATTCCGTTCCATATTTTTTGCCGATTGATTTCTAAAATTCTTCATTCTGAACCCCACCGTGTAAAATATAGGGTCAGAAAATAACTCGATTCGTTTGACAATCAAGTTTTTTAAGAATATATTTATAAGCGCTTACAGCTAATATAGATTTAATAAACAAGGCATTTGAAGATATCAAAAATGTTAAAAAATTCATTGAAGATACATTTCTTGTTATCCCTTTAAAACTCTTAAAACTCCTTTCATAACGAAATAAACTGCCTTGATGGAATCTATTTACTTTCTTGAGTGGTTTAATTTTCTTTGAAAGTCTTTTGATATTAAGTTGATTCATGATTAGCATTTTTATTTTAAGACCACCTCTCTCGTCTCTATTGACATTTTTAAGCTAATGACTGTGACGAGATTATTTTATGAGTAAAAGAAAATTTGTGATCCACATATGATTGAAGTAGCAACCTAATAGATATGCAATTCTCTGAGATAAAGTGTTACACAAGCAAGAAATCTTGTACTACGTGTCTACTTACCATTGGGAATGCATATTCAGATTTTACTTTAATGTAACTCACAAAAGTGTTGAATAACTCTTGCTTCTTCTATACTTCTAGAGACTAAGACTAGAGACTATTTTAGAGACTATCTTTTCTATATCTCTAAACAGGTATGCGGATGTTATCATCCGCAGCAGTGGCGTAGCTAGGCGTGGGCGCAGTGGGCCGTCGCCCACGGCCTCACACCTCAAGGTTCCTCGCCAGGCCTCTTTGGAGGAGGAGGCGGAGGCATTTTAATGGACACCATCATATAGAATCATGCAAAGGGGCCTCGCTGATAGGAGTTTGCCCACGACTACTTCGTCCGCGCTACGCCTCTGATCCGCAGGTAAAACGTGGCCCAGTAATTTAAAATTTGGCATCAAATTGAAAACCTGTGTGTGAATTCAATTATATCTTTATTATCACTTTAAAATTTAATTTTGTGCAATTTAAAGAATTTTGGAAATTATACAACTTAAAAAAGTCTCAAAAATTGCACTCGAAATGTCCCCTAAACCGTCCACCTGAGAGAAGTCATATGCCGTTTCACAAAGAAATCTTCTTGATGTTAGTAATAGTAATACACTTACCTGAGAACCAGTGGTGAACTCGTCAGCCGGCGCCTCGCGGGTGAACCTCTCGAACTTGAAGCTATTGGAGCGGTAGAGCTCGTTGTCTTCCCTGGATCGACGGCCGCGACAGAACCGGCGTGTTATCGAAGTGTGTCTGAAGATATTAATTTAGTAAATTAATTAATTGTAACAATCTTAGCTTTATTTAGCTCGCCTTGTCAGATGTAGAATGGATGGATGGATGGATCATAGATAGATGACATTCATTCAATTATCTCTCAGCGCACCGTATTTTACAGGTTATGGGATTGTAAATGGATTAAATTTCTAGAAATCAAAGTTAATACCTACCGACTGCACTGCTACAACGCCATGTAAGCTGACATTTATTATTTATTTTATCAAGGTAACCTCAACTCAACCAACTATCATAAAACATTGTACACATATGCTTAGAGATATTCGATATTTTTATTAAAAAAACATATATCACAAACGACATACTAGACATGATTGGTAAAAAAATTAAAATCAAGGTTTTAACGCGAACGAAGCCGTGGGAAAAACCTAATTAATTTCATAAAAGAGTGCGTATAGATTATTTAGTGTCAATATTATCAAATGATTACGGTATTTTTATTGCCCTAGCAGACTAGCTATTTTTATCCGGCTTCCAAAAAGGTGGAGGTTCTCAATTCGTCTGTATTTTTTTTAGCACCGCCGATCGATGTTTTAGTTACTTTTAGGAAGCAGCTTCCGGATGCAACGATTAACGCCCCGCACTTGTTTAAACGTTAAATGCCACAGAAACATTAAGGTTGTTATAAAAGAGACTTATAAAATCAATTACTTTTCAGAATTCGGTTAAAAGTACGTTAATGGTATCAACACCACTAAATGCAGCAAATCTCCAAAACACACATACAAACATACAAAAGACGAATCGAATGTTAAATAATAATGTCTCATAAGACTGTTATTGGGAACAAGGCTTCTGTCACAAGGAAGGAATGGGGGACACCATAGGAGGCACGCTGTTACGCTCTTAAAGCGCAGCCTAATGCAACAACTTTTAAAACATTATAAGGCATTTGGAGATTAATACAAAATTGTTCGTAACAGATTACCAATATTTTTCCATTTTTTGACTTGATTTGCGTTGCAGTGTGTTGAGTAAAAAAGTCACATTTCCTTAATTATTTTTTAAATCATAAAATATCGTATCTTGAAATTGCAATTAAAGAAAAGTTGTTTCCGCAGCATATTTCATGTGATCTGAAATGAAATGAAATGAAATGTCTTTATTTTGTATAGGCCTGCGGGGGCACTTACAAATTGTCAGTTACATTTTTTTTTCTTACACTACCACCGGATCGGAATACGACCTCAACTGAGAAGATCCGGCAAGAAACTCAGCGGGTTTGTCTAAATTATAGTTTAATTATTTGAAGACAAGTTAAATGACCAATAGTAAAGTACATGAGTAACAGTCGTCAATCTGTATGCGCGACGAGTTAGTCACCAAGACACTAATATCACGTCCAGGAAAATGACTACCACATCTTGATACGCGAAGATCACATCTCAAGTGTCTTACCAATACAGTCATGTGGTTTATGAATGTATATATGTGGTGAAGTGAATGCAACAGGTTTTAATGTGCCCATTATCAAATGGCAGCTAGATAGTAATCAGTAGCAAACGAGCTTGCCCCTGAACTTGCCCACTTGAATGTATTAACTGCCAATGGACATCTGTGACTAACTCTACGTAGAGCGGATCTTACCCAAACAGATGCGTTGCCTCTCCCGAGATCTTATAAGATCGCCTCATATGTGAGTAAGCTAGCATTCAAATCTCACTACCGTAACGCAAAATCTGCTTTATGCTGTAAACAGTGTGAGATCGTAATGTCTCAGTCGAAATAACTTTTAAACATTACGTAAGCATAAACACTAACGAATGGAATATGAGTGAGAATGGTAAGTGGTCAATTCCGCGCAAAGACATCTATCTGTAAAGATCTTTATACAGAACAGGGGTTGTATCTGAAGTCAATTTCAGGTACGTTGCTACTATCGAAGACTAACATGTTCGTCACATGTAAAAGTGGGCCGGCAATCACACGTGCCCTTAGACATTACATAAAAATATTATCTTAAAGGTATTGAAACCTCATGTCTTTCTTCTGCGACTGCATGCTCGCTTGCTACTTAAATCAGATAAAATAAAATCATCAGACAGACTGTAAACTTGTTTCCTACTTCCATAAAAATATTTATGAAATAAAATCATGTATGTAACCCATGAAGGTACTATAAAATTTATAAACTGGCAATAATAGTCGAAAAAAAACTGTTATCTTGGTCATATCTACCAAACGGGCTTTAAATATACCTAGTAGATACAATAAATAAATGTATCATTAGTGTAAATCTATCTGTATAATTGATTATATCTATTAAGACACAGATTTGCTCTTACCAAATGAATCTACCCATGGAAAAACATTGCAGTTACTTATCGAATGATAAATTAAACGTCATTACTAAATTAAGGAACAATACGCCAATCAATTTGATTGCATGCATGAATGCCCACGATTTTATTACATGTATAAAAGTTTGCATAAGTGAAGCAACGATTATATTGTATAATGTTCTACCGTGTGTGTGCTTCTCACGCCAATAGCGCTAGTAACGACACTCTATTATCTATCATTAATGTTCAATTATCAGACTCACCTCGAATCACTGGAATGTAACGGCCATTGTATGCCGAATATCTTCAATTTTGCAGGAGGCCGACGTTTTTGTTCCGTACGAGTGTTTTCCTCCACGGGAGGCGTGTGATGACGCCCGCCTGATGATGCCCTGGTGCCGCTCCGACGCCGACGACGACGTCGTCTCTCGACCAGAATAAAGTTTTCCCCGTTTCTGATAATATAAGAAGAACGAAGCGTTGATTTCTCCTCCCCCTGTCTCTGTCTTATCAAATCAGCTGTTCGTAACGTGTGAATGTTCTGATACTCAGCCTCCGGTGGGGCCGATGACGTCACTTCTCTGCTAGTCCCACTTCCATCCCTTTTCTTTCGGGAGGAATGGAGACCCACTCGACGCCAAACCTTTTCCATGAATCTATATTTGCTGTCATCCCATTATATTGTGTCTACGACGGCAACTTTGCTTGACACAAAGCGAATCACTATCACTGGCACAGCATCCGCAGTTATTTATGCGCACATAACATTTATGGAGAAGCCGACTGTCAATTTATTGAATGTCACAGATAGTAATGATATAAACTTTAACCAGTGGAACAAAATATGTCCGAAGGGTTGATAAAAATAGCGTTAGAAGTCACCGAACGAAGAAGCACTCATTGTCATTGTTCACAAGATAAACGTAGAGTTGATAAAACGGGTTAAACTTCACTGGGAATCTGCGGATTGATCGCTGATATCACTGAAGTTGTGTTGATACCATTTAAGGGCGTTGATTATTAATCCCTTTTATTAAGACGTACTAGGTTAGTGGAATGAGGGGAGAGAATAACTTGTTTTTTTGACATCACATTCGCTAAGGTCCCAGCCCTTATACACAGGGTGCGGGTGCCTGCTTTACGCATGCGCGAACCCCCTTGATTTAGCCCTCGTCCGTATGAAGTTTCAAAATGGCGGAACTACGACCCTCTTCCCGTTATTGAATATCTAATTTTATCCGTGCATTCATTGCGGGATATTATTTAATTTTATTAATTTTGCTGCACTAACGACTGACTCATAACAGCTCACTTATATTACTCCTTTCTTGACTAATCAATATCAATCCCACACGCAAAATTTTTGTGCGAAGTTTGTTACTTATGTATTTGGTAGGAGTTGCTCTGCCACAATATGTTGTATTCTTTATTATATAAGTACCTAAAAACATAAAAATTGTGAATGTAAACTAAATGTTTCATCGCGTAAGAATTGCATAAAGCTCAAATTATCATCATTACATAATTATACCTAACTTGTAATATCAAGTAATGGTTAATTCATGATGTTTGGTCAGGTACTTAAATACATAGATATATACAAGATACCTAAAAATTGGAATATTGTCCCAATCTCAAGCTTCGTTCGTTATGCGACACTAACGAATGTTGAATCAGTCGCCGAAAAATAATTATTAAAAAGAATGTTTCTGCACAATTCCGGTATGCATACCGAATGCATCAGGATTGCCAGAAAATGACTTTTGACAGACTTTAAGTAGAATTTTAACACCCTAAAAAGTTATATTATGTAACATTTCACAACAAACAATTTATATGATGTGGCACACACCCTCATAACACTCAGTAATTAGTTTGTAATTGAGCTACGAGCGACTGAGCGTTTTGACATACAATGCAAAGGCAGATTTGCATTGTAAGTCAAAAGTAAAAAATCCATTTTGTTTTCATTCCAGAATTTCAGGTTTTATAAGTTTTATTATAATTTAACACTACTACGTATTTGAATAATATTACTACTCCATAAACTAATCATACTACTACTACTAGTACAACTGCTAACACTTATCGTATTTAAGTTTTATTATAATTTAACACTACTACGTATTTGAATAATATTACTACTCCATAAACTAATCATACTACTACTACTAGTACAACTGCTAACACTTATCGTATTAACTTGCGATGCCTAGACACAGTAATATGTTATTTGTTTTAATATTTTACCAAAACAAGAGCTGTTGCTAATTTTCTTGCCCTAAATGTCTATATTAACCTTAAAATACAGCCTTGTTGTTGATTGTTCAAAAACAATTATTTTTCGATTTGATAAAACTTTTGCATAAATGTACTTTTAAAGGTAATTATGAAAGTCGTCCTGGCAACACTGGATTGCACTCGGCAGCGACAAGTGGCGCTGCGGCGCGACTCTTGGGGCGAGCAGTGAGATGATACGTGATATGTTTATTCATTACTTTGATTTTTACACGGGTTTTGAGTTTAGAAAGCCAGTAAAGTTTTACACAAACAAATAATTATGAGCTTTCACTTTTACTTTCGATCCGAGAGAACATCTTCATATTTATTTTGGCAACATTGCCACTATGCCACTAAAATAGTTATTAATTGATCATAAATATTAATATTACTAACGGAATTATATATGTATGTCGTATATAGTATCTATAATCATTATCATGATTGGTACCTACTGTGTTAAATTAAAAACGTTCTAATTCCTTTGAGGTACAGATTGATATGAACTAGGTACCTGCATATCACAGTGATGTCACGAATGTTAATATTTCAACAATGGCGAATGCGAGTATCCCTTACCAACATACGCGAATGCGAATAGTGTTAAGCTATTGCATAGATTCTATCGCAAGCTTTGAGAGCGGCGACCGAATCAAGAAATTCCGTAACGAAAAAACCTAACACTCCCACTCCGCCTACCGTGTAGCACGGCCAGGCGTTCGCTTAACGTGTGTGTATATGATACGACAGAACGAAGCTCGCACAGATAGAGACAAGCTGCTCGACGAATATGTAAACAGCTGGAATAAAAATGCTGCATATATAAATAATTACAATTGCATACGCTGATAAAAAAAAATGCTATGCAATAGCTTTACCGCGACAGTCTCCGAGTGCCGCACGTTTTTTTTTTTATTTCAGATTTTGGTGGGGTGCCGGAGGATCTAAATTTGACTACCTTTTCTTTTGGTTGACATATTACAGTTCGATTTTAATTTGGATAGATTTGGCAATGATTTGCAAAAAAGTTGCAAAGCATTGCCATTTAATATTCGCAAAACATTCGCACAATTCTTGTGAATGCGAATATCTAAAAACATGAGAGCGACGCAGGTTATGTGGGATTCTTACCGAACTAAAACCACCGCAGTGGCCGCCCTCAGCACTGCGTGGAGGACCCCGGGACCTCCAATGGAACACAGCCGGAGTCCTCCGAGCGCGATGCCCCTTTCAGGCTCTTCCCTGGTGGGCGTGAAATGCTCACCGCACCTTCTGGTGTTTACGGCGGCATGCGACCACACATGCCGCCGTCCTTCCCGGGGTCGCTTGGCCGGACGATTCGAGCTCCCACTCTTCCCGTCCGCAACCCCGGAAGCTCCTTTTAGTCGATTCTTACGACAGGCAGAGGGTACCGTAGCCCTATTCTGGTCCCGGAAGTCCCGGAACTACTGGGTAAAGAACTAAGAAAGGGTAAAGAACTAAGTTTACCTAAGGATGAGTAAAAATGAAAAAAATATTTTTAAAAATCATAAGACAGAATTAGCAAAAGAACATGCAGCACTGATAGTGATCTCTACCGCCCATGAATATTTTTAAGTAACTTCAGATAGAACAGGGGATCTATCTAAAAGGGATCTGTCTTCCTGAGATTCAGCGTAATTCACGTAACCACGTTATAAAAAGACGAAACGGTAGGTAATTTTACGCATCTCTACGTAAAGTACTCACACAGGAATCCAAGAGCGCATGTTTGCCGATGTGAAGTATAGCCGCAGCACTTTCGCGGTTGGCTCTGCAGATTTTTCTGTAATTACTGAGATTCATTCGCAGTAGGTACGTTTGATCATTCAGGGAAAAAGTATTTTTTGTTTTATTTTTTGCGCTTTGTTCACACACTAGGATTGCCTGTATTATAATAGACTAAGATCTTAATTTATCATTTAATTACCTAGCTGACCGAAAATCTATCACAGCGCTTCCTATCATATCTAATACTAGTTGACCCGGCGAACTTTGTTGCGCCTAAAAAAAAATATAAAATTATCAGTGTTTCTCTACTATATTATACAATTATACATTAAAACTTTCCTCTTGAATCACTTTATCTTTTTTATATACGATTGCAGTCCACCTAATGGTAAGTGGTTACTGGCGCCCATGGACATCAGTAAGGAATTTTATTTTGAACATGGGATTCTATCTGAAGTCAATCGCAGATGCGTTGCTACTTCCGAGGATTAAGATGTGCGCCTCATATAAAAGTGTGTCGGCAACCACAGCGTTCCATCGAAACGCAAAAACTGTTTCACACTAGAAATAGGTGTAACGGTGGTACTACCCGGGCGCACTACACTGACTCTACCACCTATAAAAATCTATTATCTATTAAAAAAGCTACATTAAAAACCGTAGCGTAGTTTTAAAGATCTAAGCATATTTACATAGGGACAGACAGCGAAAAGCGACTTTTTTATACTATGTAGTGATTAGTCTGTATTTTCTTATAGCGTACTGTAAGCACTTGCTGCTAGTTTTTACGGCTTCATGACCATTTTTCAGCAAAACATTATCCAGTATCAAAGCCATAGACTTATTATTAGATGTACCCAGATTCTTTTTAAATATCATTTCTAGTAATTATAAGAGTAGATCTAAAAACATGGATACACCGATAATAATCACCGATGGACCGAATAATTACACTTATTCTATGTTGCATTGGTTTTAGGATACAATTACCACTAAAACCACCCATCTTCAGACAGAGCACTTTTTTCAATTGAAAATATATACATGCCCTTAGCGACGATGGATATCTACCTATCCAATACGTAGGATATTTTTTTTAAAACTCCATGGAAAAAAGCAGAAGTACGGGCACGTACTACCTTTCTTGATGTAACACAAAATCATTTATACTTTTAATCAGTATCTCATCAACCCATTATTGGCCCACTGCTGGGCACGGGTCTTCTCTCAGAATGAGAGAGTTAGGCCATAGTCCACCGCGCTGGCCTAGTACGAAATGGTGGACTTCACACACCTCCGAGAACTTTTATTTAAGAACTCTCGGGTGAGTAGGTTTCCTCACGATGTTTTCCTTCACCGAAAAGCAGTGATAATTTATTTCTAATACGCACATAAATCAGTGGTGCGTGCCTGGGTTTGAACCTCGGACGTCCCGATCGAGAGGGCAAGTTTCAACCATTAGGCTATCAGTATATTTAATCAGTATATTTTTATGTCAATGGACACTTTATGTTATATCATTTTTTTACGTAGATATATCAAAATCCTTGTAGTTTTTTGTTCATCCTGTTATTAACCTTTACAAAATTGTCGCTAAAAACCCGAGACAACTAATCTAATAAACACTCAAACTAATAAATTGATAGGCAAACAAACGTTATTTAAGATTTTATCAAATCGTTTTATGTTTTTAGAAAAAAAAACAGGATTAGATTCGTTTTTATTATTGTGAGAAAGCAGCCTAATAAAAAATAACTCACCTAGAATTATAGTGCACACGGAGCAAATATTTTTTTCATCAACTAGAATTATTATCACATTTAGTGCTTACACGACAAACCCGACGTTAATGACAAATGATGATTCAGATTTATTCAAAAACGCTGATCTACTTACAAAACGATGGCGAAGTCACACTTAAAAGTTTCCGAACAAAAATAAATGCGCAAAAATTTCTGGTCTCCTTTTACACAACAATATGAAATTACTTTTTGACATGAAAAATTGTATTCATCATTTTATTCAATTTAACTTGAAGGTGGTAGAACCAGTGTAGTTCGACCGGGGAAGTACCACCGCCACACCTATTTCTAGCGTGAAGCATTTCTTGCGTTTCGATAGAAGGCTGTGGTTGCCGGCACACTTTTACATGAGGCGAGCATCATAGTCCTCGGGAGTAGCAACGCATCTGTGTTTGACTTCAGATAGAATTCATGTTCTGTATGAAGTTGGTTACAGATGTCCATGAGCGGCAATGAGCACTTACCATCAGGTGGACTGCATGCTAGTTTGCTACTTCAGTCAAATAAAAAAAAAACTGCCTCGTGACGTAACATGTAATGCCAATTTAGTAATGTTTTCGTTATAACTTTTAAAATTACCGTATATGGAAACTACCCTCATATGAGCGTATAGCTTGATAAGTAAAAATAACGATCCACAGTAGAAGTATTTAATTTTACTGACTGTGAGTAGAATTTTAGTTTTCCGTTCCGTTTTTTAACCGACTTCCAAAAAAAATTTTTAAACAAAAAATACAACCGACTTCCATGCCACATAAAAGTAAAAAATAATTTAAATACATGTTGGTTTAGAGCAAACACAGTACTTAGTACATAGTCCCGAAGTCGGCGCTCACCATATTTTGCTGGATCATGACGAAACTACATGTATCTTATATGAGCGCCGACTTCGGGACTATGTACTAAGTACTGTGTTTGCTCTAAACCAACATGTATTTAAATTATTTTTTACTTTTATGTGGCATGGAAGTCGGTTGTATTTTTTGTTTAAAAATTTTTTTTTCACGCTTTTCAGTCACGATAAACGAGTCACGATATGTGCTGACGTCATCATCTAAAAATAGACTTCTTTGACACAACCGGTCGGGGGCGCTACCGCGCCCCCTCCCTTAGATTCTGAATTGGAAAAATCTGTTCGAACCTAACCTAACCGAATAAAACAACTTTTTCTGAGTAAACATTTATTTAATAAAGAATAGACCCATAAGAATCAAATGGCCAATACCTATGGTTTAAGCTTGAAGTACCCCTGCATCATCAAAGTTGAGGAGTTGAAGGTCAAATTTTTCATTTTTTATCTTTGCATAGTAATCTTATCAGATATACCTAAACACCATGTGGCCAACGCCTATAGTTTAAACTTGAAGCACCCCATCATCATCAGAGTTGAGGAGTTGAAGGTCCAATTTTCCACTGTATACAACCATTAGTCTAATGTTCTACCTTTAATCAGTTTAACCTCATTTTAAATGCGTAAGCATGAAATAGCTAAGTTTTATGGCTTAGGCATTCAATACCCCTGCATCATCAGGATCGAGGAGTTGAAGGTCCAATTTTTCGTCGTATACCTTTGCTTAGCAATGTTATTAAAAATCCGTGAGCAACAAATGTCTAACGTTTATGGTTTAGGCCTGCAGTACCCCTGCATCATCAGGGTTGAAAAGTTGAAGGTCAAATTTGTTGTCGTACATCTATGCTTTGCTATCTTATTATTTACCCGTAAGCACCAAATAACCATCACCTACGACTTGGGCTTATAGCACCCTGCATCATCAGGCTTGAGGAGTTGAAGGTCAATTTTTTTATCATACGTCTTCGCTTTGTAAATATATTACATACCCATAAGCATCAAATGGCCAACGCCTATAGTAAGCCTGAAGTACCCCTGCATCATCAGAGTTGAGGAGTTGAAGGTAAATTTTTTCATCTTTTATCTTTGCTTAGTAATCTTATCAGATATACGTAGCGATCATGTAGCTAACGCCTATAGTTTAAGCTTGAAGCACCCCAACATCATCAGGATTGAGGAGTTGAAGGTCCAATTTTCCACTGTATACAACCATTTTTCTAATGTTCTACCTTACAT
The DNA here is from genome assembly GCA_949699795.1 of Spicauda simplicius. NCBI lineage: Eukaryota > Metazoa > Arthropoda > Insecta > Lepidoptera > Hesperiidae > Spicauda > Spicauda simplicius. Next base: position 11,046,237 of record OX453069.1, read on the forward strand.
TTTTCAAATATCATTTTGAATGCGTAAGGATGAAATAGCTAAGTTTTATAGCTTAGGCATTCAATACCCCTGCATCATCAGGATTGAGGAGTTGAAGGTTCAATTTTTCGTCGTATACCTTTGCTTAGCAATGTTATTACAAATCCGTGAGCAACAAATGTCTAACGTTTATGGTTTAAGCCTGCAGTACCCCTGCATCATCAGGGTTGAGGAGTTGAAGGTCAAATTTGTCATCGTACATCTTTGCCTTACTATCTTATTATATATCCGTAAGCAACAAATGGCCATCACCTACGGCTTGGGCTTACAGCACCCTGCATCATCAGGGTTGAGGAGTTGAAGGTCAATTTTTTTATAATATGTCTTTGCTTAGTATTGTTATTACATACCCATAAGCACCAAATGGTCAACCCCTATGGTTTAGGCTTGAGGCACCCCTGCATCATCAGGATTGAGGAGTTGAAGGTCAAGTTTTTCATCACATGTCTCTGCTTAGTAGTCTTATTACATATATCACGCGCAGAGTGTCGGAGTCGAGTGGGTTAACGTTAGACCGAGACGCTCGCGCCGTCGAGCGGAAACTGCTGATAAAAGTAAAAGTAAGGGGGCAGTGGAGGAACAACTTATACCTGCGGAAGGGTCGGAAGCCAACTTAAAAGGGAGTTTTAACTTAAACAAGAATCAGAAGATAGCTCCGATCAACAAAGGATTAAATACGGCAGGTCTTAAAATAAAGGCGGTTGAACGTAAGAAGTACTTACATGTCTGGAGGCTTCTTAAAGATACTACGGAGAAAGACATAATAGAGTATGTTACAGAAATATTGGGTGAAAACAGCTTCGTAACAGTCAGCAAAATACAACATAAAACGGAGAGGGGATACTCTTCGTTTAAAATTGGTGTAACCGAAGATAATTTTGAGAAATTGTACAATCCCAGTGTGTGGCCGAAAGACACCGAATACAGCGAATGGGTGTTTTTTCGAGCCTCAAAACACGCCCGACAACAAGTCGCGAAATAATAGAATAGTTAATATTCTATATCAGAATGTTAGAGGCCTCCGAACAAAGACTTCACAATTTTCATGTTTAGTCGAATCTTCGGGCTCCGACTTGTTCGCGGTCACCGAGACTGGTTGCAACGAAGCTATTCAGAATGCGGAAATCGTCCCTCCCGGCTACTCCGTGATGCGCTGCGACCGTGCGGACGGGCGCAAGCAGGGGGGTGTGCTGCTGGTGGCCGCACCTCGGTTCGAGTTACGGCAAGTACCCGTTCCTGACGATATTAATATAGACAATTATAATTTTGAATTGTTATGTGCTTCGGTTTATGTTTGTGATCGATTCTTGTTTGCCTGCTGTATTGTTTATATCCCACCGCGAACTGGGGAAAATGATTATCTGGTAATGCTCGGTTTGATTGAACAAATTTGTGTCAGACACAAAAATAATGTAGTTGTTTTGGGTGATTTCAATTTGAATTCGTGTAATTATAACAGTGTGCTTAGTTATTATGAATATTTTATGTCCTTCTGTGAACTCGTTCAGTGTAATACTGTTTCGAATTGTAAAGACAGACAACTGGATCTGGTGCTGAGCGCGTGCGGCGGCGCGCGGGTGACGGTGGCGGCGGCCGACGAGGCTCTGCAGCCGGTGGACGCGTACCATCCGCCACTCGCCATCGTTGTCACCGCCGCTGCCGCCACCCGCGCCGCCCCCCGCGGCGATAGCTACCTGGATTCAGGCCAACAAACGTTAAAGCAATGGAACTTTAACAAAGCGGACTTTTACGAATTATATAACGCTATCTTAAAAATTGACTGGACGGAGGTATATATGACCAACGATTCTGAGTCAGCGTTAAGCTTGTTTTATAACAAACTAAACGACGTTTTTGATAACTGTGTACCTTTGAAGCTTCGCAAACAGAATAATTCTAGATTTATTTATCCAGTTTGGTATACCTCAGATATTATTAAGTATATAAAGATAAAATACCAGGTACACAAAAAATATAAAACTTCTAAGAGTCGCCGCGACTATGCGGAATTTTCTCATTATAGGGCGAAGGTAAAGGCAGAGATTTCACGCGCTCATGAACTCTATCAGGCACAAGTCCAGAACAATCTCGCTTCGGACCCCAAAACATTTTGGGGTTTCTTAAGATCAAAAAGGGGTACTTTCGAGAGATGTCAAGTAATGAGAGACGGGCGTACTCTCTCAAATCAGGAATGTGCAAATGAGCTAGCCCGGTTCTTCTATTCTATATATACTCCTCAGCCGGCGCGGCTGGATGTGTCAGAGGTGAGCGCGGCGGTGGGAGGTGACGCCCGCGTGCATCTGACGCGTCTTGCTCTGACCGATGTATCTCGCGCGCTAGCACGGCTAGCAGCGAAGCGGTCAGCTGGACCGGACGGAATTCCACCTTATATCCTCAAGGATTGTCGACTTACACTTGAGGAGCCTCTGCTGCATGTGTTCAATGTCTGCCTAGCTAACGCTACCTTTCCTGACAGGTGGAAGCTCACACGAGTGGTGCCAGTGCCAAAGGGAAAGGGCGGGCTGCAACCGAGTGATTACAGACCGGTGGCTATCCTGTGTGCGTTGGCTAAGGTATTCGAGTCGGCTATCCACCATGCATTGTATGCGCAGGTGAGGGCCCGATTGTCTGACGCGCAGCACGGATTTCGACCTGGGCGGGGGACAACGGGCAACCTGCTGCATTTGATGGCGCGGCTGGTGCCGGCAATAGATGCGGGGCGGCAGGTGGATGTTGCCTACTTCGATTTCCGGAAGGCATTTGACACGGTTGATAACGATGTCCTGCTCGCGAAGCTAGCTGGCATGGGCTGCACGCCGCATACGTTGTCTTTCTTCGCTAGCTACTTGCGAGACAGGCGTCAGTATGTTGACTGTGGCGGATGTCTTTCGGAGCAGTATTGGACAAGATCAGGCGTCAGTCAAGTCAAGTAATTTGGGGCCCCTCCAATTTATCATAATGATCAATGATTTACCGGAGGTGGTTCAAGAGTCTACATGCCTCCTATATGCTGACGACTTGAAGCTTGTCCGCGAAGTAGGTGACACGGCGGACCACTGTGCACTACAGAAGGATATTGACAGCGTTGTCGAATGGAGTGACAGAAATAAACTACACTTCAACGCTGAGAAGTGTTCGCTGCTTTCTTTCACACGCGCGCGCGTTCCTATGCGCTTTGCCTATCACGTGGGAGAGGAGCCACTGCGGCGCGCTACAGAAGTGAGAGACCTGGGCGTTCAATTTACTTCTGATCTCAACTTTCGAGGGCATATAATCGAGGTGTGCAACAAGGCTTACCGGAACCTCGGCTTCATAATGAGGCAAGCGGGAAGCTTTACCAACATTGCTGCCTTGCGGGCCTTGTATGGGGCCTTGGTGAGGAGTCATTTGGAGTATAACTCGGTTATATGGTCTCCAAGTGGGATCGGGTATAAAACTACAATGGAACACATCCAAAATAAGTTCACCAGGTTTCTCTACTTTAAAATGTATGGAGTGCATCCGGGCTATCCCTTGCTGTACCCTACGATGTTCGTACTGGGCATGGTGGGATACAGTAAGTTGGAGACGCGGCGGGAAGTCGCTCTCGCTAAATACCTGATAAAGGTATTGCGCGGTGAGCTAAGCAGTCCTGCAATTCTTGAAGAGTTGAAACTCTTTGCGCCGCCTGACAGTGTCGAGCGTCGACGGCGACCGCCGCTGCTAGCACTGCCGCTCGCGCGCACCAACCTGTTGCGAGACGCGCCGCTCACACGGGCGCTGCGAGTGCTCAACGCGGCGGCATGCCGTCTAGATCTGTTCAGTTGCACACTGGACGAGTTCACGAGAATCTGTTATAAACTGTGTTCGTCCTAATTGTTAACTATCTTGTTATTTATTCGCAGTTATTTGACGTATTTTTATTCTGATTAAATTAGGTATAGACATTATGTAACTTGGTATGACATTATTTTATCTGACATATTGAAATTGATTTTTAAATGTATGTTGTATTTTAATTTGTGATTGTTTATAGAATGATTATCTTAAATGTATATTTAAAATTTTTCATTATTTTATTAATTAGACATTGAATTTGTATTATTATTTTAATTAATTTAATATTATTGGATAAATGAATGTTATTTCTATTGCAATGGTTAAATGAATTTATTGTTATTTTTATTATTATTCAACTTATCTAACGCATTGGGATCTCTGTAATGTTAGATATAAGTTTTTATGAATGAAATAAATAAATAAATAAATAAATATGTAAGCACCAAATAGCTAATGTTATAGTTTAGGATAGCTGTAACCCTGCATCATCAGGATCGAAGAGTTGAAGGTCAAATTTTTCGTCAACCTATATAAGCATAGATGTATAATACATATTCCAAGTTTCATAAGAATCGATTCGGCAGAAGCCGAGTTATCTCGAATTATCTAAAAAACTTGAGGAGTGGTGGTGGTTTCCCCCCCATAACTCAAAGAGTTAAGCATCACAGCATACCCATGTCCAAGAGAAAAAGTTGCGTGACAAAATTTCCTATCAAATGAAAGAAAGAAAATGGAAATCGGTTTAGAAACACCCAAGTTATTCAAGATTTTAAGAAACCGACATTTTCCAATTTTCCGGGAAAACCGCCGGAAGGTTTTCATTTTCCTCAATATGGGACTGCCTGTGAAACTAGCCGCATACAATGTCGTATGAATCTTGTCGGTAGGTCGACGATTTCTAGCCATTTCGCCCGAACATACATAAAAAAAAAAAAAAAAAAAAAAAAAAAAAAAAAAAAAAAAAAAAAAAAAAAAAAAAATATACGTGACGAATAGATAACCTCTTTCCTTTGGGAAGTCGGTTAAAAAGGAGGAGGTTATCAATTCGTCTGTATTTTTAACCGACTTCCAAAAAGGAGGAGGTTATCAATTCGTCTGTATTTTTTTTTTTTTTTTTTTTTTATATTTGTTACCTCATTTCTCCGGACTGGGTGAACCGATTTAGATGATTTTTTTTTTATTTGAAAGGTAGTGCGTGTCATAGGGTCCCATTTTTTTTTAGTATTTTTTTGACTAGGGCATCCATAAGAAAAACGCATAAGTCTTAAATTTGCATTTTCAATGTACGCGATAAATGTATGAATAACTCAATATCCCGCCAACCGATTTTGATGATTCTTTTTTTATTAGAAAGGATGTACTCCAGGGGTAGTCTGATAAGAGTTTGATAAGGTTCTAATCATAGGATCTTCAACTTTTTGGAGCAAAATAATAAAATTAGTGATAGTCGGCCGAACCTTAGCTGGAGAAGTCCAATTGAGTAAAATATAGAATAAAATTACTATGTAGGTATTTACTATGAAAAATTTGACCTTCAACTCTTCAATCCTGATGATGCAGGGGTACTGCTAGCCTGAACTATAAAAGTTGGTCGTTTGATGTTTGCGAATATATAATGAAATTGTTAAGCAAATTCATGGGACAAAAATTTGACCTTCAACTCCTCAACCCTGATGATGCAGGGGTACTTAAAGCCAAAACCATAGGAATAAGCCATTTGGTGCTTACGTATATGTTATAAGATTACTGAGCAAAAACATAAGATGAAAAATTTGACCTTCAACTCCTCAACCCTGATGATGGAGGGGTACTTCAATCCTAAACCATAGAAGTTGGCAATTTGGTGCTTACGGTTATGTAAAGAAAATACTAAGCAAAAATATAAAATCAAAAATTTGACCTTCAACTCCTCAACCCTGATGATGAAGGGGTACTTCAATCCTAAACCATAGGAGTTGGCAATTTGGTGCTTACGGTTATGTAAAAATAATACTAAGCAGAGGCACAAAATTAAAATTTTGACCTTCAACTCCTCGACCCTGATGATGAAGGGGTACTTCAATTCTAAACCATAGGAGTTGGCAATTTGGTGCTTACGGGTATGTAAAAATAATACCAAACAGAGGCACAAAATTAAAATTTTGACCTTCAACTCCTAAACCCTGATGATGCAGGGTACTGCAAGCCTGAGCCATAGAAGTTAGCCACCTGGTACTAACGTATATGTTATAAGATTACTAAGCAACAATATAAGATGAAAAATTTGACCTTCAACTCCTCAACCCTGATGATGGAGGGGTACTTCCAGAGGGGGCGCCCTGTTTGTATGAATTGTAAAAGTGTTTTATGTTTAATTTTTGTGAATATGTAGATGCACAAAGCAAACTTAGAGGCTTTATTTAAATACAAACATAAAAATATAGTCACTAAAAAGTGTAAAATAAAAACTTTTTAACAAAAAATATCTACCGACTTCCATGTCACAAAAAAGTAAAAAATAATTTAAATATATTTTGGTCTAGAACATACTCAGTACTTAGTACATAGTTCTGAAGTCGGTGCTCATATAGGACGTAGTTACCGTCGTCCAGCGAAATATGTCGAGCACCGACTTCAGGACTATGTACTAAGTACTGAGTATGTTCTAGACCAAAATATATTTAAATTATTTTTTACTTTTTTGTGACATGGAAGTCGGTAGATATTTTTTGTTAAAAAGTTTTTATTCCTCATTCTTGAGTTAAATAAATGATAATACGAGTGTCAATTGTAAAGTAATTAATGTAAGAAAAATATCATGAGTTTTATGGTCCTTTATGGTATTGCGGTGTTTTTTCTTTTCTAGATGTCACAAAGACCACGGAATGCTATTGCGAAATTCAAAAATAATTATTTTCAATTATTTTAATTGACATGCCATGCTCATACTCTTGTTTTTTTTTTTGTAGACAAGCTCGTATTAATATTAAAGAATTAAAGAATAAATCAAAATCTAAGAGACTTGGGTAGTTAGAATTAGTTCGGAAGAGCGTGAACTACGCACTAGTTCGCCGAGCTAAGAACTAGTTGTTTCGTTTACTTGACGAGCCTTTTTATCTTTGATTCTTTGAATGGAATGTACGAATGAACTAGAAGAATGAACTTGTTGCCAACAGGTTGGATTGGACCACCTTTTTTTGGTCGTCAATCTTGAATAGAAAGAACTAAGGAACTAGAAGAACGAAGTAATGCGCAACAAGTTGGATAGGACAACAAACTAAAGTGACCGCTCCTTTACGCGAACTATTATGCCCAACACTAAAGAGTGACGGTAACCTACCATCTCGTTTGTGCATATTTATATTCAAATGGTCTATTATTTTTCTTTTTCCTACAAATCAACTATTCAGTTGCCCAGCAACAGACGCGTTGCTAAGCAACTTAGAATTTTGACATATACCTACGTGAAGTGGAGTATGTTCTCTTTGGTATTTATTCTGGAATACGAAACAATTAAATAATTGGTCAATATCGAATATAGCACAAACACGCACCAGTTTATTATGTACATAATTTTCTGATATTATTTTTGGGTAGGTATATTTTTTGTAAGCAATATTATCGTGTAAATAAGTGAAAATTCGTTACGCAAGTACATACACTATATTGTCGTAGACGTCTCGCGCGTGCGTCACGGAAACACACGAAACTTGAATTGCGACGCGTCATGTTGCCAACATGCTACGTACAAACAAAGCAGTCTCGCAACGAATATTGCTAGGCAACATCGTGTTTCGCTTCGAACATGACTGACAAAAACTTAATTCTTGTGAAAACGATAAAAAAATATCCCTGCTTGTACAATCACCATCTGCCTGAATGTTTCAAAAAGGAAATTACAGAAAAAACTTGGAGCGAAGTTGGTGAAGAAACTAATATGACAGGTGAGAATTATTTTATTATGTTTTATGCACAAACATAATAATTTCTTGCACCAACCGCCAAGAAAAACAAACCAACCTACCAACAATACTCTACAAGTAACAAATACTATATACTTTAAGTAGGTACCTATTTGAGTTATACTTAAATATATATATATATATATATTAGGTAGATATACGGACTGACATGGTAATTAATTAACTACATAGGTAATTTATACCATTTTTTTTTATCTGACTGAAGTAGCAAACGAGCATTCAGTCCACCTGATGGTAAGTGGCCACTGCCGCCCATGGACATCTGTGATCAACTTCATGCATGGGGAACCAATCGGAAGTCAATCACAGATTCTTTGCTACTCCTGAGGACTACGATGATCGCCTAATATAAAAGTGTGCCGGCAACCACAACCTTCCATCGAAACGCAAGAAATGCTTCACGAGGTGTGGCGGTAGTACTTCCCCGGTCGAACTACACTTTTTCTACCACCTTGAAAATGTAGAAGCTTGACCATGTAGAAGGCTTTATGATGTTTTTTGCTTTATGACGGTTTTTGATGTTAGAATATTAGAAATATAAACTCTTGCCATTTTTATTAAAGAAACGAAGGCGCTAACTTAAGTGCTACTGTGTTCTGATTTAAAGCGTGTGGTATCTGTGATGTACAACTAAGTCTTCGACGGTAGAAAATTTCTGGTTAACCTCAAGTGAGACTAATGCTTTTTTTTCGTTAATTTGAAGAAGCATGCACTCCACCTGATGGTAAGTGGTCACTGCCGCCCATGGACATCGGTAACCAACTTACAGATGCAGATAGCACAGATGTATTGCTACTCCCGAGGACTAGGATGGTCGCCTCATAAAAAAAATGTGCCCTTCCATCGAAACGCAAGAAATGCTTGACGCCAGAAATAGGAGTGGTAGTACCTCCGCGGTCGAACTACACTGTTTCTACCACCTGGTAAAGTCCTGGTAATATTCCTATTAAATGTACTTACCAAATTTATATACGAGGTAACATCACATAAGTATTTTTTTCAGTTGGCGAATGCAAAGAAAAATGGAAAAATCTTCGATACAGTTTTGTAAGAAGTCTAAAACTTAATCGACATGGTGCATCAAAGAAACATTATTATCTTAAAGACGAGATGGAGTTTGTACTACCTTATGTCCGAGCACTTCCGTCAATACTGACAGAATCTGCATCATTACGTTTAGATTCCGATACTGACGAGGATAACATTGATAATAATCAACAGAGTTCATCAACAGAGCATGCTGATGAAAATAAATCGCAAAGTTTTGAACCTCCAAAAAAGAGAACGAAAACCACTGCAGAGTCTACCAATCACAAATGTTTACATTATTCTATCTTGCCCCAAAGAAACGATGAAGAAGCTAGAAAAATGTTTCTCCTTAGTTTGTTACCAGAAGTTGCCGCATTGAGTGAAACGCAAATGCGAAGTTTTCGCAGGAAGGTCTTGCAACTTATTGACGATTTAACTAATGGAAGTCCATATTTAGAAACGAATGATATAGAATTAAAAATAGGGAATAGTGCCGAAATAGAGACAGTGAAAAGAGAACCCACGTAACGGGGAAATAAAATTTATAAATGTTATGCCGCGTCCGCATGTTTGCCACTTGCCGCAAACTCCAAATCACTACAAGCGTTTGGCTAGATGTTGTGAACCAAGCGTCGCTGGGCAAGCGTGATGGCCGTGATGGACATTGAGATTGTATTGCCTATAAAATCAAATTAATTTTATTAAAAAACATTTATGTAGGTAATATGTTTACTCATTATTTACAAATGACGAACATGTTTACTGCACCAGTGCACAAACTAGGAGTGTTTGCAAACGTGTCGCAAGCGCTTGCGACAAACTCCCTTTGATTTGTGACAAAACCCGACACTCGATCGGATCGGCTCCAAGCGCTTGCAAACATAAACAAGACAAACCAAACGCTCTATCCTTTGAGGTTTGACGAGCGTGCGGACGCGGCATTAAAATATTAATTTTTCCACTGTTTTATTTTTCACTCCCTCTCCAATTAATCTTTAGGCCTAATCTATCTACAAATACTATTTCAACTTATATCACGCCTTGTAAAGTCCGTGTTAATTTAAAATTCGCATCAAAATCGGCCCTCTTTAAAGTTTGTAAAGTTTACTGCTACAGGTAAATGTTTTATTTTATTTTATTTAAACCTAATAAGGAAGACGGGCTATCTAAAGGAAAGTGGTCACCGTCGCCTATGGACATTTAAGTACAACATCAGAGGAGTCGCCAACGCGTCGCCTGCCTTGAAAGAGGGCTCTTTTCGCACCTCTTTTGTAGATGAGCACAAAAATACAGTGGTATTTATATAAAGGTGTCTACTTCCTTTGTAATTAACATTATTATAAAAGGTGGTACCACTGTTTGTGGTTCGACTCCCGATGCACCACCGCTAAACCTGTTTTACGCTACTGTGTCCAGGTGTGACGAGTGTGGTAAGGTAAACATACTTTTTTTAAAGTGGGTAATCCTCATGGATATCCATCCGCCCGGGGTAGTAGCTGGATTATGCCGGACTCTTACCGCTGAGTTTCCTCCTCGCACCATACGGCAGGAACACGGGCACGCCTTCGCACTAATCCGCGAGCCCGCCGTTGCTTGGCCGCCTCCGCAGACCCTCCACGTGGAGAATGGTGCTCCCCGCGTCAGAAAACACAAAGGCGCGCCTTAGCTCCAAATCTCCCATTTGCAGGGGGAAGGTAAACACACTTCTTCGAGGCGTTCTAACTTACTTTAGCAAAGCATTTGTCGCTAACATGGTCAGTTGCCACTTACAGTCAGGTGGACTCCAAGCTCGTCTGCTACCTACATATAATAAAATAATAGTATGGGATTGCACGAAAAGGTTCTCGTTATATTCATTTGGCATACATTTACATACATTACATTACTATCGACTGCAGTGCAATTTAATATGCGATTATTATTCAAATGAGGACCTTTCTTATCGTGCTTCTAATGTTATCTTTCTAACAAGTCACTTCTATTCAATACTAATATTGTTTAATAAAATTAGGTATATGGCCTTTTTACCCGACATAATAAACCATTTTATTTTAAGTATTATTTATGCTTGTTTATTCAAAATTATAAAATTTCAACATAGTTAGTCCAATGGATTCAAACTTAATCGGCTTTGATGGGTGGAATCTGGATCATAAGCAATATTATCAGTTACATTCTTACAATGTGTCTTATCATTAATATTGAAATATCAACAAGGAGTAAACAATAAACTTAATTTATTTGAGTTTAGCATTAAAGAAGAAAATTATTCTTAAATTATACAATAAGCTTGCACATTTTCTTGTAAAAAAATAGTAATACATTATAAATAAATGCATAAAACAAAACGAAATTGTAAGTATACCATATCAAATATTTGATAAATTTAACTTAATGGAACAAAATAAATTATTAAAAAATCTGAAGCTTACAAATATGTAGCATTGTAATTATGGAGAATCAACATTATTTTATGGGTGCATTTTTCATGGACTTAGTTGTTACAGGGTTTCCATTAACTTTACTTATTAAATTATTTCCTTGCCACACTGCAGACAAACTATCATTTGTCTTTAAATCAGCTTGCAGTTTCTCCCAAACTTTCTTTTTGGGGTTTAGTACCTCATCGGGTTCTCCTGTTTCGTAACCTTCTATAATAATTCTATCACCTGGGTTGCTGTCTTTCGGAGGCAGTAACGGTTCTACTTGTTTAGGCTCATCTACTGATGCACATAGAACCATTCCTTTCGATTCCACTCCGCGCATTTTAGCTGCTTTTAAATTGCATAAAACAACAACATCTCGGTTTTGCATTTCTTCTATAGGCACAAAATTAACCAACCCTGAAACAACAGTTCTAGGCTCGGCTTCACCTACATCAATCTTTTCTACATACAATGAATCAGCATCTGGGTGCAAGGAGACTTCGACAATTCGGCCTACTCTTATATCTAACTTGCTTGGTGTTATTTCATCAGATGCAGCATTCACATTGCCTTTTGATTTTGTTGGAGGAGGATAGGCTTTTTTCGTAAGTTCCTGCAGTTTTGGATCTTTAAATATTTCTTGAATTGGAGCTAGAAGTCTGTTAATGCATTGCTCAACAGAAGTTTTTAGGTCCCCTGGGTGAACTTCCTCTTTCTCAAATGCTTTTTCGAGATCAGCAAAATCTGTATACTCCACATCGCCTCCATGCTCAGGTGCCCTGCATATCTTGAAAGTTTCCCCTTCCTTCATCAAAGGGAATATTACATGCTTGGTGAAGGACAGCACTCCATTATCAGTTATGTTGCCTGGTTCACAGAAAGCTTTCTTGAGCTTTTTCTTGACATTCGCTGGGTTGTCTAATAAATCAATCTTGCTTTCCTCCTCCGATGATGACATTTTAGCCCCTGTGAGGCCAGGGACCATTGGATTCATGAGATGAACTCTTTTGGCATATCCAAGTTGAGGTAAGTATTTTTCAGCCAGTGTAAAGATTTTCCTTTGATCTACACCACCAAACTGGGCATCCACTTTCAAGTGTTCCTCATCTAGAGCCTGAAGACCAGGATACAATAAACCACTTAAGAGGGGGTGGTCAACCTGTTTCACAACTTCTGCACCTGCCTTTTTCGCATCATGTTCTGTTATAACTGAAGACATACGGTAGACATCTAAAGTATATTCTTTGCCAAGTTGATATTCAGTTCCTCTTACAAATTTTAATTTATCTATTGATACGTCAATCGAAGTAAGCATAGCTTTAATGGCAGCCTCATAGTATTGCGTCCGAAGTGCTAACAATTCCCATGGCGCTTTCATATTATCTAAGTAGGCGTGCAAGTCCGCAAACAAAATAGTCACCTCACATCCCGCTTTTAGAAAGTCCGCAATCTTTGACATAGGAACAAAATAAGCGACGTGTGGCCGACCGGTTGTGGCAGTGCCCCAGTAAATTTTGAGGTCCCTTTGTTTCAAAATATCAACCAATCGATCTTCGCCTAAAACCTCCTGCAAATTCCTAGTAATGAGATTTTTCTTTTCAGTAACATCAACCATGGTGATGTCGGCGCCAATTTCTGAAATAGATAACAATATTGTTCACTGTAAGGAATGTAAGTGGATACGATAAACTTAACTTCGTGAATAAAACAATTAAACTGTTGTTAAATGGACTATGTTATTTTTTTTAATAATAAATATAACGACTTTATTTAATGTGACACGTACCTATACACCTAATATAAATGTCCGATTATTGCATCAGTTAATTTAGATATCTGCAGGCTGTAATATAACCTCAATAGATCTATACTTCCTAGCAGACAGATGACTGAGATGTCATGTGTCATATCAGTGTTCGTGGTCAAGATAGTCTTTTCTTCTCAGGTAGTTTATAATCTATGATTATAGACTCAATATAGGTTACAATAAATCGCAATCATTTATATTATTAGTTTGTGTTTACGCAATAACTAATTTATTGAAATAATTTATTATATGTATTATTATTAAAGTTCATAATAACCTCATTTGTTTTATGTAGATCTTATGCTCTTATTTCATATTTTTATATTAGTATTGATAAATCTTCCTATCAGGTCATGCCATAATCCATTCTAATTTAAAGTATTTGACATTGGTTTTGTAAAAAAAGAAATAGATCATCTCATAATGTTGATTATTTTTAATCTGTGGAACAGTCTAAAAAGACATTAAATGTAATAAAATCTAATAAATGTTTTAGGAATTGAATTAACTTATAAATATTAGCGATAATTACTTTTTTACTTTATTATTTTCAGATTTCATGATATTATTGTCTATATTGAAAATATGAGCGCGAGAGCGTTTAATCTGCTGCATAAAGAAATATTTTATAGTCTCTCACATATCGTGTGAAACATGATAGATTAATTATGTAGAATCCTAAAATTAATCATAGGGAAATATATTCTTAATGGTTTACAAACTAAACACTATGTTATTAATATAATAAAACAATAGTAAAACTCTATCATTATATTATCAACTCTTGTTTATAAAATAAAAAAAATTCAATATACACAAAAAAAATCAAACTGAAATTATAGATATACTAGGGGAATAAGCACAAATAAGATGTTTAATTCATGAATTTTAAACGACAATGTTCAACATTTAAACAACACAGATCATTGTGTTGCATTTGTGTATTTTAAAATCTGGTCTTTCGTTTAAAATAAAGATAATAACCGTATGTGTCGATGTAAATATAAATTAAATAAATGAGACTTATTTTTATCCTTATTCGATCAATATGTAAATTATGATTGGCACAATATAAATTAAAAACTATTATTCTATTTTGTGTCACGCGAAGATGAGAAGAAAACAAAATATGGTTTATAAAAAATACGCGTTTTAAAACGTTTTCAATAAAATGTATTAATAATAGGGTTATCAAATAATTTTATTAAAATACTTTCGTCTATCATTTTTAAACAATTTAAGGTTATTTTACTTCCAAATGATATTTTAAACTTTGACTGAAATTCGAAATTGGCGCTACTATCGCAGTGAATGCTCGCGTTTCCTGTCAAAAGCGCCATTGCGCATGACAGTCAGTGCGGCCTTGCAGACTGAAGAGCGCTGCCAACAAAGGCCGAGTCGATGGGGTTACAAAAAATTGATAATTTGGACGTCTAAAACCCTTTTGTTGTTGTAATTATAATTTTATATAGGTTGTGAATCTGTGATTACGTTAAGAAATGTGTGAATGATATGAATCGTGACGGCTAGCAAAGGAGTCAGCTGGTCTACAGTGCGAATAGTGAATAAGAAATGGCGGCCTTGCCAGCAGGTGTTCAGTATGCGTTATCATCGGAGTCTAGTAATAAAGAAGCCAAGGAACTAGTGTTTGTGAAATTAACGGATTCAGCACTAAAAGCTATAGAAGACTTCATTAGGAATAATAGGGTAAGTTCAATCGCCATATTGTTAACACCAAAACAGGCCAACAATGTCAGAGGCGCCATACTTATATTACAAGTAATCAAAATGAAACTGCGAATTTGTGTTGTTTTTGCAAATACTATATATATTATTGACGGTATAATCGGATGCGGGAGAAGTTGAAGTAGCTGGCCCCGCGGCAGAAATGTTCTCTACAATGTCACGCCACGTCGACATGTAGCAATTTTGCTGTTATTTTCACAGATTTACATTTCATCTGGCTATAATTAGAGAATACCGAACTTATTGTAGCGGAATTAGGTGTTTACTGAGGAGCTGCGATACATTTAGAACGTCAATTCACTATCTATCAGTGGCTCACCAGTAAAAGTAACAGTATGCGAGATAAAAACAAATCGTTCAGGTATTTACTTATATGGCTACACAGTAGTTACTTATTTCGTTACACTCAATGTAAATTTAATTTGATTCAGTAGGTTAAAGTATTTATTAGGTTGTAATTCAAGTGGAAATTTTAAAACTGGTGGGCCAAAAGCATAATAACACAACTCAACTCTTATCATTACTCTATCTACCTCAAATATTTATAGATATAGGGAAGGATACATAAATTATACAAGGCAATAAGTAGCCAATGTCTTTGTATTGACAAATTGGTGATACAATACTTGATCCTTTTATGAGTTTTATAGAGCTTAATGTTCATTATTTGGCAAATAGGTTTTTTTCGTTTCATTCATATATATTTATATAAGTATGCTGTGATTCAATTATGAAACATATCCTCCAAACCCATTTTAATATTGATCTATAATTAAAAACATAAATAATCATATATTTTATGTACCGATAATAATATTAAAAACTCTTGAAAAAAATTCCTACAGCTTCTCATAGTGATGTAAGATTTGGTTTAAATTACATAAGTGAGATAGCATAGCAATAGCAATTTAAATTATTTAATGAAATTTAATAATGGGTCCAACACTTAAATAAACACTTTCTAACACGTAAAATACAACTGAATTAGAAATCTATTACTATTTACTTTTGTAATGGTGTAAATATAAATACATTTAAATATGTTATTTAGCCCAGTTGCAGCTTATGAATTATTTATTTTTAAAAATTATTATTATTAAAAGCATTCATTACAGTAAAATTATTGATTATTCTATTTCCTCTTTACACTATGTCCATGAATAGGTTAAATATACTTAATTTAATTTTATGGCTTATAATCATATAATTTATTCAATGAAATAATACTTAGCGCTTTTTATTACTTTGTACAATTAGCGTGCCACATTGTGTAATAACTATGTAGGTTTTTAATCCAAGCTATAGCTGCTGAAATTCTTAAAATATGTAAATTAGTGAAATATTTTGTACTGTACATTTATGCTTGAAGTTATCAAGTAGTAGTTGTATCTAGTATATAGTAGTAAGGAGTCACATTATTGAAAAATATATTTCAACATAATGAATGTCCAGAAAACTATATTACAAATTGATATGAAAAAACAGCCAATGTTAATAACCGTACTATAAATGTTACCACTGTAAGATGGAAAAAACGATATTATTGTTTTAGGTTTAAAAATGTTATGTAATAGGTATCTGATAACACAATATTGAATTTCAAGTGATGTAATAAATTACCTATGTTGAATTTAATATTACATTACCTGCATTTTATCTGCAACTAGAGGAATCTTATTAAATTATGATTTATGTATTTACTTTAAATCATAATTTAATTTTCATTATTACAATTTATCAAGTTAGTACACATATAATTGATCTAATTCTGTGGTAAATTATTTTTCTGAAATAATACCACTGCATTCAAGTCTAAAATCATAAAGTCAGTAGTAGGTTAAATTAGCAAAGCTGTTTGAGTTTATAACATTATTTTAGAAATCAATACATTTTGAATAAAACAATATAGGTAATTAGACTGATATTAAATCTTTGTTGGTAATGAAACATTCAAATGAATAACCTATTCACTATATGGCTAAATATTATTGAAATTATATTGATGGACTTATTCAATACAATTTCAAGAAATTTTAATTTTGAACAATTATCTTAATTGACTACAAATTCATTTATAAACTATGTCTTTAGTCACTGAGCCGATATTAATTCACAAACATGATGACTTTTTTTGGTTGATGACTGATGAGGCAGAGTGGTCACCATACCAGTTTGACACTCAGTGGGGTAGAGGATAGATTCCTAGCCTGACAAGTCATATCTGATCAGGCCAGGACATCTAAATTATGACTTAATCCTTATGTGCTTCATATATTCGGCTTTGAATGTGTCTATGGTGTCCAAAACACAGTGAAATGACTGTAGAAAATAAGTCCTATTCAGTTACCAACATATATTACATTTTAAATTTCCACACTGGTTGTATCTTTTATCTAATATATTACAAGCTCTGGATAACATAATATTGTTATCATTATCTCAGATAATTCAATGATTGTAGAAATCTGCAATCATAATTTTATTGGTGGAAACAGAAAATACGAATTTTATTATGAAATTTTTCAAATAATAATGATCTTTATATAAATTAATAGAAAGGAATATGATGAATTTTAAAAATATATACAATCAGAGTTGCTAAATATACAATTGAGTTGAGATCATTTGTAAAATGCAGCCAAAAATCCTTATCTGCAGGGGTTAATTTTTGTCCATGTGCTGTGATACAAGACAATACAGAGACATGAAAAAATAAAATAGAATTAATTTTAAATGGCAACTTCATTAATTCAACTATGTTATCATTTATTATCATATTTAAGTCAAGGGATTACAGATTGTGTAATTTTACATGTATTGTCACTTTTAAATGGTCTTCCAATTCTCATTGACTTGCAATATGAATACTTGGGTCCATATAGATCATTTTTTATGAAGAAATCGTATAGCTAGGTCATTTTTCATCCATCATAAACCTTCACGTAAGTTGTTCTTGTTAAAGTTGAGTTTTTTCTTCAATGGGCTGGGGATTTATCATTTCTTCCAAGTCAATAATAGTAGAGTCTGCCTCATGTGGTTCAAACAAATCTTGAATATGGCTTAATGAATTTAATTGAGAATCCAGTGATTTTTGCCTGAATACAAAAAAGCAGATAGAGGGTTTTTCAAACATGGGTATATACATTTGTTTCTATGTGTTGTCATTTCTTTGATATGCGCTACAGCTCAAACTGCTTCACACATTGTGAAATATGACATATCATTAGATCCATTTCAATTTAAAGAGTGAAAAATGGTTTTGTAAATAGGCAAAAAGGTTGAGAAGGGATGAAGTTTTGGGAAGGAACTGAAGGTAACACATTGTTTTTAACAGTTTTTTATTATTTTTAGCACTTGTTACTTATAAATCCACAAATAAATAAATTTATAGCTCAAATACAGGACGATGATCGCAACTTTTTAACCCAGGAATACTGAAAATGTGTATGTGTGTATTAAGAGCTTTGACTGTATAAACATACCTAAGTACCTACTGAAAGGTAATGGAAGTTAGAATGTAGATGCCAGGCAGTACTCATAACATATTCACCTTTTTTGCAATATTGTACTTGAATATTATGACTTAAGATTATCATATGATTAATGAAGACAAGAGAACTGCTTATAAAAGCATTGATCATAAACAAATTGAAAATGTGAAAAAACTGTCAATTGAAATTATTTAAAAAATAGAGTCATTAATATTTTATTCTAAAAGCATATAAATGCCAGTATCAGATTTACCTATCATAGTATCAGTATCATAGTAAACATTTTAAAAGTAAAGAATACCAAATATTTTCACTATTTAATATTAAAATGACTGCAGTATTATTGGGAACCTTTAGTATTTGAGTTAGTCAAATGTGATAATAGAGTATATTTCTGAATATAACAGTAAGAGTATGTCTGTATATAAAACAACACAAAATGTCTAGACCGTTGGTCTTATGAACAATGCATCGTATATTATTGAAACATTATCAACAGCTAGAAAATTTACCAGAAAGCTATCAATGTTATCACTAAACACATACTTTGATATAATTTGCCAAAATTTTAACTTCGTCCTGACTTGTTGAAAACCTTTCAATCTGATGGGATATGGATGTTAAAACCTTGGAAATAAAAATTCTATCATTGTAACAAAAAAAAAATACTTTTCAGATATGCAATAAACCTCTGCTGATAGGGCATGTAATAAATTTACAACATGAAGATTAACTTGATATTACATTGATAAAATCTAACATTTCCTTATTTATCTGCTTCCTATACATATTTTTGAGTCCATTTGTTCCATGATCATCATCCCTTTCTGCACACTATTGCAAAAAGCAATTATTATGAAAACCTGATTGCTAAAATGAATATTTGCTGTGAGGTATTTTGTTTTATTAATGACAGCTTAGTTATTTTAACCCTTTTTCTTGGGGTTTTATTGAAATAGGTGGCTTCCATTCAATAAACATATGATTAATTAAAAGTAAAAAATCCTCCCTCTCCCTCTGTTTTATATGAATATATATTGGAAGACTAGGACACTTTGCAATCTGAGACTATTCAAATTCTATGTTACATGTAACAATCTGTTAAGCTGTTCGGGCTATAGAATGGTCAAAGACATGGACATACATAGCAAAAAAAAACCTGGTGCATTTCATTTCTTTTACTTTTATGACATTGATTTATTTTGATGATTACAACAAATGAATTGTCATTTGTTCTATCAAAATAAATCATTCCCAGTCCATTCATAAGGGAATAAGATATGTTCTGGCTGTAGTTAATATTCAATAATAATAATTCATGTTGCACATTAACCTAATATATATGGTATTCTAAGAAGAGAAACTTGCCCAGTAATGGAAAATAATTGGGTCAATGTATTGAATGAAAGGATGGTGGTTAAGGTGACTATTGTGTATATGTGCATGTAATTAATGCACCATGTGAATGGATGTAGATTTGTTTCGTACAATCCAATAAAATTATTTAACACTAAACATCAAAAGTAAATAGATTAGAACTATATATTATAGTAATAACTATATAATTGCTGAGGCCCTTAGTAAAATGTTCTATTATTAGACAATATTATAGATGTATGCTGTAGAATTAATATGAAAAAAAGTTGACACCAAAAACCTTTGTGGCAGTTATTTTATCATAATGTGTATAGCTTTATGAAAAATTATTATTTTTACTTTTGGTCTGATTGTAAACATATCTCTGAGTGTGTTTGCAGTATTCATATTAACACAACAGAAGCTCCAAGTCTGTATGTGGTAATGAAGTGTAGGTAATATAATATGATAATAACAATTTGTTTTCCCTAAATATCATAAATTCTGAAGAATACCTTTAATATATAAGGTTAAAGTCCTATATCTCAATATCCCTCACACCCTGCATATCCTAATTGGCATTTACCCCCGAAATATGAGCATATTTAGTTAGTCCAATCTGTCATGCATGTCTGCATGAATAATTTAAAACACAATTAGGTACACCTTAACAAAATAACAAACCGGAAGAAACTTAGTGTTATATATTTTATACATCATAATATAAGTAGGTAGTACAGGTTTGTTGAACAATTCCATTAGAAATTTGTCCTTAAAATTAGGTCTCACAACATATTTAGGGAAGTCAAAAAAACCTTGTGAATATAAAAAATCAATTGCTTTAACAATAAAGAAATTGAGCTACCAACCTAAGATTTGCCATTTATAAGGTTTATCAAGTCTACCAATCTCCATTTGGCCAGAAGGATTACGCCATTTAATCTTTACTAAATCATACCCAGCCAAGAAATATTGATTTATTGTCACAACTGATTATTACATGTAGTAGGCTTGGTGAATATGAAAAGAATTGCGGTATCCCCTGCCTGTCGTAAGAGGCCACTAACATGGGGCCTCTGGGGTTGCTGCTGCTCTAGCCGTCCTAGAGTGGGAGTTTGAACCGTCCAACAAGCAACCCCGAGAAGGACGGCGGTATGTGTGGCTGCATCTCGCCGTAAGCACCGAATGGTGTAGGGGGATGGTACACGTACCCCAAAAGATGAGCCCGTGAGGGGCGCTGCGCTAGGGGACACCGGTTCGTTCCATTGGAGTTTCCAAATCCCCTACTACAAGCACTAAGGAAGGCCACCGAGGAGGTATTAGTGGGTAAAAATCCCACATAACCCAGAGTGTCTCCCAAGGCTTTGGTGCACCTTTTGAAGGTTTTCTCCCCGTAACAAAAAAAACAAGGTAATTGGTAGCTGACTGACGTTGGTGAAAATATATTTACACATGTTATACGAGTGTGCTTTAATTGTAAAGGCATTAATAATAGTAAATTCATAGTCAACCCATTACAGTCCCACTGCTAGGCACGGGTCTTCTCTCAGAATAAGAGTTTATGCCATAGCCCACCGCTCTGGCCAAGTGCGAATTGGTGGACCAATAAAACTAAATTAATAGCTCTTATAATTGGACCATTCCAATAATAAGAACTATTTCAATCGTCAAAGTTTTACTTACTTTTAGTTTTTGCACATGTGGGTATGTCAGTTTACTTGCTCTGAAATTAGATTTAAATAAGTAGGTAGGTACTTAAGAATTCTGTAGGTGCTTATCAACAAAAAAATAACAGTAGGTGTAGTATTCGAAATAATTAAGATGTAACAGAAACAAATACACACATAAAGTTAAACTTAACATTAGGCGAACATCTAACGCCTCTGGTGTAACAACTCATATGATTGATTTCATATAGAAACCTTGTTCTATAGTTGCTACAGCGTAAAGTTGCTTACAGATGTCCGTGGGTGGTAGTGACGACTTCCATTATCAGTTGGACTGTATGCTCGTTTGCTACTTCAATCAGATAATTTAAGAAAATAAGCAAGATTTTGTAAATACTTTGACAGTTGTTAAAAATATACGAAATTTAACTCAACATTGACACACATACGCAAATCTATATATTAGTATGTGAAGCAAAAATTTGTGTTTCGTTTTTAAGATACTTGCCGCAGGCGGAGAACTATGAAATTACGCACGGTTATAGTTATTGATGTAGCGTAATACTAATATTTTTTTCAATTAATGCATCAAACTTACATAATTATAATCAACTAAATCACATTACACTCACTACCTAGCATTTGACACAAACACATAGTAAACGAAATAGAACATTCAATGTCTATTTCGTTTACTATGAAAACACATAACGTCAAAAATGTCAGATGTCTATGTCAAAATACCCGCAATAGCTTAAATGCAGCTTAGCTAATTAAACCTCTTTTTATCTTTAACGGGTGCGTTCAAAATAACTTAAAAAAAAAAACTTAAAACTCTTTCTACACTCATAGCCCCACAGTAGGATTTTGTCCTGTGTCCTGAATGCCATGGACACACATAAAGACAAATACACAAACACCCAGACCCAGAACAATAATCTAAACTCATCATTCAGATAACTGTCTGGCCGGGAACAGATCCCGGGGCCCACTGCGTGTCAGACCGGTATGGTAACCGCTGCGCCACGGGGCTCGTCGCTTGAAAATTATTACAATTTGTGCTACTTTGGACAATATGAAGTTTAGGTTTTTAATATAAATTAGGTCGAATTTCGACCGTTGCGACGGGTGACTAGTAATTATAAGCGTAAGATAATTACAAGCATCCAGATTTGTTACTGTTAGAAGACAAATTACTATTCAGACAGTATTTTTTTTAATAATTAAAGTAATGCAATGGTTAAATCTATTTTAGTATAATGTTGTCCAAATGTTTCTATTCCTAAGCCGTAGACATTCGGCGCGTGTCGAGCGGCTAGTTTCGCAAACCCAGTACATTAGGTAAGCGAATCGGGCGCACAGCCGCAATGACAATGTTGGGGCGGTGAGGTGAAAGTATATGCTTTGGAGTTTTACAAAAATCTGAATTAACATCTTCACTTTTTTAATGTCGCTCCCAAACCGGTTTTACTATAAGATTACTGTCGTGCCAAAATTTTTAATAGTAAAAGTGGTTTCTTAGTGTTTACTTCAGGTTAGTCTGATATTAACTATAGAGGTTTGGGTAGATAAGGAGTAGGAGTATTCCGCGGGATGTTTGTTTAACAGAGTTCTTGAATTAAAAACTACTGTTGCAGCTACCTGCAAATACTGCTTAAAAATTGCTATGAATAAAAATCCCCAGTAAAATGCTAGTTACGTCAATGAACATGCATTGACGTAACTAGCATTTTTCTTTAGCCTTTACGTGTATTCATATTTAGTAATCATTCAAACATAATGTTCATTCTTGATGCACTTTATAAAGGATACTTATTTATTAATTGTCACATATTTTCGATTTTAAACTTATTATTTAAATACCATTGTAGTCTGATTTTATATTTGATACATGCCTTAGAAGCACGGTAAAATCTTCTTATCTTACCTATGTAAATAGCTTACAATTTAGGAAAATTATAAGCTATTTACCTGGGTAAGATAAGAAGATTACAAAGACATTTTGCGATCCCATGATCACTTACAATTTTTAGTTTTTAAACATTTGTTATTTAAAAAAATAATTCATAGTCTTATGCGTATTTATGTTACATTGCACAAGTTAATGATAAAGAAATCAAAGGCAGTAGTAATATATTAAAGAATTTCTATACAATCTTGTAATAATAATAATACGCTTTATTGTATCCAGAAAGTATCCAGATAGCATGAAACATACAAATTTAAAATAAAACAATACAAAAGGCGATGTTATCGCTAAACAGCGATTTCTTCCAGACAACCTAATGGTATATGGAGTTAAAGTATAAGTGATAAATATAAGAATAGGTTAGGTGTAATAAGTGAGTTTTAGTTAGAAGATTTACAAAATAGAGCTAAAGAATAATTTAATTTAACGATTGCAAGGAATCGGCAGCAGAAGGACAACATACGATAAAAAAACGGAATATAATAGAACATTTATAATTAAAGAAGAGCAAAAAGTAAGTTAGAGATGAAGGTAATAAAATTTAACTAGATTTTTTTATTTTACTTAGATTTTAACTAGAAAGGAGTATAAAGACTGTTACGTATAGAAACAGGAAGGGAGTTCCCAAGACCAAAAGTGTAATCTTGAGTGTTATCTCTTTAGACCACGCAATAACATGCATTGTTATTTTAATGTGTATTTGGTTATTCCCGCAGTTTTGCCCGTTTTGGCTACGTCTACCACGGTAATAAGAGTTCTATGTCTTATTCCATGTCAAAAACTATGTGTGGTAAATTTTAGTAAAATCTGACGATTAGTTTTTACGTGAAAGACACACACATACTCACATTTTTAATATTCGTAAACTGTGAACCTAAAAAAGGTACAAAAGTTTTTCTTCATAACAATTAACAATAACGTCGTCAGTAGATGGATTCGTCAATTATACAAACTGGTCGTAAAATACTTTGCAAAATGTCGGGGGAAATTGTAAATAACCTCGTCATTTTGTAATTCTCTATGACAGTATAAAATAAAACCCAATGAAAATTTAAACCATTTACGTGACGCATCAAATTGTAATAAACAAGTGACGTGGTGATCGATAGTCTTTGATCCTAATGATTAATTTGTCTGTATTATTATATAATGATTGGTTTTGGGTCCTGGATTTGATTATTTGGTAATTATAACGTAATATGGAGCTAGACATAATAAGTGGTTAGTAATTCATAGAAATATCATCAATATTTCTCTCACGTTTTACTAAAACAGACTACCTATGTAATCATAAAATCCACCATGTGTGTAAAGTACTCTTCTACATAAATTTAATTTTAAATAAATTTAAAACCTTCTTGACTGGCTTAATCATATGTATAAGTTTAATGACTGCTATTTGAGTTCCTGCCAAAAAACAATTATGTTGTGATGAAATTTCGTGTTGTCATTTATAATAACGCATTAATGAAATAAGGATACTCTTAACAAAATAATATAATTTTAACCTATGCCGCACAATTAGAATGTTCTCAATTGTCAGTCTCATAAGTTATAATATATTTTCAATATGGTCCGAGCTAATTTAAAGAAAGTGGAGAAGGGAATTATTTTTCCTTCATCATAACAAGATGGGTATCATATAAAAGCTAGTAAATAGACCACAATGAAATTATACCGATTATAACACTTTAATGTAACTTTCTCATTTAAACTGTTGCAAATTAATTGTTGTACAAAACAAATAACCCAAATTATGAAACCGAAACGATAAAACACTGACCACAACCATGCAACATATTACAATAGAAATTATATGATATGTATAAGGTGCTGCTGTCAGGGATAAACATCATGGAAAAAGTCCACAAGTGTATTTGTCACCGTGAATAGCACTTGTAATATACCTATTGAAATTTATATTTTTATATGGGTATTTCATTACTGTGGCACTCATTTTTCTTTTTATCTTATCTTTGAAGCAGTCGGGTTCATACCATTTTACAAAATAATAATGCACTTCGTTGTTTAAGAATATATTTTACCGGTTTATCCACTTGAACAGAAAGTTTTCTGAATGAATCTCCCATACATCCGGTTTTCGGTAAAACTGTCAGCTGGTGATCTTGTCTTGTATTAAGTTTTTGGGTACCTATATAAGAATTAAATTGGGTGCTTTACATCCTTTATGCAATAGATTAGATTTTACCGTATTATTCTAAAGATATTTTTCGTATTTATTTGAAAAGATAACATAATGATGTTATCTTTTTATATGTATTAAATCTGAGATCAAGTAATGACTTAATCTCAGATTTACGACATATATTAGGTCTAACTCGGTTCTAAATAGAATGAGAATCTTTACGTTTAAAAAAATGTAGTTTATAATTTAAATTATATAAGTATTTCTGCTTAGAAACATTTCACAATCGGCATATTATTTGGCATTTCAATTTAGATTATAAATTAATGATTTTATTAAAATTATGTTGTAAATTATTCAAAATCTTCATACTTTACAATTTACCACTCGCAATCCAAACAACATTTTGTTTTCTATTCCACCTATTGTTGAATCATTTCAGTTGCTGACAAAGGCTACTTTATGCTTGATTAATGATAAAAAATATCCAAAAACGAATGGATAGCCAAAATCAAAGATTGTATAAAGTCTTTCGTGTATTTCTATTGTGTGTTAATAAATATATTTTAAATTAAATGCCACTTAGGAGACGACCATTTTCATCCGACCGCATTAGATTAATCTGTATAGACGATTGTAACGTAATAAGTTTGTAATACTAAAAAATGTTGCTAATATGAAGGTCCTAAGTACATTATGTGCAAAAACATTATTATTTCAAGCTTTGTATAAAATAATTGACTTTGATAAATTAGATATTAATATGAGATTCATATGTCATGCGGAAGTTAGTTGATACAAAAAAGTTAATTCCGATGCAGGTAGATTCATTTGCATAGCGTCAAGTTCCTAAAGACATGTATATAAATTGCTCGAATAAGTCTGACGAATATTACGCGTTTTGAGCTATCATCATTTTGAATGTCTTTGAAATGACTAGCCGTGAATTACTGAATTACTGTGGGTGTAGAGATTTAGTGGTTACGGGTTCAGCACGTGACAAACGTCTGCTGTATGAGTTGCTCCACTAACGAGGTGTAGTAAAAAAACATAAACCACCGATGTCACGCCTAATGACACCAGTTTCTGCTATGTAATCATGCCATTCATTCATTTCCCGTGGCGATAAAAGAGTTTCATGTTTCGTTTTATTTTTCACCATTTTTGTTGCACGGAGCCCGATTACTGTCGTTTTGTGGCCATTGTGTACTTACGAAGTGGTTTCGTTTCATGAAATTTATGCACTAGAAATATTGTTCACTTGTTTCTGTAAACATAAGATTGTTTCGTGAACAGGTTATTTAAATCCTTTTATGTTCATGAATAGGTATTAACCAAAATAACTACAAGAAAGTCTTAGTTCTGACTTATTGTTAATTAGTAATTAATTTGTTTCAAGAATTTCATAGGTGGATACATCGAGTAAAGTGTGCGTAATCTATATTATTTTTGTTTCTTTCAATGCAACACCCAGGCATTTTGAAATACATATGCTATAGACATGACGGAGACGAAGACATTTTTTTTTTTTTTTTTCGAGACATGTCGGAGAAATGTTTGTTTGATTATTTCTTCGAGTTTAAACAATGTGTTTAAATAGTCTTTTCACTTCTTATTTGTAACACGAACTGTACGATCTCTGCAAACTGTGTACAACTTTATGTGTATATTATACCCCGTATTATTATTGGAATGCTACCTGTATATGGTATACGCAGTTCTCTTACGAACAGCAGTTAACTTAACTCGCGTCTTGTAACGACCACTGCTCTGTAACGTTTACGTTACTTAGTGACATTCAAAAACCTTCTAAAATTTAATTTACTTTATCTATGATATTTGTTCGAAGGGAAAAATGGGTCTGACGATAATGCTTCCAAACGAATTAGGTTTTTAAAGTGTTTAAAATGTTATTTTTATGGAATGCACGATTTTAATGAAAAGATATTAGTGTCGGTAATAATTAATCTTGATATATTTTAAACTTTAAGTTCAATAGACACTCACGTCAATAATAAGAAAAAATAGACATTTGAATTGGACATTAATTGAATGTCTAGTTTTACATGTAGTATTCTTAAGAAATAACTTTTAGTATCACCAACCACAGAAGTCAAAACAACATTGCCAAGTCATACGTCCACCAAGTGACTAGTCTAGTTTGTTCATCTGTTCGTCTGCTTGCCATTCTGTGCTACTTTTTAATTGTAATGGAAACTCTATTAAATTTTTCATTTAATGTTTTATACCTAATCAGAATATCTTATTCTGATAAGTATTCATGTTTTTATGATTATTTATCAAAATAAATTATTATGAAAACAAAAAACCCGGCGGCTACATTTTTTTTTGTTTTTTAATTATTTATTTCACTTGTCCAGAATACTAGTTGTCCCAGCGAACTTTGTTCCGCCTAAAATACAAAAATCTAAAATTAATAGTGTTCCTCCCTGCTATATTATGCATGTAACTATCTATACGTATAAAATTCTTCGTCCTGATTGACTGACGGATCAACTCAAAGCCTAAACCGCTAATCGTAGAGACTTAATACTTAGAGGCTGTGTTCTTTGTATAACGTAGGGATACGATAAGAAGGGATTTTTCGAAATTCTACATCTAAGGGGGTGAAAATTGGGTGCAAAGTTTGTATGGAACAACGTGTTTTTTTGGTCCAATCTACTTCAAATTTTGGATAAAAAATCTATACCCGAATTGATGGAAGACGTGTTTCGTATTTTGAGTCTTATATATTACTTATTTGACACATGTTTGATAACTCAATTTGACTGACATGTCGATACACAACCCAATACTATTAATAAAAAAGGGTGGTAAGATAGCTTGAAAGACCGCCAAGTTTGTTTCGTGATAATTTAATATTATTTAGTATAAAGTACAGTAGTAGTAGTCAGGTGGAAATCTTTGGAGGAGGCCTATGTCGAAGGACAAGTTGTTGGTCCAAGAAAAGATCGTCAATAATAAAAAATATGTAATGTTATATTGTTAACTATGGCAAACAGTAATAAAGGCTTATTATTATTATTATTTTTGTTTAGTATTTAGCTTTTTGTGATGGGAAGGGATTGAAAGTGTTAATGAAGGTCCGCCTAATTTCACGCAAGCTAAATGTACCTAACTCAGTTTTTGGGTCTTAATATAATGAAATTTATATATAAACGTTTGAGGAAAGTAAAAGATTAAGAGGGTTTTATTTTATTTGACTGAAGTAGCAAACGAGCATGCAGTCCACCTGATGGTAATTGGTCACTGCCGCCCATGGACATCTGTAATCAACTTCATACAGAACATGAGTTCCATCTGAATTCAATCACATATGCGTTGCTACTTCCGAGGACTATGATGGTCGCCTCATGTGAAAGTGTGCCGGTAACCACACCCTTATATCGAAACGCAAGAAATGCTTCACGCTAGAAATAGGTGTGGCAGTGGTACTTCCCCGGTCGAAATACACTGGTCCTACCACCTTGAAGTGGGTGATATTCGAAGAGAGTGTAATAAGGTTTAAACGTTTGAATCGAAATTCTTCCAATCTTGCAAGCAGAATGAATCTTTGTACCTAGTTGTCTTTTATGTTTATGACTTCATATTATAAAACACTAATCGAAATGATTTTTTAAAAATGATAAGTACCCTTACGGTGGAAAGTTTGTTTGGAAGTCCGCTGGTCTAATAATTCTCTCAATCACGCTTTTTCTGTTAAGCTATATTGTAAGTAGTAATGTAATACTCTTCTGTTTATGAAAAATCTGCCCACACGGAGGTAAAATAAAGGTGGATAGTTTGCATGGAAGTCCTTCATGTATGAAATTATTATTATTTTGTCGTTTATGGGAATTTTACTTAAACGAATATTAAAAGAGAGTTAATATAGGTGTTTCTTATGTGCGAGGCAAAGACTAAGAACTTTTAGACGCTTTGCACTAAATGGTTTAAAATTCTGCCAGCGGGGGTTTCAAGGGCCCTAATGGAAGCGGGGCGAGAGATAGAGGTGAGAACTGATCAAACGATTCGCAGCCAGAGGGTAGGGCATCTGAGAGGGATCGATCCTCCTCCTCTGGAAAAGAAAATTATTCCTTCAACTACCATGATTAAAGCCTATGCGGTGGGTAGGTCTGGCACCACCGCAATATTATAGGCCTCAATAACCCACGCCTGTCAAAAAAAGGAACTGATGCAGGAACTTCAGATCTATCTCATAGGAAGGTACCTCAAAAAAGTCAAACGTCACCTAGACTGTATTACAACGTTTAAATATGCCCGTGGCCTCACCCTCTCAGCATACAGACAAAAGAGGAAGTCATCAATAACCATCTCTCACCCCCGTTGAAAAAGGAAATTCATGACCGAAATCTCTACAAAATTGAAAAACATGGGTTGAAGTTCTAAATTGAAATTTAACAGTTTTCAAGTAAGGAACACAAAATGTTGGTTAGAAATAAAAATGTATAATAATTATTTTTCGGAAAAATCGTTTCCGTGGATGTTAAAATACGAGTTAAAACTTTATGCGGGCGGGAGCGTCTTTTTGTGTAACTTCAACACGCCCTGTGGTCAACATCTATGTCAGGCATGGTGACAATTTGTGAAACTCCCATGCCGGTAATGCTGTACATAGGGTTTTGAATCACTCTATCTATTAAAAAAAACTGCATTAAAATCCGTAGCGTAGTTTTAAAGATCTGAGCATACATAGGGACAGACAGCGGGAAGCGACTTTGTTTTATACTATGTTAGTGATGTCCCATAATAGTAACGTGAAAGTGTTATAACATGTATGTTTTATAACGCTCTATTTAGTCCTATTTTTGGGGTTTATAATATTTTATTTTATTTACTATAAGAAGGTGTTAACTCTTATATATTTAACCTATTTAATTTCTTATTGTAGCAATATGTAAACGACATATACTACTTACAGATTTTATTAGGTATGCTTAGTAATTAATAAGCTTATTTAATGCCATTTTTTGTGGAGATAATTAGTACGCAATATGTAATACCTGTCCATTTATTGCAATCATTATATATAAACTAACGTGATGATATTTTTAATTGATTTTTTTAACATAAATGTAATTATGTATTGTATGTTAACCATAAGAGATAGACATGCTACTGCGGACTTATTTGTAGTATTTTATAAGTCTAAGTACATTTCTCTTGAACACTGCTTTAGTGTTCTAGAGAAATGTACTTAGATTTATAAAAATTCCATTGCAGTATCGATTTAAAGGTGGTTCATACAAATGTCAAACGCACATCTATAAGGACAGTGCACAATTGTTGCAAACATTTCTAGATAACTGTTGTAGCTACGAATGAAAAGATATTAACTCCTTCTAAAGCTTATAGTTGGTTATTATGTGCCTAAGACGTGTTGATTCAGATAGCGTAGAGTTCACGGTATTGTAGCGCGTATCAGGGTAAATCACAATTTAGGTGAAATCGTATGGCTAATAATGCATGGACAGACATTAAGAATAATACGACACTAAGTTTACCTACTTTACATTTAGGAAAAACCATGTCTTAAAATGACTATTACACATGGGATATATTGATACATGGAATATGTTTATAGCTTTGTTAGAATTAATGACGGAGGGTCTATGAAAATTATATTGGCCAATCGAGCATTCAGTCTTAGCTCTGCAAACTCTGCTGGTTTACGCAGCGTACGCGTGTAAACTCCCTGCAGGCGAGATTTTTAAAATCGCACAGCGTCTTCAATAATAATCCTTATATTTCAATAAATTTACATAAAACCATAATGTACTATTAATTCAAATCTTTCTCAAGAATCTTTAGCAAAGACCGCACAGAAAATTCATTCCGTAGATTTTGAGAAAAGCAATTACCTAGGTACCCAGTACTAAAATACATATATATTTGTAATCGTCTACTTACTACCTGTCATTTGACACCCATTTTGTTATGGATTATTCATACAAAACAGTCCCCCCCCCCCCTTAAGTTACATACAGGTGGTAGAACCAGTGTAGTTCGACCGGGGAAGTACCACCGCCACACCTATGTCTAGCGTAAACCATTTCTTGCGTTTCGATGGAAGGGTGCGGTTGCCGGCACACTTTTGTATGAGGCGACCATCATAGTCCTCGAGAGTATCAACGCATCTATGATTGACTTCAGATAGAACCCATGTTTTGTTTGAAGTTGCTCATAGATGTCCATGGGCGGCAGTAGCCACTTACCATCGGGTGGACTGCATGCTCGTTTGCTACTTTAATAAGATAAAAAACAAGCTGTTTGCCTGTAGCGCGTGCCAAAGAAATGGACAGACATGCAAACATACGCTCGAAAAACATTACCCTCCTTAGGCAGTCGGGTAATAACCATAGTTCTAAATGAAGGAAAAAGCATTTCCTGATAAATATACAAAACTTATAGATTAATGTGGTAATAAAGTACTCCGACTCTCACTTGGCAGTTTTTTTCCATTCTCTCACTAAGTACCTGATCCGGCAGATGCTGCACTACCGAAAACTTAGAAAAAAGCAAATCCGCAAACTTGCTAACTTTAAACAATTTATTTTGTAACACAAGTCCACAAAAAGCTGTTAGGCCACCTGACTGGTTCCCTGCTTTGCACGTGTACGTCGATATATTGTGCTGTTGAACATTGTCGGCACCTATGCAGTGAGTTGCCAGCCGATTTTAAACACTTTCTCCATCACATTAAACATAATAGTCCCTTCATAACCATTTACTGCGTTCGGTATGATGACCATTTTTTTCGTAACCATTCTGTTAACGTGCCACCTGGCCTTTTTCCTGACATTGAGTCCTTTAAACGAAGTGAATCACTTTAGTTTTGTTGAATATTGTGACCAATGCGTTTGGGATATGTTTACATTTGATTAAGCAAATAGCGTACCTCCGCTATGAGTATGTAGGGCATAGATATTATAACAAGGGGCTTGTACAGTACATCGTACAAACAGCTAGACCGCAACGTATCTTTTATGTTTCCTCCAATTTATCTAAAACTACAAAGAGTAATCATTTAGAAATATGGTAATTACACTTTTTGCATGTTCTATTAAATGTTGCTAGTAGAAATTGCAGCGCAATTGTTTGCGTTGAAAACTTTTTAGCTGATGTTAATCTCACAAAAATATGCGAAAGGCTTTCATGCTTATTCATTCATGACATTGATTCACACGTTTTCCGCGTTCAAAGCACTTGAAAAGTAAGCGCTAAAATCGCAAGCAAAACTCTTGTTGCCTAAATCTTATGAATACGCGGAAACTTGAACCGACACTTATTTATTGATGGTTATTTGATTTCTCAATATAATTTGTGGCTTGATTTAGTAAGTTAAAAGTTATACTTAAATACCTAGTTATGTTTTACGTACCTCAGTAACATTTTTATCGCATCAAAGACTGTACAGGACTCGTCTAATTTGATCCTTGCTCTTAGTGAGAGAGAGTCAAGATTAGTGTGAAGAGTTATCATGTAGGCGCGTATGATAGGGTCCGGGGTCGTCGCACCCTTCGTCCCCCCAAACCCTGCCACCTGGTTGTCCCCAGTCGGTTACTCGCGAACAGATGTGTCGTTTTCTCAAGTAAACCCTCCGATACATGCTTTATTCTATTTATACACCTATTTCCGTACGTAAGTACTCTACAGATTAGGCTTAAACGTATTGTAAATTCTGACCTATTAAGGGTAGAAATTATTCTACCTCATTTTAATATCTTTTACTAAATATTTTGAGCCCAAAAATTGACTCTGTTATTATTGGCCCTGGATTTAGACTTTTGCATCGTTACTGAGAATGGTAGTGAGCTTGAGGAACTCTTTTTTTTAGTAAAAAGATATAGTCATTTATTTTAGAAGTATTTACTACCACCGCAGTCAAAGTCATTCCTCCCAAACCCTCCCTTCATTACCAAGGAATGCATTCAGTCAATGAGTTCTATAAATTAATAGAATAGAAATCAAATTACCAATAATATTACCACACTCGTTAAATCACTCCATCAATCCGGGCTACAATCCTGGAATAAATATCCAATGCAGTTTAAAGTACTAGTGATAAGAAAATGTACCCAAAACCGATTTAAAGGCGACATAATTTTATTCATAGAACCTTCAATTAAATAACTTGCCTTTTACACACCTGTGTTCTTGTGTCTGAAATAGTTAAACCAAACCAGTTTGCAAAATGTCAAACAATCTTTGTTGCACAGTCCCGCTTTGCGAAATGCTAGCGAATAAGGGACATCATATGAGGTACGTTCCGTATTGATTTTTTGAAACATTAGGGATCATCAAGGACGTTATCTTATATAGACTTTAAATTTGATATACATAATGCATTTCTATGAAAGTTGCTATTGTTTATCGCCGCCAGGGATTTCGATTCGTTGTAGAAAATGCACAACCAATACTATCACGAAAGATCAAATCATGTAAATTGGTAAGTCGTTGGGACGTCAACCTTAAATTAATCGGGATCTCAGAATCATAACTTGTAAATGATTAACTTTAAATGAGTTTTAAATAAAACCTTGAATGAAATGACATGTCTAATTAAGTATCGATTATAATCATAATCTGTAATTTTAATTGTTAATTTGATTCTGAAATGTTTTTGCAGAATGCAGGACAGACGAATGAAAGATATCAATTAAAATAAAGAGATGAATAAGTAATTGGATTAATTGCTGGCGAGCTAGATTCACAATATTTAATCGGTACTTGTATAGAATGGACATGCGAGGACGACAGCTTTCCGTCTCCAGTATCTCAGGTAGCCGAGGCAACTTTTAACAGTATTTTAAATTCTTTACGGGCCTGTTTCGTTTCTCATTATTTGAAGTTTATTTATTGGTGGGTCGTCCTTTGACCGTTGCATCCGGACTTTTGGCTTACCATTTTTTTTATTAAAATTTCAGTTTGCTGTTATATAATATAACATTCTTTATGTTATACCCTCCCTTCATTTTATAGTTAATTTATAGTTTAGTGTTAGCGTTTGATTTGATTTTTTTGTTAAAGGCATGCAAAAGTAGAAGTTTACATATCTATTGACAAACCTGTAGTATACTAACAGTAAGCACACGACTTGATATTATCGTAAGTATTGTTTACGAAATATTCATGTCGCCGTCGGGGCCCCTTTCAATCGGCCTAAGATTTTCGTGTAACGGGGCTGGGCCCCACCTCGCGTTTACACTTTCTTGTCTTGACAAACGGCGCGAACCTTTTGTGAGTCTGTGTGCAGCAAATGCCGAGATGCAGGTTTGTAATAATAATGCCAAAAATGAAAGTGAATGACCGCAGCTAAAACCTCTATTGAATGGATAGTAGGAGAGGTACAACTTAAATGTCCCGTATCATCCGATAAAACTAAAGTTGCATAGAAAAGTTGCAGTAATAAAAATATTTTAGTAAGCTATTGATTTTTAGATAGGTACTTAGATCTTTTAATTATATTAATGCTACTTTAAGTGGTATTCTCTGATTAAGTCTAAACTATACTTTCTGGTCAACGACATCGTTAATTGATATCGATTTATCTTAATGATAAGATATCGAATAATCAATAATTTAACTAAGCAAATATATCGCCTTGGTGTAAAGGGCGTTGCCTAAGTTACGATCTTAATATACATAAGGCTAACAATATAAGACCTACATGTACTTTAATGTTTCAAGTGAACAAAAATACATATAGGTTACTCAGAAATAAATTAATTCTTATTACTTATAGTATAAATTAATGATAATAATACCATTAAGTTAATTGATTAAAAAACTATACGAAATAAACTCAGAATGTTTTGTATATATACCACATGCTTCATTGGCATAACTGTTATAATTTGGGTTTTTTCTGTCTTCTTTACTCATTGAAAGTCTAATTTTGTGAACCATCATAATATATATGTTATAATAAGCACTTGATAATATTTTATATATCATATTGCTGTATTCGATACGCAAGTTTAACAACAAGATGATAGTTTTAAATCAGAAACAACAGTAGTCTTTTTTGATTTTTATATGATTTCACAGCACAGTAATATTAGGTAGGAAAGGCAATAACTGGGCTATTCAAACCGCATAATGACATTTAGTAGATTTACCGATACTTTGGCCTCCTTAAGACTGTTGTAGAGCTCCATATATATTAAGTCAATTTTTACGCATTTATGCAATATATAGATAATCCATTTGGACAATCTTTCAATAATGACAATACAAAAACAAACCAATCGACCTATTGCTAAGTAATTGTTACCTTCAATCCTTTTTCATACGGAACTAACCAATATCAAATTGAGCTTGCTTCAAAAAACATGAGTAACTTTTAAGTGGACTTGATTTTCTCTCCGTATCTAAAACGAAGTTGTAAAAGCTTTTTTCTTGTGTACCAAAGGTCACCGGCATATTCCGCTAAGGTCACTTTATGCGGGTATTATATTGCCTCACTCGGATGCCGTACAACGGGCAATTCAACACAAGGCTGAAATCAATTTTGTGTATATTTTTTATTTTTATAATAAGCAAATAATACGTATTGGCGGTTTTTATATTACCTACTTACATTTACTAGTTATGATTTATGCTAAGTGCTTCGTTTTTACCGAAATCCTTCAAGTGAATAATATAACTTTTGTATGTAGGAAGTAAATAAAGCTATGTTACGTCTATGGTATTTCGTATTTACAAGTTAAATACTTTCATAGTAAGCACTTTAGATGACTCTAAATGAATTAATTACGCGCATTTATTCAAATTTTATAATTAGGTGCTTATGTAAGTTATAATCATTTCCACTAAATATAACTACTATTTCTGTTTCGTTACCTTTGTAATTTCTCTTCGTAGTTAAATTATTCCTTGAAGTAATATCGTACATTTATAATTATATAACATAATTAATCTGAAAATAATACAGGCTATAAATGATATGCATGCTTGTGTACTCTTATAAATATTTCTTCGTAAAAAAATTGTTGATAGGTCTAATGAGTTTTTAAACTACAAATACCTGTTTTTGAACAAATAATAATTAATATTGTTTTATTGAATTATTTAAAATTAAACTTAAATTCAAAGACTTATTGATCAAGTAATTTTAGTTGATTTATGACTGTAATTTGTTAAATGAATCCATTACGAAGTAGTTACTTACTACATAATTATATAATATGTGTATACATTGAAATTTAATTAACATTAAGAATAATTCTGCTCGCTTGCCTCGCAAATTAATTTAGATTTTTTTAAGATACAATTGCTAATAACATTAATACTTATACGACCTTGTCGGTTGGAACTAGTTTGGCATTCGTAACTCGTTTCATTTCGTGTAAATTGTTCTTAAGTTCACGATTTGATACGAACGTAGTCCGTATTGATTGAGGGTTATCACAAGATCAAAATATATTGTAACAAATGAGTTGTTATATTATTTAGGTTGTAATACAACGGGCCGTTTAAGAGGACAATGCAAGTCCTCGTAAGAGTCACGGTCATAGATGCCCATAGTTCCGGGTCACCCCACCCATTCTATACCGCGATGCAACTCTTTAAATTTCACATCGAGCTCGGTTGGTTAAGTAAGTAACTAAAGCAATTTTTAAGTTTACATCATCGCCGCCCAGCCTAGTTATGTTTCTCGCGTTCGACCATCGCTGGTTGTGCAACGACACGACTTGCCGACACTTGCTTATTGTGGCCAACCCGACTCGTTGCCCAACTAGTTTGACTTCTTGTCGTCTAATTACAATGTTCATTAGGTTATGCCTTGTAATTATTTAGAAATGACCCTCTGAACCTCTCCGAAAGCAGATTTCTAAAGTCCGTCAACAAGAAATCTCCCAACTTCGACCCACGAAGAATAAACTATAATAATTTTAGTAATTTTTAAGTATAGCCTCCGCGTGTTCTCTTTTATATTTTAGTAAATACATTCATTAAATAGGTACATAATTAAAATAGTAATTTGTTTTTACTATTTTAATTATGTATTTAACGAAGGACAACTTGAAAGAAAACATTTGAAATGTTTAATACTGTACTAAGCAGATATACCATAATATGTAAAACATATGAAGTACATTTATTTGTGAAAATAGATTTTTGCACGCCGTGGCACCGATAAATTGTAAAATAATAAAACTAGGTAATCGTTTTTTTCGGAAAACGATACCTTGTTTCTGTTTAGCAGAATAAACAAGGTCATATTTATTTTAGTTTAATAAAACATTGAATATATGTAAAGGATAATTAAAACAAATGTATGGTAGTGTGTGTAATGCGTTTTTATTTGATTTTATATATCATGTCTTATGCATTATTTGAAAAAAAAAATGCGTGCTTGTCCTTCTCTCCGTAAACTATAACCGTGCAAAATTTCATACTCGTCCGTCCGCAGCAAGTTTCTTATAAACGGAACCCAAGTTTTCGCTTCACGTACATAGATAGATGCTTTAAAGAATCAAAGTTTTAAGAGATATTGTTAGTAATGTACGTACATAAATCTTAAACAAGCTAGCAATTAACGTTGAGGATTTTTTGTATTACTATATAAGTTTAACTCTTTGAGTGATATCAAGTTGTTTCGTTAAACTGACCTCTGAAAATAGTTTTTTTATATATAGGTTATAAGAGGATTGCGACGTTAATGGTGATGGTTCATGATGAGCATATACCTTTTTATAATAATAAAGCACTTTGTTGCGCAATTGATGTCAATAAATTGCTAAAGTGTAATTACACAATACAATTGCGAAATACTCTTATATGTGGACAAATTGTTTCGAAATCCATTCGAAGGAAACCATTAATTAAAGGATTATCTTTTTAAAGTAATGTTCGTGAAAATTTGCACAAGTCGGTATGATTCACCGTTCGTTGTACTTGTTGAATTGTTCGCTGAAATAATGCCCGCAATGGAAGTTATTACGTTTTGCCGTGAAGAACTTCCCCTTACCTTCGTGCGTCATTCTGTATTTTCCTTTGTGTATCGCTTGTTTCTTATGTTCATTCTACACTGTTTTAGAAGTTAATGACTCTGAAACTATCAAATATTCAATAACACACACATATATATATCAAATATATCACATATATCGAATATTCATAAAATATATACGCATTTCATACGTAAAGTGACCTACATAACCCTATTATTATCAATGTCTGATTGATCTCTTAGTTATTAGTCTAATTAAAACATTCTAATCAGTGTCTTGTTTGTTTCAGGATAAATTGGCCAAACCTAAGATACAGTTTTTACCCGGAAATGAGGGGGTGAGTAATCTACATTCTTTTATCCACATTATAATGTTCAATTAGTCCAATAAACTCCAACGGAACTTAAAATATTAGACAATAGTTCAATATTAATATGTCAGATCACCAAATAAACAAAATGCAAGCTGTTAATATTTGTATAATTCTGTGTGCTGTTCTACATTTAACAGATAGCACACTTAATTATGTTAACAAGTTGTATAACAAAATGTAGATCAATTACCATAGTTAGAAGCTATTTGCTTAGATGATCATATAAGGTATGTTGCCAAATTAATACAGATAAGAGGTGGTCTGCACATTAAAAAGATATAATGTTTAACGTAATAGCGTTTTGTAGAAATTTGAGTGTGTCCTGTTTTGTAATATTGTATTTAATTAAATTAGATACTTCCGCAATTATCCGTAATCAATTACATCTAATCATTTTTATTTGACAAGTTACTTACACTACAAACATGTAAGTCTTGAGACGTCTATAAAACCTTTTAAATGTTTAACAGATCACAGATTCCATCTTACTTTCGAGTCCAAATGTAGTCAATATTTTTTTCATCTGACATTTCTCGTGATGGATGATATAATAACAGCACGTACTTATCCATACTTAGTTTACATAATTCAATGACCTTATCATAAAAATATTAGGAAATGTTGGTTGGGAAATAAATAATTGCAGACTGCTTGCACGTTTGCTTTATAAGGCCCTATTATTTTGACCTGACATGAGATATGATGACGTTTTGACATTTGAATAATTAGAGAAGTTTCAAATGTTACTCCACCAAGTACATTTCATATACATAATTATTATGTTTAATCAGTAATTAAGATATAAAAAATTACAAAGGAAAATACTGAAGTATCATTTAGGTTTCATATCATAACTATGCCTCTTTCTTAATCCATTAATAAC
The DNA here is from genome assembly GCA_949699795.1 of Spicauda simplicius. Taxonomy (NCBI): domain Eukaryota; kingdom Metazoa; phylum Arthropoda; class Insecta; order Lepidoptera; family Hesperiidae; genus Spicauda; species Spicauda simplicius. The sequence continues at coordinate 11,085,930 of OX453069.1, forward strand.
CATTAGGTAGTTGAAAGTAGACTAATAGATTTCTAATTCAACTGTAGATTTATAAAACATTGGAAATGTTTTAAAGATATTTACACTACATTTAAAATAATATATTGCGACAACATGATTAGCTGGACTGTAATGTGTTCGATGAGGAGATTTTTAATGGTTTAAGAAGGCTAAGCTGAACCGACAGAAGCGGGCGTCGCCGGCGCGCGGGCCTTGACTTGCCTCAAGCGTACCAGTTAACGCTTGCGGCACTCGATACGCTTGCGAAATTATATGATGACCCACTTTACCGATTTCGTTTTGCTGCCTGTCGTTGCGGTTGGTGGTCTATAAACTTTTTACCTTTAATATTTCGAAAAGTAAATTAATCGCGGCACTCTTAGACCTGGACGTCGCGACAAAAGTAAAATTGTCCAAGGTTGCAAGTCACCCTCAAACGGAACAAATAATGTATTCATATGGATGTTATCGACCTTATTGTTATCCCATCGATAATGTCTACGTTTCTTCTCGATGTTATCGTATGTAGTTGCAAAAAACAATTAATGCAATATTGTTTACAAGGTGATAATCCCCGGGCGATCCCCGCGCCCGACGGCCGGCGCCGTCAACCGGTTTGGTTGTAGCCACCGCTCGACTCGGTTGCCGGTTTGACGTGATCTCTTCTCTTGTTGCTCGTCGCGAGCCACTTGCCCATATCGTATGTAAATGACCCCGACAATCCTCGTTCTAACTCTATGTCACGAAACAATTAACAGGACCGCGCAAGCATTGTTCTGAAATCTACAAAAGTGACTGGAACAACACTCCAGTTACAATTGCATATTGATACTTAATGCATCTAGCACGTGCGGAGCATTGCGTGTCAAACTAGTAAACTTGAATAAATTATGCCGTTTACACAAATTTAAAGCTTAACCTCTCCGTACGCTAAAAACAATTTGTGCAAACATCCCGGATGTAATGTGCTTACGCGATATTACATCCTTGACTTTGTGATATTCAACAAAAAAGAAACTCCCGAGAATACATCGCGAGATGATTTTCTCTGAAGCACTTCACCATAATAATATCATTCCTCGAATATCTCGCTATCGGTGTGTTAAGTCCGAGACTGGCTGGCACATATCCAAGTTGCACATAATAACCACAATTCAATGAGTCGCGGACGAGAATAGTAAATAAGATAGAGTGGACGGTGTAAAAATAGAAACGGTTCCAGTCGCTAGCGAGTATGCGATTGCACCTCCCCAGGTGCGATGTCCCTTACGCTTACTTAAAGTATTACGCACTTGGACTTGTGTTTTCAAAACGTTATCGTCTCCATAACATTGTCCAGTGGTCTCTCAATTTTAACGTTCCTCATGTCAACGGATACATCAGGCGACTTTCTCCTTTGCGTAAATAATTCTAAATCAAATATTGATGTCTATTATATTTATAAGTAACGTTATAAAATAAATTTCTGTTAAAAGTCAAGTCGCTATATATTTCCGTTTTTTTAAACTGATTAAAAAAGTAACCTAAATTTGCAAAGGATTGTTTAATGATTTAAATTAATAAAGAGAATGGAGTTATGTCGCTGAATTTCATAACATTATTTTATTAATGCTGTCATACATAGGTCATTGATACGGGATTAACTTTGACACGGAGAAGACATTGAACCAGAATTATATTTCCATCTTATTTTACTGAAAAAATGTTGCCACATTGATATATTCGAAATTCATTGGTGATTCATATAATTGTAAACTTATTTACATTATAAAAAGGCAATTATTTACCTGCTACGTAAATGTGATAATCAATTTATTTTAGATAATATGCGAAAATATTGTACTTGAAGTTAAACACCGTCTCTTTAATGAGTAGAATGATTTTCTTTATTTTACTTTAACCTAATGTTCAATTATTTCCTTCCTATATTTATATCAACAGTTATCGATGACATCTAATGAATCACCCGTATTTTATCTATGTACAATGAACCCATACTGTATTGTAAAATGGAAGTAGTACATTATTAATGTAACTTGAATACGATTTGATCCACACGGGTCGATGTCCTCCCGAGGCACTTTATTTACACCATCGCTTTGCGGGGACCCGTTATTGCAAACCTTGAAAACAGGATTCGTTTTATTATGCACATGAGACTTATTTATATCAACATACTGTTACGTGTATTGTTTTTGGGGTATATCGGTTAAAAGATTTTATGAAGTTCGTATGAAAAAATACGAGTCATAAACTATTCATTTTAATACCTTATCAGTATTACGGTTCATTTTAGGGTTAGCGTTAGTAATTATACATATAATTATTAACATGTGTAAAAAAGAAAAGTAAGGTCAAAGAAGTCATGCTTTTTGTGCGAAAAATTACAACGAAAATTGTACATTTGTTATGGATGGTAATTTCGTGACGGTAGAAATATTTTATTTCAGTTTTGATAGTAATTGTTTTGTATTGTAACATAATTGAATTATACTTACTGAAGTAAATATTTAATAAGCTTCGACTAAGAAGTGTCAAACGCAAAGATCCGTAGACACATGTCAGCCCTGAAGCCATATTATCTACATCTTGTTGGAGATTTAGACAAATATGTTTACAAGCTGGAATTAAATATTACGAGGCAAAATATGTTAAGCTTTTTTTCAATATTTTCTTGAGGTTTTAATTTATTTTGTCATTTATATCCGTATAGGTACTGTTTAAATAATAAATGTAATGCCAATTTTAAGGAATTACTTGTGCAGAATCTATTTAAATAGATTTCAAAGATTTTATTTTACTTTACGTTGCAAGTTTTCTATCTTTAGGCGGGCTCTATACCCCAGATAACCATTTGTTGAGACCCATTTACCAAAACATGGTAACTAGAGTTCGTATCAGATAACTAAGTTAGACCTTACTGATATAAGGCACTTGAATCAATGTCTTGACTTGTGAGGGTTGTTGTGGAGAAAAAAAAAATCGACAGGTATCAATAAATTTGTCTACGTTGTTGCCTTAGTATATTCTTTAGTATTTGCTTACAGTTTTATTATGATGCAATTGTACTGTTCGCTTCTTCATGTATAAGCTTGAAAATTGTGTTGATAAAATCTTAAATGTGGTTTTACACATTTTGCCCAACATCAATCATCCATCGTTGATAATGTAATGTCTAATTAATATTATTGACTAAAATCTATTTCTAATTTATTTTCGTTAGTTCGTTGTACATCAAATGTCAAGGCTCTATAATGTAGAGCGGTTTGTTTGCAAGTGACATTATTATAGGTAGGTAGTTATATGCAACAAAGGTGTAGCAGAAACCCCTTTATCAGATCATAATGGGCTCAGCCACGTGATCAAACAATAGTGTTTACTCTCGTCACAGGGACCTACACTGAGCTCTACGTCAACTCTATACAGATCACAATATTCGCACTCTACGCATGGCGCTTGTGTCACGCTTGACTTGAGCGATTGGTGGATAATTACTAGTAATTACTTAGTTTCTAAAATACAAGTCCGTAAAACGTGGTTATAACAAAGACTGCTTTATTATTTACTGCCGTTTCAGCATTTGTATGTGTGTTGGTGTGTGCAATACGTTTAAATTTTTCGGTTGCTCACTTGACTGCCGCACCGTCAAGTTTTTTTGGGATCCTCTTTTTTTAAGCCGAATTTAATCAATATACTCATGTTTCTTTCTGTTTTACGGACATTAATCTCTTTCAAATTCTTTTAATAATGTTATTTCAACGTGTAATGCAACTTTAAATTGCATATCATTCAATGGTGGGTAAAAAGCAATGAGTTGACTATGTCACAACGTAAAATCATTTCAGTTTCGCTTGATTCCCGATAGTTGTGGACACAACTGTAATATAATTTTCCTTATACCCACAGTACCACTGTATCTTGCTAGTTGCGACTCGTATCCTGTTTCAATAAATAAGCCGCATCTACTGTTACACTTAAAAACACAGACGTAATATCATTGCTACTTCCCAGTATAGTAGTTTAGATTGTTCTACGCTAAAGACTCCCAGTGTCAAACATAAAACCTTCTGCGCAAGTTTAAAGATGCAAATCATGTTATCAAAAACAACTTATTAGCAGATTTTTAATTATTTTTGTGACTCAACTTATTGTTTTTTTTACATAAATGTCTTCGACTTAAGACAACATGGCTGCTACTACCTATAAATAATAACCCTTTATAATTATTGTATTGAGATTTTAGCATTTATTACGCATTGTGGAAAAAAATATATAATTCATGCACAAATGTAAATACTAGAGTCCGACTGAAACTGGTTTTCTACCGAAACCGAATGTTCGGCCCTGGCTTCAGTTTTGGCCGAAACCGAAAGTCACGTGGTCAAGTATAAAATATCTTAACTTACTGAAATACTGAAATTTGGGGCGTTTTTGCCATTATTCTCCATTAATAAGGGACAAGAAATGAAAATACTTTATACCGTCAAATGCACTAACGTGTTTACGAATTTTAATATTTCTCGTTTTAAAAATGTGATACAAATTTGATTTTCTACCATTTTCAAGTTGTAGACACGCTGTAGCGTCGAAAACAACGGATGTTTTACAATTTTTGTGAGTTTATAAACGTTTTTTATTTAATTAAAAAAATAGGCAAACATGGGCACCAGCGTTCGCCAGAGTGTGGCCGCGAGAAATGAAGTAAGGCGAGCGCGTACGACAACTTCCGAAATTAGTTTCGGTTTCTCCAAACATATCCAAATTTTGGCCGAAACCGAAACTGCTGCCGAAACTTGATTTTTTTGGCCGAAATTGGCCGAAACCGAAATCTTAAGTTGAGTCGGACACTAGTTAACCTATGTTAGCAAAACAATAGGCAACTCTAAATGTAGTAACAAGAATAAGCTCTGTACTGTGTCTCTGATGTTTTAAATAGTAAAAAACACAATATACGTATTGATGAGGTAAAACTTAAAGGTTAATGATCCATTCAGTCGCATTAAAAAACCAAGTTTCTTTAACAACTTGTTTTAATAAAATTTATATTGGGATTTATAATGTACATTGCTGTTTTAAAAATAGTCGTAAGGAATCTCTGAGAAGGTTCTTTAAATAATTGTATGGGGTCAATATGGACTGTAAATAGAAAACGGATTTCCGGAGAGAGGTAAACTCCATTGCGTTAAAAAGATGAATACAGATATCCGAAGAACTCGTAAAGCAAATGAATTTAGGAATTGTAGAAAAATTTTAATGTAAAAAGTGCAATTACTTCTGTTACATGCATTGATAATTTTGTTAATTAACGCTTTCGTGTTATCTTGAACTACGCTCATTAAAATTGCTTTCGTATCATTACCATTTTAATACCGGATTATAATATTAAATAAATATTTTTATGTATTGAAGAACAATATGATATAGATTTAATTAGATATCCAGAAATAATTTAGGGAATTTGGAGAAAGTAATATAACACGTTTTTACTTCAAATGTATATATACTACCTAATTAAACAAACCAGTCAATAAATAAATATTTAAGTTAATGATATATTTTTATGAAACAAAATTATTGGTTATTAACAATAACATATCCCTTTATTTAACATATCCATTAAAGCTATATTATAGATGTGTGTATAATAGGTACGTAAACCAATAACTTGCACCTTGCAAATTACCACACGGGTGTGTATATGTATTAAATACCTTTTAAAATATGAGTATTATATTTGTGAAAACGTTTGATACATTTATTTTTTAACTCTTCCTATATTACTTAATAGTTTATATTATTTGATCGAGATTGTGTTTTTTTTTAAATTTATTCTTGTTGTGTGTGTTGTAAATTACTCCATTTGATAAAATAAAAGTACCGCCTCTCATCTGGCAGAATATTATAGTACTTAAATCAATAAAATTTATGGCTGATATCCGGCAGAAAGATTGTAAATTTATCACTTTTATGAACAAATCACAATCATCGGTTAATTGCCATCATCAGGACAAGGTCTTCTCGGATTGAGATGTACCAATTTATATACATAATAATAAATTCTTACACTTTACAAGCCCTCACTCGTAACTTTGTAATTTGGCTACCATGGACTCGGTAAAATAAATTCACAATCGAGACCAGGAACGAAAATTTAAATATGTACATCATATCTTTTGGAATGGAGATTGAACCCGGAACGTGTGTCAAACCGGTATGGCGAACGCAGCGAATCGTCACACATATCTTTAATTTTTGAGATTATGGGCGTATTAAAAATAAAATTTATCACAGGTGCAAAAGAAAATATTGACAAGAAAACATGCCTGAGAGTTGTTGATAATATTGCCAAATTTGCGGTAGATCTACCAATCAAATTATCACTGTTTAATTTTAAAAGAAGTACGAGTACTACCTAGGTATAGTTAAAACTGTATTCCACTGCAGTCTTCTTTATGTCCCAAAAGCGGTTTCCAAATCCTTGAAGCGCGGGTAACATTATTGAGTTACACATCAAACTCTCGACTCTATGCTCAATTTTTAATCTTATGATGTATAGAACTCGCAGGGGTAAACTAACGCCTGTTAGTGCGTAACTTGCAGCTAAAAATAAATTCAATTTATATTAAATTAAATTCAATAATTTATTAAATTTAATAGTTTTTATTACGTATACTGTCAGATCATAGATTATAAATATGGCGCCACAAGTGTACCTATATCCGGTCTCTGCGTTGATTATTATACAAAAACAACTTAAAACAATGTTTATATGATTATACTAGTGTTTCTTTCTCCGTCCGCCTTTGACCTAGCTCTTTTTCTCCGAATCCATTTGAGGAAAAATCTTGAGTTATATAAGGTATTATACAGAAAAAAACTGTTTATACAGAGCCAGGATATCCAATAATCTCATATGCATTTGCAATCTAATTTTTAATACAAGGGCATTGGATTATTTTCAAATTTTAATTCTCTAATGCACAGTTTAAAACACACATATATAAAGAAATTTTGCATCTCTATTTACCTCTGATACGGTATTGTCGATCGATGGTGAATCGATCTTTCTAAGTAGATCGTCAGTTGTTTACCACACTAATCGTTTGATGCCATCGATAGACCATAGAATGGATCAGTCGACATGTAACACATTTTAAAATACTATTATTGCGGATAGATCCATCGTAAACACGAATGTTAATCGACAATGGTTCAATCGTTGATTGTCGTTTTATCGACCGGTATCCGTCGGCGTCAGGCAGTCAACGCTAGCACACCGACCGACCCATATCGATCAACGATGATCGTCGCCGTCGATTATCGATTATGGAAGATACTGGTTTGACACAAAACTGATTGAAGGCAATTTTAAACAGGATCGTATGTTTTTTTTTTGTTTTAAATAGAGATATTAAGGCAATTATTTTATTTATGTATTTCTTTTCATATAGTTCGTAAATAGAACACAAAATAATTTCTCCGAAGGTAAAGAAATTCGACCACTTTAATATAAACGTTGAATAAGAGTGTCTTATCTATTTGGTATCTTGTCCCCTATTCATAATATATTTGATGTTAAGGCGAATTAGTGTTATTAAAACACATGCGAGCTTAAAATCGAGCGCTAACCTATTGACACTGTTAAGATGTATAACCGCAAATCGTGTTTACTATCCGCGGAGGGTGCCTGGAGCTGAGCGGAACCGTTCTGATTTCCTCGTGGTAATTGCCGAGGTATGCGGACGGCTGCGTCGTCTTATTGGGACTACGGTCCGTACGTGCGCACTATTCACTTTCACTTTGCTTTGCACAGTAGCAAAGCACTTTGCTAGCGAATACGGGCGGACCGACGGCACTAGATTATAGTTGGACTTGTCACGTGGGTCTACAATGTTTATGTACGCAATCGATAGCAGGTCGACTCAAAGCCTATTAAGATTTGACAGCCTCGCTCAAGGATACAGTTTTTGTATGTCAACGGTAGGTAATCGAAGTAAACAACTAGTTCTAAGTATGTTAAGGGGTATTCAGAACTACCTCAAAAGTATATCATTTTAAAACTTGTATTATCTTGAAGATTTGCATGTAATTGATCTTATTTCTAATAATAACTACTTTATCACGGGCCTTATATGGCTGAATTAATTACGTTCTGAATTCATTTGGGCACAAAAATATTTCATTACATAAAAACTGGTATTAAAATTAGATACAATATATGTAGATACATGACCTCAAGCCAACATCGTACGACCTTTAAGGACACCTAATGACGGTCACAACTTATTGATCAATCGCTACTTGTACCCAGATTTCCATCGAGGTATACTAATTGCATACCGACAATAATTGTATCCTGTTCGTTACATGACTATGGAACATATGGCGTATTCCCCATAGTAATGTATATTTGTAGACTTTAGTATCAATGAATAAAAGAATAATCAAACCAACCATACGTACAGGTAATCGTCTCAGAAATCAATTCATGTCTAGAAAATATGGAACATCTCATTATTTTGCGTAACGATATTCTTCCATTCACAATTCAGCGGTAGCTTGGTGTTAGAAGGCACGTACAGTGATGGTGCCGTAACAGTTAAGTCGCTATAAGATCTCTGCCGCTTTAAATCCTCTCGTATAACATATTCCTTCCTGTTTTATGATTACTATTATGATTTATACGTGTACACCGATATGTAATAACTGTCGCACCTTTAAACAAATCACTACTTGGTACTTCGTGATCATGATCGGTGTTGTGTGGTAACTGCTTTTCAAGTAGTCGACTAATACGCTCAAAGTCGTGATTGAATAGTTCATTACAAAAGGCATGGCCAATAAAGTCAATAATAGCCTAGTCCGTTGAAAGGAAAACTACAAGTCACCGTTTAGGCAATTTAGCGTTTGACTTGTTCGCCGTGTGGTCGATAAATTTTGTCTACAAAAACCCGATACATTTTCACAATAACACGGCGGTCTGTTACAATGAAAAAATCAATATCTCAGTTGTCTTGTAGCGTAACCGTACCCGTGTGCCTTACAAGTTTGACCGTATAGCGGTCGGCTTAATGCTGTTTTTCCATTAAAGAAGGGAAAGTTGTCGTGTGTGCGAGCGAGGCATGTCCATCATACAACGCTAACACCGCTTTCGATGCCCGACGAGGAAATGCAATCATGATCATGATTATTTATAGTACTTTAATCGTGGTCTTCAGTGTCTCCAAATTTTCAAAGTCACACACTCCTTTGTCCTGTTTTGTGCAACATAAATAATACCGGTTGTGAATACTTTGTGAATACATTGTAATAAAATGCAAACAACGAAAACATAATTACTATTGTAAATATGTATCTGTAAATTTATAAATTATGCAAAAGTAACAATTCTTACTATTTTAATTATTGTATTTCGAATATACCTAATTGTAATTGGTTCGTTTTGTTTGTTGCTCCGAATTTTTGCAATACAATGTTTAAAAATATAAGAATATTTTAAAAGCACAAGTGCTTTATATCCGTTGTACTATTTTCCCTCACAGTACCTATTTTATCGCTGTGTTGTGAATCCATTCGGATTTAAATTAACTCGTATTACTGGAATTGACCTTTGTGATTGATTACGCATTCGTAAAGCTGTGTCAGTAACTTTCATATTTAGATAGCAATACCAGCTCATTTTATTGCGCAATTTGTACTTGGTACCTTAATGTACTAAACATATTATATCTGTCTTATAATAATAAAGCTGGTATCAGCGACGCTCGGTCGAATCATTAACACGGCAACAATAATTAACAAAAAATATTGATAATATACTTTCCATTCGGATGACATCGTGTGCACGCAATCTCAAATGCAATGTGACTTTGCCAGTAACTAAGTTCACTGGTGGTGACCCACAGACATTGTTGCAAATCTCTTGTTTCTATACAATAAAGGTTATCGTTTTGCGAAGATTATTTTCTTTCTTTTGATATTTAATGTTTTGAAACATACTGTACTTACAATTATTTTGAGCAAACGATAATTATAACTAATTGGATAATGCGACTTACAATGTTACCTATCCAAGTCGAAAAACATAATCTGGTGTACCTACATTTACCTTTTCACGTCTAATGCCTTATTCGTCTTTTAACGGTCGGTGTAAGTGTATTTCTAAACCTAAGAAGATACTTCTTCATATAGCTAGGTCGATTGCATTGCCAAGTGATATAAGATATAAAATGGAAGAAAACAAAATTTTTAACAATTTTATTGTCGTTAACATTCATCTTTAGTGTAAAATATGTATATTAGTTTCATATTAAAATTAAACAGTATAAAATTACACTATGCCAGCAAGAATTGCGTAATTGTTATTGAATGACTCAAATATATATCTTCCTACCTGTATATCAAAAATGAGTAAAATGTATTATTTATAAAATGAATGATAAGGATAGATATTATTGCAGGTTTATAAGTAATTTACGTACATAAGCTTACATGTTTGTTACTTTTTGCTAAAATTCCCCGAATAAATAAATTTATACGTGTCTTTAAATTGACTTGTTTTTTTAGGAATAAGGGTAATTATCATGTTGTAATTTTTTTCCTCTTTGTCAAAATATTGGCTCATTTAAATATTGTGTAATATATTAGGTTATTTTTGTGAACTATAGAAATCGATTATGATAAGAGGGCATTGCATGTGCAAAGCTACATATTAATCATGACAGCTACGTAACTTATTCAGATATTAAATGTGGTGCTTAAATTCTTCGTGGTTTATCGCCGATGAGACGATTTCCACAATTCTTTCAGCTTTGTAACATCAGTGTAAGCGCTGCTATGTTCCGCTTTGAAGCATAACACGAGGGAGAAACATATGATGCATGCAAAGTGCACAGAGGGAATAATGAAATTGTTGTAGGAATTGTGTAGGATTTCAATCACTAGCTCTATCACTTACCATTCAACTCATAATATAAAAGCGGAAAATGGTCATGCATCTATTGTTTTTTGGTTTTAGTTTATAAATATATATACAGGGATACAAGTATACAAATACTAAAAAACTAAAAAGTATATGCAGCTGTACGTTACACAGATTTAGAACAATTATTACTAAGCGCGCAAAGAATGTGTCGGGTATTTTTGAATCCCGATTTATTTATTGTATTTGATGATATAACGTCAAAGCGTTTAATCTTTACATAAACCCACATATATCAGAAGAGCAATTGAATTATTAAAAGTCAATATGTTGAATTTAAATTCTAATAATGCAATTTGTTTTCAGACTCATAATTACTTGTTTTGTAATATTGAAATTATAAGACGCAACATTGTTCTACTTGTTATGAACCCAAAAACAAATTGTTTTCCACGTATTAATTATAAAATGATTGCGATTACGCAACTAACACATAGCCGAATCAATTTTGCGTATAGAAAAATATTTAACGACTGGTCTATTAAATATTGATAGAGTTGAAAATAAAATAAGTGTTATTGTAACGCTTCTAGCTTTCACTTGCGCGCCTTCTTTTCCGACTGTTACTTAATTGGCAATTACAAATTCTAATTTTATGTCCAAATTAAACCTGCACTAAATTGCTTGTGTCTCGTACTCCTACTCCCTAGTAAATGAACTAGTTTAGCGCTAGTTTTCTAATGGATTGTTTAGTTCGACTTAATATTTATGTTACCAAAGTTTTAGAGTTAGCGTCAGATAATTTGTCAAAGGGATATACACTATCTACATATGTATCAATGATTAATAAATCAATTTATTCTATAAATATGCGGTTTATGGCTCGAATCGACATGCTTATATTTTACAACTATATATGTGTATAAAACAGCCAAACAAAGAGAACAGCAGTCCTAGCTTAGTTTCATTACGAAAGCTTGCAATGAAGTCGATAATAAATTACACCTGGCAGTTATGTAACTCAGGTAAAAGTAACCGCTCGCTCTCGGTTCTATTCTCAACTATAGCCAACTGCCTGAATCTACTTGTAATCTAATACAATCAAAAACTATCGCTCTAATCTCGAATAAAACCAATCAAACACGGTATAGTGTCGTATTTTATCGTTCGTCATTACTAACCGTATTAAGACTAGATGTAACGCAACTCTCATTACGGCCTTCACCCCGAAATCCATATTCAAATGAAACTAGCAACAAATGAGCGTGGCTAATTACGAACAAAGAATTTACAAATAAACCGTCAAATATAGGTATGTAAAAGATAATTAGCTCATGTGCTTTAACGTCTCCGTGTTGTATCTCCATAAACCTATATACCTGCGTGCATAGCTCAAATTTTATCTTTCAAATGTATTTTTGTGTCAGTAGTACACGAATGTATGTTAATATGGCAGGGTTCAAGGTTGTAAATGTGAACAAAATCTGCATTCCGCTCGTAGTTACCTACAGTATGAACCTAATAGATGTTTAATATCGTACCTCTTCAAGATGATTATATTGATGGTTTGCGGCTTGACTATACCTCTCGCATTTGCTACTTCAAGTGAGTGTGTGAGATGTGTGCGGTTATCAAAGATATGGATTAATTAGTAGTTGCTATAATGTTCTAAATGTAAATTCTAGTTCCGTAATTATCCTGTCTGTCTGTTTGTCCCCATGGCGTTAAATACGCATAGGCATTCATTATTATAATTACTAGCTTCTGCAATGCCACCACCTGATGATTGGAGAATAGAATTAACTTAAATTATTTCAATTTAGGCGTTTAGGAATATCTCGAACGCTCTGTGAGACACAAGACGGAATAAGCGTAGAACCGGTCTTGCTCACAATTGTTTTCGCCCTATTGGCCACTTGCTTCGTAATACCCGTTATACAACAAATCTTATTAGCTGAACTGGAGACCAACAGTTACGTGGTATCTATACCACACCCGTCGTGGTCAATTTCCTATAGTGCATGTCTAATTGCCGTTCATAATTTTTCTTTGTCCGCCTAACTGGCCGGAATAGATTAAAACGCGAGATAATTTTTATACACGTTCTGCCTCCAGCTTACGCCTGTCCCATCACATCATACACTCGCTTGTCTTCTAAACTATACATTTAAAAATGTGACTTTACCCTTATATACAAAGTAGGTATATTATTAATCCTAAATGTAGAGTTTCGACACGAGCCAAACAAACTCCACCTTGGCATTTAAAACGCTGAATACGCTATACATTGTTTATGCATATCATTTTGTTTGCTATTAAAATTACCATTTACTCAGTAAGTAAAATGCAATAAATTAATTATTTATTAATTATTGATTTTACGGGTTTCATTACGGAGAAGCATCGAATTGTAGGTACATTCAAACTCCATTCACTTTAACTTACTTACCTTATTCTGCCATGTAGTGTATGTAACATACTAACGACAGAAATAGTGAAATATGTTTGCTGAGAGTGAAATTTTTACAACTTGGCGCAAATTAAATGACTACGCCAATACCCATGTTCATTGAGTTGTCAAATTTCGTGTACGCAAGCAATAATCTTCAAATACCTACCGTACGATCGATAGTGTGCCATTTTACGTGCGTGCTAAAGTTTTTGGGGTTTTTGTTATACATACGATTATGCATTTGGCTTCGTAATTTCTAGATAATTACTTTGTTGTTATTATAAATGTACATTTATACTTTAAATAGCTAAGTAGATCTATATTTTTTGCCCAGGAAACGCTATTGCGTTTTGGTTTAATACAAGAAGTAAATTATAGAATCAAGTCAGTACAAAAATAAACATTGCCTTCACGCTTTACTTTCCATGTTGAGACTACGAATATATTTCGCACTTTTAATATATATAAAGTGGATGACATTTAATAAACAGGAGGCATGCGGACGGTTAGCTCCCGGTCGAAATATACGATACATTTGGAAATATCCGCTTGGAGACAATGCGGCGCACCTACATCGCGAGATGGTGTATTGTCAGCCGCCGCATTTCGCAGGCAATTTGTCTGCTTTATTGTGTGTGTTGTGTGCCGCCGCTGATATCCATTGGGGCATTGCCACTCAGACATACTTCCAACTCCCAATTGTGATTGGCAGTTGTTAGGTGCAGTAGTCGAATATTATATAGAATCGTAAGCATAAGTTGGCTTGCCTGCCTTATGATACATATTAGAATCCATGGTATCGTGTCCTACTGGTATCAAGGTTTTTTAATTTCGTTGAAAAGTCTCTACAGAAAAGGAAATATGCCTGAGTGGCTTCTTTTTTTTTGTAAACGACCAATTCTATGTAACAATTTTCAATCATAGATATTCTTTGATGAAAGAGATGTGTTCGTGGGACATATATCAGGATGTAGAGACAAAGAGAGTGTAAACTCTACTATAGAGCTAGGATAACTAAGTGTGTACCTATGATTAAGTTATCGATGTGCAACTGGAATGTTATCAATTACGGTATACGTATTTTCTTGTGCGTTAATCAGTCCCGTAGGCATGAAGACGTAACATAGAGTACGGTATAGACGGGGGCGTGGTCGGCGTCACGCCGCGTCGGCGCCGTGTCTATGCGGCCAGATTATTCTAGATCCAAACATCTAGTCTTGATTGGACACCCAATTATACCAAGCCTCTGTATCTGCATGAGGAAGAAATTGCAAAACAAAATTTCAAATTCATCCTGTTAATGTACTGTCAAAAGTCGCTATCGAAAATGATTCTTGAGATATAGAATGGTAGCTCCCAAAGATGTTTTGTCGGGAGATGTTGATTTTACTTGCTCATTATGGATGTTCTGCATTGGTTTCATAATGAATTTATGCGCGAGCGTGTTCTTCGACAAAAATTCCACGGATCCGATCTCGACTCTCGAACGCGTGTTTCGCACCTTGATCTAAATACTTGCGACATTGTCTAGCGACGGCGTTGTACCGTCCGTTTTGTACTAACTACATTTATTTAGTTACGATTCAGTGCATTCAGTTCACTGCAACCAGGTTTGGAAATTGTCTCCGCCTTTGACTTCGTCGTACTTAACAAAAACAATTAAATGAGATATTATTTCTATCTACATTTTCATACTAAGCTTAACAGCAGTAACGCAATGTAGAATTCTTAGAACTCGGCATTCATGATTGCATTGACTTTAAGGCATACCTTTACTTTTTTACTTTCGAATTTATAACGTAACAAGTTTAAAATATATTGTTTGTCATCCTTTTAGTGAAATCGAGTGATTGTCATTGTTCCCAAAAAAGAATTTGGCTAACCTTTTGTTCCTTTATAACATTTCGAAAGAAACGATTGCATGTATTCTGTAATATAACATTTTTTCTGTTTATTTAATGCCGTATCAAAAGGCTACGCGGACAATATACATTACGCAAGGTGCGTTCACGTGATCGGCGGCTGTATTGGTAGCGGGTATAGGTGTATAATGTATAGGTTTATCGACAACTCCTATATAGCGTTGGGTAACCGACGACGTTGGAAAGAGCTTCGTTACGTAGAGGTTTCCATACAGCCTCGCGACGTAAGGCCGTGGCTGCAGTCACGTCGCCGGTGAGAGGCGCCCCTCCTCTGGCGGAAGGTCGCGAACAAGCCGCGAAGGAGAATGGCTCCACAATGAATCCTTGCTGTAACACACCTGAACACTAAAACCTCTTACGATGCAGCTTTATATATTGTTTCGACACTCAAATTCTGTAGTGTTTGCTGTATTATACTTTCCAAATTACGCAACCGAGACGCTTCACGTTTGGTTTGCGTAAAAATATGCGACACTTGTGTGTTCCGAATTAAAATTTAGAGATTGACGTGTATGAACGTTATCATCGGTTGATGTCGATAAGAATTTATTCGTTAAACTAGCTTAATGTTGGTAATCTAATCAGCGACCATGCAAAAAATAATTTACATAATTATTGATAGCCTATGTACTATTATGGTAAAATACGAAGAATAATTTACATTATTTTTGTGGGAACAGAAATATTTTTATGCGCGAAAAGATCGGTAGTGCCTGGCAAAAATTGCACCGCTTATAATTAACTCGGTTACCAGTGTAACATTCCACAGTTCGGTAGCCTGCTAAATCTGTAATCGAACGGGGAATCGTAAATGCAAGATATTCTAATTCGAGTTGTGTAAAAAAGACTTTACTTCGTTCGGCGAGCGAGTTGCGATCAAAGAATTGGAAACTCCTCGGATTACAATGACAACAATGCGCGCGACTTGAATACAATTTTTCACATACACTTGTATATAATTAAATGAATCGGCGTTACCTCACCACTGCCAACGATTGCGACAAGACGGGCGTATCGTCCATTAGAAAGTCAGCGAATATGCAAATAGTATCGTAGAAACCTCACGAATAACTGGCCACTCACTTCGCCTTAAAATGTGTCTGCGATGAAAGTGACGACTACCGTTAGTAATTTGTGTTAGAACAATTTCTTTTACATTGCTAAATTTGTTGTTTAATACTTCTCTACGCATAGTATGTCAGTTTCCGCGATTGAAAAGTATTATAAAAAGACAGAAAATGAATATGTCAGTCTTTCAGCTCATCTTGTTTATCGTTGCGATGGATACTTGAGCGTTTAACATTCAGTTTGTTTATTTATAAGTACTACCGTTTCTCACGATTGTTCACTACGCTCTGATTTTAGTGGCATATATTTTTGAATTGTGACTCAGATTTCGTTTTCACTTCGTTTTCTTGGTTACATGAGGTATGAACACTTGCTAGTTATGTTGTTATGTATATACTAGCATAATAGCACAACTTATCAGAACACGTTATGTTGATGTTTTCTTGATATTGTTAATCTACTGTAATCTTTGATAAGTTACAAATATTACATTTAAAATCCTACAGTTAATAATGATTAGAGATTTTTTGAATTTAAAAGTTTTGAATAGAGATATATATTGTTAACAGCTGCAGTGACATCTGAATTCGCATACGGGTATTTAATATAATTAGATCATGTATTTGCCACGCTCCAAGGTTATGCCCCTAATGCATAATATTATAGGAAAGTTTATCGATTTATGTGCAATTCGTTACGTACTAACTTTGGAAAGTAATTGTGACTAATATCAGACTTGAATCAAGAAAAACCAGGCTTTTTTTTCTCTGATTCTACGCACTCTATTGACCGTATCCGTGTCGACTTAATTTTTACCGATTTCTTGTTTCGTCCGTATTTGTTGCTTTTTTAGTGATTAACAAAATGTACCAGGCAAATTGTATTTTGTTAAATGATAATAACAAGTACATATCATAATGTGTAAACCAATAAAACAACAAGCCGGTAAGCAATTAATACGAAGTCGATCACAACCCGCCTGCGTGGATTTCCCACTACGAAACATGTTGAAGAGAACTATTTATTATCGTTCACTTCTGACGTGCGCCAGCATTAATACAAGCCATAATCTATACAGTGGACATCGTATTAAGGTTGAATTTGCATCGCGCGACCCGTGCCACCTCCACGACATTACGTCAATAAGATACAACACGTTAACTGGCCGAGTTGGGGCGCACGTCTGCGTGTTTTGCGTCCGGGTTTGTCCCCCAGAATGTATTATAACATATTTCTAGAAATGTGATCTCGCCTACGAAACGGAACTTTTAATGCACGCGCGTCGCGTGCCGGGTAAACCAATTTAGCGCCGAGGTAGTAACGCGAGCCTAAGACGCAGATATTGTGTACCTATATCTCTCGGTCGAATGAACCGAACCGGTTGCGGCGGCCTCTCACTTCGCAACTCCGTGTACCGCTCGCCGCTTGCTGTGAAATTAGGTAACCAACAAAAGCCACGGTCGCTGCGCACGACGGGCGATACAATAAAGAAATCCTTCATTCGAAATATTGCGATTGCACCTACAAACAGTCTCTACGCAAATAAAGAAACGCGTTAACTTGTCCGAATTACACGTGACTATCAATCCTATCTTCGTCGAGATGGTGGGGTAAACGAGCCGTCAAATAAAAAACCTCCGAGCGACGGCATTCGACCAGCGCCTTGAAAAACAGATGATGAATTTCCTCATATTTTCCGGTTCGGTCGAGGTACACAGTAAAACGACCTTCTCTAGAAGACAAACAATGAAACTAACGACCTTGACATGATACAATCTACAACTGATGCATTGCACTCATTACCTACAAATAGATGTCCAATCATTTCTTATTATACCTACATTATTGAAAATTCTTAAAACTAACAAGACAATTATGAATAAAACAATGGAGGATGAAGCTTATGAACACGCAAATGTAGCGGGCGAGACGGCTGTTCACCGAATGCCGAAGTATTCCATCGCGACGCGCTCTTTATATCGGCCGGTGTTAGGTACCGCAGAGAAAGCCGCGCCCCGCGCTCCCCCGCGATGCCTTCGCACTCGGTTGGTAGCGGGTTTTTTCCTCATCAGCTCTATAATTGTGTATAGTATATCTCACCTTGGGTTCATCAGTCGCGACATACGTTCCGACAAACGTCACAACACAATTCGACGAAAAGATGTCTTTTAAAAACTTAGATTGACTGTTCTGTTCTAATACAAATATATTTACAACAAGAGCAGCAATTTAAACCAACAACATTATTGGGTAGGCGGTTTGTGGATTGACCGATTACAGCTCCAATCCGTGCGTGCTTTTGATGTCAACGATCACGAACGGTCCACTGTCAGACGTTAAATGACCTTAAATAGCATTGGGTCATACATTTTTGGAGCGATTTTATTTTTGAATGTATCGTATTACTCCTTCCGCACCATTTTACATGTTCGGTTGCGCAATCTGCTACCTGTAGAGGCGGTTAACGCGTTAGCGGCGGGAGCCGGGTTATTGCTCCACCAGTGTCCGGATCGTAGCGCACTTTTTAATAGGTTAATTGCCTGGCATTGTGGTGCTGGCACACATCAGCCGCGACCTTAAAGCGGCTCGGGGCCACGCATGTCCGACGCGTCACCAAACGACGCGTCGTGTCGCACGCCTGGACGCACCGCCTCGCTGATTTGTGAACGGCCCCAAAAATGAGCCTCGAAAGCCGCACACCAACCTAGATAAATAGAAATGTATATAAGCACACAGTCATGTAAATGTAAAGATCTTTCCTAAAAAATGCCTCAAGTAATGTCGCTCTACATTCACACAACTTGAACTAGATTTTTGCTAAGTCTCTAATTTGTCGTTAAAACGAAACTCAGTCTGTATTCTTATTGAGATGTTCTATTACAACTATGTATTCATATAACAATTAGCATTAGTTTGATAGTTGGCAAAAAATCTAGCTTGCTATATTTGTGTCAGCTTCGGCGCTAACAGTTTTCCACTATATTCATGGAACACGTATCTGTACGTACGAGAATGTAACAGTAATAGATAATAGAATATCACACGCCGTCGTATAATTGTCGTGGTTGCGAATACATGTGAGATATTTTAAAAAAATACTCTAATTTCTTATTTAAATAGAGCTAATGGCTCTTTTTGAATGTATTTTGAGTAGATGTAGAGCATCTATATTTGGTAACTGAAACTAAATCGATACAGCGATACTGTTTTAAATATATCTGTTCGGCTTATGTCTGTCATTTTTGGCATAATACCAGTTTACGGAAGTTTTGTGTGTGCTCTCATAAATAAAATGATTAAAATCGCGTGTGCACGACTACTCGATGGTGAAACGGTACGATGCGTTCAGCATTTACTTGCGGGCGCGACGTTGCCATTCCAGGCGATGAAAGTCGTTGTTCATCACTGTACTGCTACCGTCACTTGTACGCACACATGCAGCAAATCGCATCGTCCATTAATGATAAATAATCTTCGCGTTTCCTTATTTGGACATTGCGTTCGCCACTCTCGTGGGAAAACTGATTCTATGCACGACAGGTGCTGCGACAACTCACTTCCTGCCAAGATTATCATGTCACTGGACCAACCTCACTACGGTACGATACTCGTACATGCATCCCATCTTCACGTGGATCCAATTACTAATACGCTCGACACGTGCGAATTGGTCTGACTCATAAATCGTTCCCAGCCTACATACGAAAAATGTCATAAACGCTGTAACCGTAAGTTTTACATGACAGTGGCTTGCGTCATAGTTGATGGAGCTATAAATTGTCTTTAATACCATTACATATTTTAGATAAAAGTATCTACCTCATACCTACTTTATTTAAATAACTAATTCGTGTAACAACGCGATGTTGGAACGTACCACGCCGGTTACGTAGAGCCAGTTTCTTGAAATAAACTTTCAATATCTGCGATCAATGCTTATGGAAAGTGATGGAAATTTGATATTGTTTTTAAATTAAATTATGTACGTAAATGCATATGTATGTTTAATATAATAATATTTTATTGCCTCTATAAACTTGTCATATGGACGCGATAGAGCCGATATTCATAATAATGATATAGTAAATCAATTTATAATGTCGATAAGAACAATGCGTGTGCTTATATAGAATGATGCTTTATAATTTAAGCAGTAGCACACTCAGAATCTATTTATATTAAAAAAATAATAATAATAATTCTCATTATTTTTGGCAACAATTAACATTTTAAATGTTTTTAAAGTGAATTGAACGTGCTGGTAATTGTATTAGTCAATTTTAAAATTCTACGTTCCTTTTGGTATGTATTTAATAGTAATGTGTTTATTTTCGTTAATTTTCAGAAAATCTCGATTCCGGCTCCAAGCAGTGGAAATGGATCTTCGGGCGAATCCACATTTCACTTCAGCATCAATAGTAATGCTGAAATGGAGGGTCCACAGGTATGCTATTATTTTAACATCATATTGCAATATATGTTTATATTTTTCTCGTGTAAAAGTAAAAGAAAATATGTAAATGCTTGAAAATTAAAATCCTGTCACTGGTATTAGTGACATGGAACGGATCTTTTTCTCTCTTTATTTATGTTATCACTTAACAATTGCTAATTGATTATTTAAATCTAAAGTTATACGAAATAATTATATTATTCAGATTTCAATATTAATATTTTGAAAGTAGTCGTGAGTCGTGTACTTATTATTTTTATCCCCACACTACGCATAGCAATAACGTAGAAGATTATCTGGTATTCGTAGATTTTCTAGTATTCGTAGAAGCTCTAATTAACAAAGAAATAATGTGTACTCGTAATAATTTATACTCGTAATCCTATATTTTCCGAATCTATCATTTTCCTTATTATCAGAAAATCGCCAAAATAATGCAGCAATAAAACGTATAGTTCTCTTGTTGTCCTTGAACAGAGTTAATTATTTATTATAATCCATAAATTGCTGCTGGCCCCGATAAGCGGTATATCACAAACATTTGGTAAATAATCCTCATTGCTAATTATATTATTAAATACAATGATAAAATTCGAGACTGTGCTTACATAAAACTTCTAGATGAACAACAACCGATAAGGAGTCTCGGAGAATTAAATAAAGGTGTCCGATATGAACATTGCAACGCGTGATAATAGTATCACTGTTATTTACAAAGTTCTGATTCCTTCACAGCTATAAATACACAGAACGAATTCATATTCGTATTTGTATTCAATGCATAAAATTAAGTTTTATTATATTATCGTTATATACTCGTATAAGTTTATTTGCATCAAACACACTTGCTAAACGTTAGAATTTTTTTATTTGAAAGTGTGATAAGCTATGAAATTAAATGAAATACGTGTCAAAAATTAAATTGATGTTACTTCAAATTGCTATTGACTAACTTATTATTCGACCATGATTCATAATATTGTCAGAGTGAATTGCGTCATCATCGATTAAAAAACCTTAATATCTCCACCGGGATTCCTGCCACTAATACTTTACGTCAAAGGCCACTTTTGGGCTTTAATACTTTGGAAATAATAATGATTATCTATATCTGCATTATTCAATGTTAAAACTAGTTAAACAATTTTAACCGCCGATATCTAAGGGCCTCGCCTGCGATCTCAAACATCACATTCTACTTGCTTACTCTTTCGTGTTTTTCGATTTACAAAAGGCGCTACTGTATGTAACATAATGCGTCAAATATCTGTGCTCATGATTTTTTGTACAAATAGTATTTTTGCTTAGCAAACCGAGTAATATAGCTTAGTATCAGTTGCGGCGATACGATAACGCACACTCAATATGGTTTTGTGGGTCGCGGAGCGGTTGTTGCCATAAGTCGATAGCCTACGAATTTGTCAGTGTTTATGTATGGATTCCTCCACAAACCGCGCCCTGAATATTTTCATTATAAATTAATCGAGTTCGATTTAAATCGAGATTGTCGTGCCGATATTGGCTTGAAAAAATGCGATTTACATTTTTTATCGTTTACTACAAGACAAATATGTGATATAGAAACGATGTATTAAAAGGTAACTCGCCCTTATTTAGTATAACATAATCCACAACATATATAACTTTAATAGTAAAGATTGCGAAGTTGCTACAAGTTGTTCCCATTTAGGTGATGACCTCTGATGATTCTCTGATCTTTAGATGATGGTTTTTACTTTAATCAACTCTTGCGGATGCGCAAGAGTTGATTAAAGTAAAAACCACGCAACAAGCTTCTGTATTATCAAACGGATTTAATTTATACACAAGAAAACGCTGTTTACGTTTATACATATTTATTAGCTATTATATATGTATCCAGAATAACTATCTCTAATATATTATTACTATAGACTGAAAAAATATTTTTACTAAAATTCGCATACCGAATTGTTCAATAAGCATACGTATCACCAAATGTACATTAAATAATGATTCTAAAATTGATAGCAACGATTTACCTTTATTTGGATGATATCACTTGAATTACTTTTGACAATCCTTTCAATTTCTAGATATATATAAAACAAATCTGTTCTCCCGAATTTTTACATTTAAAGTAAAGAAAGAACGTCGTGATGGGAAGATGGCTTGTAAACATTTGCAACACCAGAGGAGTCAACAATTCAGCCAGCTTTAGAGTAGAGTTTTACTATATGGATATCATTGGTGGGTTACCAATGATAATTCAAAACAAAATCTCTAATGACACGTATACATTTGTTTGCAGGGTTCGTTCCAGTGCGTCAGGAGCGGCGGCGCAAAGCGGTTGGAGTCGTGCGGGCCGCTGCCCCGGCGGATGCGGGTGCAGGCCAACGACGACTCGTACGAGGCCACCAAGGACCGCATGGCGAGGACCGTCGCCGCGGAACAGAGCAAATGGTTAGATGCAAGCGAAGATCATTCTAGAAATTATATTAGACTGGCAACTCCAGTCGACATGCTGAACATATGACGTACTAATAGTCTATAATATTATGAAAAGTGACAGTTTGGCAATGTAAGCTTTCATATAGATATGTATAGATATAGAGTTTAAATGAAGCTCTGTATCAGGCTCCTGTAACTATCTTTTTCGTCTCCTGCTTTAAATTTACGTATTCAAATTCTTACTAAACATAATAGAGCATGAATTCCAGTTTGATACTTAAAATAAACTTGATTTTTCGAAAACATTGAATTATCCTTATTCTAAATGTTTAACTTTCAGTACTCGCGTGATAAAACCTAACCAGACAGACATCGGGAGGCGCGTTAAAGTACGCTCGCTCCCCATGTACGCTAACGGGCCCGCCGCGGCTCAGATTGAGCGAGCGGAACGGCCCGAGCGACCTGAACGGCCTGAGAGGCCAGAACGGCCCGAGAGGCAAGAAAGGCCCGAGAGGCAAGAACGGCCCGAGAGGCAAGAACGGCCCGAGCGGCCAGAGAGGCCTGAGAGGCCCGACCGAGCGGAGCGAACAGCGGTAGTCCCGCCCGTAATCCGTCCGCAGAACCCTCAGCCGGCCCACCAGCCACACCCCCAGCAGCAACAACCACCACAGCACCCCAGCCAGCCTCAACGGCCACCCCCCAATCCAGATCTTAGCAGGCGACCTTTAAAGTGAGTACAAGAAAAAATAACTACTTTTCCACAAAGGCAGAAAGATACAACTTGTCGTTACTAGATTGTTCGTTTTTATTGTACTTCGGTATCACTACACCACTACTTTAGTAATGACTGAGTAAATTAATTCCTGTAAAAACTATGTTCAGTTTCATTACACTACTTTTTTCATGACTTAAACAATTAGAATAATTTATTGCACTAGTATACATTTATATTTCTTTGCAATGAAACTTTTGACAAGTAAATAAAACATAAAGTTTTTATATTAACATAAAATACCATTTAGTTAAAAAGGAAGGAAAAATTGACAAAATACAGATCTCCTAAAACAATGAAGTGTTGGTTTTTTTCCTTTGTTGCTTTATCTTGTAGTTGCCAAGCATTTTTACGTTTGGATATTTTTCTATAGAATAGTTATGAAATAATATACAATTCATTTTCAAATTTTATTCTTTTTCAAGTGTATTTTAAACGTATTTTGTTATGCTCTATACTCAGTGTGACTCAGCAACTCATACGTGATTTATTTCCATTTTGTAATATTCGACGTTACTAAGTACGTATACCAAACGTTTGAGAAATGATAATTTCATTGTATCGTTATCATTTCCTAACCGCCACGATAAAATACTATTAAGGAAGTGTGGTTTCGATGCGTGAATTGTACTTACATAAAAATACTTTTGTTCACAAATGAAACTAATTGACTGAATAATAATATATAAATTAGTAAAATAGTCGTCAAATAAATAAGTGCCACATGAGCACATATTTTGCGTGAAACGATCTACTTTCCATTATTGGTTTTGTAATACAAAACCTTACTTTACATGGTGATTAGTTCTTATGACGCCTGAGTCATAAGCAACCAAGGTTGTGTAAAAATTATTGTTAAATGAAAACAAGTCTCAAGGTGATATGCCCGTAGGTACTCGTGATTTATTTGCCCCGTTATTCGTATTTCTTGACAATTTCTTGTCAATTTGTAATACAAAGTGTAGCGCAACGCTTACACTTTGTCTTACCCAAGTGCAACGCACTTGAATGACGTGAATCTGCATATTTTATGCAAGCGATAAAATTGTTAAAAGAAGTAATATGTCCAATACCATGAAATTCGGTTTCCTATAGATTTTTGTTATTAAATTTAATACTAGCGTTACCCTGCGCGCGTTGCTACGCCATCACAAAAAAAAATACACCGGACACCTTCGCGAGCCCATGAATAACAACTTTGCTAAAGATCATCACATGATCAAATGAATAGTTTACGATTCTATAGAGGACATATAGACAACATTCATTTTTATAAAGAAGAAGAAAAAAGAAGAACATTTATGTCTATGAATGGTATGAAAAAGTTGTAATGAAACCTAACAACTATCCATAACGTTCTGAACGATGCGTAGAGTTTATAAAATCTTACAGCTGTAGCTAGCAGGTAAAATTAAAAGGAGTCGGAATTCAAAAGGCATTGATTTTCTTGAGATAAAATCCGTACCCAATAGTGTAATAGAAAAGCTGTTCCGTTGCAAGGAATAGATAAATGCTAACATTAAATATGTCTCATTTATTTTAGAGACTCGTTCTTAAACACGTTTCACTACTGTTAATTCTCTTAGACTAATAGCATTTTATTTCCTCTATTCCAGAGAAAGACTTATACAATTGTTAGCACTGAAGCCTTTCAAGAAGCCGGAACTGTACGCGAGACTCAACAGTGGTAAGCTTCGTTTCAATGCGTTTTCTTGGCGATCGACAAACACAACTTGATTCAATTATCGCGTTGGATTTTGCAGAAGGCATCAAGGAGAAGGATCGTAGTATGGTGAACAAGATATTGCCAGAGATTGGCAAGCTCAAGGACAACTGTTACCACTTACATAGGCACGTATGGAATGACGTCAATGAGGACTGGCCTTTCTATACGGAGGAGGAGAAACGTATGCTCAAGAGGTAATGTGAATTTTCGTCATCAGTACGTCGGTTTTGCTATCAATAATAATTATGTCGAAAGCGTAACCACTAAGCGATAAGTGTGAAGATAAATCACTGTGTGTGTATTCATTATCAACGGAGTTTTATTGTTTTCGAAATGTTACTAGAAAAGTCAATTGTGCAAATAATTAGTGCATGTTTCGTAATACTAAATTATTTCAAATACGATAAAAACAAAGAGGGGAAAACTATAAGGAAACAAAATATATTTGTCGACTCAATGTTGAGACTAGCAACATTGCAGGTCAGATCAATGGATACTTCAAAATGAGTCAATCATAAAGTATTTAAGTATAATACATAATGTATTTACACTCATATATTATATGATTTTTTCCTGTATTGTGAATTAATACGCGTAATCAGTTCAGTTTATAGTCTATAGATGACCTAAAATCTACACTTTCCATGATTTCCGTAAATATTTTCGAGTACTCAATCATTTGAGCTGCCATTTATTTAGTAATAGAAGTATAGAGCATCGTCTCGCATCTTTCTCGTGATTTGAAAATTGAAATCTTTTGTAATTTCACATCCTAGTGTATGTAGTGATAATTACATTCTAAACTCTCAAACATTCCTCGTAATGATTAAATTACTAATACATACATGATCTTAAGTGTAACTCACACACCGACAGGCAGAACCTTCAAAGGATGACGCCGCCGCTGAGCCATCACCAACGACCTTTCTCTTGCGATCAGCTCACATTTTTGCCTTATAAGTAAACCTATTCAAAAAGTTATACATCCTTGATGGACTTAGTATTAACTTCATTACAAATTCTGTAATGTTAATAATATTGTGGCATCATCAGTTTGAAATGCAACACGCACCAGCGGACCGAAGCAGAGCCGCCAGCCAATTATTAAATTGAACTACAGACCAGTGAATTTTGTTCTTTCGTGAAGTAAATATGTAAACCATTTTAAATTTGTGTTTCACAAAGTAATAGTCAAAACTACATTGTAAATTACAATATTCTTAGTTATTATTATATTAAATCATTTTTTAAAAGGTGGTATAACGGTTACGGTAGAGGAGAGTGAAGTGGTTCTTGCATTGTGGTAAAAATGTGGGGTAGTCGGCTCGAAATAGAACCCTTGTTCTTCTTGAAGTTGCTTACAGTCTATGAGCGACGGTGACCACTCATAATCAGGTGGGCTGTTGGCTTGTTTGGCACTTTAAATCCGGGTCCATATGAGTCCTACGCCTAAAATAAACTCCAGATGAATCCTGGGGTAGTTACAGGTAGTGTTGAGTGAGACGCTAATATAAAATGAGTTTGTAAGGGTAGCCCCGTTTTTTTACTGAGCTACTTCAAATGAGGGAAGGTTGTTAGTTACATTGCCGTTTCTATATTACAAAAATAAAGGATAACGTAACACGTGTAACCGACAGGCGGAAACCTCAAAACCTGACGCCGCCGCTGAGCAGCGACTCTGCGAACTCCCTGTCCCCGCGCGCGTCCCCCGGCGGCAAGCGGGCCGGCGGCGCGACGGACGACACGCCCGCCAGCAAGAAGCAGCGCATCTCGCACTACCGCCGCCCCTCGCCGCCCTCCTCCGGGTACGCGACCACGTCCTCCGGCGAGCGGCACGCGTCGGATAATGAGGACGATCGGACCACTGGTGAGTTTAGACCACGGTTCATAGAGAACGCCAAGCCACTGTCGCCGCGTGCGTGCCCCGGCAGTAAGCGGTTTTCAAGGTGGTAGAACCAGTGTGGTTCGACCGGGGAAGTACCTCCGTCATACCTATTTCTAGCGTGAAGCATTTGTTGCGTTTCGATGGAAGGGTGTAGCTGCCGGCACACTTTCACATGAGGTGACCATCTTAGTCCTCGGGAGTAGCATCTGTGATCAACTTCAGATGGAACCCATGTTCTGTATGAAGTTGATTACAGATGTCCATGGGTGGCAGTGGCCACTTACCAGCAGGTGGACTGCATGTTCGTTAGCTACTTCAGTCAATAAAAAAAAAGTGGGCCGGCGGCTCGACGGACGACACTCCCGCTAGCAAGAAGCAACGCATCTTGCACTACCGCCGCTCTCCTCCGGGTACGCGACCACGTCGTCCGGCGAGCGGCACGCGTCGGATAATGAGGACGATCGGACCACTGGTGAGTTTGGACCACGGTTCATAGAGAACGCCAACCCGCTGTCGCCGCTGCGTCCCACGGCGGCAAGCGGGCCGGCGGTACTACGGACGGCACGCCCGCTAGCAAGAAGCAACTCATATCGCACTACCGCCGGCCCACGTCGTCTGGCAAACGACACGCGTCGGATAATGCGGCCGATCAGACCACTGGTGAGTTTGCAACCACGGTTCATAAAGTAATCTTAGCGAATGTACTTCAATGCCCACAAGTTGTCACAAGTGAATAGTTGTCAAGATTGCTATAAAATGAAAACGTATACTACTCGACCAAAACAATTAGGCGCACGACAGTTGAAACGTCATTAGAACTAGGGATGTCCCACACCGATACGAAGTATATTCTATTACCAAATACCAAAAGTATGTAGGTATACCATTATTAAAACAGACACCATAGTGGTGTATGTTCAATAGTCGAGTATTTATTAAAGCACTTTCATGTGTTTAATATATTCGCAGACATGGAATATTTCCTTTCTTTTTTTATGTGTGTAAGAGACTGATGCCTGTTGCAGCACACATTCGATTTTCGACATAGGAGACAGGAATACTGAGCCCAATACTCTTTTCTTGTTTAAAAAAATGCATATTTTGACTGTAAGAGTCCTTTCTCCTCCACGAATAGTCTTTTCCCTACCCATTTTGAGCTTTATTGACGAATAATCAACTAATGTAATAATAACTTTAAAAATTCAACAATCACTCATTAAACTAACATTATAACGAAATAACATTAAACACTGGCTGCGCTGTGCTAGCTAACGTAAATACCTAGATGATACACGACTGCACGTCACTAGGGGATTCGTGGGGAAAGAAACGAGGTGCGGGGTTCGGAACCGCTTTTGTTTTATGCGCCTAATTGTTGTGGTCGAGTAGTAATATAGATAGATGATAGAACTAGTTCTCAAATTTGTTACCAAAATAAAGGCTCTATAGTAGCGAATTAATTATCGTAAGTACAAAAAATTTAAAAGTATTACAATGCTATACTAGTTGTCAGTACTACAGAATAAAAAAATCTATACACAGACAGAATCCAAAGAACTACTTACTAGTTGACATAAAACCTACCAAATAAAGATGCTGCAATGACGCACATGTTGACACGAATGCTATAAATTTTGAAAAGTTGTGCAATAACAATATCCATATGATGTATCAATCAATAATGCAGTTTCATACGATAAATTTATACTAAAATAGAATGCAAAAACTAAAACGAAGTATTATGTATAATTTAACCGGTTATGTGCCTATATTAGTAAACTACCAAAAATTACAAATTAGGATCGATCATTCTCCTCCCTAATTGGATTTTACAACTAAATGACGTATTGAGGAAATCCGGCCATTCGTTAACTTAATAATTTTGTTACTTGAATAATTTGAAGTGATATGATCCAAATTATATGTCCATGTAAATTAAGGATTGTATTTATAAAAGATGATATTACGATTGGGGTATTTTCGTTTCCTTAATAATGTCATAATTGCTTTAGTGCATTTTAGGGTTACCGCTAACCCTAAAATGCACTGTTATATCTCGTTATATGTTATATGTCGAATCTCTGTATAATTTCTTGATCTTGGTGCTAAGTCGTTGCCCTTATCTCCTCAGTGAGAAGTTAGCACGTGTCTGATAACGGGAAAAAACTAGTCGACTTGTGATTACATGAATGCTAGGTCTTAAACATTATGAGATAAGTGTGTTGGGGGTCACGAGGATGACTGAACAAATAAACTTTTACTTTGAATTGAAGTAAATACTTATCGCAAGGTTCTATTGTGAAACCAACACCTGTTTTGTAACAGAAGTTGTTAGTCTGGAAAGATAGCAATCAATTTTAAAGTAGAATAATATCCGGTAGTTAATTATTGATGTTTCTAGGTCTAGTGGTCAGTGCAGACCACTTAAAAGTTAAGCGTTCTCTTTTCACTCACTTTTACTTACTCTATATGACCACTATAACTATATTTAAATCTGACTGCATAGCTTGCGATTTATTTTAAGATTTGATTATGTCGTTTGCGTATAAATTAGGCAATTTTATATTTCATAAAATAAACCTTATTTGGCCGTATCATAACAACAACAATATCTTCAGACATACATAGATTGTAATCCTATTATGTCCCGAGTTAATCCTATTACGACTTTGAATCTCGTACATATGATACTACAGATAGTTGTAAACAAATGTTTTACTAAACAAAGTAACGATAATCTTGCTTATATTATGTCGCTTACTTAAATCCTTGTGTATAGAACATTCATTATTATAACAAAGACACAAATCGAATGTCATCCGAGTTGAAAATGTATGTAATAAGAAAATGTTAGAAATACTTCTTCATCTAAAGGCCCTCAAAATCCATTGCTGGATTCAGCCACTCTTAGGGAAGAGATTTCCATAGTCATAACGCGTTGTGCATTGTGGTTGAGATCAGAGTTTATGAACGACTACGTAGAGTGACACAGCTACCCATTTTGCGGATTTAATCCATGAGTTATCTCTATGACAGTCACGAGGAAAAAGCGGTTTGTGTCGTCTAGCCAATACATACTTACTCAATTTCCTCATAACCAAGTAAATATGTTTATATCTGTTATGCTGTGGACTAATAATTTTGATCCCGTAAATGAGTATGTATAAAATATTCATGTATACACACTGCGCTAATTTTTACACAAACCATAAGGCCGGTTTCATATAATATTATAATGAAACTTGGCTCATATGTTTGTTTAATGGTTTACATAAAAATAGGCTTGTTTACATTCAGAGTCGAAGATAACGCGCTACTTGTTATGTTGAATTCATTTGTTATTGATTACGCTTGTTTATGTGCATGTGAACAAGGATCTTGTTGATCACACTGTGGAGCTATTATACATTTATAAGTAAACAAGTACTGTTTACAAGGTAAATAATAAAGGTGAAGTACCACCTTTATTACCTTGGTCGTTTAAACCTTTGACTTCCCAAAGGAAAGAGGTTATCTATTCGTCACCTATATTTTTATTTTATTTAAATTATTACTTTAGGAGTTTAATAATTCAAATCAGTATAATTGTAACGTTCTTTATAAATCAGCCGCACAAAAAGCATTTGACACTATGATAGCTCTATCTGGCAAGCTTTACGCAACTGCAACGTAGACCCAATAATTTGAAGAACATATCAGAATAGAATGAGAAACTCGAGACGGAGCCATTAAAGTAACCCGAAGCCTCAGCATTATCTACAAAATCTACAAAATTGTTTATTGCTATCTTGTAAGACATATTTTCCAAATTCAACCGGACCTCTGAGTGAATTCCTATTTATAACAAGCATCTCATCCATCTGAGATTTGCTGATGATATCGCAATCTTCGCTGAAACTGAAACAAGCTAGAAAATATAATTTCCCAACTAAAGAGAGCAAACAATTAGGTCTGAATATGGACGTCTGAAATGGCTAAAGAACAAGTATCGTTTTCGAAAACAAATAACGAAAAAGAGATCAACAGAAGAATCACGTACAGCTGGAACAAATGGACTTGTCAGCGGGGAATGGAGAGAAACATGATACACCTAAAGAAAATCCAAAAAATAGGAAGTCAATGGACCGGCCCACAAAGAATAAAAAAAACGGGGGCAGAGCACAAAAAAGATGTGAATATGTGATAGTATTGACGGTTTCGAGCAGAGAAAAATGGCATAAATTCAAAGAGGCCTGTACCCAATAAAAAGAAATGAACACTAACATTAGCACTTATAATTAGAGTTATCTACTAATATTAAGGCCAGAACGTAAGAAAATATTGTAAATATTACAGTGTAGGTCTATAGGAAAGTTATATGATCTTATTATTGTTATTATTATATTATGATTGATTCAATTTTATTTCTGTCTTTTACAGTCAAAAAGGACAACGGTTACACACTCAACTTCAATACTGTCAAGGATCTCTGCCCCAGTCCTGTGAAGGCGAATGGTTTTAGTAGAAGTAGTCCTCCAGTAGAACAAACTAGTATCACAGGTGAGCTTAAACTATAACCTGGGTTTACCTACCTATTTCCAGCGTGAAGCATTTCTTGCGTTTCGATGGAAGGTGTGGTTGCTGGCACACTTTTATCTATGATTGACTCAGATAAAACCCATGTTCAATATGAAGTTGCTTACAGATGTCCATGAGCGGCAGTGACCACTTACCATCAGGTGGACTGCATGCTCGTTTGCTACTTCAATCAGATAAAAAAACCACAACACCATTCCGGTCTAACACTGAGCAGATTGTGGGTTTGAACCTCGACCAGATTATTCAAAAGATACCTCTTGATTTCGGTTCTCGTGCTGAATATTTATGTGTTTATCACCCACGTCACAGAATACGTATTATATTCTAAAATAAAACTCAGAAATAACTCTGGATTTCTATATGTTACACTTGTAGACTCTGGGTACGATGCTCATTTTTGAGCAGTGACACAATTGTACTTACAATTTATTACTGGGAACCCAGATAGCAAGGTATGAATAGATAGGACATAATTCAAAAATATAATCTCTAAGGTTAGCCACAGAAGCGCTGCTACTGTATTTTTTATGTGCCAGAGAGAACCCCACCTTGAATTATTAATAAAGTGAAATGATAACATAGAGGTCAGAATATATAATTTAGATAACACCTCAAGCTGTTCGTGCAATACGAGGTCAGAAATCGGAAGTGTCAATGTAATTAAACCTATTGTAAAGGTGAAGGAAAACATCTTTGCAGAGGTCAATTTACGTTGAATATTATTTTCATTTGCTTAGAAATATATTCGTTCTGCAGTAAATTATTTTATGTTTACCTAAACGGTAATTAAAGGTAAAATTTATTATTCCAGTAAAAGACATCACAAATACGGAACCACTAGAAAATACAGCTTTAACGTCTGTGCCTGATGAGAACATGACTGATTTGGTAGAAATTGAAAGGTAAGTTGGTATGAATAAGTATAGACATTTCGTAATATCAACACGATCGTTGTTGTGCTTGTAGTATATTTGGTATATCTATGATAATAGCATTCAAATAACATGGATTATAACATATGTTTTTAAAATACATAATTTGAAATTATTATGTCACATTTTAAATATAAAATTGAGATAAACTATATATTATAGTAAATAATTAGTTACGATAATAGAATATTTTATCCTTGAACTATACCTTGCTACAAAATTATATGTCGTTTCTTTAACGAATGTTATTCAGGATATGGCGTGTCGTTTTAACTTTAATGTTTAACAGACTTATTAATATTTATTTATCATTAAAAGTTTTACTAAAGATGACTTAGCTGACGTCTGAAATAGTAGACGACATGTCTATTCGCCTTATAAGAGTGTAAACGGCTCGCCACAATATTGTTATTAGAATAATATACATATAATAACATCTCAAAGCGTCGCGAAGTCTACCCAGCGTTGCTCTTGGCCTGACCTTGTTGCTTCGTAAATGGTGTGCACTGGTGTCTAATGTCGTGTTTTAGTCACAACGCAAGGTATCAATGAGCACGTTTTATTGCATACATAAATAAAGAACATTACAATAGTGCGAAGGATCTGTGGAGAAAAAAATAGATAACAGATTTAAATGGTAGATGTTACTATTTTTAAGTTTGAATATAGTGACAGAGCTGATGCTGAGGAAATGTGAAAAATATTGGATATATTATAAGAAATGTATTTTACTTGCTCTGAAACAATTGTCGGATTCGTGTATGCAAATGGTACTCAAGAATGGAATTAATAATAATATAATGCAACGAATAATGTATGGAACATTGAGTTATGAAGGTATGTCTAATTAATTTCACTGGGTAATACATAACCGTCTTTCAACCGCGTGCCTGGTATGTATGTGTCATTAAAAAATTCGTAAATTGCAAGCAATATTCTTTAATATTCTAATAATTGTGAGACAGTCAGGTACATCGTATGTGGTTCGACCGAAAAGGTACCACTGCCACACGTATTTCTAGCGTTACATAATTCTTGCATTTCGTTGAAAGGGTGTGGTTGGCTCACTTTTATATCTGGTGACTATCTTAGTGATCAGGAGGAGCAACACATCTGGGATTGACTTTAAATAGAACCCTTGACTATTGATTACAGGTGTCCATGGGCAGCAGTGACCACATATCATAAGGTGGACTGCACGCTCGTTATCTATTTCAATCTTTAATTCATTTCTTGCAGGATAAGGTGGAATACATATGTGAAATACATATCTTATAAAAAAATGACGTTTGAAACGAAATGAAATGTCTTTATTTTGCATGAGCCTTCGGGGGCGCTTACAAATTGTCAGTTACACAATATATATATTTTTTTTACAATACCACCGGATCGGAACACGAACTCAACTGAGAACATCCGGCAAGAAACTCAGTGGATTTGTCTTTTTTCTTTGTATATATTTTTTTTATTTGCCGTCTTGTTTTTACATGGGTAACATAAGTTACCTCCAGTGTCCTGCCCTACATTTGGCCTAACAAGTTGTGCGTTCTCCAGGCAATACCCGCCAATAACGAGCTCGAGCACGCGGCGCGCGTACAAGAACGAGTTCGCGACGCTGTACACGGAGTACCGCTCGCTGTACACGCGCGTCGCGCAGGTGGCCGGCCTGTTCACGCAGCTCGAGCAGCAGCTGCAGCGCGCCGAGCCCATGTCGCCCCACCACCGGGTACGTACACGCACAAACACGCGCACACACACACACACACACACACACGCGCGCTCACACAGTCACACACACACACACATTCACACATCTCTCGACAACCCAATATTGTCCCACTGCTGGGTACGGGACTTCTCTCAGAATGAGAGAGTTACAGGCCATAGTCCACCGCGCTGGCCTAGTGCCAATTGGTGGACTACACACATACATAGACACACACATACTTCACACAGACATTCACACATACATATTATTATATAGATGTAAATTATGTAAGATGTAAATATTTACTAAATTTGTCACAAGACAATAAACACGTAGATAATGAAGGTCTAAATCTCAATTTCGTCGGGTGACAGGAAAAACTCACTAACTACAGAATATGCAACATGAAGTTATCAGCATTTAGTAATATTTTGATCCCAAAATTTCATTTATATGTAATGTCCTGAAGTTATATCATTAAATGAAATTTCGTACAGGTTATTGTATTCATATATTATTTACGTAATAATAATGTATTGTTAAAGAATAGTGTATTAAGTGAAAAAATCGGGTTTATACAATTTTGTAGTTAGTAAGTTTTAATTGTCACCCGACGATACATACAAATACGCAGATAGAAAGAGAGGGAGAGACATCTTACACAAAAACGCATATTGTAAATACATATTACATATTGAAATGTATCAGTTCTCGGATATTAGCCTTAAATATAGTATACTAATTACTAGTGGACCCGGCGAACTTCATTCTAAAAGTCAAAAATCTAATATTTCCAGTGTTATTATACTATATTAGACATAAAAACATTCCTCTTCATATCTTCTATCTATTATAAAAAACTGCAGTAAAATCTGTAACGCAGTTTTAAAGATCTAAGCATACATAGCGACAGACAGCGAGAATCGACTTTGTTTTATACTGTGTAGTAATAGAGCGCAGATTCTCTCACTCAATTTGCACCACAACCCTGTGGTGTAAACGTACCTATGTTACGTACGAGACTAAAAACCCCGATTCCCACTTCACACAACGACACTACTTGGCAATAAAGTGTGTGTAAAAAATGTTGCAATACACATACAATAGTCAGGAAAAAGACAGTTTCAGTAATAGTATTGTTTTATGATTGATAGTAGTTAATCAATGATGGTTAGTCTTATTCCAATGATGCTCTGTTTTTGGAGCAAAACACGTATTATTTGTATGGACGGTGATGTATGTTTAAATCGCTTGCATTGCATGGTCATATCCTATATACAAGAGAGAACATAAGACACACTTTAAAATATATACAGCTCACTGTTCAACTCAAACTGAAGCATATTAATTAGATTACTCTTAAATAGCTATTTTACGATTTGAAGATAATTTAACTAGCAAAAAACCAAGGCCATGTTTCTTTTTGCAATGATTTTTATCCATTACAATTAACTCTAAAATTCAACACCAATAATCACATAGCGTAATATGATTTGTGATAATAATTATTTTTAATAAAATAATTACATTAATGTACGTCAATTAAAACTGTTCTAGAAACTACTTGTACTTAATTATGGGAACTTTATTTTCTGGTTCAAACCATACATATTAAATTAACAATTTGCTTTCATAATTTATGCAATGATTATGATTGTATGTATTATCATTATAGATAACAGACAAAAACAAATAAGATTTGGGAGTGGTACGTTTGGTTAACCTATTTATTTTTTTTAATTTTTTTAAGATATCTTTCATCACACCATGAGGTGTTATAGGCTTAGCAATGAGATTTATTTAATAAACTTTCTACCATTCCCACAGAGCATAGAACAACGCATAGTGGAGGAGTACCAGCGCGTGCGCAACGACGCCGCGTACCAGCGCGAGAGGCGGCGCGTCAACTACCTGCATCGCAAGCTCAACCACATCAAGCGGATGGTGCACCAGTACGATCAGCTGGTGAGTGACGTCACACATTCCCGTTGGGCCGTAGGGCACGTGACATCGCGTACAAACAACGATGCCGCGTGCAAACACACCAATACGACTTTTATACTTATACTAAGGTGGTAGATCTCTTGGTGGTTCTAATCATCACCACCGTCACATCTAATAATGCTTAATTACAGCAATGTTAAGACCTACTTTTCTCTTGTTAAGAGGATAATTATGCACTGCTTGTGCCGCTACACATCTGCATGGAAAAAATTTCTCAGGAGCTGTTTCAGGGTATTTTTACATGTCACAATCTGGACATTTATATTCTCTTGGTTATCAAATCAAAATCAAAAGTCAAAATGTTTTTATTTAGTTAGTTATTTTATTTAGTTGGACCACCTAAATCTAATACATACACATACACAATAAAGTGTGCATGAATCATTTGAGCTATAGATTGTTGTTAATCCGTTCAATATGTTTTTAATTAAGTCATAATATAAAAATACTACAATTTTGGTTTTCAAGTCTGTGACACGATTGAAGGACTACCGGGACCTGCCAGTAAGTTTATAGTTGTACATATAAATTTAAGACGAATATGTTCTTTTATATCTATTTCAGATCAATATTAGTCACACATATTCGTTGCAGATGTCCATGGGTGACAGTGACCACTTATCATTATACAGATTACATGCTCTTTTGCAATATTTTATTTAAAATTCCTGGCCAATTCATGGACAAAATTGACATAGATGAACTTGACCATGGAGAATTTTAGTGGGGGATAACAAACCTATACATGGAGACTACAATGATATCTTTTATTAATGCTTATTGGTACGAGTGCGTAGTGTCAATATTTGTTTTCGATATTGATTTACATAATTCGATTATTCCAGTATAATTGTCGTCAGAGTTATGTAATTGTTTATACAGCTGATCAGCTCTAGCTCCGTAGACGTCATATGGTTACAAGTAAAACAAACTGATAAGAATTGTTCTTTAGAAAATGTATTTGTGACTCCTAATTTTGTTGCTACTTTGTAATACAATTTCTTTAATATTATATAAAAATTCATTATTAAACTATAAATTAAATACTTTACGTTATTTAAAAATACTTTACGTTATTAAATGTGGTCACAGGAACGTTTAAATTATTAAACTTTATTTAACGGTAGAAACATCACCTTACATTTTTTATCACTTTTTCTTAAAAAAGTTTAAGTCAGTTAAGTGGAACTTACAACCTTGAACCATTTGTCAACGAGCGACAGTGAAAGTCCAATAAGAATCTTATCTTGTAGTTTTTGCTTAAATGGTTATTACGTAAATAAGATTCCAGACAACTTTTTGCAGTCTATACAATAAATTTAAGTAGTTAGTGATTTCAAAATACTTGCAATTTTCAAGTCTTATTTTCTCGATGCTAGAAGATAATATTCATTTTAGTGTCGAAAGATCTGTTGTAATTAATTAATGTTGAGACTAAATAAATTAATCATTACAATAAGATTTAAAATTGTTAAACATGACCTCTGTTTATCACTATTACAGATACTTGTGATCTTCTTAGACCAATTTGGTATATCTATACTCAGCAGGGTGATGACAGTTGATCTTTTCTAAGTTATGTATTTCTGTTCTGCTCTAGGAATCTGTGTCAATGTGAATTACTTGAGTTTCAAGATGAGAAATTATATTTTTAAAGTAGCTATTTGCCTATCGATAGCGGTGATCAATTCAATCGATTTTGCTTGAAAATTCTCGCCTTTTTTTTCGTCTTTACAATTGCCAGCTTTACATATTTAAACTATTTTAGCTTGGCGGCAAATATTCCAATTGCAGATTTTACGATAGTTATTATATGGTTTATGGCGGGTAAATAAAAATTGGAGACGCCTGTTGAATAGGTTTCTAACAATACGTATAATTTCAGCGCAACCTGAAGCCGGAGC
The DNA here is from genome assembly GCA_949699795.1 of Spicauda simplicius. NCBI lineage: Eukaryota > Metazoa > Arthropoda > Insecta > Lepidoptera > Hesperiidae > Spicauda > Spicauda simplicius. The sequence continues at coordinate 11,124,685 of OX453069.1, forward strand.
GAGTGTCGGCCGCGAGCACGACGCAGGCGTACTGACACTCGAGCACGCCGCCGCCCGCCCGCTGCCTCTAGCGCGCCCGCCCGCCCCTCCGCCACCACCCCCCGCACTACGCCACGTCGCCCCACGCCGCGCCACCGCGCGCCACGTGACGCCACGCCGTGACACGACGCGCCGTGTGACGCCACGCCGTGACACGACACGCCACGTGACGTCACGCCGTGCCACTGCGCGCCGCGTGACGTGATGCCGTGCTGCTGCGCGCCACGTGACGTCACGCCGTGCTACGAGAACCCACGTTGCACTATGTGACGTCACCCCACTTCGCGTCACAGAGCGCCATACGGTGTCACGTCGAGCCACGTTGCGCCATAAGTGACGACAGGCCGAACTCTCGAGTGCAAGCCAAATTGCAGTATTGTAAAAGTGTACTCGTGTTCTAACGCCCCTAGCTGTAAGGTTTTCCTACGGACTTATTGCGATAAACGTGATGATAGCTGCACATCTAATGATATCTTTATGCAAGTTTAGCACTCGGTGTTTGTGTGTAATACACGTACTAAAAATATTATATAAATTATTTTACCTATTACAGTGAAAACTAATTATTGAAAAATAGCAATGACAACAGCATTTCATTGACATGACGTTAAATTATATACGTCGAGTAAATCGGGTATCAACTTCGTAAAATGTAAGCTTTCAGATTTGTGCAGACCAAATCATTAACACACTAATTCCGAGAATCATAACTGCAGACTTACAAGTGATTTCCGTAGTTGTAACTGCTTACAGTTATGGTTGGATGTATGGCTACCGTTGCCGATCGCACTTGCGCCTCGAGCGAACCCGACGGCGATGCGCGCGTTCGACGGTTGTTTTATAGAGTAAATATTTTATGTTTCATTGTTCTTCCATTAATTTAAACTATCAAAGGAGATTTATTTGAAGATGACGATGAGACGCCGCGCGAGGAAGCGACTTCTTCGCCGTTTACCGGATATGAGGGCCCACGTAAAAATTAAGAAAACGTTTTTATAAACCTAGCTAAATATTATTATGGATATCGCATATTTTTTCAAACTTTAACGCTCGTTATCGTTACCGGCTCGCGTCTTTCGTCCTTCCGCTGATGTTTTTCTCATAGAAAGAAATATATATATTTTCTACACGGTGTGATTGCGGCGGTGGGACGAAAGTCGGGTCGTTGCATACGCTTTCGAACACGAATATGGGACTTACCTATAATACATTACATGTAAACGTTTGCCTTAATAGCTGATAATTAAATAATCAACAAAATTTAGTTTTTATAGCGATAACGTAAGGAGTTAGTTCTGTTTGTTTTAATGTGACTTAGAGTTTTATTAGACCGATATTTTTGTTCGAAAGTATAAGATGTTATTTGCTCTTGTTACTCGTTAATAGTGCGTGACAATTGCAGGCAACGTTGATGTCATTCTTATAGATAACTTTTATATCTCATTGGTTTTCGAAATGTAAATAATAAATACTTATATATATTTAATATCAAATAAGTACATAATAGTCCAATAGTAGAGTATTTGTTCGTCCACATATTATTCCACTCGAAAAATATTGCCGTCTCGAAAAAAATATATTTGTCCAATTGAATTCCGCTCGAACTGTTTGCCGCCATTTTAAATTATTTTTTAAATCCTTGATGTCTCGGTGTGTACATATTTATTTCGACATCAACTTACGGATGGATCTATTCTAAATTGCTGCAATTCTAAATGTCAATTTGTAAACTTTCCCGTTAAGAACAAACTTATTTAAAACTCCTTGTTATTTATATTCTATTTATGCAATGTCGTCCCTTTGCTTCTAAACAGTCCATCCAATGAGTGTCGGACGGTCATTAAGTATGTCTTGCCCAGCTTGCATGTTGTATATAGTATCATTATGAAAAGGTTTATCACGTTCTTGTTAAATTTTACTATGGGTAGTGTAATATTTTCAATAATATTTTTTCTTTTTTTATAAATAATATAATAATTACATTTATATAAATAAAATGCATCATCATAATTATTATATTTGTTTTGTAGCGCAGCGCCGTCGTGTGATTGCCGCGGAAAGAACTTGTATATAATGCGATGGCTTTAAACATCTAATATATTTAAAAACAAAATCACTCATGAATGTCACAAAGTAAACTCACCACCAGAGATTGACGATAAACGTTGCGTAGTGTTAGAGGAACTCGCCACAGTGACACGACGGTGCCGCAAAGTAATTTGCCAAAATTATAAATACATTTTTTTTTTGTATAATTAATTAGTTTTTAATTGCTACGTCTCATGAACGTCTCGAAAGTTAGCAACAACCGGCCAGTGTTGAAACATCCACTAGAAGTAAGAGAATATTCTGGTCCTCTTCGGAAAAACCCTCCAGATCACAATAAAATCGTAGTTTAATTTAGTCTGCATTGAGGCCACGCGGCTCAACGGGAGCAGTGCATTCCTTTACTTAAAGATTTATATAAGATCACTTAAAGTATTCGCTTCCTGTCCCCGGCCCAGTGTACGGAAAGCCGTCTTTGCGTATTTTGTCCTAAAACTAACGTCCATATTTGAAAATGATTTAGTATTAAGTAACTCTGATTTTGAACTCTGAAAAAATAAATGTAATTTTGTGCAAGTCCATAAGATATCTAATGCGAATGCGTTCTCCATTTTCTATTACTTTGATGCACACTTATTGTGACGATCTTTATAAATTTAAATTAAATTCAGACGTTAACTGTTCCCTTTTAAAATATTTTGCATGTAACGAATTAATTTAAATAATTTTGAAACGTAACATCGAAATGGCAGCCAATTAAAAAGTCTATATTATCGTAGTCTTCAAATATGTTACTGTTTATTGCATCACGGCCAATAATAGTTGTCGCAAGACTATTTTGTTGCATCAAAGATAACTACGTCCTCGTGAAATTGTTTCAATTCGATGTATATATCCGATGATTTGTTACGAAATGTATATAAAAATATATGTATAAATTAATAAATAAATAATATAATGGGAACATTTATTAGGTTTACGAAACCTTGTTGATGAATGAATATCTTGTTATTTCTATTAGTTTTTGTCAATTAATGTCAAAGCGGCGTTGCTTATTTGTTTTCTTACTGAAATGGTCAATTGTTTTCTCAATGTACAGAAGTAAGTACATGTGTTTCGTCACTTGTGTCACTTCTCACGGTCAATTCATACACAAGTGCCTATTGTTTGCTCACACATTTGTTATGGTTTTATCACTTTTACTCATTATAATGCTCAATATTACGGTCATGATATTAGATGATTAAAATTTTTGCTTTCAAATTTAATTTATATTCTTATTTATTTTGTCATCATCGTAATGGTAATCAAAATTGTATTATGCCTGAGGAGTTTCTGAAGTTCTCATATTTGAGGCAAACAACTTTTATTGTTTCAATATTATTTTACTGGCTACTACATCAACATATGTACATATTTATGTTCTACTGTTATATTTTATATTTAATTATAATACCATGATAATACCATTAAATGCATTAAGCGTAAGCTGGGATGCGAAAATTTAGCTTATTCCAATAATAAAAATGAGAAATATTTAAATCGGTCTGTTCAATTTACGTAAATTACAAACGCAGTTATATCAGAACTTCAGAGGACTCAAACACTTAAGTGCTTGTATTCGGTATGCAAACTGTTTTCAATTTGTCATTTTGCTTGCCCCCACACTCACGCGACAGTGTTTTAAAAATCAACCAACATCACAAATTTTATTTCGTTTAAAGTTAAAAACTAAAAGTCATTATTCAAATTGATTAGAACAAACCGTTAAAATGTTATTGTTACCAGTAGTTTAAGTACTATCAATTGTTTTATTGTAATATGTAATAACTAATAGCTATGGAATACTACGAATTATTATGAATGAATTTGTTTACGTGAGGTGGTATTGATTTCTAATGTTAATAATATTCTCTGTGGAACTTGTTAATTTATTGACACGAATGTAGTCAAGAAAGCATTCCATTTGACAAAATCATGTTTATATTCATTAATTGATGCACGTGGCTGTGGATTTTGGTTACTTTATTTGTATGTAACTATTGTAAAGTTGTTAACTGTTTAGAATTCTAACACAAACGCTCGTGCATCAATATTGAGGAACCAAAATATACCTTGTAAACATTTTCCTGAAACGATTATTGCCCCCTATTACTTCATAATTCAGTAATATACTGTAGGAATGGGAGTAATATTATATCAAACGTTTCCCGTTTGTTATCGATTAAATTATAAAGAGGTTGAGCAGAAATATTTGTATTTTGTCATGTTTATACGAATGATAATATCTCAATGAAATATCATAGTCCATTGTACAGTGTAGGCGATATATAGTATCTAGTAACGTCACCTTTTTCTTAAATCCTAGTTAGTGATAAATTAGGTGTACTAATTTCACATTTGTATTGTTTTTATTTTTCAGCACGACGAACACGCCACACTATGTTCCGTATTGTTATGTTTGCCAAATTATTTTATCGTTATGTAGTCTTCGAGGTCAGATAGATAGGTTGTGTTAACCCCATGTATAATCGTAACAATGAATTTTGGCCTATTTCATTTACGTACGCTCACATCGTATACCATTTAAGGCGCTTCATGGTGTGGCGTTTTCGTCGCGTTCAACTTAATATGTTATACTTAACATAGCTGATATTATAGCGGCTTAAGGCGGGCGTACATGAACATCCTTACCTTACAATATGTTAGGATTAGATCTTTGAGTTTGCGTATTCTGATCAAACGTAATTGTAAATGAAGTGTACAGAGTATACTGAGCGGAGTACCGGAGGAGCCGCGCCGCCGGCGAGCTGGCGAGACTGTCGATTTACCGAACAATTTAAATACTATGTATTACGTCAATGTAAATAGAGTACGAATTAGACATTTAGACACGTTAAGAGATGTAATCGTAGTGTTTTATTTTTTTTATCTGCTAATGAGATGTATAGTACGGGCACGTAAAAGAATTTATATGTGTACCCGTTGAGTGTCGGTACGGATCGGGCGGCCGGCGGCGGCCGCGATAGAACGATGCTGCGATATTCCTTGTGCCCCTCAAAATATCAGTGCATTAATATATGAGTCAAGATGTATAGACGATGCGGTAGTGTTATTGTGTATAGATGTGTTTATACTAGCTCGAGTCAGGCGGAAGAGACCGATACTTGCCACCGGTTCGAGCGAACGACGACAAGCTATGAATCCTGACATCGGCTCACGTTAATTAGCTTTTAAATATTTCATCAAAATATAAAATACACAAAAAAAATGGATATAAATTTCTCGACCAAGTGCTGGTTGTTTTTAAATTATTAAAATGTAAAAAAAATTAGATTATAAACAAAGTATAGGTACAATTTATGAATTATACTTTTCTTTTCGGCATTTCATGTATATCAGTGGAAGGACTTAGCTTTTTCTACTCAGAAATCAACTTATTATTTACTCAGTTCTTTAAGTTAAGAGCATTCGCTGATCACACACGTGCCGGATGTTCTTTTTATATATTTTTTTGATTTCTTATGCTCATGTCCTTTTCCATTGCTTATTTTTTGTTTCGCTGTCTAAATGTATAATATGGTTTTGTTAAGGCAGGGTAATGCAGACATGAGAAGAGGTACTTTTTTATTTTTGATTAGATAATGATTTGTTTGAATGTTTAAATTGAGTTGATTTAATCCATTCAATGGAAGTTGTATTGTTATGGAAGACGCAAGAGGTTGTTGTTTTTTTTTTTTTTAAATTAAGACATTTGAATTTGGATATTTAATGAGGCAGCTTTTAGTTAAATGCAATTGTCAAGTTACCACACAAACAATAGTCAAGAGTTAGCTCTCTTTGGCGTTACCCTCCTGTGTTCAGCGAGCAACTAGAAAGCGCGAAGTCAGTATTACATCACGCAATGTATACGCATGAGCTGAAGGGAGGTTGTGAGGAGTATTGTTATAAAAGGTACCTATTCAAAATCTGGAAAACAGACTAACTTGTCCTCTTGTCTGATAGTGTTGCTGCAATATGCATTTATGCCATTTTCATTTTAATTTGAATTATGGGATCAGTGCCAAACTTTCTCTTTCTTGTTTAGCTCAAAACGATGCAATTGTTAGCATGCTTGAAGAAAAAGCCGAGTTATTTGTTTAGTTAGTCTGCCATTTTGTGAATATTTTGTTTTGATAGTAATATGTAAATCTTTTATAATATATTTGTTTACAATAAATAAACGACAACATTATAAATAAATGAAATTGTATTTTCCATTTAAACTGATGAAAAAAAAATATAAAAAGAATAATATGCAATGAAATTTGTTGTTTTTATTTCAAAGCATTTATAGACAGCTGTTTAAAAAAATGTTCCCTCATAGATGTCTCAATGATTCTTTATTTTCCACAACAAAATAAAGTAATCCGGAGCAAACGCGTTTTTGAACTATAGATCTACATTTATATACATACACAACCAGTTCCTTATTGGTCTGTAAATAATTGCCGATCACGACCTTGTAGAACAACTTTTCACTAATTAATTAAGCCAGCATCAGGTTGCAAAATCTTGAATCTGGTAAAGAGTAATAAAAATCAATTATAAAATATTTCTGCACGTAATAAAAGTATGCTGGTAGACTATTTGAACTAGGAATTGATACTTTGAAAGTAGTACATAAACTTACTATTCTAGTCCATCATCAGTCACGTGATATTTGCAAACGGATTATCAAATCCAATATAATATTATTACGTGACCAGTCTATGATCAATTTCACATTCATCTATTAGAATATCAATAATAAAAATTATTTATGTTTTGTTCTGAACATACTAAACTTAATTGGATATCATTTTACTAAGTAATACCTAGTATTTATCTACAATATTTATAATTTCTGCATTAAAGGTGATTTTTTAAAGAACTGATTTCTATAGCTGACTGACGCGCCTGATATCAGCTTCATGCAAGACCCTCTTCTGTATTGAGTTGTAAGAAATGTTTTTGGGCGGTAGTTTCCAATTGCAGTTAAGCGTTTTTAAACTTTGAATACCTTAATTAATCTATGATGGTTTTAGAAAGTTTATATACAATCAATTAGCCTAAATTATCGGCAAGAACTTCAGATAGAATCAAATAGTACCTGAGGGTTGCAAGCAACAGATGCATTACAACCCCTCTTGGGAATAAGTAGTTGAGTAAGTATTATATGCACAGCTCGTATGAATGTTTATTTCTTTCTTAGGTCCCCTTTCAACCCAGAAGACAAAGACGCCATACACCATTGAGTGCTGTTATCGTCTGATAAATAGGTATTCAGGAGCTAAATTACAGTTTAATCTAGATTCAAACAGCTTCAAATCTTAATATGTGTGCTACAAAATTAAACACAAGTTTATCAATCTCTAAGACGCTAGTTTTTCTTTCAATAATTACACTCGAATGCGTTCATGAAAGTATAACTTAGCTAATTGAATACAAAACAGCGTAATAAAAAAGTTATGCTATTTATATCCAAATTAAAATAGTAAATTAGCACGAAAGCCATTATGATATGTTATCTGTATTTTATAAATATTCTTCAATAGTCTGTGGTTTAATTCTAGCTTTATTTTTGTCTATGCTTTTAATGATAGGCATGTGAAAAGAAATCATTTATCGATTCTTGAAAAATCGGTATTATTCGGATATATGTAAATACACAACCAACATTTCAATAATTTAATATATTTTTAGATGTAAGATTGTTTTTAGAATTTAAAAGGGCATGGTTATGAACTGTTATTTCTGCAAAAGATGAAATACGCCGGTCTGTCTTTAAAAGTTGGGGCTGAATTATCATATGTTGAGTAGAGATGGCAATAATAGTTGAAAATATTTATTGGTTAACTAATAAATGATAAATATTTTTATCGATATTTTTATAGGTTGAAAATATTAGTTGATATTTTTATTAAACTAGGTACGAGTTTTGCTGAAGTTGAATAATTATTTTGTTAATTGATGTAACTTACGATACAGATTACAGTATACCAATAAAAATTAAAATGTTAAAATTATCGTTTAGCTCGAATGAATAAAAATATCACAGATAATAATTATTACGTAAACATCAACAACATAGAATTGAATGCGGTGACTATTTTCTATGGCTAACATCAATGGAGTTGGAAAATGTTCCTTATAGCTTACGAGTTACAGTCGAATCAAGTCAATAATTTTAACAGTATGTAAGTACTGCATTAAACAGTCTAATTTAATGTAATGCATTGAAATGAAATGAAATGTCTTTATTTTGTATAGGCCTGCACTTACAAATTGTCAGTTACATTTTTTTTCTTACACTACCACCGGATCGGAACATTACTCGTGAGATACAATACATTGTGTTTCCATGCGATTGCCGAGTCAACCTTTTTATTTAAAACGTTAAAGATTTTTATTATTGATATGGTCACTATAAGATGTTGTTAGGTTAGAATATAACGTAACAAGTTAAGACAGAAAGTCCCTTAAGCAGGGACTGAATAAATTAATAATCGACTTGGTATTACGAGGATCTCACAACTTTTTTCGGTAGAAAAACCGAGTTGCGAGACTTGGATTTTTTTTAAGTATTGATTTTTATTGCATATTTTTTTCATATTATAATTCTTCTGTCTACTCTTAGGCTTGTCGTCGAATTTAATATAAGGAGAAAGAGAGTAGTAACTTCAGAAAAAAATGTAGCAAAAGTATTTTCCTCTAGCCATTTAGCCAATGTCAAGGAACTGTATTGATAAAGACTTACTTAATTATCACTTAGTTCAGGCCAACAATTCGAGTCAGGCCAAATTAAAATCGATGGACTCGATTTCAGTCAAGTCGACATCACTACTATACTATGTGCCTCCCTCCCCCTCCACGCTTATCGCTGTTGCCTGTCGGTAATCTTGTAATTATTCGACAATTATTGCAAATTATATTTGCGAATAGCGGGATACATACTTCTAAGTTGTTCTTAATAAAATGCTGTAGAAAACAACAGCAGACATGATTCATTTTAAGGATAATAAGGCTAAATCGGCCCTTAGTACAAGATGGGCGCAAATGTCGAAACAGGAGCAAGTGATAGAAAAAAAAAAGATGGAGATTCAAGCGAAACTGGAGGCCCAAAAACAGGCCGCCGCACTCGCCGCTCAAGCCAAATTAACCAAGTAAATAATGTTACCTTTATATATTATAATATGTTAATTTTTGATTCAGTTCGGAAATGGATTTCCTGTGCAATCTTTCATTCCATGATTTTAGATAACAGTTTGATTTTGATACTGTGTCAATAATTTCATGTAAGTGGGTGATAAGTGCTTAATGCTTTTGTTACTAATGTTATAAATATGTAGTGGGTACTAAGTCACTGACACGTTTATTCTTAAAATTTCCTAGACTTAATGCTTGTTCCAATGTGGGAGTAAGCAATCCTCGCTTGACTTTTTTAGTTCCAAAAGTAATTATAAAAATGTGATGGAATTGCCATAATAAGGTAGATTGATCAGGTTATATTATATATTTTTCTTACAAATAAAATATTCAATTTTAGTCCTACGGCCAACGATGACAAGGGATCCAAGAATATTTTCTCCAACGACGGCAGTTTCATGAGCCAGTTCAAAGCTCTCCTAGACAAGCAAAAGAAGGAGAAGGAAGAAAAGGAGGAATTAGAGAAACAAAAAGCAATCGAGGAGGAGAGGAAAAATAATCCAGAGCCGGAACATGCACCACCAATTGAAGAACAGGAGGTGGTTGATGACAAACCTGTTATCCATGAGGTTTTTAACCAACCACCAAAAGATAAACGATTTAATGATAGACAACCTCGGTAAGAGTCAAAAGTTTTATGACCAAAATGAATACAGGTGTAAGAGTAGCCAAGATGGTATAAAGTTTGCCTTTCTTTTGGGAACTGAGGTTTTAATTCCAGAAATACACCATTCAGTTTGTTTAGTTATATCGAAATTAGATATTTATTATTACTTGCTTAGATGGTAAAGGAGTATATTATGAGGAAATTTTGCATTCCTAAGAGTTCATAAAAAAGTTCTCAAGTCTACCAATTTGCATTTGGCCAACACAGGACTATTATCTTAATTTAAAATTTCACATGAGGCGACCATCATAGTCCTCGGGAGTAGCAATGCATCTGTGATAGACTTCAAATGGAACACATGTTCTATAAGAAGTTGATTACAGATGTCGATGGGCAGCAGTGACCACTTACCATCAGGTGGGATGTTTCGTTTCCTACTTCAGTTAGATAAAAAAAAAGATGCTCAGTAGTGATACAGTAAGGGGTACACATTAATAAGACTCAGTTGACAATGTGAGGGAAATACGCAAGTGGTTCTAAATTAGATTTTATGAGACACACTTATAAAAGAGAATTTAAGTGAGTTTCTACTCATCTTTGTTTCTTTATGACTTTCATAATATGTGATATATTAGTAGCGATACTTTCCCCAACATATGTTATATGATCCTTTTTAACTATTGTTATACAGAAGTATGGTATATAGGTACTTATCTAATGGTTTTATTTATAACATTAAAAATATAAACTTATCTACAAGTATTAAAAATTATACTGTCCCAAAAACATGTTATAAAGTAAATATAAATTTAATTTGTCACAGGGATAGACATCGCAGATGGAGTGACAGAGGCAGAAATAGACCACATAGTCCGATAACACCAGTAGTTGAAGATAGAAAAAAATTCATAGACACTACATCCATTCCTCCTCTCATGCAAATACCTTTAATGGCCCCTGAAGATCAATCTCCAAACTCCAACTCTCAATCCCGATGGAACATACCGAGTGGCTCCGATTCAAATGATGAGTCAAGTCAAAATAATGAAAGAGATACATCTGTGCAGCTAGCAACTGAGTCAGAATCTGTTCAGCCGCATAATATGGGTCCGGGGCCAATGCCTCCTGGGCCGTTTGGTTTCAATCCAATGAGGCCAGGCCCCATGGGTCCAGGGCCTATGGGACCAGGACCAATGGGACCTGGGCCTATGGGTCCTGGCCCTGGGCGCATGGGTCCAAACTTTATGGGCCCTGGGCCAATGGGTCCTGGGCCAGCAGGTCCAATGGGACCATTTTCACATCCTGGCCCTAATCAAAATAATGGTCCTATGATGCCCCCTGGAGGTCCTAATATGCCACCGATGCCACCTTTCTTGGGTGGTCCGCCAAATTTCCCTATGCCTCCAAATTTCATGGGTCCCAATGGCCCTTGTGGACCTGGTCCCATGTGTGGTCCTAATATGCGAGGTCCTGGTCCCAATGGACCAATGCCACCATTTTTTGGTCCTCCTTTTAATCCAGGGATGATGGGCCCCAATGGTCCAAACCCTATTATGCCCAATAATAATATGCCGTTTATGGGTCCAAGACCTCCCTTTGGACCTAACGGACCTAACTTTGGTAACAATAATGGTCCTCCTAACATGGGTCCTCCTAATATGCCATTCATGCCTCCAAACTCATTACCTCCCAATTCAATGTCACAAAATACAATGGCATTACATAACATCACAGATTCAAAGTCTTTAGATACAGTGAACATTCCACCACTAGATGCTATGAAACTTCCAAACTTACCACCTATGCCTTTGGAAATGTCTCACATGCCTAAACCGAAAGAATTGGAACCCGGGAATATACCACCACCGCCTAGTTGTCGAGGTAAGAATCTATTTCATAATTTCTTTATTCGGCCTCTATGCTTAATTAATTTACTTGATTCAAACCTGTACAGGAGCATTGAGGCTTGTAAAGAATCAATCCTATGGTTAATTTAATGAAAGCTTTGTTACATCAGGTTACATTGTACGATTTTAAACTTGTCCTATTTATAAGTTTTTAAAGGTCAATTCATTGATGAGCATTAAGCATTTTACTGTGTGACAAATGTAACCTGTCCTATACTGTGAACAAAGCTTGTTCGGGTGAGCCGAACTTTGTAAGTGAGTGGCAGTAAGACCCAATCCTGACAAGTGGTGTGCAGTTCTCTCTGCAGATATGTTCCCGCCGACAGTCCAGCGAGCCGCAGCCGAGGTCGCCCGCAACGGCGACCACTGGGAAAATGTGCTGAAAGCCATTCACTCACAAGACCAAAATATGTGGTAATACCACTGACCATTGATCCCCAACAGGAGGATACGTGCTGTATTCATTTTTATATTATCTACTTTTCAATAAACGTCTAGCCACAGTAGAATGGTGTTGCAACAAATGCATTTTATACTGTACGTATTCATTTGTAGTTATTGTCATTGTTACTGCATATTTTGCGACATTGTTCTACTGACTATTTTCAGGTTGAGTAAACCTAAAAGTATCATCCTTTGTTTTTAATTTCCTGTAAGCATCTGGCAAGTGTGGATAACTTTTGCAGGTTCCTACACAATACAAATTGTAACGAGTATAAGATGTTCCGCGACTTAGTGAGTAAGATGCGACGTGAGAATCCGGATGATAGGAAACCGGAGGTGAAGCCTGAAGATAAATATGAACCGGAGTTCTGTTTAGAAGATGATGACAGTGATGATGACAACAAACCAATGATCAAGGAAGAATACAGAGACAGGTATAACATTATTTAAGAAGTGTTATAAATTCGAATTTCGATTAAAAAGCCATTTCGATTAAAAAATGCAGGAATGAACACTATTTATTACGATCGACATATTAGTACAAAACAATAATAATCTACCCACCCTAACATTCACAAATCAATACAGATACAACAAGAAGTAACAGACATTAAAATATTTCGATGTTTTAGATTTTTTAGGCTAGAAAAATTTGCCCTTTTAATTCTGTATTTGTGATTTTATATTTACGACATTAAGAAAATTAGTAGTCTGGCATCCTTCCCAAGGAATGACATGCATTACTACCCCTGAAGACTACTTGGGAATATCTCATGTAAATGTCTTTTTACTCTTTCTTTTGAACCAGCACTTGCAGCACTTAATACCAAGCAATAATAGTCAGGTAAAAGAAACTTATCTCATCAGTTAGACTTAGACCTAAATGTTATATTAACTCTCTCATACTGAGAGAAGACCCGTGTCCAGCAGTTGGACAATAATGGGTTGACGACGTTATATCAATAATTTCAGTTATCCAGACTACAGTAACAACAAAAGCCAGTATTTTGCAAATGTGAAGTACGAACAAGCTAGTTCGCAGAGCGACGACGATTCCGACAGCAAGAGAGAACGGCGCAAACGGAAGAAGTCGCGTTGGGGCGATGATCCTCCACCTTCAGACATTAAACCACCGGGTATCATTGCACCTACCACACCTCTTATGCCAGGTAACTAAATTTTGAACAGATATTTTTTAGCATATGTATACATGCCTGTAAGCATTGTCGTTTGTTTGGGACATTTTATATAGTTAAAATTTTAGGCATTTATATGATAAAAAGTTATAAGCAATTGATCTACTGGACCCATACAATTTTTAGGGGGCATTTTACGTCAAGCAGGCAGCAAAAAAAATTGGAGGTTCACGTTCAATTAGCCAAATTTTTAATGAAATCCAGAAACCTCGATGTTTTTTTCACTGCCCTCTGGATGTTAAGTGCCCCTTATGTTTATTGATGTAATAATTGTTCTTTTGTACATATTTTGAACTTTAATGACTCCAAAGGACTGTGATTATGCTGGGACACCTTTTACACATACAAATAAAGTTAATGTGGGGAGTTTTTAATAAAATTTATTTAACAGTACATATGTGGCTATTTACTTATATCCAGTGGAGAACACGAGCAAGCAAATTCAAGTATACGTCAGTCAAGGTCAGTTTTTTGGCGTTGGCTTTCTTTTTTTCAGATATTAATAGATTCCTCTTACTTTCTAGGTGCAAAACTTGCTAAAATTGACGAAGAAGGACTTAAGTTGACCAACGTGAATAGAAATAATCAAGCCTTGATGTCCTACGCTATGACCAACTATGGAACAACTAACCTCAATGCTGAAGATTGGAAAAAGTGTGAAGACAATTTTAAACTGAATCTTTTATATCAGGTTAGAAGACATTTTGCAAGTATTTTATGATCACAAGAATGACACCATTGGTATGTGGAATATTGCTTTAAGAAAAGGGAACTTATACTCACAATGGGCAATGTAGAACTAGTTTTTTGTATTGTTTTTATAGTTTTATTTAGTTGCTACTTTTGAGGATCTGACTTTAGCAGGCTTGTGTTGCCTTTATATAAAAAGAAATATACCTTTTATGTTCATTTTCTGCTTAAATTTTAAAATGAGTCCTCCTTATTTGTCTTCAAACTCAATAAGCTTATAATCTAATACTTTAATGGTACTTTGCAATGGAATGTAACAAAACAAATTTTTAGATTTAGAAATTAAATAAATTGTATACAGATAATTTTCATAGAAACCTAATGTACATTATTTATTCTTTATTATTATTTTCATTAATTTATTTTTGTTATTTTAGGACATGTTGAAAAAGAGACAAGAGGTAGAGCGTTTAGCTGCAGCGGGTAAACACAAATATGAGTACGACAGTGACGAAGATACTGCTGAAGGAACTTGGGAGCACAAGTAATTAGCTTTATTCTATTTAGTCGTACTGGGCTTTGAAGATTACAATATGTTAATGATACTTTAAAAGTTTTGACTAATATTATTTCGTTTTGTTATATTGTGAATTGAAGTATAAACGGTTGTTGTTTAATTGTAATCTAATGTAAATGCTCAATAAATCTAATCTAATCTAAATAAATCTAATTGCTTAACGGTACTAATGCAGCATTTTAGGGGCCGTTCAAATTTTATATAAGCAGATTTATTACAATTATTCCCCCTCCATTCCCCTTGTCAGCAAAAGTAAGCAAAGCTCTAAACCCTCTCCCCCCATGTTTACGTAAACATTTTTCAATTAAAAATGTATTTTTTTGTACAGTTTTGTAAAAAAGTAAATAACGAGCGATGACGTAATCATCACCTAGACCCATACCGCCCATGTCATCCAAAATAAGCAAAACAAAGACCCCCCACCCCCCAATAGTGCTTACGTAATACTTGAACGGCCCCTTAAAGTTAATAACTGTTTTCTCTCATGGGTCGCCAATTAAACTGTACTGGTAGGCGCAACATTGCACTTTGACAGATATTCGTTTTATTCAGGCTTCGTGCAAAGGAGATGAATGCGACGGAGAAATGGGCGAACGAACTCACAAAGCAAGCAGCCGGCAAGCATCATATTGGAGATTTCCTGCCACCCGAGGAGTTAAAAAAGTGAGTTTACGCTGTGATAAGGAAAAAGTACTATAGTAAGGACACGCGTGCCAATGGTTCGCCATTCGTGATTTAGGGATCAAAAAGTCATTATGGAGATGAGACTTATTAATTTAGTTGTCTATTACGTGTCTCATAATCAAATATGAAACTCGATCTTTTAAATGTTATTGAAAAGACGCAACCCATGTTTACCGATCTTCGAGTTGATTAATCTTTCAAGTCTTACAACTTTATAAAACTAAATAGTTAGTAGGCGACTGAATCTTTATTTTGGACTCGTGTTTTGTAAAATTAAGTAGTGTTTTTTTTTCTATAGGACTGATTATTTTCCATTGCTCATATAAATTACGGAATATGTAAAATTACTTCTCAACAACCTATTTTGAAGTGAAATTCATTTTTTACTGCACGTTCGTCGTACCCCTTTCTATTCATTGTAACTGCACATAGACGTGGTGCAATTTATAAATCAGGATGTACTACGTCCAAGAGAATTTTGAGTTGAAAAGCTTTCTACATTTATATTAGAATACAGTTATAGATACGTAGTATATATTTATTTAATTTATTTATATCAGGCTACAAAGCCCCATAGAAACTAATACACAAATACAAGTAAACAATGTAACAAATTAATACATAAAAAATTAATAAAACTATGATACTATACAAAATAGAAACTAAAGCGAGTATGTGCTCATCAATGGATCTTGCGAACATTCATATCGCCTTACTAATGTGCTATGCATTTTAAATGATGTCATTTTCGATAATGTTACAGGTTCATGGAAAAGTATTCGGCAGTAAAAAGTGGCAAGGAGCCAGATTTCAGTGACTACAAAGAGTTCAAGCTGAAAGAGGATAATGTCGGTATGTGTGATTTCATGTTCTCAAAATGTTTGGCACCATTCAAAGTATTTTGTATGCGTAATATTGCAGTACTTGATGATTGATTGAAAGAATGTTACATATTGCATTAGAATTCTTTTCTTTGTAATTATTTGTACTTTTGATACAATCTCTAGCTTTATAATATTACATTGTAGTATTTTGACTACTTGCTGTAATGCAAATATGGTTAAACTCTACCCTAAAATTTGATATATTTTTAAGATTACAAATGTTTCACACAATTTTAGTAAAATAAAAGATAATTCAAAAGATGTGTGTAAGGTATCACACTTCATTTACAAAATAGAGATTTTTCATATGTACTGCAATTAAATTTATTGTAAATAGTTTTACACTAAGTTTGTTTTTCGCGAAGGTTTCAAAATGCTACAAAAGCTTGGTTGGACGGAGGGGGAAGGTCTCGGTGCTGAAGGCACGGGCATCATAGAACCTGTAAATAAGTATGTGACAACTCATTATTATATGTTAGTGACTTAATTTGAAAAGTTCTTCAAGCTTTATCAATTTAACTTAGTAAAAATCATATAATCGCTTAAATTTGATTGTAGGAAATGGTATTTTTTTTACATTATGTAACTAATAAAAGTATACCTTATATTTCTCCAGAGCTATTATAAGTTTTAGGTATTCATATCAGTTCAATTCTGCAGTAAGATAATATGCATTCAAGGAAGGTTAGTCATTTATAATAATACTAACTGACCCAGCAAACATTGTTTTGCCATATAAAAATTTAAAAAAAAGTTAAGGACAACCCTTAACATTTTTTATGGGGGTACACTAAGGGATATGAAAAATAGATGTTGGCCGATTCTCAGACCTACTCAATATGCTCACAAAATTTCATGAGAATCGGTCAAGCCGTTTTTGAGGAGAACGGGAATGAACATTGTGACACAAGAATTTTATATATATAGATGTACAGAGTATACACTTCATTTTAATCTGATTAAGATCTGCGCTATGCACTAGTCTAATTATCGTTTTGACGTTCTGAAGGTTTTTTATTTCGACCCTTGGCTAAGTTTCTATTTGGCAGGGCAGGGAATTCTAGTGTTGGGCTATGAGATATTTAATTAATTATTATTTTTTGTTCTTGAAATGTACATACATTTAATAATTACGATTTTTGTAAAAAAAATTCGTCAAAATTTGACTAACGTGAAACAGCTAATATTCTTGATTCTTTTATCTTTATTCCAGCTCAATTTTAACTACATTTTTTCATATAAAATTATAATATGCTTTTATATGCAAAAATGTTCTATATGTATGTATAATAATATAATTATGGTATGGATGAAGGAATATTTTAAAATAATATGTTTCCAAATTTATTTTAAGGGCGAAACAGCCGGTTCAAAACCTGGGTCTAGGAGCGTCTACATCGGATGTGGTGCTGGCCGAAGACGACGAGTTCGACGCGTACAGGAAGCGAATGATGCTGGCATACAGATTCAGACCAAACCCATTGGTAAATTATTAAGATTATAAAAATGAATTAGCAAACAAGCAGCCCACCTGATGGTAAGTGTCATTGGTGCCCATATGGACATCTGTAAGCAACTTCATATAGAACGTGACTTCTACTTGAAGTCAAACACAGGTGCGTTGCTTCTCCCGCGGACTAATATAGTTGCCTCATATAAAAGATGGCCTTGAAATTAATTCCTGTATTAACGTGGATTTTTTTGCGCATTTGTAGCTACTGTTGTACAGTGTTAACAAAGAGTTTTACCCTACCCTTTTGTGATTTGTCTCTAAGGGCACTTGCTTCCTGTACTTCTGTTTAGTAAGAGTAAGGGAGATAATTTGAGACAAAATAAAACCACAAAAAATATTTTATTCTGATTTAAAGATTTTTTTGAAGAAAATATTTATTCTGTAATTTTCATCACCCATTGCATTTAACACAGCTAAACCTGTTAAACGGTTAATTAAGAGCTGAGAAGATGGTGGCTAATTAATTTACATTTGATGCACTCTTCTCATAAGATTGCCATCTAGGAGTTAATGTTGGTTCACTTTAGTACACAATATTTTTTTTACAACCACTTTACAATCAGTCCTTTGGAGTAGCAACGCATCTGAGATCAGAAACAAATCTGAGATCAGAAACAAAATGACATAAAAATTGTCAGTATCCATGTATTCATTGGTATATTTTCTTTCAGAATAACCCAAGAAGACCTTATTACTAACACATGGGACATAGCTTTGGGCTATGGTTTGGATAAAAAGTGAAAAGAAGACATTTGATGTAATTATACAGTTATTCAAGGTGTATTTTATTAAGTATTATAAGAAACGTACATGCATACATACGTAGGTAACATTTTTCTTGAAAAATACATTTTTTAGGTAGCCAATTTCTTCCGAAAATTAAAACGTCCAGCTTCCAAAGTTACAGTTATTATAGTCTAAAATAGGTATATTTTTCGCTTTTTTATAAATAATTCTTAAACTTTGGTATCACTTTTTAATCTTAGTGCCAGATATTTTACATATACATTTATGATGCATGGTTATTATGAAATTAGAAAATTAAGGATTTAAATTACTATTCTACGGTAGAATGTATCATATTGTATACTGATTATACATATAATTATGATAAATTTGAGAAAATCAATTATCATACATTTTTGATGTAATTACACTATTTACACAATATAGGAGGGTATTTCAAATAGGTTTTGGAATGGGCAAAATTAACTTGTAAAATATAACCTTACGAGTGGTAACATCTAATGAATTGTGTAGTAAATATAGTTAGACGAATACTTTTGAGGATTATTTAACATATATACACGTTTGTTTGTCCCTTATACGTAAATTGTTAAATATTGTTCTTATAACAGAAGTATATTTACTGATATTAAAAGAACAGTCCTTATATTATAATTTAGAGGCATGTCTTTAAAAAATATTTGCTTGAAAATTTTGTTAGTTTTAAGAAATTACAGTCACTATTAACTATGAAAAGTTTGTGATTGGTTCGTATTAAGAGAACGCAGCAGTTACGTCGCGTAATCGCAGCGAAATAGTTGCATACCTACTACGAAGGGCTTATTGTGATTCATTGCAATCTTTTTATTTACGTATATGTTTTTCATTGTACAATTTAGGTTATATTGCAACTCGTAGTACCCACACAATTAGTTTACTATATTGTATGTAAGTGTCTTTAATGTTATTTTTTTTAATAAAGAAAATAAAACACTAAATGGTTGTTATCATTTATGTAGAAAACATGATTTATCCTACATTCCAATAAAATTGAACGTGTAAACAAATACTCAAATTCTATATTTTATACACGAAGCTAAAAAATAACTGGAGTATACTCATACATTGAAACAATTATGAAGGCCGTAGATCGAAGAATAATGAAAGAGGATTTTTCAATCTGATCTAATTGCTGATGAGTCAAGCGCTCGTATGAAGAAGCGCCGGCCGCCGCGGGCGCATTGCGGCCACGCGGTTTAATTATAGCAGTCAGTGACAAATTATTTTCATCTAGCGTATTCTGTTGATTTTCCGAAATTTAGTTTCCAAGTGAACTACATGTTGGACACACGTCAAAAACGGTACAGATATATTGGAAATTTATCTCGAAGTTGATAAATAGATACGTAATCTAAAGTGCCCAAAATGAATATACGTAAAAGTGCTAGTTACCAAGGTTTTCGTCAAGTGAATTATACCAGCAGCGACACTTCTACGTCGTCTAGTTCTACAGAAAATGATAAGCCGTTGAAAAGGTAAACATCATAAATCGTTATTTTTAGTAATAAAGTTAATCTATATAAAGATATTTGTTTATAGCCGTTGTTTCGAGTGTTTTACTATCGCGCAGGTGCAGCGACTCATTGATAAACAATATACGTTTATCGTAGATTAGTACGAGAGTAGGTAGAATGATCTGATCATGCGTGTGATAGATTCGTATCGGAGTATCCTCTTTATAAACATCGATTGTACAATGAAAAATTACCCGTTAACTTTTACAGTATATGTTTACTTATCTACCTACATTTTTATATAAGTTCCTAGCTATACGTATCCGTAGGCTTAACTGATTGAAATATAATATGGTACCTATAGGTTATCACCTACCTATATACAATATATAAATTAATAAAGACAACTACTATATTTAGTAGCTATCTTTTATTAATTTCACCTTTTTATCTTTTCAATACATAGGTAGGTTATTAAAATGAAAGTTCTCCGGCCTACATCATACTTTGTATGTTTGTAATAAAAAAATAAATTACCAGGATTATCTACTTAATATTTTTTTTTGTGCGTTGGTATCGCATCAAATCAAAATCTTCAAATCATCCACATCTTGGTATCATTTATTTTTATTAAATTCTTCGACACTACCAAAAGTTACTTACATTAGAAGTTGTGTTACGTTTAATAAATGCATGTTAAACCGCCTGGCAAATTTGGCAATAAAATGTCAAAGCAAAAATCAGTGTAACATCAAATATTATGGAGCTAAATATTAAAAACAGGAATCTAAGAGAAAGAAGAATCTTACAGATAAAAATTAACTAGTCGTTATTAATAGGTGCACTTATCCCTACAGACACGTATTTTGAAACTGATGCCCAAAATATACACCTATGTCTACTCTGTAACTCTCTTATTTTTAATGTTTTGTCAGGGTTACTATTGGTGTCATACGAATTGATTCCGCATTTTTGTTTATAACAAGACTCCCTTTTATATATTTTTTTCAAAATTGTAATCTACCTACCTGGTATTTTTTATTACAATTTTGATACCAGTAATTTTTTTATAGAGGGGCTATAATCCCGAGTCTCACCTCTCTGGGCGACAAAATCTGTTTAACCGATATTTTCTTCTAGCAAAACCTTTAAAACTCAAATCTTGCGCATTAGAGTGGTAGATTTAGGGGGCAGCAGAAGAAATATTTACTTTCGGCGACTTTTCTTGCGGGCTATTTCCTGAGACTGTTGAGGAAGACTTTCACCTTTATTGTCACCGTCATTTCACAATAGGTGGCGGAAAATCCAATTTCAGCGCCCGGTGGCTCGAGCTCTCGCTACGTTATTGCCTCAGGGCACTCGTATCTTTTCTAGAGACTTTTTCTGCAACTTGGGGAACCCTAGAACATATTACGCGCAGTAAACATGTTTGCACTTTTATTCATGAAAATAAATAAATCAAATTTTTAATTTTGCGAGTTAATTACTTAACGCATCGCAAAGAAAGGTGCGAATTAGCTGCCAACCTAACTAAATTTGTCGACCTACATATTACCAATGTTACGTTCGACACAAGTCGAGGGGTTGTTATGCGCGCTTAAGTATTCATAAATACTATTTACGCCTAATAAATAATACAACACCCGCAGCTATATCAAATTTATATTAACTAAAATTTAAATTCAGGTACATAGATTTCTATTTTGTGACATAAGTACATTAATATTTACACATTATTTGACATGTTCGCTACCTATTTATTTCAGCAGTGTAGCGCTATGCTTGTTTTAAACCGACTTCCCAGAGGAAAGAGGTTTCCTATATATTCGTCACGTATACCTATGTATATTGTTTTATTATTGCTGCTGGATAGTCGAATATCAATAGATTATCGATAGCCGAGCTGTAACAAGACTGCCGATTTTTAATCGAGGGTATCGGTACTATCGATATTACTGCTTGTAATATAATCGAATGGTTTTCCGAGTCTCCTCTGGACAATAATTAACTAAAAATATTAAATTTAGGTTCAACCGGATTTTGACGTCATCCGTTATCGGACGTTGGAGCTACTTCAAAAGAAACAGGAGCAACTTGAAAACACGAGGCAGGTCCGTGTCGGACACGGGCCTATGTACCATTGTTATTGAAGGTAAATATCACATTTGTTTCCTACATTTAATTTCACTGCTCGAATCCTTTGCTCCGAACCTGAGAATGCATTAAAATATAGCACTTGAGTCCCTACTTGTTACTAATATTTTTTTGGTATTAGATATATTTTTAAAAGACAAGTTTAATGACTTAGGTATCGTTTCTTGGGTAATTGAAATAAGTTCTAAAGCTTAGATACGAGTACCTTATAAAATTAGATACATAGGATAATTAGATACATACATATACCTAATATTACTCATTCAATCAATCCTTTTACACAGAAGTAAGCAATACGAAATATCTACATAATATTTCAAGGAGATATCCATAGGCCTTTGAAATAGGCATAATCCTGTTGATTGTATATTGTCTGCTCATATAAAAAAGACAATCCTCCTCAAAGAAGCCCGTATCATCGTCAACCCATTACTGTTCCACTGCTGGGCACGGGTCTTCTATCGGAATGAGAGAGTTTTAGGCCATAGTCCACCGCGCTGGCCAA
Source organism: Spicauda simplicius (assembly GCA_949699795.1). Taxonomy (NCBI): domain Eukaryota; kingdom Metazoa; phylum Arthropoda; class Insecta; order Lepidoptera; family Hesperiidae; genus Spicauda; species Spicauda simplicius. The sequence goes on from OX453069.1 coordinate 11,147,398, forward strand.
GTGCGGATTGGTGGACTTAAAGAAGCCCGTATAGCCAAGTAAAATGGTCTAACATGCATCTATGTACCTAACGACATTATTCTGCTAAGTTGATTTCTATCGTCTATTTCTGACGCCTCTGCTTACCTAAGCTTCAACACTTACTATGTACCAGTATTTATCTCGGTGCTTACGTAAATTATAAGATACGCAGTTACATGCATACCTACCTGCCGTCTCGTAATGAAATTGTTGGGATTCTACATAAATAAAAATGCTGAGAACCGAGAACGTTAAATCGCAATGCTTACGCTTTGTTTGTGGCGGATGATGTGTGGATAACGGTATTTACTATATTAATCCATCATCCGTTAGACAATCCATAAACAGCATTTTGTTTACCATACAAAAAAGATGTGTTAATATTTTATGGTTTTACAGTAATACAAGGAATGAGGTAGGTACATTTTCAAAATATCGGTCTAGTCTTTACGACGGTATGCGGCTACACATACCTCTGTCCTTCCCGGGGTCGCCTGACGAATGGTTCGAGCTCGCACTCTAGCCGCCCGCAACCCCGGAAGGCCGTCTGGGAGGAGCCCGATAGGGCAATACTCTCAGAGAATTCCGGTTGCGTTCTTTTGGAGATCTCGGAGTCCTCTTTGTAGCACTGAGGACGGCCACCAGGGGGATTTTAGTGCAGGTCAAAATACCGGTCGTCCCTGTAGTTCCGGGATCAGAATAGGGCTACGGCATCCCTTGCCTGTTGTAAGAGGCGACTAAAAGGGCTTCCGGGATTGCAGGCGGCTAGAGTGGGAGCACGAACCGTTCGGTCGGGCGATCCCGGGAAGGACGGTGGTATGTTTGATCGCATACCGAGGATGGCCACCGGGGGGGTTTTAGTGTTGTAAAAATCCCACATAACCCTGCGTCGCTCCCACGGCGTCGGGTACCTTACGGCCTTTACGCCTTAAAGGTTTCCCCTGGAGAACAAAAAAATAAAAAGTCAAAATATCGGTAGTAAAGAATTTAAACCTGCGCATCTTACGAACCCACTACATATTCAAATGTTTTAATGGTTGTAGGTTACATACCAGAGCTATTGTTTATTGTTATTCTAAATTAAGTGTGGAAAGACGGTGACGTCTATTTAGTAAGAATTTATGAGTTTTTATTAAGAAAAAATCCTCTTAACTCTGGATATTGTATGTACAATATTGATGTACTTATAGTACCTATATATTGGAACATAATGATTTATTATCAAATAAGGACTTACTATTCCTATAGCAACTTCTTTTTTGATTCGTAGCCCTCTAGGGTAGAGTACACCGAACCACTTCTACCAGAGACACGTATTTCCCTATTTCGCGTTGCCTCCGGACAATCGGTATTACCATGAGTGGTACAAGAAACGTTCGCCTCACAAGGATATTATCTGATATCATAGTAGTCTTGCATAAAGTCGCCAAAAGATCTTCGAACCTTACACAAATCAATTATTTATTTTCTTTGAAACACAGACGCAATGACATTGTGTAGATAATAATATATAATATACATACATATTTAGAAGTGTAAAAATACTACATAATTAACATTTCCAATTTTATAGATGCAGATTACTTGAGCATTTCGGATGTAGCGCCGCGTCGATCCCTTCAAGTATGCAGAAATGACTCTACCTCTACACACTCGAATATTCCAGAACTTTCCCTTGCGTAAGTATTTTAAATATTTCTTACTACTTATTACTTTCATATATTGGAAATAAATAATAAAAAAAATCTTCTATAAGTTTATGTGCCGCTGTCTGTCTGTCTCTATCCCTGAAACGTACGAGTACCACAGCGACAGCAAGTCCTGAAATAAACTGCAAATTATGTGGGAATTCGACTTGTATTTGACCAATTATTGTAATGCCGTAATTGTACCTACTTGGGGAAATCCATTAATTATTTGGGACATCCAAGAGGAGGGAGGGGGGGGATCTCATCAAATCTGACGTACAGGGAAGGGATGCCTCAGCCTAATATTCTCGAGTACATATTAGTATTATTTGTAGTCAAAAGAACTTTCACAAAACTTTGCTAAATTATACACCTTAACCTTCCTCATGAATTACTTTATCTATGAGTAAAAATCATATCGAAGGCGGTGCTGTAGTTTTTGAGTTATGATGTATATAACGAACACACGCGACGGAGTACTTTTGTAGTGATATTTTCATATCAGTGTGTACAGCTTATATGCACGGATCAAAAAAATATTATGTCCGAGAAACCAGGTTTTTGCTCACAAAAGGTGCTTACCGCTTGCGCTGTATCAATAGGACTTATCACGAAGATTTTTCATCTTATACTAATAATATACAGTCTTCCCCGAATCATTTATGTTTATGTTGATAAAATATTGACTCTGTCTCTCGTACTCCTCCATTATTCAGTAAGAGTCGAGTCAGTGAGTATCTACTTGATGCCGTGTTATATAGTTATCTAATGTTTATTTAAGGTCTCGCCATGAACGATCAATTTTTACCCATCAGCGACGAGACATTGTTGATATTATTTTTAATTAAAACATAGTTAATTCCACCATGTATGATAAAATTATGTAATTACCACATACATTGTAACAAGATAAAATTTATGCAATAGTGATATAATGATAAATAGGTCAGCATGTCAATAATTATCATAGGTCGACACGTGGTTCATTCATTATATTTTTAATTAAATGTTTTTTATCAAAGGGTTCCTAAATTTTAGATCAAACTTCTATTTATTCGTTATATTAAATACTAGAAAGTATTTTCTAGTTTTTTAACCATCTGTCATGGCGTGGTACCTAATATAAAACGGAATCAAAATGTTTGCCAAAAGTTTAGTCGTGAACTTAAATATTACATAGACGAAGGAACTAATTTATTATTTACTTTACAACAGTCATCGGTTTTTACTAAGGTGAAGGAATCACATTTTCTAAAAGTAAAATTAATGTACAATTTTACCAGTACAGAGTTGTCGACATTGTATTCACAAACGAAACAATGTGGAAATCATAATAATCACAGGGAAATTGTGAGATGTTAGATCGATCAACCTTGACCGGATCACGAAGACATAAATACCGGGAGTGTTCTTCCTATAAACTTTTTGTTGTGCTATTACGTTAATTAACTTGTTTTTCTTTTTATATCCGTTTACTAGTACTACTTATATATGTATTCATTTTTCCGTGTCGGTTTTTTATAACATAGGTATAATTATATTTTTATTTGTCAGTTTAAATTATGTTATCATACGTACTCATCTCATTTATCATGTTATTTTCACATATCAATACGTATATGTAATTTTAAAAAATATACCTTTATTTTGTATTGTAATTGGATTCAATTTGAATATAGTCTGGGCCACCCATTCAATTAGAAAGGAGTTCGAATTGATATACCAAGGTCGTAGTAAGTATAACTTATTGGTTAACTTAGTGGTTAACAATAAAATAGGTAAAGGAGATTAACGGATTAACCATGTCGCTTGTGCTGTGACGATCACGCCTACTTATAAGGTGAAAAGGTTCTTGCGTTTCGGTGTAAGGTTGCTTGCACCGAACCGACTATCTTAGTTCTCAAACGTAGCAATACATCTGAGGTTCAGGTCAGGTGGAAACACTTGTTTTAATGAAGTTGCTTTTAGATTACCATGGTTGGCAGTGGCCACTTAGGCCACTTACTAGGATCAGGTGAACTGCAAGTTCATTAATTACTTCATTCTAATTGATAGAGAAAAGTGTCATTAAGTGCATAATTATTGCGTTCCTATAAATTTTCACGGTGCGAGAATATTTTAACGACTGGCAGGAATACCTATAGGTTTTCTTGTATTTTTTTCTTGTACATTTATTGTTTTCCACTTAAAACTTTTAATTCAATTTAGAACATTTTTTCTTTTTAACCGACTTCCAAAAAGGAGGAGGTTATCAATTCGTCTGTATTTTTATTTTTTTTTTTTATATTTGTTACCTCATTTCTCCGGACTGGGTGAACCGATTTAGATGATTTTTTTTTTATTTGAAAGGTAGTGCGTGTCATAGGGTCCCATTTTTTTTTAGTATTTTTTTGACTAGGGCATCCATAAGAAAAACGCATAAGTCTTAAATTTGCATTTTCAATGTACGCGATAAATGTATGAATAACTCAATATCCCGCCAACCGATTTTGATGATTCTTTTTTTATTAGAAAGGATGTACTCCAGGGGTAGTCTGATAAGAGTTTGATAAGGTTCTAATCATAGGATCTTCAACTTTTTGGAGCAAAATAATAAAATTAGTGATAATCGGCCGAACCTTAGCTGGCGAAGTCCAATTGAGTAAAATATAGAATAAAATTACTATGTAGGTATTTACTATGAAAAATTTGACCTTCAACTCTTCAATCCTGATGATGCAGGGGTACTGCTAGCCTGAACTATAAAAGTTGGTCGTTTGATGTTTGCGAATATATAATGAAATTGTTAAGCAAATTCATGGGACAAAAATTTGACCTTCAACTCCTCAACCCTGATGATGCAGGGGTACTTAAAGCCAAAACCATAGGAATAAGCCATTTGGTGCTTACGTATATGTTATAAGATTACTGAGCAAAAACATGAGATGAAAAATTTGACCTTCAACTCCTCAACCCTGATGATGGAGGGGTACTTCAATCCTAAACCATAGAAGTTGGCAATTTGGTGCTTACGGTTATGTAAAGAAAATACTAAGCAAAACTATAAAATCAAAAATTTGACCTTCAACTCCTCAACCCTGATGATGAAGGGGTACTTCAATCCTAAACCATAGGAGTTGGCAATTTGGTGCTTACGGTTATGTAAAAATAATACTAAGCAGAGGCACAAAATTAAAATTTTGACCTTCAACTCCTCGACCCTGATGATGAAGGGGTACTTCAATTATAAACCATAGGAGTTGGCAATTTGGTGCTTACGGGTATGTAAAAATAATACCAAACAGAGGCACAAAATTAAAATTTTGACCTTCAACTCCTAAACCCTGATGATGCAGGGTACTGCAAGCCTGAGCCATAGAAGTTAGCCACCTGGTACTAACGTATATGTTATAAGATTACTGAGCAAAAACATAAGATGAAAAATTTGACCTTCAACTCCTCAACCCTGATGATGGAGGGGTACTTCAATCCTAAACCATAGAAGTTGGCAATTTGGTGCTTACGGTTATGTAAAGAAAATACTAAGCAAAACTATAAAATCAAAAATTTGACCTTCAACTCCTCAACCCTGATGATGAAGGGGTACTTCAATCCTAAACCATAGGAGTTGGCAATTTGGTGCTTACGGTTATGTAAAAATAATACTAAGCAGAGGCACAAAATTAAAATTTTGACCTTCAACTCCTCGACCCTGATGATGAAGGGGTACTTCAATTCTAAACCATAGGAGTTGGCAATTTGGTGCTTACGGGTATGTAAAAATAATACCAAACAGAGGCACAAAATTAAAATTTTGACCTTCAACTCCTAAACCCTGATGATGCAGGGTACTGCAAGCCTGAGCCATAGAAGTTAGCCACCTGGTACTAACGTATCTATACTTATAAATAAAATTGAAGTGTCTGTTTGTAATATCAAAATAACAGCTTTTTATCAATTGCATATGAAAGTATACATGATACTGATAACAAAACAACAATCAGTAAAATTTTTGTCTGTCTGTCTGTCTGTCTGTCTGTCTGTTTGTTTGGGGTAATCTCCGAAACCGCTGGACCGATTTTATCGGGATTTTCACTATTAGATAGCTAATTTTACAGCGCGTAACTTAGGCTACTTTTATTTTAGGAAAATAATTAGGGTACCTTGGTAAAACATAAAAAACTTCAAAAACTACCTCCGCTTTATGCAGATTAAATGATAACTTAGGTTCAGCCGATATGGTTTACATGAAACTTGGAGTGAACCTTGAGTATCTAGAATAACATAATATGATAAAATAATTGACCTTCAACTCCTCAACCCTCATGATGCAGGGGTACTGCCCGCCTAAGCCGCAAGAGCTCCTCATTTTCTGCTTTCCAATTTGTTATAACGTTTTTGAGCAAAAACAAATAGTGTAAAATTTGACCCTCAACTCCTCAACCTTCATGATGTAGGGGTATTGCCTGCCTTAACCGTAAAAGTTAGATTTTTTTTTACTTACAAATATTTAAGGAGGTTTGTAAGCAGAAACAAATGATGTAAAAATTTACCTTTACCTCCCTATAATTTGAGGATACATCGTTAACCCATTATTGTCCCACTGCCATGCCCCGTGCACGGCAGTGACTCTTCTCTCGGAATTAGAAAATTTTAGGCCATAGTCCACCGCGCTGGCCAAGTGCGAATTGGTGGACTTCACACACCTCCGAGAACCTTTTTTTAACGAATTCCCGGGAGTGTGGGTTTCCTCACAATGTTTTCCTTCACCGAAAAGCAGTGATAATTAATTTCTACTGCGCACATAAAACAGTGGTGCGTGCCTGGGTTTGAACCTTGGACCTCCCGATTAAGAGGGCAAGTTTCAAGTTTCACTGCTCTTGATTCGAGGATACCTACTGCATATTCTACAGAAGTTGGCCATTACGTGCTTTCATCCATACAAATAAATGTAATTTAAATGTCATTTGAATATGAGAATTCTACTTTTTACTAAATTAATATGGAAATGGATATTCCGTTTTTTAATTCACAATCTACCTTTTTGTAATAAATCCACTTCGTACAAACAAATTTATACCTACAAAAAACAAAGGAAATATAATTAATTCGACTTATTTTCGGAGTAGTTACTTACCTCAGCTAATAACGAGGGTAACTACTTATACATGAAGTAAACAATATTCACGATTATAACTATAGATACACCTACACAGGCAGACACATCACGATGCTGCCGCGACCGAGCATTCTCAACTTTCAAACGTGTTTAGAAAGATTTACTTTGTGTATTGTTTTAATAAGGGATAACATATGTCGCTGGATGTATCCTGAGTTACGCCAAGGGCTAATTCCTGAAGTATGTAGGTATATGAAAGTGAGTGAATTATTTTGAGTTCAAATTCGATTACGTTGAATTCAATTGGTACGATTTGTTTAAAATAGGGACTTTGTAACTTATCACTATTAATTATATGCAGGTAATATTATATTTTTTTCTTAACGTAATGATATACTCAACTAACTTCGAAAAGGAGGAGGATCAATTTGGTTGGTATGTTTCTTTTATGTATGTACATCGATTTCTCGGCCAACTGAGGAAGTATTTTCTTTCATTCAATAGAGTTTACTTGCAGTTTGATACTATTGTCATCTTTTATAACTTCAGAAATATGTGAGATTGCGATGAAGCATCATACAAGATATTTTGGCATATGTACCTATCTATGTAGAATTGAAACGAAGATAACTTAAGTCATCGACTTGCATGGATTATTAATAAGAGCTGTTAATAATTGTAACAATATGCTGTACAATGTGTACAAGTACCTACTGGTATTAATAAATATTTAAGGGGGGGGGGGGGGCTTTCATGTGACAAATGTTATCTATTTACACAATATTATTAAGAAACAACAGGAGAGCTTGAAATATTTAAGGAATTTTCAATCAAACAAATGGGGCTTTTTGCCGTTTTGTTTATAAATAATGGTACCGAACCCTTCGTGCGCGAGTCCGCTTCGAAGTTGCTAAATCCCGGGAAGGACGGAGGTATGTGTGGTCGCATAATAAAGACTAGACGGAGCGGTGGGCCCAGCCGCCTATCTGGGAGGAGCCCGATAGGACAACGCATTGGGAGGATTCCGGTTGAAGTTTCGAGACCCCGGAGTCCTCCTTTTAGCGCCGAGGACGGCCACCGGGGGGGTTTTAGTGCGGTAAAAATCCCACATAACCCTGCGTCGCTCCCGCGGCGTCGGGTACCTTTTGAAAGTTTCCCCCTCGAGAACGAAAAAATAGGTATATGTCATGTATTTTTAAACGCGGGCGAAGCTGCGGGTTTCAGCTAGTATGTTATAAGATTACTAAGCAACAATATAAGATGAAAAATTTGACCTTCAACTCCTCAACCCTGATGATGGAGGGGTACTTCCAGAGGGGGCGCCCTGTTTGTATGAATTGTAAAAGTGTTTTATGTTTAATTTTTGTGAATATGTAGATGCACAAAGCAAACTTAGAGGCTTTATTTAAATACAAACATAAAAATATAGTCACTAAAAAGTGTAAAATAAAAACTTTTTAACAAAAAATATCTACCGACTTCCATGTCACAAAAAAGTAAAAAATAATTTAAATATATTTTGGTCTAGAACATACTCAGTACTTAGTACATAGTTCTGAAGTCGGTGCTCATATAGGACGTAGTTACCGTCGTCCAGCGAAATATGTAGAGCACCGACTTCAGGATTCTTATATAATTTGTTGCATTGCAGTATATCTACGACTTTTCAATTTAAAATTAGAGATGGTTGCCAAACACTCTTAAGAGAGATTGAAAAGGTTTATTTTAAGGTTTTCGGGGTGTTTATAGTTCAAATCTTCTAATATAATTTTCATAAAGAGTAGGTAGGATAGTTTTTTAGAAATTATTGTTCTTTGAGTTGGTATTATATGCTTTCAAAGCGGAAAAATCTTTGTAAATGTCTCTTAGCACAAAGATAATTAGAAATTGTGGGAGTAGCTAGTTGCTTCTTGGTATGGCTTGAATGGGAAAAGCGCAGATTAAAAATCTTGGAATATTACAAAACACGAAATTGCCGCCACTTTTCCTATCATACATCAGATTGCAATCAATATTATGCGCGCTGCACCATTGCGCATGTTTCCCTAGAAAACGGTTCAGGGCAAAGAATATTAGGTTTTAATACGATGGTCTTTTAGGCTATAATTCCATGCATCGAACTTACCTCAGTTGACAGAACTGATTGTTAGGGCCAGGGACAGTATGGAAGTGTGCGGTAAAGTGGACGGAAAATACATTAAAACCATTGAAATACTACATTATTTTCAATAAAAAGTGAAACTCAGTCAGAATTGCTCAGTTACCAATCATCAATTCATCTAACGTTCCATCGTGCGACAATAAAAATGTGGTGGGGCTTAAAACATAATAGTGCGTTGTTCAAACATGCGTTGTTAAAATAAGCCTAATTTAATTTAAATCAAAATATAATTCATAAATGTTGAAGTTCTGTGTTTTGTGTTATGTACTTAAGTAATTATAACCAAATACTAATAACCGGTAGTAAGAGTAATTTGGGTGTTAAAAAGTGTCATGTATTATTTATCCCGAAAACAACAATGGTTATTTTTTTTTCTTATTATGAATGAAACACTTATGACTAATCCAATGTTTTGAAATAAATCTAAAAAACATTACTTTATGACAGTGCAATTGTAAAAAAAAACTAAATAAATTGCTAAAAATTCAAACCAAATTATTACATTTAAGTGAATAGTATTATTTTGGTTATAATATGTTATATCGTTAATAAGAAAAAAATCTTGAAGCGTTGAAATACTGCATTATTATACAATAAGTTGATCTTCTATAAAATTGTGTTCATAATGATTATGTAGCGAAGATATTTATTTATTTAAATCAGTGTATATGATTTTACTAGAAAGTTAATTTAATATTGCCTGTAAGATATAAAATTCAAATTAGAACTGTCTAATGTTGTAATCCAATTAACTTGTAAGTCATCATTGGGGCCGATACTTTGTTAGTAAGAGTCTTCTGCTCAAGTTGCTTGTTGCGCATCACGGAAAATATTTATGATCTATATTCTACTTTCAAGCGAGATTCATAATTCATTGAGTGATTTGATATAGAAAAATAAATAGAATATATTTTTATTTGACGTGGCTTATCAAGGCAGTCCTTATAACGCATTGTCAAAGTACGTTGGATGTTTTATTAAATGGTTATTCTGTAGAGATGAGCGCAAAATGTTGCAGGTACTATGTGTGCTTATGTAATTCAAGTGTCGGCCAATACGTAAACTAATGCGGATCAAAAGAATGTTGTCGCAAAATATATTTTTTTCAAAATTATGAACTGAGCCTCCAACGTCGCCACAATACGATATCGTGTGTTAAAAGTGTACATAAAATACCAAGTCATTAGTCGCCTGAAGAGAATTTTCCGGTAAGTTCTGTGAATTATGAACTGTCATTCGTTTTTCGCGTGGCTCCATGTGTGTGTGACTCTGTAATGCTATTCAGTATAGATTAGTAACAATGGCAATGGCAAAATTTATATGACGGCTATAAATACACGTCTATTCGTCGCGCATATTATAACTAACAGTTGGTACAAAAAACATTATTTAAATATATTGATGGATACAAATATTGGTAATATACTGTCATTGGCACGCACACATGGTAACTGTATTTAACAAAGTTAGCAATTATAGAAAAAAAAAAATCAGCGCTCTGAAGTTTAGGCATGTTAGATAGGTGCTACTGATATCGCTCACTTCTATGTTATTTTTGATATTTTTTAAAGATTTCAAATCGTACTTTTGCTTTAATACTTGAAGATTGTAATACTTAAATATCCTAAGCATAATTATACCGCATATACCATACCGCCATTTCATTTTATCTCAATCTTACATATCTTGAGAAATCGTTAAGTTATTGAACTATTTACTTTTTAGAAAATAAATTGTAGTTTAGTTTTGGTGTACTTAGAAAGGTCTAAGTATTGATTTAAGTCGACAGGATCAAATCAATCTTTGTTCAAACCGTAGAACTGATAGAGTGGTAGAATATGATAAAATATTAAAACTTAGATTAGAGCTATACCAATAATAAAGCTTCAAATCATTGATTGTTCAAGTTAATCGAACCACGCAATTAAAGAAAGGGTGCTTTGACTTTGAAAAGAAAAGACCAGATTATGCATAATATTTAAAGTTTAATGGAAAACTCGTCTATCGTCATTCTAATTGTGGTATCTATTTGTTAAAATAATTATTTTAATAATATTTTTATATAAATTGAATTAATGGTAAGTTGGGAGTAGGTAATATCCATTGAATATTAAAGTGTAAATATTTTCTTTGTTTATTTTTTTAGCCTTTAAAATTATCAATAGTAAAATTTACTTACCAGCTCACAGGCGGATTTTCCTAAATTTAATTTCGACCGCAACATAACATAAAAACTTAAGGAGGAAATCAAAATACATTATTGTAAAGACATTGTTAGATGTGACGTCAAGTTAACAAACATTACCATAATTAAATAACGTATAGCAAGGCTTGATAGCTTACATTATTTCTAGGTATCGGCATGGCGTGTATCGAGTTCATAACCCATCTAGTAACCGAGACTTAGTTCCCGCTTGCAGTTAATTCAGAGCTTAGAATGCCAAGGTACCTAATATTACGGCATGTGCATATTACATAACTGTCACGTATTTGTGCATATTTCCTTAGCTGTTCTTGCTTAGTTGTTTTTGCTTTAGTGTTTCTAATGGTTATAGCTGTAAGAGGTAGAATGTATAGAAAAAATATCTAGTAGAATTACTCGAGTAGCTTCATAGTCTATTGCCTGTATAATTGTAAATGCTTCGTGGAACTGTTTGACCTGGTGCTTACGTCGGGCTTCCTTCTCGTAACTCCACTTCTGTTTAGTTTTAGTATTATTTTTACTGTTTATACGGTAAATGTGAACCAGACTCCATTCAGAAGAATTCCTAGAATATGATGACAGGAGTTAAGGCTTTCATTCAAGGTAGGCATAGCGTTGATAACTCCTATAGTGTTTCGATAGTAGTCCTTTTTTTTTTTCGAGGGGGAAACCTTTCAAAGGTACCCGACGCCGTGGGAGCGACGCAGGGTTGTGAGATTTTTACCGCACTAAAACCCCCCCGGTGGCCGTTCTCGGCGCTGAAAAGAAGGACTCCGGGATCTCGAAACGACTTCAACCGGAATCCTCCGAGCGCACTGCCCCATCGGGCTCCTCCCAGATGGGCGGCTGGGCCCACCGCTCCGTCTAGTCTTTACGACGGTATGCGACCACACATACCGCCGTCCTTCCCGGGATTGCCTGACCGAACGGTTCGAGCTCCCACTCTAGCCGTCTGCAACCCCGGAAGCCCCTTTTAGTCCCCTCTTACGACAGGCAGGGGATACCGTAGCCCTATTCTGACCCCGAGGCTACAGGGACGTCGATAGTAGGCCTATTGTCTTTGATGGATTTGACAATATAAAAGATTCGTTAAATTCTGCTAATCTCTGGATATTTTTCACCTTATGTTGATGAGTTGGGTATAAATAGACTCTAAAATTGATCGACACAAGAACAAACAAAATTACCTCATGTATTAAGATTTTTTGTTTCATGCCAATGCCAGGTTAGATGGATGCTCGTTCTATGTATTCTTTACACTATATACGTTCATACGAAGAAAGTTTAAACACACACAACGCAAAAAAAAAACTCACCTTTGTAAACATAAGGAGTTAGTAATATTTGACGATATATTCACTATGTACTGTTCATAGTACATACATATGTAAAAGGGAATCCTATGATGGCTTCAATCTTGGGTTATTTTAGCTCCAGCAATATTCCTTTTTATAGGTATATACTTACGTATACACTGCATGTACTTCAAAATATTTTTTATTTTACTTTTAAGTATTAAGACACTAAGACACCTTTTTTGAATGGCTAAAGACAATAATACACGCTTCTAAAACAATGTAAATTTGTTTACAAATATTAGGTACATGTATGATTCAATAGCTAAAAGCTGTGAAAAGCACTACGAAAACGTACTAGTAGCTCTACATAGGTTCTATTGTGCGACTCTATGTGGAATGGAAATGAACAATAAAAAGTATACGCCATTATTTTCACGACCCACTTTTGCATAATTTTCATTTTTTGTAGTAATGAAAAAATGTATTTGGAAAGGTAATGTAAAATTTATTATAAAACAAAACTAACCAATATGTTCTAACTTTTTTACGCGGATAAATTCTCATGGATCTCCTTACACGCTAACTATGAATTGGTTTAGTGATTGGTAAAACGGAAATTACAATCTTTTGTTTAAGTTACCTTGTATGTAGTTCAAACGCAAATAGGTGTGGAGGTGGTAACTCCCCAATCAAACCATATAGTTGTAATAATTAACCAATACAATAATTGTTTATTATTATTATCTAATAAACTTAAATTCAAATCGCAAACCTTCAATAAGTGAATCCGAAATACTTACTGGGCTACCGATTGTTATTTAGTAATTAAGTGAAAACACGCATATTGTAGCATTAGTAGGTACATGAATTGATAACATCTACGCCCTAATGGTAACACCGGTAACATGTGTCCTCATGAATATATTATAACAGTTTATATCTATTCAGTAATATTTCATTTACGTTTGGTAAACGCGATTTGCATAGACCGTGTTTGTGATAAGGTTTGGTATAGTACATTTAAAACTTGCTGATTTTTAAACAAAATGATTTTAACTTGGCTATTTCTTGGCAATGGAAAGTTTTTGCTAAGCCTTCTTATGTTTACCACGTATTGTGTTTAGTAAATTTTGTTCTATGAGGCGTCAGTTCCTCATAGAACAAAAGCTTTATCTAGTTGAAGCAATGAATGTATAGGTACTTCAAGGTTTACTATTGAAGTTTGTTTTTTTTTTATTTGAGCTGATGGCACAAGCATTATAGGTCCAATAGGTGATCACGCAATCAGTTATGGGGGTCGGGTCACAGTAAAAGTGTAAATGCCGGGGTCATATAAAAATAGAGTCTAAGTAACTACCTTCGTATATTGATTTTGATTTAATGGAAACAGTAAATAAGCATGCAATGCGTCCGGTTCTGTTTTTTGCCATTTGTTTAAAGATACTAGATTAAGAAAAATAATTCTTAGTTGGTATAGCGCTGCTTTTAAACTTACAGTAATTAACAAAACTAAAAGGATACAATAATAAATTATTATAAAAACAAAAAAAAACCCGTCTGCTTTAAAATAATAATTTATTTGAACAGGAAAAACAAGCAGTCACTGTAATAATTAATATTTAATTTAAAATAGGAATTAAATTTTATAAAGTACAACACGCGTACAATTTACAAACAATACTTATTATTTATAGATTTTTCTGTTATCTTTGGACAATCAGCAGCACCCTTTAATGTCACTACATAGTAAGTTGATTTAAGAGGAAGGTTTTTATGTATAATGCATACATAATATATGCATTCCGATCCGGTGGTAGTGTAAAAAAATATATATAAATGTAACTGACAATTTGTAAGCGCCCCCGAAGGCCTATGCAAAATAAAGTCATTTCATTTCATTTCAGTGCAGGAACACAGATAATTTTGGGTTTTTGACTTTTAGGCGTAACGAAGTTTGCCAGTTCAGCTACTTTAATTGTGAGATGCTGCAGCGCTGACTTTATCGCTTTCCTACGTATTACGAGTACATACATATGAAAAAAAAACCCAGATCTTACAATAAGTGCGACCTATCGTGTTGTTAAAATGTGGTAGAACCAGCGTGGTTCGACCGGGGGTACCACCGCCAGATCTGTTGAAGCGTGAAGCATTTCTTGGGCTTTTTTTTATACTTAAACCTATCGATAAGGCAGACGGGCTACCTGATGGAAAGTAGTCACCGATGCCTATGGACACTTGCAACTCCAGAGGAGTCGCCAATGCATCGCCGGCTTTGAAGGAGAGCTCTTTTCGCACCGTTTTTGAAGAGCACCATGTCATAACGCCCCGGGAAACCTCAGGAGGAAGCTCGTTCCAAATCTTGCACGTCCGTTGCAGAAACGAGCGTGCAAAACGAACCGTGGAGGACCGCCACGGGTCCAGTTGATGTGGATGGAACTGGTTACGATGAAAGAGTGTGATTGCCGGCAAACTTACTTATACGAGGCGACCATCTTCGTCCTTGGGAGTAGCAACGCATCTGTGATTGACTTCAGATAGAACCTATTTTCTATATGAAGTTGCTTACAGATGTCCATAGGTGGCAGCGACCACTTACCATCAGGTGGACTGCACGTACGTTTGTTATTTCAATTAGATAAAAAAATGTTAGACTAAGCTATAGGTATATACATACCTATAACTGTTTTATATACTTAATTTCTATTGAATTTTATCTTAGTATTACAGCTGCTGAGTTCGTTGATATAGAATTAAGTAAGCTTTAGGGAATTAATACCAACACAATGGGCGATTTCCGACGAGCGAGATTGCGAAAATCAAACGTTTCTATATACTAAAGAGACAATACCTGATCTTAGGTGCTATATACATATGTCGATACATTGAGGCACTAACTGAAAGATTCAATATACTGCCTTTTTTATCTTTTTTGGTTTCGAGGGGGAACCTAAAAAAGGTACCCGACGCCGTGGCGTGGGAGCGACGCAGGGTTATGTGGAATTTTTACCGTACTTAAACCCCGCCGATGGCCGTCCTCAGCGCTAAAAAGAGAACTCCGGGATCTCCAAAGTAACATAATCGAAATCCTCTGAGCGCGTTGCCCCATCGGGCTCCTCCCGGTTGGGCCCACCGCTCCGTGTAGTCTTTACAACGGTATGCGACCACACATACCGCTGTCCTTCCCGGGATCGTCTGGCTGGACGGTTCAAGCTCCCACTCTAGCCGCTCGCTATCCCGGAAGCCCCTTTAAGTCGCCTTTTACGGCAGGCAGGGGATACCGTAACCCTATTCTGATCCCGGAACTACAGGGACGTCAACATACTGCCTGACTTCTATTTATATAGAGTTTTACTGCTAATTCATTTTCATTCTCTATACTGGAACTAAACGTTATACCTATGTATTATTTCGTGTTTAGAATTAACTCGTTAGCTTATAATTATGGCGTCTTCTATCTATGTTATTCTTGATTAGTCTTCAGCTTAGTTCTTACAATCTGACAATGCATTTGCATTGCTATTACAAGCTATCTTCTAAACATCTTGATTTGTAGCTCATTAATGAGTATTTTCTTTCGTATTAATAATATTTGCAACAGCTATTCTGTGTGTTTTTGTAATTGTTTAGTCAACTTTATTGAGTTAGTAACCGTTACTTAGTTGTCTATATTTAAAGCTCTTAGATGTTGGTTTTGATCGGGTGCGTACAATATCTATATACCTTGTGCATTACGAAAGGTGTACCCGTGGGGCAACAAAACGTGCGAGCGGGGTGCCTACTGCGATATATCTCGCACATACCCATACCCACCTTATGGAAACAATTTTCTGAATATTAAGTTTAGTTTTTATATGGTTTTATTACTATCGTATCAATTGCGATGGGCAACTAGTGAATATTAGGAACAACATCATTTATCGATAAGTGACGCACTTTACACCGTCTCGAGCGTTTAAAACTTTATTTTCTCGCGGATAAATTACGGTTCTTACTTTGATTTTGAACCCTTTAGGCAGTAAATATCACTATTAAGGTTTTATTATGATCAGGTTTCATATTAACTGTTTACCCTTATTTGGTAGCAATCGCTACATCAACGCTGAAGCAGGCTGGGAGTCCCGGTGAAAATTAACTTACATGGGTTTAAAACCTCTACTAGAATTGATTGTACTTCGTTTGCCACTTGTCACCTTGCACGCGATTACTCTAAGTTTGTACTCACCCCGACAGCTTCAAAGTCTATCAGTATTCTAAAGGTGCATAAAGTTAACTAAAGGAGGTAGGCCACGGTGACTTTACACAGCGATACCTAGTGGTATTAAACCGACGCCTACATGACTGTATGATTTGTCTTTTTGTGACTAATTACTACTGAATCGCTACAAAAGTCGTCCTTGGCGATCTCCAGAAGGGTGCCAAAGTTAACTATAGATAGCCTAATGTGTGATTATAGTTAAGAGTATAATATTACCAAGTATAATATTGACCAGGGATGCCTAGACTGAACTAAGGATGCCTAGACTGAGCTAAGGATGCCTACAGGTCGGCGGGTGGTTCGGGCAGCGCGGTCGGCCTCGAGGAGGCAAGCGACGGGAGCGACGCGGAGCGCCCGCGCCGCCAACATTTGCGGGTACCTACAACATCCTATCTGGGACAGTGAGTAAACACATGTTTTATATGTAGAATTATTATGTTATGTAACTACGCCTTATATTCAGTACGTTCACAAACGCAGTACCCGTGGGGAAATAAAAGTTGATAGCAGTAGTGAGCACCGCTTTACCATTAACGTTTTTGGGTTTTAAAACAATTACATATGTATGTCCTTTGGTATACAATATTAATAAGTGCGAGTAATTTAATAACCATGTGGTATACTCAGTTCCTTACGTTTAGATTACGTATGAGACGTATTTCAGTATGCTTACTATACGGTAAAAATGCTTAAGATGTTAAACTCTGATAACGCATCTTTATTCATAAAAAGAAATAACTCAAAATTTATGTTTTGTGAGTTTATACCATAAACTGAACGAATTAAGTGATAAACTTGCAGAACACAAATTTTTAGTTATTCCTTTTTATGAATAAAGGTGCGAATAAGATAACACACCAGCCTAAAATATGTTTTTAAAAAAAATAAAAATAAGATAGTTTTTCCGATTGCCCCGGGCTGTTGCTAGTACCGAAGTTCAGCGTAGCGAACAGCGAACTTTCAAATTTCAAAGTAATGAACGTTTTCGTTATTTTTTTCTGATGCTTTTATTTTTTAAGAATGTGCTAGAAGGGAGGGTGAGCTATTACAACAACAAGCTATGACATATCGTGTTAATAACATATCGTGTTAAAGACGATTCCCCTTTTTTGATTACGAGGGGGAAAATTTCAAGGTTACGAGGGGATATTGACGTGGGTTACGTGGGACTTTTAACTCACTAAAACCCTCCCGTTGGCCATGTTGGAAAAAATATTCAATCCTCTGCAGTGATGAGTCTCTACGCCTGCCTTTATTTAGATTATGTAGACAAAGTAAATGTGATGAACAGTGGTACGAAACCATGCCTCCTCGTATAATAGGCAGCGTTTTATAGCTCTACTAGTACAGAGTACGCAAATGTGCTAATTTTTTTTTACTATATCAGGTTTATAAAATTCATAAGTAAGACTTTTTGTTGACTAATGTTATCGTTATCAATGTCTAATCGTCCCATTTCTGGGCACGGGAGTGGGCTATAGATAATTCAGTGATATTTAGGCTCTTTACGTATGTCTATGGATGGAAAGTTATTAAAATATTTTTGTTATAATATATCACTAAGTTAAATATAATATAACTCTAAGTCAGTGGTCTGACTTGTAAAAAACAACTGTTAGAAGTTTATGAATTTTTAAAGTGGAAGAATATGAGGTTACTACGTAGGTACTTTATAATTTAAGCTGTATAATGTATTTATATAGCCGTATTATAAAGCATTTTAAAGGTTACTTCGACTGCAATTTTCGACTATACAATAAATGAAATTTAGCTTGTAATCTTGCACTTCACAGGATAATAAAAGTAAGTATGTTAATGTTAATCCACTTTAAAAAAAAACACAAGCCTGTACACGTCCACAGATAAAAGACACTTGTTTACTTCTAATTAATTTCACAAGTATTTCTTGTTGTAAAAATCCTATTAATTTTGTAAATGTGAAAGATTGTGAGGATGTATGTGTGATTGTTGCTTGACTACATACTATTCAACAAAGTCGCTATTCGCTGTCTGTCCCTATGTATGCTTAGATCTTACAAACTACGCTACGGATTTTAATGCAGTTTTTTTAATAGATAGAGTGATTTGAGAGGAAGGTTTTTATGTATGTATAATATAGTAGAGAAACACTTATAATATAAGATTTTTTACTTTTAGGCGCAACGAAGTTCGCCGGGTCAACTAAGTAGTTTTTTAAAAAAGCAAGTCGTCGGATTTAGCTAAAATTTGTCACACACATAGATTATTACCCATTAATACATAATATACTCATTACCGTGGAAGATGTGGCGAAGCGGGCGAAGTCGCGGGAATAACTTAATAATGTTATGTTATATAAGGACTTAGCATATTTACTGCTCTAAACAACTATAAAATTCTAAAGAGGAAGCTAGTATGATTCAAGATTTTAAAGCGATAAGACTGCGGTAATTTGATCAAAGTTCGTATGATGCTGTTTATAAAAACATATAACATTATTAAATAATGTCCGTCGGGTGCAAACTATACGAACCATCAAGTAGAACGAAATAGGATTATCAAACGACCTTACAGTCCACTTGATGGTATGTGGCTTAATTGTATTTTGTATACTTAAACCTGACGATAAAGCAGACGGGCTACCTGATGGAAAGTAGTCACCGTCGCCTATGGACATTTGCAACACCAGAGGAGTCGTCAATACATCGCCGGCTTTAAGGAGACCGCTTTTTGCACCTTTTTATGGAGACTTGGAGAGCCCCATGTCCTAACGCCCTGGGAATACCTCAGGAGGTATCATTCCGCGTCTTGCTCGTCCGTGGCCAAAAAGAGTATGAAAACCAAAAAAAAATAACACAAAGTACCTACCTGAAGTCCATACCTAAATCTGATACAGGTGCATGACTACCCTTATTTAGAACCTCTCGTGTTATTATTATTATTATATATCTTCGTTTTAATATCATTTTAGAACACAGCAACGCTTGACACTGGTGTTATTGCAATAAATTGTTTAAATTAGTGTTAAAGATATGATTAATAACTTAATACTGGTTTTAATTTTAATGCAAAGAAATCTGTACATATACATGTACCGTTTTCGCTATCAAATAAGTATGGTTACACATAATGAGTTTTATTTACAGATTCCATGATATCGGTATATGTAAATAAGAAACAGACTCGACGATAAGGTTTGAAGGATGCTAGTATGTCATTAGCGTTGTGTAGTTTTTGTTGTGTTTACAACATTTAAGCTTCGTGATTTTACCGAAACGTGTTCGTTCAAACGTATGTGATGATATTCATTATCATACGATTCAAAGAATGGAGTGCGAAAGTGAACAAGAAAAGGTTTCCTCTAGTTTATCTCCAAGAGAAACTAAGGTGCGGTGGGCCCTCAGAAGAGATAGCCTTCCATTGGCCTCCATCAGACAAGCCTGGCTAAAGGGGCGTCGGAGTATATCCCCGGACAATCTTCTCTGGCGTCGACGGTATGAATTATTTTTAACTTTTGCGTGTCTGTCGTAAACGTATCCGTCTTAAACCGATTATGATTTAGAACTTCTTTATTGAAAGACGCCTGTTCTAATGTCCTTGGCTATGATCAAGAAAGTCAGTTCAGTTGTTAAAAGAAGTAACTTAACCATTATAATTAATAACCATAAAAATACCTTTTTTTGTTTACGAGGGAGAAACCTTCAAAATAGACCCGGTGCCGTGGTTATGTAACATTCTTGCCGCACTAAAAGCACCCCGGTAGCCGTCCTCAGCGCTGCATGGAGGACTCCGGGATCTCCAACGTAACACAACCGGAGTATTCCGAGTGCGGTGCCCCTTTCAGGCTCTTCCCTAGTGGGCGTAAACGCTCAACGCACCTTCTGGTGTTTACGGCGGCATGCGACCACATATGACGCTCTCTTCCCGGGGTCGCTTGGCCGGATGATAAAAACACATAAAAATACCTATATGTATAAAATTGTATTGACAGGGCACGGAAATTATTTTTTGAAGTATACTATATACTTGTTGCTTCATCCCTATAGTTATGTGTAGAATTATGATTAAAACTTTAAATAACGTACATAGTTGAGGATATTGGATTGGTAGCGGTTGGCAACCCTCGGCACACGGGCCTTTCTATAATAGAATTTCCCCTTGCGGCCATCGGAACGTCAACGGCATGTCCAGGCCAAGACGCAAGGTCTAAAACTGTACCTTTTTTCTACGTGACATTAAATTTCCTTGTTAAAGAATATCAGAGATTATTTCCGAACGCCCACCGCATTACCTCAGGCTACTACTTCGTGACCCGCGTTGGCGAAAGGATGCCGACAGCTGAACTAGAGTATTAAAACGACGTTTTCGTATGATTGAATTAAATGACGTCACATATTTTGACGACCCGCGTGGCGCAGCGGTTACCGCACCAGTCTGACACGCAGTGGGTCTCGGGTTCGATTCCCGGCCAGCCAGGTATCTGAATGATGAGTTTACATTCTTGTTCTGGGTCTGGGTGTTTGTGTATTCGTCTTTGTGTGTTTCTGGGGCTATGAGTGTAGAAAGCGTTTTTTAAATATTAAAAAAAAAAATAAGTTTAGGTTGATCATGTTGTGTTTCGATGGCACATCTTGCGGTATGATTATTTCATTTGACTTTTCCTTTGATAAATAATAGCAACAAGTAGGTATTGTTAATTAGGTACATGTTTCTATTGATTTATCATGCTTTCAGCAAATCACAAAGTATTATATACAAAAATGATGTTGACCGCATAAAATGTTAGTTATTTTTGACTTAATATAAAACAAGATTGTGTATACCTATAGTGTAGACAATTTTTGTGTGTAGATAGTGTAACCAATTCTAATTTAATTTACGGCATATAAAAAGTAAAAGGTTTGGGTTACTTTATCCATTTATTCTGATTATCTTACGGTCCGTCAAAATATGCAACTCATTGCTCGATGTTAGTTCTAGGTTAATTTAAATGCATGCAGCAAAGGAGAGGTTAATTTATTCATTTACACGAAACTAACCTCTATTCCACTGGAGAGTAGCGTAGTATAATTCCATGAATCCACTCACACGGGATTTGGGATTAGATGAATTAAATAGAAGTAGGTATTAGATATATAAGTTTTGAAGATTAAAGCATCACGTTAACGTATTGCTTTATTTTCTTTACCTTATTATATTATTTTATTTTAGTCTTGAGTCACAATAAGTTTTTTATCTGATTGAAGTAACAAACGAGCATGCAGTCCACCTGATGGTATTTGGTCACTGCCGCTCATGGACATCTGTGAGCAACTTCGAATAGAACATGGGTTCTATCTGAAATCCATCACAGATGCGTTGCTGCTCCTAAGGACTATGATGGTCACCTCATATAAAAGTGCGCCGGCAAATTTCAAGCTAATTATAATAAAAATACCAATAATACATTATTTCCTATATATACGTAAATTCCTCATGTTTAGGTATATAGAGCTATGTAGCAGTGTAGGTTATATTTTTGTAGTTTTATGATTACGGGAAATACCTATCTACAGTTCACAAGTAGAAATTTGCCAGTTAATGTCTCTATATTCCAAAGTGTAGAGTCTGACCAAAAGTTCGATTTGTGGCCGAAAACGAAGCCGAAGTCGATTATTCGGCTATCGTAACATTGGGGTGGAGTCGAAGCCGAAGGTTTAAATCCGTAAAAAAATTACAGTTGATTACAATTACTTTGTAATTTTTAAAAACGATAACAGAAAATTACGTTAATTCTCGAACAAACTTTGCAAAGTAAGGGGTAAGCACATACTCGGATAATGATCCGAGTATGTGCTTACCCCAGCGCATAGTCTTTTGGTAGTACATCGAATTCGTATCAAGAAGGGTGTTTTTTTTAATTAAAATAAAATGTTTTTGTATAAGCCTACGGTGTTTTATAAATTTTCAGTTACAATGTTTATTCTTACACTAAAATCGTATCGGAACATGACCTCAACTTGGAAAATCCGTCCAGAAACTCAGCAGTTTTCTTTTCTTTAACTTTCTTATTTTTTTACATTGGCAATAAAAGCTAGCCCCAGTATTTATTTGAACTGCTGTAAATACGTATTAAGTAAATGTAAACATTGTTGGAATGTCTTCACGCGCACGCCTAAAATATCTTCATAACATTCTCGAAGATAGGAAATTATCAACTAGGTATTTATTACGAAACAAAAAACCCGACATCTTAAAGAAAAATTGACAATCAGGTATTACTAAGTTTTTAATAATTTACTCGATTTAACCCTTTTACAAGTTTGTGTCAGAATAGCAATGTAAAAGTATTAAGATGTATATATTTTTTCGTAATAGTATATTTACTAGATTTCACTTGAAACTATTATTATTATTAATATACTTTATTGTACCCAGAAAAACAGGAAATTTACAATGTTGATTACAGTTTAAGATACAATAGGCGGTCTTATCGCTAAACAGCGATTTCTTCCAGACAACCTTAAGGTTCGGAGTTAAAAAGAATATGAACAGAAAGAAAAAGGTAGGGTGCAAAATTAAATAGAGATTAGTGCAAAATATAATATAAATTAAGGAGTAAGTTAAAGAAAAGCAAGTATAAGTAGTTGAAATATTGGAAGATAGCAACAAATATATAAAATGATTATTGACAAAAGATAGCAAGAAGCTTAAGGAAAAGAATCTGAAAAACAGTGATAGGATTAAAGCTGAAGGTAATGAGATTTGACAAGGATTTTGAAGGACTATAGGGACTGAGCATTACGAATGGATACAGGAAGGGAGTTCCACAGACGAATGGCTAACACAGTATAGGAATTTTTGTAAAATGAAGTTGAGTGGGAAGGAGTACAGAGAGCAAGGTTTTGGGTGGAGCGAAGGGATTTGTCATGGGATAAGTAGAGATAGTGAAAACGTTCCTTGAGGTAAGGTGGGGATAAGGGATTAAATAGTATACAGTACAGAAGAGACAGAAAGTGAGCATTTCGGCGAAGACGAATTGGGAGCCACTTGAGCTTAGCACGAAATTCTGAAACATGGTCATATTTTCGTAAGCCGAATATGAACCGTATACACATATTTTGGAGGCGCTCAAGCTTATTTAATTGCTCCTCAGTAATATCTGGATAACACACATCAGCATAGTCAAGTATTGGCAGAAGGAGAGATTGCGCAAGCGTAATTTTAGTAGGAATGGGTAAAACATTTTTCAGCCGTCGAAGAGATCCCACTGCAGCAAAGAGCTTCCTACTAACTTCCGTGATCTGTGGTGTCCAGGAGAGATTTTGGTCCATATAAATTCCTAAATTCCTAACAATCTTACTATAAGGAATAATAATGTTATCAAGTTTTACAGGCGGTAACTGATGCCAATTAATTCTAGCGGTCAAACGGGAGCTCCCAATGACAATTGCCTGTGACTTTGCGGCATTCAATTTTAAACCAAAGTTTTTGGACCAAATGCAAATACGAGTCAGATTTGCATTAATAGATTTGACGGCGTTATGCAAGTCGCTCAGGCTGGCATGGTTGTAGATTTGCAAATCGTCTGCATATAGGTGGTAGAGAGAAGTTAGGTGAAGACTAATAGAATTTATGAAGATAGTAAAAAGGAGAGGAGACAACACGCCACCTTGTGGCACGCCAGCAGTTGTATTCGACCAGTTGGAATATTTATTATCAATTTGAATACGCTGCCGGCGTCCGTACAAGTAACTACGAAACCAATCAATCACTGTCGGAGATATGCAGAGAGAACGTAAAACACCTAAAAGGACGTCAAAATTAACAGTGTTGAACGCGTTGCTAAAATCCAACAGTGTTAACACCGTCAGCTGTTGATTGTCCATCCCCATGCGGATGTCATCTGTGATTTTCAACAGGGCAGTAGCCGTACTATGGCCAGGTCGGAAACCAGATTGAAGAGGATTTAGTAGGGTATTAGTGAAAAGAAAGGAGTTGAGTTGGTGATGGATGAGGCGCTCAAGGACTTTAGATAGAAAAGGTAAAATGGATATCGGTCTGAAATCAGCAAACTCGGATGGGTTGGATTTTTTAGGTAAAGGGATAATATTTGCTATATTATTATTATAATAAAAAATCGTCCCTCTCCTCCTTTTTCTATGACCGCAGGTGCCATATTGGATAATTTATAGCCTATGTCACTCTACAAGTGGAATTATCATGAAATATATTTCACATGTTACAAACCATCAACCTGTTTGGGCTGTGGCGCGTGAAATTGAAATTGATATACATACAACCATATAAACATATGTAAATACGCTCGAAAAACTTTACCTTCCTTCTGACGCTGACGAGGAAAAGTAACATTTTTCCCTCCCCTTGGAAACTATAGTCTCAAACACGTTTACACGTTTTTACTTATAATTATAGCTACAATCCAATTTCTGCCCTATTGTCGAGCAATTTTCATAGGACTTGAAGCAAACGCCACTTTGCTTTTATACTGATTGGCAAAGGATTGGAAAAGATTTAGTTGTAAATACGCTTCGCTTATCTGCTGCTACAAGCCGTTCCGAAATTGCTTAGTAAGTAGTTTAATAGTAGTAGTGCTGTTGAGATAATTAAATAACTCCCATACCTAAATAAATATCAGTTTTTTTTTGTAAAAAAAACGTTAGTAGGTATTAATAAAAAGGCATATTTAGGTAATGTTGCTGTTAAATATAATGTAAATAGATTTCTTTTCGGTTAGTTAGAAAGCTGAAGCCTAAACCCCAAAATGTAATATACTTATATCTTTATATGTGATAGTCAATGAAGAAACATAATTATGTAATGTATAATGGTATTAAAATTAATTATAAAATAACACTTAAAATCTGTGCAAAGTTGCACATCATTATACGGCACTTACCTTACGTAATTTATAATAGGTACCAGTTTTTAATGCCCTACGTTAAGTAAATAATTGCGAAAAATACCTAGAACAATAGTTATAAACATCAGTTGACAGGTACAGATAGACCACGTTCGTATTACTTGTGAGATCTAAGCATACCTATTCCAATTATACCTATTACTTCACGGTATTAGAACAGTTCTTCTAAAGGTTTATATTTCCGTATTCATTACGCTATCTTACGCCCGCGACTTTACGCATGAAATTAATGTTAAATAAGTAATTTAACCAGTAACTTTAAAGAAAGAAAACAAGTTTTTTTTGTTACACTCGTCTTGCCGTATATTTGCTCATAATTCTCATGTAATTAATAAAGAAGAATGATAAATAAATAATAAAATAAGATATAGGTACCTACGTACTGAAGTAATTTGCAATTTATTTCCACGATGTTATTGCGCAAATACGTAATAAATATTTAATTATAATAATATGATCCTTTTACATTGTTATTTAACTTGTTTTGTTGGTTTGTTTTTGTATTCAAAGAGATTTTTGTTTCACGTTTGTTATCTTGATAATATTATTTTCATAATTATTAGCATATCTTGAAATAAGATCTTATAATGAACGCAACACTTGGATTTTTTGTTAATTTTTTTCTTGTTGCACGAAGTATGAAGTGATTAATCCCATAAAAAAAATACGTGTAAAAAACCCAAGTCTAGCAACTCAGTTCTTCTACCGAAAAAAGTTGTGAGATCCATATAATACCAAGCCGTTTATTAATTTATTCAGTCTCTACTTAAGGGAACTTCTGTCTTAAGCTGTTAAGTAATTATCTAACCTATAACATCTTCTAGTGACCATATACCAATAGGTAAGGGTTATTTTCTTAAGCATGTATGTTTCTATTTAAAATAATTTCAAATCTCTTCTATCATAATGTAGGATATATTCCTCCTACATATATTGATAAAACCGCAGTGTACAATAGTTCTTAGTTATTTCAAAGGTGTTTGTGGTCACTCTTATTTCAGACTTATAATAGCGATCTAATACTGGTTACTTTTGGCCTAAATAGTATTGTTAGATACTTTAAGTAAAATTATTCATCAGCTTAGGTAAAATATAACTCTATTGTGTATGTTATGTTTCCATTTTTCATTGCAATCAATAGGTACCTATATTTCTAATTCAATAACTCAACATAAAACAATATGAACTTTGTACACAGTTATTTTGTTATCAGAGACATTATTTAATTATAATATATGTAAAGTTAGTAATAATTCTACTTGATTGTGCCCAATTGAATAATAAAATAATTTTGTACACGACTTCAACTAACCTTAGCTGATAACAATGAATGCTTAATGGGAATGTAGGAAGTCTATTTTAAATTGTAAATACATCATTGAGTCGGCACCTACATTCAGGCTCCACCCTCCATGAATAGAACTGTATATTCAACTCGTTGTTTCAATGGTTCAACGAGTCTAGGAAATAGGGCTGCGTCTTCAAGGGATGGCTAACGGATTGTGTCGTACAAGTAATTATTATTACTTAGCTTGATTTATTAAAAGTCATCCCTTTCTTAAATTTCTTTATAATATGGAACTAGCAAATGAGTATGTCCACCTGATGGAAATTCGTCATTAACGCCAATGGTTATCAAGCAAATATAGGATCAGAATTTCACCTGAGATAACTGAAGGACAAAGTTCAAACGTTGTTCCACATACGATGCGGTAAAGAGGCGGTACATATTATGTGTGTCTCCTTTACCGCAACGTTCCAAAATACATCAGGGATTAGCACTGCTTTTATTAGACAGCAATAGATATGACGGCGCATTCGGAGTCCAGCTATAGATTATTCTACCACCATCGTAAGGAGTGTGTATTAAAGGTCCTGGATAATGTATGGTCAAGATATTGTCAGTGGAAATGATGCTAAAGCGCCAAAATAGCATTTGTGGGAAATAAGGTTTTGAAGTTGTTTTTTACAGGAAATAATACATATCACCATAATTTTTGGTGGGATCAAGGAGTAGTATGAACTCCCAACAACAAGATCCCACCAAAAATAAAGGTGACGTCATTTTATACGGATATAATTAACACGAAATACAAGAGGAATGTTAGAAATATTAAGATTGTTTCTGCTTTTCTCTCTCCATGGAGACGCCATCATCGTACCTTTTAAACAGACGATCGATATTCCTTTAATTTTTTTGAGAATCGGCTAAGGTATGAATAGATCCATTTACTTAGTTTTTTGAACATCCATGATTCTTTTTTAGCTGGAGTTGAAGACTTTGTGAACTTTTTAGTTTTTTTGTTGTCAATATTACGAAGGAATTATTACTTTTCCTTGAAATAGTAAAAGGCTCTAGGAAATCTATTATAGCATTCACTGTGGAAACCCTATTTCCAAATGGACGTTAACAGCTTACAGCACGTTTCGTGATAAGGCTGCCCCAGGGTTGAAATGGGGTTATATTTCCTGCAACCCATTAATATAAAAGAATGGGTTCGGCCGTCATCTTATTTAATGGCTTCGATCTCCGATTTGATGTGTTTCGTGATCTATCACTAAGCATAAAAAAATACTTTAAATTAAAAGAAGGGAAAAGTATTCCATGCTATATTTAATAGCATAAATCCCGTGCCACTTGACTAAGTAATAAATTAACATAACTAAACTTTACATAAATTTAGCAAAAAAGGCGACACGTGAGATTGCTTTAAACCGCGATCGTTGTTTGATCTTAATTAGATAAAATATGACTTAGTTATAGGCGGCAAGACAACTATTTACTTAGTTCTCGAAATTTTCAAGGCACCTGTAATCGGATTCACGTAAACTCCAGTTCTAAATGGAATTAAGTATTCATGTACATGAATAGCAGTAACCATATTATTTTAAGTATGGTATTATTATTATAGGTATTGTTATAGTTTGCCATTGTAATCTTATAAGAAAGAAGTTTTCTTTACCTGATCGAAGTAGCAAACAAGCATGTAGTCCACCTGATAGTAAGTGGTCACTGCCGCCCATGGACATATGTAAGCAATTTCAAATAGAACATCGGTTCTATCTGAAGTCAATCACAGATACGTTGCTACTCCCGAAGAGTATGATGGTCGCCTCATATAAAAGTGTGCCGGCAACCACACACTTCTATCGAAGCGCACGAAATATTTCACGCTAGAAATAGGTGTGGCGGTGGTACTTCCTCGGTCGAACTACACTGGTTCTACCACCTTTAAGTTCCTAGGTCGCTTAAATTGTAAGTGAAAACCTACACCAGTAAACATCGCCCTAGCCAGACTTCACCTTAATACGATCTTGGAGAAGATAGTTTAAAACTTTATAAAAGAAACATTCAAGCTACGTACGGGTTTTGAATTCCAAACTGTCATAGTGGAGTTAACTATGCAAAAATGTCTTTCATGTTTTAAAACTCAACTTCATTCTGCTCGCCAAACTACAGATGAAATTGGTAGCTACCGTTGGCTGGAGCATGAAAAACTTTATTCAGTTCAGACAATGCACTTTACCTAGTATTGTTCCTCTTGAATTTAGTTGGGCTACTGGTTTCTTTAGTCGTGATATTATGACCAGCTACGCTATCTATATCATTCTCTGGAAACATTCAAAATAATTTTGTTATGTACTTAACTAAATATTCTCAGTACAAATACAGAGAGATACAGAGAGAGAGATGTTTTTTTAAACGCTTTCTACACTCATAGCCCCACAGTAGGATTTTCTCCTGTGTCGTGGCTCGTGGGTGCCATGGATACACACAAAGACAAATACACAAACACCTAGACCCAGAACAAGAATCTAAACTCATCATTCAGATACCTGTCTGGCCGGGAATCGAACCCGGGACCACTGCGTGTCAGACCGGTATGGTAACCGCTGCGCAACGCTGGCCGTCAAAAATACAATTCACGCTTTACACACTTAAAGACATTCATTTGGATTTTCCGTGTCATGAGTTTTGTTGACATTCATAAATATGGATATACAAACAGCCAGACCAAGAAGAGATCTAAATATACAATTATAAATATTAATTGCTTGGCAAGTGATCAAACCGTGTCATTTTTAATTTCTTGATTAGGTTATTAATGAAAGTAGAACTTCGGATCATAATTTTTACCCGAATGCGTCAGAAGGAGCTTAAGGTATTTCGAGCGTTTGTTTGTATGTCTGTAAGTATGTTTTTGACACGCGCTATAGCATCGAATTGTGAAATATGTCTACGTCATTCTGCTAAGTTAGACTATCCAATGTTACATATTAAGTATGTATCATTAGATAGTTTAACTTAGCAGAGTGACGTAGGTCATACAATATTAATAAAAACTTTTTAACAAAAAATATCTACCGACTTCCATGTCACAAAAAAGTAAAAAATAATTTAAATATATTTTGGTCTAGAACATACTCAGTACTTAGTACATAGTCCTGAAGTCGGTGCTCGACATATTTCGCTGAACGACGGTAACTACGTCCTATATGAGCACCGACTTCAGAACTATGTACTAAGTACTGAGTATGTTCTAGACCAAAATATATTTAAATTATTTTTTTATTTTTTTGTGACATGGAAGTCGGTAGATATTTTTTGTTAAAAAGTTTTTATTTTACACTTTTTAGTGACTATATTTTTATGTTTGTATTTAAATAAAGCCTCTAAGTTTGCTTTGTGCATCTACATATTCACAAAAATTAAACATAAAACACTTTTACAATTCATACAAACAGGGCGCCCCCTCTGGAAGTACCCCTCCATCATCAGGGTTGAGGAGTTGAAGGTCAAATTTTTCATCTTATATTGTTGCTTAGTAATCTTATAACATATACGTTAGTACCAGGTGGCTAACTTCTATGGCTCAGGCTTGCAGTACCCTGCATCATCAGGGTTTAGGAGTTGAAGGTCAAAATTTTAATTTTGTGCCTCTGTTTGGTATTATTTTTACATACCCGTAAGCACCAAATTGCCAACTCCTATGGTTTAGAATTGAAGTACCCCTTCATCATCAGGGTCGAGGAGTTGAAGGTCAAAATTTTAATTTTGTGCCTCTGCTTAGTATTATTTTTACATAACCGTAAGCACCAAATTGCCAACTCCTATGGTTTAGGATTGAAGTACCCCTTCATCATCAGGGTTGAGGAGTTGAAGGTCAAATTTTTGATTTTATATTTTTGCTTAGTATTTTCTTTACATAACCGTAAGCACCAAATTGCCAACTTCTATGGTTTAGGATTGAAGTACCCCTCCATCATCAGGGTTGAGGAGTTGAAGGTCAAATTTTTCATCTTATGTTTTTGCTCAGTAATCTTATAACATATACGTAAGCACCAAATGGCTTATTCCTATGGTTTTGGCTTTAAGTACCCCTGCATCATCAGGGTTGAGGAGTTGAAGGTCAAATTTTTGTCCCATGAATTTGCTTAACAATTTCATTATATATTCGCAAACATCAAACGACCAACTTTTATAGTTCAGGCTAGCAGTACCCCTGCATCATCAGGATTGAAGAGTTGAAGGTCAAATTTTTCATAGTAAATACCTACATAGTAATTTTATTCTATATTTTACTCAATTGGACTTCTCCAGCTAAGGTTCGGCCGACTATCACTAATTTTATTATTTTGCTCCAAA
Source organism: Spicauda simplicius (assembly GCA_949699795.1). Taxonomy (NCBI): domain Eukaryota; kingdom Metazoa; phylum Arthropoda; class Insecta; order Lepidoptera; family Hesperiidae; genus Spicauda; species Spicauda simplicius. The sequence continues at coordinate 11,178,671 of OX453069.1, forward strand.
AAGTTGAAGATCCTATGATTAGAACCTTATCAAACTCTTATCAGACTACCCCTGGAGTACATCCTTTCTAATAAAAAAAGAATCATCAAAATCGGTTGGCGGGATATTGAGTTATTCATACATTTATCGCGTACATTGAAAATGCAAATTTAAGACTTATGCGTTTTTCTTATGGATGCCCTAGTCAAAAAAATACTAAAAAAAAATGGGACCCTATGACACGCACTACCTTTCAAATAAAAAAAAAATCATCTAAATCGGTTCACCCAGTCCGGAGAAATGAGGTAACAAATATAAAAAAAAAAAAAAAAAAAAAAATAAAAATACAGACGAATTGATAACCTCCTCCTTTTTGGAAGTCGGTTAAAAATGGCGCATGTACATGAAAGCTAAAGGGGTTTACTTGTTTTACTATCAAGAAAATATGAGCAGCAAATGAAATGTAGTAAATAGACTATCTATCTCTATTTACTTAGATCTATTTTTAACCGACTTCCAAAAAGGAGGAGGTTATCAATTCGTCTCATCGCTCATACAGGACAAAGTTTCATCACCATTCAGAAAAACATGTTGAGCGCCGACTTCGGAACTATGTAATAAGTACTGAGCATGTTCTAAACTAAAATTAATTAAAATTATTTGTTAATATTTATGACATGGAAGTCGGTAGATATTTTTTGTTAAAAAGTTTTTATACCTAATTTTGTTACACTGTTTTGAGAAAAACTTACAAAAAACATTAAATTAAACATATTATCACAAAACCCGACTGATTTCAGTCTTAGCAATTGAGTTTTTGTTTTCAAAATGATTTCTTGTTTTTGGATACGTATGAACGTACCTCGCACTAATATAATGTTATGCGAAAAACATTGACGTTTCAATGTACGCACAATAAATATTTAGACGTTTTGTCATTGTGGACGTTTGCCAAAATTGCGACACACCCGCAGACATTAAAACCAACCGCCCAACATTATAACGTCACAAAAGACATAACGTAAACAAACACGTATTGGAACAAAAACGACAAAATTATTACTGGAATCAATCGTTGTGTGTGTGACTACGCGTACCTAATGTATGTACGATACGTATGTGTGCGTAAGCTCTGTACGATAACACACATAATAACTATAAAAGTAGAGCATTCTGTCAATATACGTAGATAATATGGTAGATATACCTATATGCAAATCAAGTCAACTGAATATATTTATACACAAAACGACTTATCACAAAGTGGGTTTGACGTATCACAGGTTGGTTGCACAAACACATTAGAAACACGGCTTTATGGTAAAATTCTTGATCTCTTGTGGTTGCCGGCACACTCTTCTATGAGGTGACCATCTTAGTCCTCGGGAGTAGCAACGGATCTGTGCTTGACTTCAGATAAAACCCAATAAGTTGCTTACAGATGTCCATGGGCAGCAGTAGGGGATTACCATTTACCATTAGGTGGACTGCGAACATCTTTTATCTTTGTACATACTTTAGAAAAATGATATAAACAACAAGTTTATTCCAATGTCAGATATAAGAGTCAAGTCTTGTAATAAACTTGGAACAGTTTTATTACAGTGTCAAATTAAATCATATTTTCGCATCAAAAATATACATATTCTACGTATCGCTTCAGTTTTCATTGCATAATGTACCTTATATCTAAGGGCGTATAACGGTCTTTTGTGTTACAATATTGTTAGGTAGTTTTATCACTTCCCCGAGCTATAATATGGGTGGCAAAAGGCTTGTTACAAGATTATATACCTGACTGGTTCTGCTCGCAACCTTTGACATGTTACACCTAATGGTATTAGGTATAAAATATAAATGTAAATGCTGTGCATTTTACGTAACTGATACTGCTACAGGCAAGTCACTTTAAAAATAAAAATATCTGCATATATTATTTAAGCAACAGACTGTTTATAGAATCAATATGCGAAAACATGTTAATGGTGTATAGAAGTCTACTTTTTGTTATATTGTCTATGTAATTACACTGTATGTTTTCCGAATAAAACAAAATAAAATAAATAAAATAATGTCACTTAAATTATGCGATTTTAACGTAAAGTACACACATGAAAGTATATAAGTTATCTTATCGTAATATCAGTATGGTCAAGTCTTAGAAAATGGTTTTGCAATATATTTTAAAATAAAGTCGCAGAAATTATCATGTTTAGGTTTCCGTACCCAATGCGTAAGAATAGGACCCTATTACTAAGACACTTTTGTCCGTCTTTCCTTCTGACTGTCACCAGTCTGTATCTCATGAATTATAATGGCTAGACAGCAGAATTTTTCATAGGTGACGTATTTCTATTGCCGCTAAAACAACAAATACTAAAAACAGAAAAAAAAATGTATTACATACAACAGACGTGATTTTTTTACCGATTTTTAAAGATATTAACACGGAACCTTTCGTGTGCCAGTCCGACTCGCACTTGGCTGGTTTTATTTAAATGTAACGTGGACTAGCTCTAAGCTGACTACAAGACCACCCAGATATAAAATATAAATACATATAAATTCAATTTGGAGATGTTGTCTAGCCTGGACCGAGCCTGGAATTCTGCGTATGGTAGGTATTAATGCGGTGACCTTTCTTCATTGTCAAATGATTATATTGGCTAACTGGATACAAAACCAGATGGCAAATAAAACAGAACTACATGTGATTAGAACCTGACATATCATGTTATACGACTGGCATAATTATCATATTGGCGTTATCTTTTTTAAACTGCTATAATTACTTTTAATCGTTGGATTGTCGGAGGATTCAATAGAAAACCGTGATTGATGTTTAGTTTCCGTCATATGGTCTTAAGTCCGCAGTTTTAGAACTCTTTAGATAAATAATGTTGAAATAATAAAAATGGATGCCAGGTATTAAGACATAAAGCTACTACAGATAATCACTAACAAACTACCGAAAAATCGAATCATAGAAATTAGATGAGTGTGTGGACGTTGCGCACGAATACAGGCGAGTACCTAATCTTTAATTCGATCCCACGGAAAACAGTTAAGATTATTTTTATTTACATACTCGTATTCGAGCCTATTCGTTAATGCTCGGTGACTGACTAAATGTTGCTTTAGAAAATATATTTCATTATATCAACATTTGGAGTACATATCTATATCTTTTACTTTAACTTAAAATCAATTCCATTTTATTCACTTAACTACTAGATATGTAATTTTTTCCATTGTTATGTTTATTTTTGGTCTGATTATTTTACAGTTTTGTATTGTGTTATTGACTTGACAGGAAATTTTCCTGGAACTTCGACCGTTTCATACCTTTTGATGTTCGATCGCCTTGTGATCCGGCATTATCGTAAACAAATTCCCGCTTCTTAACGTTTGTTTACATCAATGTAAATTTGTTATTGAAACTATAACGGTTGATGATTTTTTTAAGGATTATTTACTTGATAGAATTCAAGGCCTATGTAAACAAATTTAGTGTAAGTTGTGCCAAGAGCGTGAAGGCATATCTAAACAGGAGGGTACCTACTATCAGGAGCCCGGGGACAAAGCGTTATGAGGCCCTGGACTTTAATACTGAACAAGGCCCCAGGACAAGGGATAGCAATCTATCCCTAACCGTTGATCGAATATTGGGAACGGCCGTTAGAGTCGATAAACAAAATGCAACTCTTATGTATTAAGCCGTTTGGAGGGCCCCAGTTGTAAGGGCTCGAGACAGGAGTTGAATAACCGCACTCTCCCTCTCCTTGTCAGTCCGATATTATATCTAAATTTGATTTTGAAAAGTGGAATAACCCCTAATACAAATGGCTTATGAAATTTTATTAAATAAATTCAGCCGGGTTACAGATAACATTATTTACTTTCACGTTAATAGCATAAAAATAAGAAATCCAATATCACTTTGAGATTTTGTAGTTAAGAACTTGTTTAATACCATAAGCTCAAAGTGTTTTCTTAACAAAATTCGAAACAGCTATCAATCAAATTCGAGAGACCTATAAATGTTTGACAACAACAAGATACAAACATCTGAACGATGACCTCTCGGCCTCTTTAGAGTTCATTTTGCAAATTGGGGCGTTAAACCCGTTGGAAATTGGGACGTAAGTAAGAGGTTTAACAAGCGAGAAACAGGACACGTGGATATCGATTTCTTGGATATGTATTTGTAGATGCATGGTTTATTCAGTAGATTTATACGATAGAATTATATATTTATACCACTGAATGTGGCAGAACCAGTGTAGTTCGACCGGGGAGGTACTGCCGCCGCACCTATTTCTATCTTTTTATCCTCGGGAGCAGCAACGTATCTGAGAATGACTTAAGTCTATTTTAAGTCAATCTCAGATACGTTGCTGTACATGTTCCATATGAAGTTGTTTACAGATGTCCATAGGCGGTAGTGACCGCTTACCATCAGGTGGACTGCATGTTCGTTTTCTACTTCAATCAAATAAAAAAAAATTATCAGGCGGTACCCGGAACTTTATATCAGTGGCGTATCAACCAAGAAGAGACTTCTTCACCCGCGTCCTTAACTCCTAGGGTCCCTCCTAATGGTTCAGTACCTAAGGGTTACCTTTTGTTGTTTTGTTACTCCGGACGTTATTTAGCTTTACGCTTAATATTTCGTGATCTTTACTAAAATTACATATATATAGGTACCTACTAATAAAAATTGACTTGCATATGGCTATTTGGATTGAATTATAACACAATTGAAAAAAAGCTAATTTTACAGGAAAAATTAAACAACGTTTGTATTTTATTTTTTTATTAAATATCTTTATAATAATAGGAGATATATTAAAGGGCATTAACCGCAGTGTAAGTAGTCAAATGGTCATGTTTTAAATTCTAGGCCTTTTTGGGCAAAATTTCATCTTCAAATTAAAATTGATGAATCGATGAATGCATATTTGTGGTTATTCATAAAAAACCGCGATATACATAAGTAGATACAATAATTTTTAAACGAGTTATACAATTGACCGATAGCAATTAAATACACTGATACATTATTATGTGTTCACACAACTGAATTTGAATGAAGAAGAATTTTATTAATAGTTTTCATCAAAATCTAATATGTGCCTTGCCTACTTGCAGTATGTTTGGCGCCTGGTTTCCTTGGTGATTCCCTATCCTTGTTTTCTCTACACCAAGTATTGATTGAGGTATGCACGCAAGAACATTTAGTCGTAATTTTCTTTATGGAGATATCCGCAATCCGTAACAAAATAAAACTTATTTAGATAATACCACAAATTTAGACGACTGAATGTTAAAAAACATATCACACGTAAATGTTGTCGTAGGTGCTATTTTATTATTTTTAGATTAATCCACCAATCTAACCAGATAAAAGTTATTTTATAAAATAATTTTAAGTAAGCTATTAAACCACATAAGAATAAATGTATTAACATATATTATTATGTGGTTTAATAGCTTACATAAGATTATTTTTCCAATTTCCTCTACACGTTCATAGGTATAATTTAAAATAATAAATTAGTAACGTAAAAACCTAACTAGATATACCTACACATATTTTTATGTACCTACTTCAATGGGAGCTAAACATAGGTAAATAATAAAAAAATGGGTTAATATTGGTAGTTCTGACATGCTGCATAAGTTTTTGTTCCTTCAAAGAAAATTAGGTATGTATGAATGTACTTATATAAAATTTAAAATTCGGGTTTTTTTTCCGTAACCGTAAAATATGTAAAGGAGGTAAATACCGCTTTAGCAGTTTGGTAACTTTTGGGCATATGACACGTGGAAAAATACTTAATCCACTTGAGGAAATGCCACAACATAGGCACCTATCACACCTATGCAAGCTTATATTAATCAGGTATATATATCAATGTATTTGCCAAACAATGTTTATGAGCTACAGTAACTGGTATCTATATATTAATACGTGAAGCAAAAACTTGTGAAGCATTTTTAAGTAATATGCCGCGGACGGATTAGTATGAAACTTTGCACGGTTATATGGACGTAGAGAAGGAGTGCAGAATGTTAAAATTTCTTTCAAATAATGCTTAAACATACATAAAATCAAGTAAAAACACATTAGACACTACCGTGCATTTGTCACAAACACAAAAATAATAAACGAAATAGAACATTCAATGTCTTACTATGAAAACACATAACGTCAGAAATATCAGTGTCTTAGCAAAATACCCGCTATTGCTTTTGAATGCGGATTAACCCTCTTTTTATTACATTTTATTTGAATTTGAGAAATATTCGTACTACTTTGGACAATTTCGACCGATGTGACGGATGACTAGTAAGTACATAAACTACTTAGGTATATAACCACAAATTGATGCTCGTGGTTAATGACTTCCTATTACATATTTATGTAAAAAAAATCATATCATAAAAATCCCATAAATAAATAACGTACATATATATTTTATCAATAAATAATAAGGAAATTTATTCTGGTAACAACGATACGCACCTATAGGTATCTGCTCAATCTATATTATTATTAGGTAATTAATGACTGCGGTTAATTTTCAATAAAACTAAATGTTATTTATTTTATCTTCACGCGTAGTACAACTCTTAATTATTAAAATTACTAATAAATATTAAGATTACTTACTATAGGTACCCAATGTTACAAAAAAAATGGTAATAAAACCAAACGTAAACTCAAAGAAAACCATGAGTTTTTTTTATTTAAACAGGATAAATACTTATTCCTTGTGTATCTTTACGTGTCCCTACCATAAATGAAAATTAATTATTTATGTCTCGTAAATTGGACCCTCACTTCACAGTTCACGACTTATAGCACCGATAGTCCGAAAGTCTCGTTTGCTTTTATGAATATGGCGATAGCGCGACAGACAGGGCGGGGGCAAGCAAACTGTTTAGCCGGTTCGGCGATTACAACGCCGTTGACGCTCGCAAAGTCAGTTCGTCAACAGCTGTTCCGCGTTGTGCTAGTGTTTTCGAACGCAACATGTGTTGCGATTTCCGAACGTAAATGAAATGTCACTTTACGTCTAATTTTTCGCGGCCCACATAAATAATACACTTCCTTGTTCGATATCGCGTTCGCCGTTATTATAAACGTTACACATCAATTAATTGGAACGACTGTTTGTACAGTTTTGGTGTTCGCTGGCTAGTAGTGACGTTAAGTTTGTGTTATTGCAAGTGATATCTGTGGAGTCTGGGATTTTCTCATCTGAAAATGTGTAATGGATTGCTAAACGTGAACAGTGACTATTGACTGGCACTGAGTCGTGTCTGCCTAGCGTTTACTGCATGAAAAGTGGTTATGACCTTCTAAATGAAGGAATCTTATCCTGAAGACATTATGCTCTGTTTCGTGCAAGGTTTCGGCGATAGGAATGTTAATGACGGGTGTAAGAATGGCGAGTGTAACGGCGATGAATCTGTGAACGATGGGAAGAAGAAGCACAGAGGTAAACGTGTTTCTGTGACTATTGAACCTCATGACGAGAGTGGAACCAATGAATTTGAGAAGAGGAGAGGAGATAACTTTGTTGGTAAATCATTACGGCTGTCCTCTGGTGATAAGTTTTTCAAGAACTTACCAGAAGTAAAGAGGAGCTTCAGTGACCGGTTTTCAATCATCCCTGATAGCAGTAGCAAGAAAGCGCAGAAAGGATTGTCTACTATAAGAAAAACATGGTAATGTCAACTTATCTTATGCTAAAATAATATAATTTTGGTACTAAATGCTTAAATACACAATGAACATTAAAATAATTCAATTTGTATTGTTGATCATATATTGAATTCATTTAAAATAATATAAAATTCTAATGTAGGTTATGCATCTTTATTCAGACCACAACAACTTGCTAGAAAACAGAAATATGTGTCGTGGAGTTGCCGCTGTGAAACCACAAGAATTACATTTTAATAATATTGTAATAATCTTGGTATTGCCAATTTACAGAGACCTTGTTAAATCATTAGATAGTATAGTACCTAACTTAATCCTATTTAATAATGTACTAGATGAAAGTGTCAGTTTGTAATACAAATTATTGCACTTTCTAAGCTGCTATGCCTATTCAAATACACTTTGTGTGTAAATCTCTTTTGACACCTGTATTTCTGTTTGCATCTTATAATATTAGCAACCGCTGATGATAGTACAATAAAACTCAAAATAATTAAAATTCCCATGATACAGATATGAGATATAGCAATTTAAAACTGTTAAAGGTGGTGTATCCATGCAGAGCCAAAGAGGTGTAATATGTATATTAAAAATCATACAATGCACTATTCAAAATTAGCACATGCCTGATTGTGCATTAATTAATGCTGTACTTGCATTTCCAATCAATACATTTACTCAACATTTAATTGGTGGATTTGCTCTAACATTTTATATTTTTCTAAACTAAAGAAACTCTTTCATTAGGGTATACCTTGTGATTTGACTTATTCGTGTTTGTTTAGTGTTGTTTTGTAGTAGTATGTAAGATTGTAGGAAGGTTAGTTATTGTCAAACAGGTGGTAGACCTAGGGTGAAGCGTTTCTTGCATTTCAATGGAAGGGTGTGGTTGCCGGCATCATGGTGCTCAGGAGTAGCAACGCATTTGTGAGTGGCTTCAGATAGAATCCATGTTCTATTTGAACTTGCTTGCTTGTGTCCATAGTGATCACTTACCAGAGTTTTCAGTCATCTCAATTTTTTTAGTCACAATTAAATCCCGTCCCGTGCGGGACTGGCTCGGTGCCGCTTTTTGGGCAGGACTGGACTTTTACAAAAAAAAGGTCACCAATTGTAAATTTAAGTGGAACGGCAGAATACCACCCAAAAAAAAAAATTTGGCAAATCTAAGTCCATTTGTACTTCGCCGACTAATAAGAAGGTCGCCAAAATCCTTCGGCCCCCCTTACACCAAGGAGAAAACTAAAATTTTTGTTCATGTGTCTGTGATGCGCGACACCTTTTGTATCACGAGGACGGCTGTCCCGCTTTTGACTATGAAATCCTGCTTTTTTCACTCAAAAAGTTATTAAATCCCAATGCAATAAAAAAAATCTGGCAAAGCTTCCACTCACCATCAGGTGGACTGCATGTTCTTTTGCTATTTCAATCAGATAAAAATAAAAAGGGAGTTTTGCTTATCTGAGGCAATACGACATAATCCTCATGAATAGTAACACCTCTGTGGCCAATCTCTGATATGATTGATTTTACTTGGGATTGATTACAGGTGTCAATGATAGGCCGTATCTACTTACCATTAGATGGACCATATCCTACTTTGATACTCCTTTTACAAAAGTATTATTTAAACCTCTTATTGACAAAACTTTTATGTTTTTAATGTTTCACTTTATTTTTCACTCTTAATTCAAATTTTGTCAACAATGACAAAATTTTTGGACTAGGAACAATGTAGTGACAAAATTTTTGTCACTACATTGTTCCTTATGTTGATGATGTTACTTATTAATATATCATATTGAGACTGTACAAATAAAACTATGTCTTACTTACCTACTGACAATACTTTTATTATAGTGTTACAATAAGAACTTATTACATAATACATACCTATATACTGTTATTACATAATGTGGTTTCTTGTCTCAGTTTTATATGAGACCAGCAGGCCTCAGGAGTAGCAACGCATGTATGATGACTTCAGTTAGAATCTGACGTTACAAGTGAGCGGCAGTGACTTGGAATGTGTGGTCATTTGATTCTTTAATGTTATAAAAAAAAGGATTTTAGGATCATTTATTCTTAATAAATGGTCCTATTTAATTTTTCTTCACATCTTTATTCATGTTATAATAATATTTCCTACATAAACATTATTTGAATTTTCAATACATATTCAGAATCTTACATGATTACACTGCTAGTTATATGATATATCCTTTATGATTATTTGAAGTTCTGGTTTAGTTTGTGTTTGTTTATATGTATAAATTCAAGTACATTAGAAAGAATTTTATTAAAGTAGGTACCTATATTAATTTTTGCATTAAAAAACTACTACATATTCGTAGAATTGAATAAGTCAAGTTAAAACCAATTGTTAATTTCTAATACAACAAAGGAAATAAACAATAATTACTTACATTGGATTTCGCAATAGGATTTCCCAAAACTGTATCAAGGAAGTTTGTTATTGCAATTCAGTATAGGTACATTTAATGTGCATAGTAACAGTTACTCCAATCTACTGATATAGTGTTAAAGTGGTTGTTCTCACAGGGTACCAGGTGAGATCCTAAACTTAGTAAACTTCTAAATGGGAAAATCCACTATCTAATGTTTGTATCTATTAGATTTACAATATAACAGGAATCATTGTGAATCAATTTAGGTATATTACCTATATAATTTACATTTTTTCAATTTATATTCAATAATAGTTCCTCATGAAATCATTCAGCCTATGTCTAATTCAATAAAAATATTTTAGCTGTACTTCTTATACTGCTTATAACGTAATTACTTTCCGTAAATATTAACTTCCTAATTAGTTATAAGGAAATTTAATTGTTATATGGAAGTTAATTAAAGTTTGCAGTCTATGTTCTTAATATATAATAGCTATCATTTTTTTGACCGGGGATAAGTCGTCTCTTAGCAGTTAAAAATAGAAAAGACTGCCTCATTGGCCTTTTACGCTTTTTGTCTTTTAGACGAACGAACGAACGAACGAAGTTTGCTGGGTCAACTAGTACTCTTAATAAAATAAGAGCCTCTGCCTAGAATTCGAACGTCCACGGCGTGAGAAGTCGGAATTTGTTCTACTGAGCTATCATTGTTTACAGCAGAATCCCCTATAAGCTTACAAGTATCCGTGTCACACTTAGAGCACGCGTTGATAGATCCTAGCCATATGCTACTGACCCAGTTTACGTTGCGCTACAGAAATAACTAGCGAGTAGTTAAGGCCAGCTCATAGTTACGCTGCCTAAATATTACGGCGATTTAACGTCTTGTCTAAATCGAAAAAACAATTAATTTACTTAATATTTTTTCTGTGACTGGAGAGCTGTACCTAACATTAGTACGATAGTTATAAAGTAGTGTCCCTCAAACTTATTTTTCTATCGCCTATATTTGGAATCATTTATTTTTAGCGCTCTCCAAGAACATTTTACAAGATCCTTCTATTTTTCTATTTATCAGTATCATGTCTCCTACCTCTTATTATCCCTTTGAGAAAGACTTATAAGCGTTAACAATCCGTGTCAACATTTTAGTACCATTATTGAAAAGGATTTTCTGTGCATTATATAGTGCCTTGTTATATTTACGTGAAAATAAACATTAAAGCAATAAATTTCTAATAGCACATAACTTTAAAAATCAGAAGTGCTTTGGATTCTACTTTCATATCATTCAATTGAGAGGCAATCTCAAACATTAAGATTTACCTAACTGCTAAATATCTCTAGATAAACAGCTAAATATTAAGAAGAGTGCGCAAAGTTGGTGGTCCGTAATTACACGGCTTTCTTCGGGCCGGAACTCTGAAATGTATCTACGGTGATTTTGCGTCTAAAATAGATGGAACTGAAGGGTTATTGCTTCCAGACTACATTTATAGTAATGGCCCTTTCCACGTGAAGTAATTCATATAATTTCGGACGCTCGGTTTGGTTTCACTTTATGTATTGCTTGCTCGAATTGAGTTTTGTGGTCTACAGATCTTATCGTAGGTACTATAAGTCTTGCAATATACGTATCAAACGAATTTCTGCTACCCATGATGTCTATTATTCTAAGCACCCCATTGTGAGATTTCAAATCCATCATTGTCATATATTTTATAAAAAAACATTAAAATAAGTACCTAGAAATAAATGCTTATTTTACTTTTACTGAACTGTATATTGTGTGTTTTAAAACCTGAACTTAATAAATCACAGATCCACATGTCATGATGATTAATATAGAGTTTAACTAAAAATTCCGTATTCAATCCAAGATCAATTTTGATTTCAATTCTGTTGTATAATTTAAATGTACCTGTGTTTATCTACAGAACCATGAAACACTAAATCTTAGTGTGGGTGTAAGTGCTTAAGAAAAAATAAAAACAGCTATAACTCTCAGATAAAGTAAAGAAGACCATGAAATAGGCAGTAACGACCTTGGTGGCAACATCAAAGATATTAATATTCTTTTAGACAACGTACCTTGTTTCGGATAAGATCGGTACTTAGGATAGTTTAATGTATCGGAAATATTGATGCGTACTGGTAGAGCCGACAGCGATTTGGCATAGTCACAAATCCCTGTTAGAGTGGAACACGTGGCCGTTTGTCTAGTATTAATTATGTGCTATTTGTTTATCATATAACAAGTAACCACATAGTCTAAGTTATATTTTTAAACAGATAGTGCTATGTAAGAACATATTTGTATATAAGATAGTAGATATGCGTATTAGGGTTCTACTTTTAAAGACCTTTTATAATAGACGATTCTCTGTTAAAAGACGGTTATTAGTTTCTTCTTTGAGCACTGTAAGATATTTATGTGAGTATTAGTAATTAATTATCATTTGCGATATCCTTTAAGGAAAATGCAGTGAGGGAATCTTGCGAAGTTGACTATTATAATGTAGAGCTCGAATGTTAAATAAAGAATGGCAAATTATGTAGTTCTTGGAAGTACCATCTACGAGTTTTTGCGTATTAACAGCTATTATGAGCTGCTGCGTGTAGTTTGAAGGGCTTGTTAAGGGAATGGCATGATGATTTCTAACGTAGTCCTCAGAGGTGGCAATAGTGGCATCTACGGGATGATGGGTAGGACTCCTTTTCTGTCTATGGTTGATGACAGAGGTGCGTGAGTGACAGAGACCACTTAACATCAGTTGGGCTGTATTTTTAATAAGCGTATTAAACTTGTATGGCCTAAGTATATTGAAAAAGATGTTACTATTGTCCGTAATAGTGAAACAAATTATACGAATGAACACGTCCACGCGAATTTATTAGATTACCGATGACCCGCGTATAACAAGAAAAAGACGGGAACTAAGGTTTCTTTTGACCTGGTTTTATTGACAAGTTGATCTTGATGCATTTATAAATAGCTCAGGATATGATTGAATCGGTATAGGCTTTAACACTTCATATAACCTTTATCCAATTGAGGAGCAATAATCTCAATATAGCCATAAATATTTGCGAGGTTTCTTATCAGTGGAATAAATTAGTAAATAATAGGTAGTTCTATTTGAACAATCGTAGTTTTTATGTGGAAAGAGGTCTTAAGTTTTTATAACCATGTGTATTTGTGCTACATTTTTTTTGAATAACTTATTGATTGATGCTTAGTGTTATTTGGGGATGAGGTATTTACGGCTTTGTGCCATAATAACAATATACTTATGAAGTATATTTGTATAACACATATAAACTTTAGTTAGCTTCCTGTGATTGGTATGTTAAAGCTGCGAATTGTAACGTACGAAATTATCATGGCCGTTGTATCTGCTTAACGAATTTTAGTACGTGACTACGTTTTAATAATATGACGCCTACATCAAGGCCATTGTACTTAGAAGGCATTACAATGCTGCTGAATTAAACATGATCCAAGTTGGATACGATCCTTTGAAGTGACCCATTATCTAAAATTGGTCTCTTATATTTACTGCCCGCTTGGAGTTTCTCGTGTTCCGATGGTATGTTAGGAAGTTGGCAAAATGCCACGTTTACGTTTTGTAGATATTGACAGGATAAGGAAGAAACAAGTGCTTTAGTATATTCTGGTTTTAAAAGTGTAATAACTTAGACATTCAGGTCGTCCAATTAAGTCTTCAGGTGCATTTGCTTAGCATTTCTAATTTTTGATACTATGCTGTCGACTACAGTGATTGTGTCATAGATATCAATTGGCAATTAATAAGTAAGCCGACATCCTCATTTTTTCAACGAAACGTATAAAGTATTTCATCCTACAAATAACTTTGACGATTCAATATATCTCCTGTTTAATAAGAGCAGAGTTAAAAGCTACTGAGTTCTGGGTCGAAGGACATGTAGGCAGAAAATTAGGAAACATTCCATTATAGTTATCATGGACATTTATTTTTCATGTAGCCTATTTTACTTGAGTAAAAAATATTAAGTTCTTACTTCACAGTGTTTAACCATGTTGAAGTAGGAATTCGTGTAATCTTCACAACTTAAACATATAAAATGAGAAGCACAAATAAGAATGTAACAAAAGCACCATTTCTATGATACAAAAATTCAACATCAGCGAAGACCGATGTCGTTCTTTTAAGGGCCACTTTTAATTTTCTTCTGCTTAGTACACTCAAGAATTGCTTACTCTCTTAAAGAAGCAAAGTGAATGGAATTGGCAGATCGCCAAACTTGGTGTTCAGTGGGAATTTATTATGCTTATACTAATATAAAACAATATCTGCAAAATAAAACCATCTTACCTATTATATAAATATGGGGTTCACCGAAATGCAGTGATAATTATTTTTTAATACGCACGAATTTTTTGTTTGAACCCCGGTTCTCTCGATCAAGAGGACACGTTTCAACTATTGGGCTATCACAGCTCATCATTATCCAACAATGCTTAACAATTATTATTTATCAAACCTACAAGCCTCCGTCGGAGTCAAACTACAACGGATTCAACTACCGTTTGAACGAATGTTACTATTTTAACATTCACTAATGCGAATATCTCTTACCGACATTCCGAATGCAAATGCGAATATTCGTTACATCTTTACTACCGATAAAGTTAGTTACCGATTAACGATAAAGGTGGTTTTCCTCGTAGAATATTATCCTTTATACTACCTATTGTTAAGTAATCTTGATCAATGTTTGTTCCCTTGTTCCACTGCCGCGTTCTTCAACCTCTGCAATTATCCAATTGGAGGTGGATTGCATCGCTAGCCCATATGACTGATTCATCTAGTCGATTAGTATGTATGCTGTGATGCACTATTTTAGTGGATTAAAATATTAGATAATCTTAGTCAACTTAATCTTAGTCTTTTAAACTATTGTTAAGTAATATTGGCCAATGTTTGTACCTTTCTTCTACTACCGCGTTCTTCAACCTCTGCAATTATCCAATTGGAGGTGGATTGCATCGCTAGCCTATATGACTGACTCATCTTGTCGATTAGTTTGTATGTTGTGATGCACTATTTTAGTGGATCAAAATATTAGTTAATCGTAGTCATCTTATTAACAATATTATAAATGTGAAAGTTTTTGAGGACATATGTGTTTTCTTTTTCTCTTTCACGCAAAAACTACAGATTTGACTGAAATTTGGCACACAAATAGTCTTATGACTTAAATGTGATGATTGCGGTATATAATATGTGGGGAATTTATTAACTTAAAACTTCAATATTCAAGTAGGTCTGACTGAGAATTTCCATTTAATCCTAAAATCTCCTTAACGAAAAGCCACTTTGAGTTGTTATTCTTCTCATGTTGTTTTACTGACAAAAATATAATGTGACATCAAAATTATCTCTAAAACAACATTGTGTTTGGAAGAGTTCCAGAAATTCAGTGTAACACTAATCAGTACAAATCTAAACCATATAGTTTCAAACAGGTTAAATTCTCAGTAGGTTATATTATTGAAAAGCGTTTGTAACGCTACAAATAGAATCACTTAAAATGTACATTAAACATACAAATTTTATCATATAATATTATAATATTACCAAGTTAGAATTTATTGGCTTCTAATATTAAATCCGTTTTAATCAAGGCCGCTGTGTAAATAACCAGTTCCAAATAATGATTTGTTGAAGTGTGAATCCTTCTTAATTTGGTCCATTATGAGAACGTTTAGCTTCCTGTGGCAGAGAAACGAGTATGGAAGCTTGGCAAATTGCCAATACTAATAAGGATGACCCATGTAGCTTTAATATTTGTGAAACACTTCACAAAAATCCAAATTAATGCTTCCTTAGAAAGCAAAGTGATATTTCAAAACATTTATCTCTCAACTAAGAAGTTACACAGATTACGTCAGGAGCTCTTAAACTGAAGAGTGTAGGTAGATAAGTATTTGTCTAAACTTGGGTATCAATAAGTCGCATTCTTGGCGAAAGTAAGTTAAATGCTCAAGAAAATTGATTTACTACCTAAGATGACTATTTTCATTACATTGGTTTGATATTTATTATCAAGCACTATGCTGGTATTATGATTAAAGTCAAACTTTAAATACTAATAGAAAGTGAAGATAATTTGTAAAGATTCTTAAAAGTTGTTGTTTTTTCCTCAGTTTTGAGAACACTCTGAAATTGCTTTTCGTGTCAGAAATGCCATGTATGGGATTGGCAATTTGCCAATGCCTAGTTCGACGTTTAGTAGGGCTGTCGCAAAACCACGAAGTTCTAAATGTAGGTGCATTATCACACAATGTATTTATAGAACTAGTAGTGTTAATGTATATCTGGTCTACTGCTTAGTTTATCTTATTTAATATTAAAATAATATAATGTATAGATCATTATATTACCGAAAATTTACTTACATTTTCCTATATAATTACAATGATAAACACGTTAATTCTTTGTTTGTAAAATAAACACTTCGGTACTTAGTTTTCGGGTTTGATAGAAAACACACTGACATTAGAAACTAATTTGGCATTAGACTTAGTAGTCATCCAACTAAATCAACCGGTCTATCAGTTTCTAATGTTTTACCCTCTTGACGGTATCTACGTCGACTACGACCAATGAGTCATAGGTTAAATAAACGCCATCTGCGCCTATTAACGTGTGTAAAAAAAACGACATGGCGTTGACATTATTGCTCGTTACATTATATTTGCATATAACCCATTATATCCTACTAAATTTCGAAGAATGATTGACTGAAGATATCGCAATGAATCAGTGGTACTACAAACGTGATGTCTTTTAAAAGTGTTCCTTATATGCCGTTGACGTTGACGAGAATCAATAACTTATTAAAATTCGACCTGAGAGGACCCAATTAGAAATGAAGTTATATTTTACTCTGATCATGCGCCAAATCTTTTTTATGATCGGTTTATTTTTTCACACAGTAGTAGGTATTCCAGTAAATAGATCTAATTGTGCCATTTTCAATCTAGGGATCAATTCCCTGGAGTGAAAATGGAACAATTTAGACTGTTTACTGAACTTTGTTTTACCTTGGATTTAGGGAATGAACTATTTTAATGAATGGATTAATCGCGCTTCCTTCAATTAAGCGTGCTCATTCCAACAGTATTGGATCTGTTTACATAGACGGCGAAAATGTATATTGGCAGAAACGTAATGCGGTTGCCATGTGTTGTGTTTAGTTTGTTATTGATTAGACAAGCTTATTTCTTTCCCTATTTATTATAATGGTTAGAATAGCATTTTCGTAGTTCATCTAGTTGTTTCTTAACTTTCAGCAATCGGAAGGGTTAACATTACGCAAAATTCTTATCCAAAATTGCTTAAAATTAGTGGATACCGTGCTTGTAAAAGTTTGAATCTAATATTGCATGCATACCCTGAGTGCGATCTGTTTGCGGATGAATGGTCGGGAATTTTGTCTGTATGCTTGAAGTTTTGTGAGTGTAAAGTATAACTGTGTTGTCTATAATGAATGTAATTGGTTTTCTTTTTACCGTTTTGATTGTAGTAAATAAATAAATAAATAATATTAATCAAGAAATCGTCATATTCTTCCCAGAAATTAATGAGGGGCCTTAGATTGTATTCCTATTTTATTTGGTAATATACAAGTCCACGGGCATAGATCATTTACATTATGTGGATCATAACCCTAATATCAATTTAAACCATCAAGTGGTGCGTCGTAATACCAATATTTAAATTAAATTAGTGCTTAATTTAGAGCGGTAATGTTTTACGTCAACGCAGGACACATCGCAAATAGTTTTGTAAACGGGACAGTTTTGTTTCATTCTATGCGTGTTGAGTCATCGGCCAGCTTCACACAAATAGCTTGATCGATTATATCGGGAATGTAAAAAGGGAAGTTCAAATAAAAGGAGGTAACAATTCGCAGATGTTCCGATATAGACTGATTTTATGGGTGGTGTTAAATTATATTGGTTTTCGTCTTCAGAAACGATATTCCGTTTTTGCTCGTAAAGCTTACAAAATTGGATGCGTAACTTGTGTTGCCAACGTAATATACAAAAGAGAAAATTCTCGTTAAATTTAAGTAATCGTTTGCGAGTGTTGTTGATTTGCTTTAGTCAGAGATGTACAAGATACCTTGTAAAAGTATTTAAAATACAAAATGCGAGATACTTTTGAATAAACTATTTCAGACACCAGATACAAAATACTTTCGAGAAATGTATCTGAAATACAAGATACAAGATACGTATCTTTCAAATACTTTTTCAAAGATAAAATACTTTTTAACCGACTTTCAAAAAGGAGGAGGTTCTCAATTCGTCTGTATTTTTTTTTTATTTGTTACCTGATTGCTCCGGAATGGGTGAACCTATTTGGATGTTTTTATATAGATTACTTCTGACCATGGCATTCATAAGAAAAGCGTATAAGTCTTAATTTTACATTGAGGATGTGTGCGATAAATGGACGAATAACTCAATATCACGCCAACTGATTTCAATGTTTTTTTTATTAGGATTCGTAAGGCCCTCAAACACCCAGACCCAGAACAGAAATCTAAATTTATCATTCAGATACCTCTGGCTGGTATATAATCATAACAATAAGGGTATTAAATGAAAGCTAGTATGTAGCCTCTGGTCCGGTCCACTCCGGTCACTCCGGTCACTCCACTCACTTCACTCATTCCGATCCTTCCGCTCTTTCCATTCACTCCGCTCATTCCGGTCAATCCGCTTACTCTGGGCTCCCCGGTCAGTCTGGGCACCCCGCGCACTCTGGGCACTCGGTGTACTCGGGCAATCCGGTCACTCTGTGCTCTCTGGGCACTCCGGTCACTCCGGCACTCTGGACACTTCTAGCACTCCGGTCAATTCGGGCACTCCGAGCACTTCGCTCACTCTGGACCCTCCAGACCCTCCGTTCACTTTGGTCACTCTGGGCACTCCTGGCCCTCCGGGCACATCGGTCACACTGGGCAATGTTGGCACTCCGGGCACTTGGTCACTCTTGCAACTCCGGGCACTTTGGTCACTCTGGGCAATTCTGGCACTCCGGGCACTTCGGTCACTCTTGGCACTCCTGGCCCTCCGGGCACTTTCGTCACTCTGGGCAATTTTGGCACTCCGGGCACTTCTACACTGTGAGCAATTCTGGCACTCCAGGCAATCCGGACACTCCAGGTACTCTGGGCACTCCTGGCCCTCCGGGTACTTTGGTCACTCTGGTCAATTATGGCACTCCGGGCACTTCGGTCACTCTTGGCACACCGGGCACTTTCGTCACTCTGGGCAATTCTGGCACTCCGGGCACTTCGGTCACTCTTGGCACTACTGGCCCTCCGGGCACTTTGGTCACTCTGGACAATTCTGGCACTCCGGGCACTTTGGTCACTCTAGGCAATCCTGGCACTCCGGGCACTTCGGTCACTCTCGGCACTCCGGGCAATTTGGACCCTCCGGGCACTTTGGTCACTCTGGGCAATTCTGGCACTCCGGGCACTTCAGTCACTCTTGGCACTCCGGGCAATCCCGACCCTCCGGGCACTCTGGGAACTCCGGGCAATCCCTTGCCTCCGGGCACTCTAGCACTCCTGGCCCTCCGGGCACTTTGGTCACTCTGGGCAATTCTGGCACTCCGGGCGCTTTGGTCACTCTTGGCACTCCGGGCAATCTGGACCCTCCGGGCACTCTGGGCACTCCTGGCCCTCCGGGCACTTTGGTCACTCTGGGCAATTCTGGCACTCCGGGCATTTCGGTCACTCTTGGCACTCCGGGAAATCCCGACCCTCCGGGCACTCTGGGCACTCCTGGTCCTCCGGACACTTCGGTCACTCTTGGCACTCCGGGCAATCCCGACCCTCGGGGCATTTTGGGCACTCCTGGCCCTCCGGGCACTTTGGTCACTCTGGGCAATTCTGGCACTCCGGGCACTTCGGTCACTCTTGGCACTCCTGGCCCTCCGGGCACTTTGGTCACTCTGGGCAATTCTGGCACTCCGGGCATTTCGGTCACTCTTGGCACTCCGGGCAATCCCGACCCTCCGGGCACTCTGGGCACTCCTGGCCCTCCAGGCACTTTGGTCACTCTGGGCAATTCTGGCACTCCGGGCACTTCGGTCACTCTTGGCACTCCGGGAAATCCCGACCCTCCGGGCACTCTGGGCACTCCTGGCCCTCCGGGCACTCTGGGCACTCCTGGCCCTCCAGGCACTTTGGTCACTCTGGGCAATTCTGGCACTCCGGGCACTTCGGTCACTCTTGGCACTCCGGGAAATCCCGACCCTCCGGGCACTCTGGGCACTCCTGGCCCTCCGGGCACTCTGGGCACTCCTGGCCCTCCGGGCACTTTGGTCACTCTGGGCAATTCTGGCACTCCGGGCACTTCGGTCACTCTTGGCACTCCGGGAAATCCCGACCCTCCGGGCACTCTGGGCACTCCTGGCCCTCCGGGCACTCTGGGCACTCCTGGCCCTCCGGGCACTTTGGTCACTCTGGGCAATTCTGGCACTCCGGGCACTTCGGTCACTCTTGGCACTCCGGGAAATCCCGACCCTCCGGGCACTCTGGGCACTCCTGGCCCTCCGGGCACTCTGGGCACTCCTGGCCCTCCGGGCACTTTGGTCACTCTGGGCAATTCTGGCACTCCGGGCACTTCGGTCACTCTTGGCAATTCTGGCACTCAGGACACTTCGGTCACTCTGGCCACTCTGGCCACTCTGGACACACCGGTCACTCCGGGTACTCTGGATATTCCGAGAACTCTGGATACTTCGAGCACTCCGGTCAATTCGGGCACTCCGGGCACTTCGGTCACTCTGGGCACTCCGGTTACTCCGTATATTCTGGGCAGTTCAGCCCCGCCGGGTACGTCGGTCACTCTTGGCACTTCGGTGGCTCTGGGCACTCCGGGCATTCCAGGCACCCCGATCACTCCAGGTTTTCCGATCAATCTAGACATTTCTGGCCCACCGGGCATTTCGGCCACTCTGGGCACTCCAGGCACTCCACGCACTTCAGGCCCTTATCCCAATTTCAATGTTTTTATTTTTATTTTAGAAAGCATATACTTCAGGGGATCTGATGGGAGTTTGATTAGGTTCTATTCATTGGATCCATAACAAAGTAGTGGACCTCTTCAAATCTTCGAAGCAAATTAACGAAATTAGCGATACTCGGCCCAACATGATCTGCAGGAGTCCAGTTGGGTATAATATATAATAAGATTACTTAGCAGATATTTACTATGAAAGATTTGACCTTCAACTCCTCGATCCTAATGATGCAGGGGTACTGCTAGCCTGAACTATAAGAGTTACTTCCTAACTATGTACTAAGTACTGAGTATGTTCTAAACCAACATATTATATATATTTTTTTTATTTTATTTTTTTTTTTTATTTATTTAAAAAGGGCAGCCAACAAGACAATACATTACACTTACAATTAAAAACTACATTAGGCTTAAATTAAATGCTGTCTTAATAACAGGCCACCACGGCATGCATCGTGGTCGAGTTTAAGTACTTAAAATTATATTAGAACACTTAATTGTACGTATTACAATAATAATTACGTATAGTATATGTATATGTAAATGTGGTATGTATGTATATATGTATAGTAAAAAAAAGGTGTTAATGATTACAAAAATATTGTAGTTAATTGAATGTAATTAATCTTGTATTAAACATTTTATAGAATTCTTAAATTTACTAATTTTATTATTAAATATGTCCAATGTAGGTTCTTTTGATAGGGCGTTGTATTGACGTTGAATTCTGTTCAATATGGAGTATTTACCCAGATTGCTCTTAGTCGGGCGTGTGATATTTGACTGAAGTAGCAAACGAGCATGCAGTCCACCTGATAGTAAGTGGTCACTGCCGCCCATGGACATCTGTAATCAACTTCATACAGAACACACAGATCACAGATGCGTTGCTACTCCTGAACATTAGCAACGCATGGTCGCATGGTCACCCCATGTAAAACTGTGCCGGCAACCACACCCTTCTATAGAAACGCAAGAAATTCTTCACGCTAGAAATAGGTGTGGCGGTGGTACTTCCCCGGTCGAACTGCACTGGTTCTACCACCTTCAAAATATTTAAATTACTTTTGACTTTTTGAGATGGAAGTCAGTAGAAAGTTATTGGTAAAAAGTTTTTATGAATGAAAACGACAATGTTTGGCCGTGACCACGATCCAAATATCGCCAAAAAAAAATCCGCATATCGTGAGTACCTGTTACGTCGCATAATGTATAAATTTATTAATTACTAGTAGACCCGGCGAACTTCGTTCCGCCTAAAACATGTTAACTTTTTTTAATAAAGGATGACTGAGAGCGTTATAAACGTAAGAGTAGACAAATATAATCAGAAAGCTTCCAACTGCTAAGCTATCGGGAATTAAACGTATTATTGTGAGTCAACCATAAAAGATAGACATATGCTATCGCGGGATATTTTTTATATTATTTTAAGCAGAATATTTCCGTGATATATGATTTCTGTGTAG
Organism: Spicauda simplicius; assembly: GCA_949699795.1. Lineage (NCBI taxonomy): Eukaryota > Metazoa > Arthropoda > Insecta > Lepidoptera > Hesperiidae > Spicauda > Spicauda simplicius. The sequence goes on from OX453069.1 coordinate 11,201,360, forward strand.
CTTTAACCATTAAGGTTGCACACGCGACGGAAGCTTAAAAATGGAGTAGCTTCTCTCGTTTTCCCATTGTAGCGCGATGAAAGGTATACTATAACCAGCTCAGAAGTATGAAGAATAATCGTACCAAGTTTCGTTAAAATCCTCGAGTAGTTTTTGTTTCTATGATGGTTATACAGACAGACAGACAGACAGACAGACAGGTAGACAGACTGACAGACAGACAGACAAAAATTTTACTGACTGCATTTTTGGCATCAATATCGATCCCTAATCACCCCTTGATGGAAAAATCGGAATTTTGGAAATATATTTCATGTACAGAATTGATCTCTCTACAGATTTATTATAAGTATAGATAGAAGATAGAAAAAGAAGATTACATTAATTATTTGATCACGCGAAAATGTGAAGACAAAATATTTTATTTTTAAGTAAAAGACTTAAATAAAATTAGTTTTTAAAAATATTATCACTCATTTTTCTTCGATGAGGGCTCATGATCATAACCCAAAAAAAAATAGTCGCTCAAAAAATAACTAATTTCACATCTTGATATGTAGGTATGTATTGATGATAATTGTAGCAAAAAAGAGTCGCCGTCTGTCAATTTGGTCTCAGGCTAAATACAGTAGGTGCCGTTCTACGCATTTATTTTATTAAATGTCATCATACAAATTCACATTTCGTAGAGAAATAGTTTCTTAAGAGACTTCATTACTACTAAAAGTATCTTATCAAAAAAATATTAATAAAATACTAAGATACATAACAAAATGTATTTAAATACAAAATACAAGATAATTTTTAAAAAAGCATTCGAGATACAAGATGCAAATACTTATCTTTTATCTTGTATCTGTATCTTTGATACTTGTATCTTAGATAAGTCACATCTCTGGCTTTAGTGCATTGTTTTGCCATAAATCAGTGTAAAATAGGCTATTCACATTGTTACTATTTATACTTACTCTTTGCTAGCCGTCTTTCCAGGCACATAACATAGATGATTCGTTTTTATAAATATCTGAGTATAATATAGCTTTAGTCTTTTATGTCTATGTTTAGTCTTTTATGAATGTTGATGTCTTTTAATTGTGTCAGTAACTAACTCCTGTTTTCAAGACTATAAACGCATGTTAGCATCATTAAAATATGGGATAATTTTCATTGAGAATACTTTCTCAAATTTTGAAGAAAATACGTTGTGCTAGTGAATGCAGATCAGTGGAAAAAACAAAGGAAATTAATCTTGTATCGCTATATATAGTGTAATTGTTTCTTGTTATTCTTTCACGACTAAGCTACTGGTCGGAATTAGATGAAATCTAGCACACAAATGGTTCTTGACCTGGATTAACACAGGATACTCGTTACCGTGGTAGACTTGACCAAAATGAATGGAGCCACGGGCATAACCTAACATAAGATTTTCCTACGATAAATTCGTCCTGAAGAAAATAAATTAATAGGCCAATAATTTAGAAAAAACAATTCTCTTGGGATATTTAACGTTTACCATAAATGAATCACCACGATAACCATGTAGAAACAAATAATATTATCCGAATAACAAGTTTTTGGAATTTATAATTAAGTATTAATACCAACATATACCTAGTATTAATCATTTGTTAGAGGTTATCAAGTATTTAACAGGAAACTTCAAACAATAAAATTAAAATATATTTAAATTAGCTTATGCTAATCAAATGTTTATATACACCGGTCCCAGAATATCATGTAGAATATAACGGACATCACTGTAATTTTTGACCTCAAAATTTTTCGGAAAACTCAAAAGATAATAGATTAGTGAGATTTTTCAGTAGAACACCTCGGGAGAGTGTAGTGTGTAATACAAAAACCTCTTAAACGAAGACTCAAGTTTATATGAAACCTGCTTGGAAAATTCGTTTCCACAAACACTTTCCATTACATCAAATATGTATTGATTCACGTATGTGATGTTTTGAAAGGCCCTTTCCTTCACCAAAACGTAAGGTATATTAATATTCGACGCAAGCGCGCTAGACTTTCAATGCTCCACTGAATATTAATTACATAACTGGTTGGAATGTAGATAGAGTGAAATAGTTCAAAATGTCTACATGAGTATGTGATAGGAAATTATGGCATATGTGGCTAAGAATGTATTCTTTTGTATTTAACCGACTAATTTTTATGTACATATATTTGAACATAAACATTCCTGTAATGCGGTTTATGAATTTAGTACATCAATCAGAATATACATAAGGGTAGGTGTAGTAAGACTGTTTTATTTACACAAATACTAAAGGAATATTATAAATCTTAAACAACCATTGTCTATTTTCAAAATTAAAGGCCATTAGTAAGTTTAATAAAACTTATAAATAACATGCTTCAATGGCCGATCTAAATAAAATATGTAAATAGTTTGTAACTAAACTTTTTGTTTCACTGCCGTAAAAAATCATGAAGTTTGGAACAATTATAAATTATATTTGGATTAGTTCAGATACAGAATAAAATTATAATTTACAAAATATTGGACACTAAATATGTTACGAAGTAGGTATCCGGTTCCAGTAGAACATATTTAAGTAGGTATATAAGTTTTATAATCTAAGAATACACACGTTTGTTTTTGCAACTTGATAAAACGAATATGTTTCGACCAACGAGATAGTACCGCCAGACTTATTTCTGGCGTGACACGGTTCTTGGGTTTCGGTAGTAGGGTGTACTAGCTGTGTCCCTGTAGTTCTGGGACCACAATAGGGCTACGGTATCCTCTGCCTGTCGTAAGAGGCTACTAAAAGGGGTTTCTGGGGTTTCAGGCCTGCATGCCGTCGTAAACACCGAGAGGCATGGATGAATCGGTCACCGGGGAAGGGCCCAAAAGGAGCGTTGCGTTTGGAGGACTCCGGTTCAGGTAGTTTCGAGATCCCGGAGTCCGCTTTATAGCGCCGAGGACGGCCACCTGCACCGGCGGGGTTTTAGTGCGGTAAAAATCCCACATAATCCTGCGTCGCTCCCACGGCGTCGGGTACCTTTTGAAGGTTTCCCCCTCGAGAACAGAAAAAAGGGTGTGCTTGCTGGCTCATTCATATATGAGGCGACCATTTTGTTCCTCCGGAGTAGCAACTCATTTGAGATTGATTTCAGATAGAACCATTTCAGATAGATCTGTATGAATTCGCTTATAGATATCCATTTACTAGGTTGTAGACCCAGTGTAGTTTGACCGGGGGGATACCACCGCCACACTTATTTCTAACGAAATGCATGCGTTTCGATGGAAGGGTATTTTTTTTTTTTTATTAATAATGAGGTGAGATGAGGTGACCAACTTAGTCCTCGGGAGTAGCAATGCATCTGTGGTTCACTTCAGATAGACACCATAAATTCTATATGAAGTTGCTTACAGATGTCCATGGGTGGCAGTTATCACTAAACTCTATGCTACTTCAAGTTTATAAAAGGCTTTTTTATATCGATCTCTGCAATTTGTTCAGTTATATGACGTTCAAGTGATATTGATTTAAATGTTTTCTATGAGAAATGGAACACGTGTCTATAGAATTTTCCATGGCGTCAAAAACACAATATGGTGTGTTCTCACGAACATTACTGTTGTTATGTTGTACTGACGTTTTCTATGACAACCTAAGTGTTCATTCATATAATAGGTACTATGTCTGTGACTAGGTAATAACGCAAATTTTCAAGCGTATAAAATTATGATTAGGAACTCGTTTTTATCTCGTAATTTTAGCTGTTTGCGTTACAGGCCTGAGCCTAAAATCCGATTGTTCGATGTTATGTGTCTAGTAGAAATTAATTATAAGCTGCTATAAGGTGAAGGAAAATATTGTTTCTATATTTACGTGTCTGAAAGTTATTTTTTTATGTTTTTGCAAGTGTGTTAAGTTTACTGATTTGTACTTAGCTTGCGTGGTGAACTACGGCATAGATTTTATTTTGAGAGGAGATCTATTACTCATAACTTATATAAACTTATTTGTAGATGTGATTTTTCATAAGAACTTGATCCTAATGCGAAATGAAATCTTATAATTAGGAGTCTATTTTCTTACTCTGCGTACACTTGACTTTGAATATAAATCAACGTCCGTTATTCTGATATGATGTCGAAGGATATCCGATTTAACATTAAGAATGCTTGTTTGTCAGGTGTTTGTTTGGCCACAGTCCGTATATCCGTACTGTCGTCCCGTACGTCTGCAACCTCTGGATTCTTGGCACAAATATCTGGCAAATGCGTGTGGCTATTTGTAATTCATTCACGAGAGCAAACTAAGTTTCATTCAGATACTCGTGCATTGGGTAATAAAAATAAAAGTCAATGCGGGTCATCTAGTCAATATGGTTGTAGATGAATCACTCTAAGACGGTATTAAAAAACTACTCAGACCTGTATCTTCGTTCGTTCGTCCGTCGGTCCTAACTATGTAATATCCATGAATTGTTAATTATGTATTATAATTATGTATAATTATTAAACGTGGCTTCTTGAATGTTCCATCTATCGTAACAATCGTAATACGGTTGAAGTGTAAAAAATAAAATTGAAAACAACAATGATAATGACTAATACGTCCAGCGTTGAATCCGGGAGAGGCGGGAAGAGGGGGGCGCATAATTAGCTTTACGTATAAATCTACCATAAATTAACACTAAAAAAACAGATCATAAACGGTAATTACTCAATCTGCTTACATTTTACGATATGATTAACAGTTTTTACAAAGATTTAGACATTGTTAAGTTTCCAAATTTCAATATTAAATCACCTCTAAATACTAAATGCTCTAGTAAAAAATAGCAACAAAGTGATAATAAAACTTTACAGCATTGTTGATGATCTTAAGAAACATTAAATGATGCTGAACAATTTTTGGTACATCCGCTATTGCTCAATTAGGGTTTTTTATCGGTAAATTTCCAGCCATGATCTAAACAAGTTATGTTTTGAGGAAAAAAAACTTATTTTACATTATTACATCAACGTATTTTGAAGTAAACTTCTAGAATATACTGCGATTATAATGTTGTTTAGGTATATTATATTAAGTACATTATACCGACTTGCGGTCTGACACTCAGTGGGTTCCTGGTTCGATTCATGTCCAGAAAGGTATATGAATGATGAATTTACGTCCTTGTTCTGGGTCTGTGTTTGTGTATCCGTCAGCGTGTGTATCCATGACACCCACAACACAGGAGAAAATCCTACTGTGGGGTTTTGAGTGTAAAAGGCGGCGTTAGAAATTATATAAATTAAAAAAAAAAAAAAATGTCTAATACGTCTTTATGGAACAATACTTACATTAAAACAGTTTCATTTTGGTTTTGTTAGTTTAATTAAATTGTTCAAGTAACATAGGTATTCATGTTTCAAATTTTACAATAAAATATATTTATTTAAGGATAAAATGTAATTGGGTATATAAAAATGATACATTCACTGCCTTAAATATTATTGTAATATAATTTTTGATATGATAAAAAATTATGAAATGTTTATATAGGCAGAAGACTTTTACCACGCTTGCGGTATGGGTGGCACTTCTTTGTAATACCTGAGGGAAAATTTTAAAAGACATTTAGTAGTTGTAACTTAATAAGTACCTATTAAATTTAAAGCTAGTTATAAGCATTAAAAAAAAATAAATGATTGAATATTGTATTACAAAATGAATAGTTAAAATAATTTCTTTCAGTAGCCTTGGTATCGGAATGGCAAACGTAATAAATTAAAGGCAAGTCCTCTTTATAAATAAGGTTTCGTTATAGTAGATATTACGAAATAACAGTTATTTTGAAATCTAAGACACGTGAATGTTATTTCTGTAATTATACTGCATACGATTGCCAGATACACACTTACGGAGATAAACGAGCTAAGTCCGTACCTATTGCAAATGCTACTACGAAACACGATACGTCTCTAGAATTACAGCGTATCTGACAGATGATATTGTGAAAGTTCTCGATGCGTGAAACAATGAGCCTTTTAAAAGAACGAAGTCTATTTACCTCACGAATCCTCCCAACGGTGAAAACGCTTTGTCATTCAAAGGCACCAAAACAGGCGAGGAACGAATACCTTGTGGTAACTTCATAAAATACTTCACACTATTCGGGATGAGGGCACCTATGAACGTAATATTGTTTGAATAAATGCGAATTTTGTATTGGAATTTAAAATTGCACCAATATCCTTACCGTTTGCGTCATATCTGTACTTTCGTAACAGCGACTGCATGCTCGGGTTTTGTACATTGGATAGCACCACGATGGCACACGGCTGCGACACACGTATCGATTATAAATATTTAAATGGATTAGTTAGCAAATACGGAAGAAACAAGTTGTATTCGTCTTACCGTTTTAGGCTTTTCGTTACTTATTTTTCCTTCTATTTCAAAACCATACTCTTCGTTCTCTTTGCTGTTGAATGCGTCTAACCCGAGGACTGGGTCACGTGAATTATCGTTGATTGTAAAGTCCGGTAGTGAAACTGACTCTATTATAGGTGGCTCAGTTTCATAGTTTATTGGTAACATCCTCTGTAATTTGATAGGTAGCTGTAAAAATACATATAAATAACAAGAAAAGAATCTAAATATATTGTACGCTATTTAAAAGAGACCTACGTTTTCAACGAAGACAATTTTGAGCACTATAATCATTAAGATTTCAGTGAACCTCATGTTGAACCGGTCGAAACAGCAATGATAATAAATCGTACCCACCAAATAAGTTCAAGTAGTTTATAAACATAGAGTCGCATTACTTTAAATTTGAACATTCTGTATCAAACAGAGTGGTTTGTTTCGAAACAATTCACTAGAGCCGTTTCTAAGGTTAACGTTGAAATTAGTAACATGAATAGTGCGAACTTACCAGGTGCGTTATACGTAGGTGAATTATAATAAGAAATGTTGAAGAAAATAAACATAGATGTTAGAGAAAAAACTGTAAGTGCGTAGATAATATTCAGAAACAGGATGAATAATTAGCTGGAATACGCTGAAGTCTGGTGTGAGACTACGTCATTTTCTTAGTATAAAATAAAATGGACCAATTTTTAGAATGAAATTTGAATGTAGACACGCAGGCGCCCGATCAAAAGCGTATTGTACACAATCTATTGCTAGTATTTCTGTGACAAAAGATCTATCATTCTATCTTTTATGACGTAAAATGGCTTCTTGATCGCCATGTACCTTACGTAACGCAAAATTCCACTCGTGACTCTGCCCGCATTTGCACAAATAAAAATTTGATAAGGCTGTGGGCGTAAACTGTAGACTGTCATGTGTCAAAATTCTACAGCCTAGACAATAAGACAACCATTTAAACGGTATGTTATTTTAAACGAGATGCATATTATTGCATATAAAAGTTATGACATTGATAGCTCTAGGCGCTGTTAAATTATTTTACTTTTTGTCTGTCGGCATGTGCCGCCTCACGTATGTGCCACGTTTAATGTCCGTACATGTTAATACAGATCGAGCTGTATGAAGAATCTCAAAAGGATTCATTATAGAAATGTTTGGAAGGAAATATTTATCGCAAGCGTTGATTTGTATTCATGCATGATATCATCACGGACATGCAAATTTTGTTGGTCAGTGCGTCTTCGGCCTTATATTGTTTATTTTTGGGTCGCCCAGTAGCTACAGTGTAGCGGTTAGGATTTTAGCTATATATCTAATATTTTTTCTAGATTTCTAGGTAACCGGCATATGTTTTAACATTTTTTAAGATATTCTTTTAACCTACTTTCGTACTTCCGTGTCTGGATTCAATTCTAGCAATTTTAAGATCACACGGGTGCCTTATTTACACAAAAAAACTTTTATTAAGGTTTGTTTTTTCTTTACGTAATTTTATTACTTACTACTTTGACTGTTAAACACTTTTTTTGAAAATTTATTTGTTTGAAAATAAGAAATAATGTGTAGTTCTAAATGTCATAGAATTATTAAAATGTGTTAGTTAGTACCTATTGCTACTGAGGGCAGTTATTCTTTTAAATTGAGGAGGATTTCGGCGATAAACTTCTTGGAGGGTAAGTGAGGATAGTCTTCATTATATCTTGAAATTATCATAGAAAACTTGAGCACTGATAGTCTGATGGTTGAAGTAATCTCTCAATTGAAATTCCCAATCCCAGGCGTGTATCACTGATTTTCCTAAATGATGATCGTACTAGAAATTAACTCTTAATGATTTACGGTAAAGGAAAACATGATACCTACACACCGGAGATTTCTGTAAAAATCCTTAAAAGTCTATCGATCCGCATTCAGCCAGTGCAGTGAAGTTGAATTTGGAATAGATAACTCTTCAGGCATTTAAGGTTAAAGTACCCATTCCACTTTTACAATCTTTTTATTATAATTTGAACACATTATTTTGTTATCATTTTACGGTCGCTGGTTACGCTCGAAGTAAATTAACTTACATGTTTATGTTCTCAATGTTCTCGATTCTCGGGAATGTAGAATTTCAATGCCAAACAAATATTTACGTTACCTTGAACGTTTCCAAGGATTAATAATGTGCGTGCAAACCCTGCGGGCGTCCTTTTGAAGGTTAGCGAAGGAAAGAGGACGGAAAATCTGTATGTTATCAAAGTTAATCAGTTGTGTTTGTTTAGTTCGAACGTGTTTATTACAAAGCAATCGGTTTATATACGTATTAATATTCATATGGCTTATTTTAATTTTCTATTCCTCGTTTTAAAAATGATTTTCTATGTATTCCCAGATTAAAACCCGGAGTTAGATATTTTATACATGTATATTATTAATATTTTTTCACGCTAGTATGATAAATTATTTAATAAGCTTAGTGTGGTGGACCCCTTAGTCCGTTAGAAAAGACGTGTGCTCAGAAATCCTATAATTGGTTATATTCAATGATAATAAATTTTGCAAATTAAGCCAAGTTGATTCTGTTTAAGAATGTGGTAGAAGAGAGGTTCCAACTTAGTCTTACGTAACGTACGTAATAGGAAGACATCTGTAGCGAACCGAAAAATCTTCATCATGCGATTTCAAAAGTAGGTGCCATCGCCATTTTGTTTCTGCATAACAGTGTCGGACCTGCTAGTCTTTACAACATAGTTCTTAAGTGTAGCAACACGTTTGTGGCTGACCTCAAGTATTGAATTACACGCGATTTACCATTAATTTAACAGGTGGATAGCAATGTTCATTTATCATTAAGTAGACTGCATCCCAGTGTAACTTTTACTAGCCTTTACAGGTGGTAGAACCAGTGTAGTTCGACTGGGCAAGTACCACCGCCACACCTATTTCCAGCGTCAAGCATTCCTTGCGTTTTCATGGAAGGGTATGGTTGCCGGAACACTCTTATTTGAGGTGACCAACATAGTCCTCGGGAGCAGCAACCCATCTGTGATTGACTTCAGATAGAACCCATGTTCTATTTGAAGTTACTTACAGATGTACATGGGCGGCTGTGACCATCATCAGACAACCATCAGGTGGACTGCATGCTCGTTTGCTCTTTTAATCAGATAAAAAAGAACTTTTATAAACTTTACTGTACTATACAATACTGTGCTTTTCATTAAACGAGGAGGTAAGAAATTTAATGCATGGCAAAGTCAGGAACATAAGCGAATACATTCGTAATATTAAGGGCAGCACGCTGTTTTGCTAGTAATAACAAGCAAATAAGGAAACTGAAACAATTTTGTTATTGCTTTTACTAAGTTGTAGGAGTTGTGGATAAATTGTTTACTTTGTGTATGTTACATAATTAATTCTTCTGCTGTCTTTTTTTTATGGAAACGGTATCATTTAAGACGTTAACAGTCGTAAACGTCTGTGTGCTTATTATTCTTACATAAAACTAACAAGCAAGCATACTGTCTACCTGATGGTTTTTTTGTAAGATTTAAGTAGGAAACCAGCATGCAGTACACCTGATGGTAAGTGGTCACTACCGCCCATGGACTTCTGTGAGCAAAATGGTATAGGTATCATGCAAAGTTGTCAACGTCGCTCGGGGACATGAGTAATCAATCCCGTATAGTACTGGAGTCCTATCTACGTATGCGGATGCTGCCCCTGTGAATTAAGTTGGAAATTCTCTTACGTCCTAGTAGGTCCTCTTGAATAGGGTTCTTCGCTTACCAAACCCTCCAGACAGGAATTTCGAAGCGCTTAACATGTTGTTGTACAAAAGGTGTGGCGGTGGTTTTTTGGGAGTCTTAGATTTGTGATACGTTGATTCTTAAAACATTTTTTATTTGTTACAAGCCATTTTTCTTTCTCTCTTAACAATAAAATAACGACCTAATGGAACTCGAAGCAAATTAACTTACAATTAAATTACAGAGCAGATATCGCATTTGGTAAAATGTATTGCAAAAAACCTCGATGAGATCATCGCTCTACCTATTAGGAGAGTCATGGAGTTTAATGGCCTTCTTGGAACAACCCTCAAAGTAATTCCATTTAGCCTGATGAAGGTATAATTTTATATGAATATTTATTAGTACAGCTCCCTAATATAACTGTTAGCTGATATTAAGTGGGTAGTTAGATATATAGTTAGATATATATAGTTTTAGAAAATGCGGTTCAAAACCGGATTTTTGGCTGCATCATAAAGTAACTGGAGAAAGAGTTGTCCAGTTACGTTATGCTGCTTTTGAGTAAAACTAGATCTCTGTTTTATTATTACCAAGAAATTACGGAACGATGTCTCAACCTGTTCTTCTATGTACTTACTAAGATCGTATATTTCTTCATCGGGATTTAACGCGACTGTGTTAAGAGGGTATTTTTTTTCGATTGTTTTTTTCGTCGTTACTGCTTATTTGTCAAACAGAACTTGTAAACAATAGTCTACGTTGAAATCGTAAGAATGTCCGAGCTATTATAGATTCGCATGGTTTGCAATGGTATCGACTGCACTGCACAATTTACACAATAGCGGTCGTAACGGTGTGCCTGTGTCCCGCTTGGTCAGTAATGCACCGAGCTAGAGGAAAACATACCTATGATTAACCGGAGTACACATTAGATGGATTAGCACCAAAGTTTTAAGAGATATAGATTAGTCGCTATATAATACATAACTACTGTAAAATATAAATAAAGAGTTGAGTGCATGTTTGTGTTGAAATTATATCTATAAACGGATGGTAGAGCCTTAGAGGATACTACAAGATATATAAAATATTTAGGATTTGTAGGCTTTCGGGCGGTGGTGGCGTCTTGGTAAAAATGATAGAATTTGATTAACTTCAAAATCTAATTATTTTTTGTTAATGAATACTCTTAGCCATGAAAAATACTTAAAGTATTAGATTTATAATTAAGAGGATTCCGTTCTTATAATTCCATGAGCGAACTCAGATAGGTACACAAAAAGTTTTAATTAATAGAATTAGGCATTTTTTTTAAATAAGGTTAATGTACGAGTACGGTAGCTGTATTTATAAACGTGCGTAAATACAGAAAGTACCTATATGCCTGATGAATGTAAATTGGATATAATGATAGTGATAAAATATGTCTCTGTAGTGAAGTTTAACCTTACGGTCAGCACTATTGATTGTAATATAGGCTTAAAACTCATCATAAACAGTCTAGAGCTTTTATTAATAATCATGTTTTGAGTGTAAAAAGTCTAACAGTTTGTCGGACCTGAAAGCTACTGAAGCTGACAAACAACTTTCTAAATCCAATAAGCTTTATTTTCGGCCTTCAAGCTTATGTTCAACAAACATCACCAACCTAAGCCACTATTTAAGACGCCAGTCACGCCCAATGTATCTATATGTGTGAGTAACGACTACTGTCGCCTTGACTTCTTGATACATAGTATGACGTGATGCGACCTTTGTCACTTAAAATTATTCGAAGAGGTTACCATGCCACGTGTTATGCAAGTTTTTGTCTTTTTGCACGTGGAAATTATGGGATAGGTATATGTATTAATAGTATGCGAGATATCGTAATTATTCTTCAACTAAATGTCTTGGCGGTTTATTTTAAAACATTATTTCTATTTCTGCGTTCGCCTGAATTCTTTTCACCTCTTATAATACATGTTTGTGTGCTTACGATGGGATAAGTGCCACTCAGCGTTGCGACAGGGACACCGCGTTTCTTCGGTCCGCCTAAGACTCAAAAATCTTAAATTATTTATCTCTATTCCTCCACTAATTTATACCTACATATATTACACATAAAAACCTTCCTTTTGAATCTCTATCTATTAAAATAAACTGCGTTAAAATCCATAGCTTTAATGATCTAAGCATACACAAGGATAGACAGCGGGAAGCGATTTTGTTTTATATTATGTAGTGATAGTGAGGATAATGCTGTGCTGCCGCCGTAGAATCGCAAAGGGTTCTATTACCCTCAATTAGCGTGTTTTATTCAATTAATTATTAGATTAGCGTATTAGAAGTTAATTTTCACTGCTTTTCGGTGAAGGAAAACATCGTGAGGAAACCTACACACCCGAGTGTTCTTTAAAAAAAAACTTATCGGAGGTGTGTGAAGTCCACCAATTCGCACTTGGTCAGCGCGGTGGACTATGGCCTAAAATTCTCTCATTCAGAGAGAAGACCCATGTCCAGCAGTGGGACAATAATGGGTTGGCGTATATTCAATTAACACCGAGAGGTGTTAATTGAATAACTGAATTTGTTATTGAGGTTTATAAGGAGTCTATTCCTATAGTCGATCTACGTTGAACGCATTGTAGAGGCAAGCGGTAAACATTCATTTGGGATAATTAATGCGTGTTCTGCGTCGGTTTATTGTAATATTACACTAACGACGCGTGAAGGCCTTGAAATAATCGCATATTAAATTAATTTTTCATTCTGCGTTAAATGCATTTCTAGAGTTCAATATATTTTATTATATGGAAGTAGCAACTCGACCGACGAACCGCGTGGCGGTGCGGTTACCATACCGGACTGACGCGCAGTGAGTCCCGGGTTCGATTCCCGGCCAGACAGGTAGCTAAATGATGAGTTTAGATTCTTGTTCTGGGTCTGGATGTTTGTGTATTCGTCTTTGTGTATGTCCATGGCACCTACGACACAGGAGATAATCCTCCTGTGGGGCTATGACTGTAAAAAGCGTTTAAGTTTTAAAGTTTAAGCAAACGAGCAATAAAGTCCACCGTATGTAAATTGGCCCATGCCGTCCGCTGATAGGGTAGGATATATATGTGTGGAGTTGGTGCAACTGAAGCCGAATCATAAATGATTCTACCACCTCCTTCAAACATCAAATTATCATTCAAAAGACAGCAATTAATAACTATGAGATAGAAAAATGACGTACATAATTAATAGTCATACAAAACCCATTTAGTTGCTCGGCTTGTACTACAAAATTAAGCAACGGCGGCGTGGTCGGTGGATGGGTGGGTGTACACTAGTACCAAGATTTCAGGACATATTTAAAAACAGCCCTTAAACTTAGGTCTTATAGTCCTATGTGGTTTTAAAACTTTCCGACACGGGGTTGCTTCTTACCTCTCTACCAATAGGCATTAAGGTTAGCTGTACAAAAGAGTTTACTAGTGGGACATAAGGATGCAGTTATAAACTTGCTATTCGGTATTTTGTCTCATCCAGTAGCACCAGCTCTGCAGTTTAAGTTTGGTGGTGATCGTATTAGAATGAAGCGTCCATCTTAGTATTCAAGGGTAACGAGTAACCCACCTGTGATCGTTATAGAGCTCGTATTATATTTGGAGTTTGTGATTGAGGGACGCCATTGACAAACGGACCGCATACACGTATACTTGGAATTTATTTTGATATTGCAATTGCAATCAGATGAAGCATCACTACTATTCGTGGACATCTGTAATATGGGGTTACCCGTAGAGTCTCTGTTGTCACTGCTCGTTTACTGCTTACCTTATCATACTTTTCTTATCAAAACAGTAGTTCGTTATACTGATTTAGCATTACGGGTTATTACTTTAATAAAACGATTGCAGATTGCTAGGATTCAATCTTAGTACGGTAAACGGGGCTGATAAGGTCAATCGACCATTTTATATAGTGTATAATTATATATAGTAGCAAAAACCTAAATTAAGGTAAATATTATGAGTTTGTATATACAACTATCACAGACAAGTCAAGCTAGGTGTGTTTGAACAAATGCATTTAACACTTACCACAGTAATAGTGTTCTGATGGCATATGGCAATATGTTTGCCAATTTAAGTGCCACGTGATTTCAGACGCGATATAATATGAAGGTGTTACTTTAAAATATTGTGGTGATTGTACAAGAGTTTACAGTTGAAGTGACAACATTTGACCAGTGAAAGTTATCGTAAATGTTATGTTAACTACGCTCCGAAACAATACTTGTAATGTGTCGATTACTCATTGCGATAATAGTAACGTTTGGATACTGTTATGATCGATTCCCTTCCTGTTTATTGTTTTATCTGCTTTACATTGGACTTACCTATAGGTGTATTGGAGTTGAGGTGTAATGTTAATCATGCTTATATTATAAAGGCGAAAGTTTGTGAGTGTGTATGTTTGTTTCTTTTTCACGTGTTAACGGCTGGAGCGATTTTCATAAAATTTGGTAGGAAATTAGCTGACACTCTGGATTTACATATAGGCTATTTTTTATCGTGGAAAATATCTTATTCCAAGGGGACAATCGATACATCAATGGTTTTAACACGGGCGAAGCTGCGGGTTTCAGCTAAATCTTAATAATCCCTGTCGATTTTTTTTTTCACACATACTTTATGGAGTTCTTTTTGAGTGTTACATAGTATATTACAATTTGAAGCGTATTAATTCCTTATATCGAAGCGACGAAAGATTCTATGACACACACAATTTCCATATAAGTTATTATTATGACATTAACAGTCGCTAATGGAACAAGTTGTGCGGGAACTATTTTTACATTTGTATTCAACGTATTTGTTGAATGAGTCAATAATTACAGTATTGATAGCATTATAACATTATCTTAAATCTTTTTTATTTTTTGAAGCGGCTTGTTACTAGTTGATCTAGCAAGAATCTTAGTTTTATTATTTATATGAAAGTTTTAGTATTTTGACGATACTATTATAAGCTCTTTTAACTTCGTCTCATAAAAATGAACGTCCATAAATACGAAAGATTTATAACTCAGCCTTTCTACGTACTTATTTCATAACGACCTTTACATAATTTCACCGAAAAATGACTAGGAAAGTACTTGTAACTCAAAAACATTAATTCTCTCAAACATCCTTCGTATGTGTGTAGAGTGAATTCACTGCGTAGTAAATCGTCCAGATATGTAAGGTAAATTAAACGATTAAACTCATATAATTATATCATGCGAATTTTTCACTTTTTCCTGCTCTTTTCTCACGGTACTTGCCGCATTCACCTCATTAAGTTAAAGTTGTTATCTCAAAATATCACTTTCGCTCATAAGAACATTATCGCTGTGTGAAACTCTATACGGAATGACCTAGACCGGTTTTAAAGTACTGATATTTATTATTTTACCTAATCAAAGTTATACATTGGTTATTTTTTGGAGTCTTAACAACTCACCTATTTATAGAGCAGGAGTAAGATTAAACACTCTTAGCTTTTGTATATATGACGTAAATATGTACGATTACTCTTGTGTGAGCGAAAAAACTATCAACATATTAAGATAACATACTATGGATAAATCTTTAGTATTATTAGCAATAGAAATGACTATCAATATTTGCACCAATTCCAAATTACACAGTTGGACAATCAAGGTTATCTTGGACCTTCGTGTTGGATTGGCAAAAATCTATGGATGTAATTTATACAAGACAAGAAACAACCTTGGTTGCTTATGCGCCGGCTAATTAATCGGCCTTTGTACTGTGGGATGCGACCAATAAGATCTTTCTTATACATCCTGTCGGCTGCTGTATCCTTAGTACTAGTTTATTTTGTGATTTTAAATTAATACTATCACGAAATTTATATTTTTGGCCGATATTTCGACCAAGTTGCAATGTGGTTAGTTTTTGTGGCTACAATCCATGCATCGGGTCGAAATATCGTGAATACTGGTTACACATTGAAATGAGTTTATAATGTTCCCTCGACACTATAATTATTTACGTTTTCATCAATATTCCATACCCATAAATTGATGTCTATACTCGTTCATAGATAGCGTTGTAGTCAACCAATAGGTTGACCACAACGCTATCTATGGCTTTTGGGTTGAATCCTTGATCATACTGATGTCTGAATGACGAATTAAGATTTCTGTTCTGGTTTAGGTGTTTGTGTATTCATCTTTGTTAGTCCATGCATCTACGATACAAGAAACGCGGTCCTGTAAACGAACAAAGCGTTATTTTTATATGTGTACAAGTCCTCTCTATTTTGCGCGTTACATTTTCAATTGGCGACTTTCCACTTATTTTTGCTAAAGTCCAGTCCTTTCTAAAAAAGCGTGACTGAGCACTGCCTCGCGAGGGACATTTTAATTATCAAATCGGGACGGTCCCGCCAAAAGCGGGAGGTTTGGCAACCCTGACGGTTACCCAATTCTATTTCCCTACAACAACTAGTAGCATTGATAAAGATTTAGACAGTTAACCTATATTGTTATATATTATTTTCCAAAAGTTCAGTGTAGGTATTAAAAGTTAAGGTGTTAAAACCTATTAGGTTCCTTATCATAAACTATTTCTTAGGCATAAACGGTATATGTCTCTCACCTTCTTTTTTTGTTTTCGAGGGGGAAACCTTCAAAAGGTACTCGACACCGTGGGAGCGACGCAGGGTTATGCGGGATTTTTACCGCACTAAAACCCCCCCCGGTGGCCGTCCTCGGCGCTATAAAGAGGACTCCGGGAACTCCGTTGCCGGCGGCCAATATGTCGCTCACCTAGGTGTAGCATGATGAGGCAGTGCGCTCAGGGAATTACGGTTGTATTGCTTTGGAGATCCCGCAGTCCTCTTCGCAGTGCCGAGGACGGCAACCAGGGAGGGTTTTAGTGCTGTAATTTATTCCACCTGACCAATGACGGCACTCTCAAGGCAATGAGGTGGAACCTTCAAAAAGTACCCATGTACCGTTTGAATTTTTCCCTGTCGAAAACAAAAATAAAGCAAACACCATGAGCATGACATAACTGTGGCATCCGTCTTAAGACATACCAATAGGTCCACTGCGGCCAGCACCCGTTGAGTCCGGAGTTCCTCGAGTCCACTTACTTCTTGCACCGCGCCACCGGAGACGACCATTACCTCCGCGTTGTTTATTATGTCTAGCTCCCCCTAAAACTGTTGCAATACAACATCTGATGGTATTCCCTTGTTGCAGGTCAACCGGCAACTTCGCGTCGGGCGCGGCGGGTGGCGGGTGCGGGGCGCCACGCTCCGCTCCCGCCACCCCGCTGCAGCTCGAACCACATTCAAGGAAGCACGATAAGTAAGTACCTAGCCTAATATCCACCTTTGTTTTTATCACTTGGAAGTAGCAAACGAGCATGCAGTACGCTGTAAGCAACTTCAACTAGAATAGAGGTTCTATCTGAAGACGATCACAGATGCGTTGCTATTCCGAAGGATTAACATGTTCGCCTTTATGTGAAAGTGAGCCGGCAACTACACCTTTCCACCGAAACGCAAGAACTACCTTAGCTAAGAAATAGGTGTGGCGGTGGTATCTCCTCGGTTGAAGTACCCAGTGTACTAATTTGCTGGTAGTAATATAATAGTTCCATCGTATAAGAAAATTGTTATTAAACTATGTTCTTGCGCATTTTAACTTAGTCTTGGCATATATACTCGTGTTCCTGCTATAAGACACATTTCGTTAGATATAGATCTATGTAACTTTTAATTCCTTTATTTTTTAATAAAGATTTGTTTATAAGGGTCATCTTTTTCATATTTACTTCTGAGTTCTTACCTGTCCAACTTGACCGATTGTAGGTACGTCAAATCGTACCGCACGTAATAGAAATATTTCCACGAAGGCAAAAACAAACACAACGGTTCTACTCCAATTCGCGCTATGTTACTTCAACTTCGCAAATTATTATAGAAACTTGCCGCGACGCTATATAGAACCGTGTGAAACAGACCACACACGGCTACATATCAATTAGTTCTGTTATCATGATATTACCTCAATTGACTCATATAAGTCCACTGCTGGGTATAAATGTTTTTTTTGGAAAAAGAGTTATGCTGTAGTTCTGCGGTTTTTATGCGATAGAAATAGCGAACAAGCACACAATCTACCTAATAGTAAGTGGTCACGGTATATGAACATTAGCAATAAACTTTTTTTTATCTGATAAAGTAGCAAACGAGCATGCAGTCCACCTGATGGTAAGTGGTCAAAGCCGCTCATAGACATCTGTAATCAACTTCATACAGAACATGGGTTCCATCTGAAGTCAATCGCAGATGCGTTACTTATTATTCCCGAGGACTATGATGGTTGCCTCGAAAAGCCTGTCGGTCGAAAAGCCACCTATGATAGGTTAGGTTTTAGATGGATCACAGATGTTTTGCTACCCTTAAATACTACTTTTTGTTACCACACCTCTAAAACACAGTTTAGTTCTTTTAACACTACATAAGGGTGCAACATAATATATAAAATTCATCAAAGGTTCTTAGCTAATGCTCTGTCGTAAGAAACACGCATATGAGGTCCTAAATAAATTTTCATGAATGGTAATGCATATATAATGAACTTCAGATAAACATCCTGTTCTATTTGAGTTTCGATGATACTTAAAATCAAGTTGATTGATACGTTTACCATTTCTGTCAGTATATAACGTATAATTATATGGCCTGAAAAAACCTTGTAGTCGTTAAAACAAAATTTTGAACAAAACCTCGATTACAAAAATTATCTATGATTTCAAATGTTCTTATACCTAAATGTAATCGTTGTAATGGACTTGTTACGCTATACAATTTCTACTAATGTGAATATAATTAGGGTTCCATCAAATTTTCCGTAGTCATAATTTTGACATTACATTTTAGATTTAGGATTTTGTAATTAGGTTTTAGGGGACTACGACAAACTTCGGGTATTTAGTTAAACATTGTTTTCTCATATTTGATACGTTTAATATAAAGATTAAATAATAGTTTATTTGTTTTTAAAAATATTGGTTTACTATGTTTTTTTAGGAGATAGTAGTTATTTTTTTTCGATCTTCTAGCTTGTTCTATCGCAGTGTTTCTAATTTTAAAGATAGCAGTTCACTTCAGCTCAACCGCTGCACTATGTAGTGTTTTTTGATGCTTATTAAAATTTATTTGAACTTTGAGGCAAGAAATAACAAAATCACGCACTTTTAAAATTATGTATGACAACCGATTACCTCAAGGGCTTTTACGCGACCGAAGAGGGAAGTGTAGCTAAAGCAATCAGCTACACTTCCCTCTTCGGTCGCGTGTGATTCCTACCTTTTTGATCGCCTTCTGTCCTTATCCTGAGAATACATGACATCAATGATGATGAAATATGGTTTTTTTAAATTCTTATCTAGAATTATGAGGGGATGCAAAGAAAATTGTGTCTTAAAATATAGACGGAACCCACTTAACCTTCGACATTGTCTTGACAACGTGTTTATAATACCTATTTTCAATTATTAATAATAAGTCAGCGATTACGAGCATGTTTGTATGGGCAACGCGGGCTAATCAGTGACGCTTGTATCGCTATCTAAGCACATCGTGTTTTGGATTTAACATACGTTTTTGCATATTTCAATATATCTCGAGTTACTGTTTTTTTAAAACCGGAACCTATGAACTGATTTTGTGATTAAGTGTGATTTTCATACAGATTCTTGAATATTTAGTACATTTGATGTTTTGGTGATGTGTTATTGAAATGGGCATCGAAAATGGCGCTTTCGCGAAATGTAACAGAAGATTCGGCTTGGAACGCCATTAATATTCTTATTAACGCCCGCGATGGATTTAGGTAATGACGTAGTTATGATTATTTCCGAAATTTGTAATACTTTTTAAATCTGTGAGAATCTGTCTCTGAGTGTAAAATTTCATATAGTTGTTAAGGTAAGGTAATACTTTTATTACGTTTAAAGCAACTAAAGTGGTGAAGGAGTGGTAAAACCCATTTGGTTATATTCCGGTACGTTTCTACGGTATGTAGTTTATATATATCTGGAATTCTTGTACTGGGTTCCGGACTTCAAATCCGAGGCTTTTCTAAGAAAAATGTAAATGTCTTTTCTAAGAAATTATAAGTAGTCATAAAGCTTGGTTCTGTTTATTGGTGGTAATGCTTCCTTTGGGATCAAATCCCTTACTTAACTAAATACCCTAGATATATTGATGGTAACCGGGAATAGTGGCTACACTCGACCAGCCTAACAGGGCATATCAAAAGGTCAAACCGAGTGCAAGTGTACTCGAGTGAGTTTCTAATAATATTAATTTATATAACAGTAAACATGTATTTATAAACAAAACAAAGTGATTTATCGGGGGCATGGCGGTGAAGGCTGACGACAGTTATCTCTGACAATTATAGGCCTGCACTGCTTTACGTCAATTATTAACCAATGTTTACTTTGCTGGTGCATACGAATATACAAATAACATTTCGCCAATATTTGTAGGTATATTTAGAGTTTAATATCTATATCTAGGCAAACGTGAGGGTGTCCAGGCCAATAGCTGGAATATTCAATGTAATAGTATGGTTGCAGAATCCTTTGCACTGTGGTAAGCCTTGTGGTTAGCAAATCTTCTGACGACCCGCATGGCGCAGAGTTTACCATATCGGTCTGATACGCAGCGGGTCCCGGGTTCGATGAATGATGAGTTTAGATTCTTGTTCTGGGTCTGGGTGTTTGCGTATCCGTCTTTGTGTGTGTTCACGGCTCTCACAACACAGGAGAAAATCCTACTGTGGGGCTATGAGTGTAGAAAGCTTTTTAAGTTTTTTTTTAAAGTTTCAAATCAGCATCAGAACGTAACTGATTTACGTATAGGTACAATTCCGACATATAGGTATAAGTCCGCGTCTAAATCATATATATAAATATTCGGTTAAATTCATATGAATTTTACTGCAATCTCTTCGAGGTCCACTGTTGAACATACGCCAGGCTGCTTAATATTGATCGCAGTGGGTGTTGATATTATTGTTTCCCTTAGTTGTATGACTATGACATCCATATCAAGAGGCAGTCATTGCTGGAAGAAATCTCGTATCATTAATGTATGGACAATTGGACATAAAAGTTTTTTTTGTAACTCTAGCTTTGTTCCGATCCACATATAATTTCTACACATGATGTCTTCTTAGTGCACACTATGTTGCATCGATCAATCACGTCAACTTCAATCAATAACAATATAGTAAATTATTCGAAGTGTCCAAGCGAACTTTGAGAGTAGTTAGTAACATGGTAAGTGTCTTGTGGTCAAGATTATAAACCAGCCAAGTGCAGGTTGGTTTCGCGTACTAAGGGTTCCGTATCTATATTCTTTAAAAAACGGCAAATAAACCACGCGAGGTTCCCTTTTGCACTTTTTATTTTGTTGCTAGTATTTGTTGTTATAGCGGCAATAGAAATGCATCATCTATGAACATTTCAAATGTCTAACTATCATGATTCATGAAATGCAGCTTGGTGACAGAAGACGGACAGACGGACTGTGGAGCCTTAGTAATAGAGTCCCGTTTGTTCCCTTTGGGTACGGAACCCTAAAAATGGCAAGTGACATATGTAACAGCTTGTTTAATAAGCTATAGGTCGTGCAGGAAAACCCCCACAGAAACTGTATTACGTAGTTCTCCTTAATAACTCATTGGGTATTAGTGATGTAACTAATATTCGCATTCGCATTCGCGAATATTGGCATGTTTGCATGGCAAGATTGTTGCGAATGTTTTCGAATATTGCATTGCATCGCTCCGCAAAAAAGGTCGCCAAATCTATCCAAATTGAAATACAATAGCAGTTTGTCGACCTAAAAAAACGTCGCCAAAATTATAATCTCTGTCACCCTATACCAGTGGTTCCCAACTGGTGGTCCGAGGACCACTAATGGTCCCTGGAAGCACCTGAAGTGGTTCGAGAAGTCATCAAAAAATATTGTAATATAAGAAGTTATCACAATGACAGTCAAGTAGCGGACAGTGCCTGAACCAAGGATCAATAATTAGTAAAGAGTATACAGAAAGCGCGTTAAATATTGTTTGCTTTGAACAATAATGTACGCGTGATTTATTAAGAAAATAATAATCCCATATTAATTTTCAGATTTATTTATTTTGTTTTAATTATACCCTCATACTGGTCCATGGGTCGACAGATATTTTGCTAAATGGTCCTTCTTCACCAAAAGGTTGGGAACCACTGCCCTATACCAAGGACTGAAAAAAACCAACATTCGCATTTGCGAATGTTGATATGGTTACATCACTACTGGTTATACGTCACGTGCACCGCGGCCGGGCGTGAGTTGTGCCCATTTGCTCAATCAACACAGATAATGTTGATGTTCCCGACTCGCCCTCGATTCCTGCGCTCCGGTATGGTTTGCAAATTAGTGCAAGATGTATTGTCTATCTATCTATAGAAAATCGGTCGCTTACGTTAGCTACACGGTGCTGGTTTTTCGTAGTGGCGTACTTAAGAAATATGTTTATCACTATTTGTGTCCCGCGGTTTTACCTGCGTGAAAAAATGCAACATAACTGATTTTTTATAACTTGTAACAGAATAAAGGATTTTAGTGAAATAAAGACTGAATGTTTACATAATAAGACATTTAGATACAGACTGTATTTCAATTCCTTAAATTAGACAGTGTTTTTTTTTGGTGCGGTTTTGAATCCACAACCAATGTGACTATTGTAACCTATTCTAAATTCTTCTTAATATGATTTGTAGTATTTATAACAAAAATGTTTGGAGAATATTTGCAATTCACGGACCCGCAAAACTTTTATTATTGTTGTATTTATGGATTTGCCCTAATGTTGATAGAAAGTCTTCATTTGTTTACATCTTACCTATCGGCATTATATTGCCTTTGTGACGAATTACCGGTAATTATAATCTAAACGTTTTAACGTGACTGATCTGAAGTTTAATACAGGAAATTTTAGACCGTCCATCCTGTAACTATTTAAAATTTTATACCGTATCCTCATTCTGATAGTTTACTACACTATATTATAAACAACTAGCTGACCCGGCGAAAATCGTTCCGTATAAAAGTAAAAAATATAAAATTATCAGTGTAAACTATATTATGTACGTATTATACATAAAAAACCGTCCTTTTGAATTACTCTATCTATTAAAAAAAACTACATTAAAATCTGTAGTGTAGTTTCAAAGATCTAAGTACACATAGGGACAGACAGCGAGAAGCGACTTTGTTATAAACTATGTAGTGATAATGTTATAAATGCGAAAGTTTGTGAGGAAATAGTAAGAAACACACGAATGTGTGTACTAGTCACACGTCGCAACGGTCGAAATTTGAACTCAAAAACTAAACTTGACATTGTCCAAACTAGCACGAGTATTTCTCAAATTCAATTAAATTGTATTAACTTTTAAGATATATTAAATACACCTGAAAGGTAAAAAGAGGTTGTATTGACTAAGCTGCATTTCAAAGTGATTACAGGTAGGTATTTTGACAGACATCTGACATTACATGTTTTCATAGAAAACCAGAGATGTGACATATCTAAGATACAAGATTATAAGATACAGATACAAGATGGAAGATACGTATTTTCATCTTGTATCTGAAATACATTTTTAAAATGTATCTTGTATCTTGTATTTAAATACATTTTCTTAAGTATCTTGTATTTTACAAATACTTTTTTTGACAAAATACTTTTATTAATAATGAAATTTTTAACGATTCACGAAATGTGACACGATTGTTTGGTGACATTAAATAAAATAAATGCGTTGAACGGAACCTGCTATTAATAGTCTGTGATCAAATTGATAGACGGCGACTTTTTCATTCTACAAAAGTCATCGGGATATCGAATCGGATGTGTAATCGGATAATTTTTGTTTATGTCTATATTCTATGTCAACACAAAACACAACATTACAGATAGCTTTTGGGAGATTCGAAATCGCGAATATGGAAAAGTAAGTGTTATTTTAATACTATAACACAAAGTTTAAATAATAAGTTTTTGTTACTTTCGCGACAACTCGGACAACAGAAATACGTACATAACTCGCAAACAGAATGAAAAGTACGGATAACAATAAATAAACTAAATGGCATTTATGAATTTTGTTTTATGACTTTTGGCGTAACTGATAATTATTTCTAAATAATTTCCTAAGTTATAGTCGTATCAAAGTATTCGGTCACTGATACCATCGTAAAAAAACATGCGTGCGTACAAAGTACACATGTCAGAAGTGAAACTTCTTTGGCGAACTAATTTATAAATCTTGTTTATATTTATACAAATCTAAAACTTTAAATTTCCAAGATTAGGAGGAAGGGAAAAAGGCGTGATACGACGTTCGCTCTGTCTCACTTTTTCTCTCAATCTTTCTCACTCGCTTGCTCCCTACTCTCACTCCACGGCTAGTTGCTCATGCTACGTTCGCCCTGTCTTACTCTACTAATGGCTAATGACAATGTTTTCAACATTGTCATTAGCCTCCAATTTTTGTTTGTGACAAAAAAAAATCTAAAGATGAATCTTATTACATGTTTTTAGAGGATTCTGATTCGTCAATAGCAAGTGGGGAAACTACGGGACCTGCTGCCAGCACCGCTGACTTAGAAGCACTTCAATACCTAAATAATAAGGATATTAGCTTACACAGCTTAAATACTTACCCTACAATCAAAAAAATATTTTTGAAATATAACACCTGTTTGCTAAGCTCTGCCCCTGTGGAGCGACTCTTTCCTTTTGGTGGTATGATTATGAGGCCTCATCGACGAAAAATGAGCGATAATATATTCGAACAACTGGTCTTACTTAAGTCTATGACTTAAAAAAATACAATATGTTGTGTCTTCATTTTGTATTCGTAAATAACGAATGTGAAAGATTAATAAATATCGTGTGATTTATTCAATTGTAGTTTTCTTACAAAAGTATCTTATCTTGGAAAAAGTATTTGAAAGATACTTATCTTGTATCTAGTATTTCAAATACAATTCTCGAAAGGTATTTATATCTGGTATCTGAAATACTTGATTCAAAAGTATCTTGCATTTTGTATTCGAGATACTTTGTACGACTATCTTGTACATCTCTGTAGAAAACATTAAAGTTTATTTCGTTTATTATAAGTGTGTTTGTGTCAAAAGTACGGTAGTGTCTGTAATTAGTTTTTAGTTGATTTTATGTTTGTTTTATGCATTATTCGAAGAAAAAATATTAGCATTACGTGCTCCTTCTCTCCATAAACTATAACCGTGCAAAACTTTATACTCCTCCGTCCACGCCCGGTTTCTTAAAAACGTAACCCACGTTTTCGCTTCACGTATTAATATATAGATTTCACGCAAATCTACCGGATTTCGCTAAAATGTGGAACACATACACAGTTTATGACACACATACACGCATATAGTTTATGACCTCGATTAATACAGAATACGTGGTAGACGTGACCGAAGCCGGCAAAACCGCGAGGGTAATATCTGATAATACTAGTAGTTTACGAAGATTAAATATCAATATATCATTTTGACTACGACTAAATCCTATAAATTAGAATAACAGGTACCTAATTCTTGCTTGAGGCTTCCTAATTTGAATGGCCGATAAGTAGTGAAATTTTAATTTTAAAATGAAATATAATAAGTAGTTTCCGACCGAAGCTTCAGCTTCGTTTTCTGCTGCGGTCAATAAATCCAACTTCGGATGGGGCTTTGAAGGTAAGGCGCGCCTTTGTGTTTTCTGACGCGCCTTACTGTTGGAGGGGAGATGCGTGCTCAATGTGGAGAGGCTGCGGGAGCGGCCAGGCACTGGCGGGTTCGCGGATGATTGCGAAAGCGTCTCCGTGTTCCCGCCGACGGTGCGAGGAGAAAACACAGTGGGGGTTTAGCCGGTAAGAGTCCGGCATAACCCAGCTGCTTCCCCGGGCGGCTGAGTAACCATGAGTATTAACCACTATAAAAAAAAAAAAACTTCGGCAAAACCTTCGGCTTGAACCTAAAGGGGCTGCAGTTTTGTCCGAAGCCGGAGGTTTATAGCAAGCGTCACAAATTGATTAAACTGGAATAAATACTGCGCTGGAAATGGTGGTGCCATGGGGTAAGCACACACATGGGTAAAGGGGTTGCTTCGCAAGTTTTGTTCACAATTCACATTATTTACAAATGTTATAGAATTTGAGATGTTGCCAAGTAATTGTAATCAGCTCTAGGACTTTTTTCTATGGTTGTTGAACCTCCGGCTTCGACTTCGGCCAAAAATGGACCTTCGAACGGACACTAATAATCAGGAAATTAATTATCATCACCCCTACAGTCATAGGTATTGTGACAAAATAATACACACACGCTGTTATGATGTATGTATAATGAAGTGGCGCTAATATAATATGAATATTATCTAATAACACCGGCTGTCGAAGACTTCGAAACAAAACAAGTACTCGTTAAACTGTTATATTAATTATACCTATATGAGTAACAGTGAAGGGAAACATCGTGAGGACATCTAAAGGGGTTGTGTTGTGTGTTGTGTCATTATGTTGTGGTTTTCATGTGGGCAATGCAATATTACTGGGTTAATGGTGACGAACCAAGTTCTTTTAGGCGGTACATATGGGTAGTTAAATCCTAGTAATTCAGGTTTGAAAGGTGGTCTAACCAGTTGGACCGAGGATGTACCATTGACACACCTACTTCTAGCGTGAAGCTATTCTTGCGTTTCGTTGGAAAGGTGCAACATATTGTTGACTGACTTGCGTATGACTCTTATGAGACTATCTTAATACTGAGGAGTGGAAACGCGTAAATAACGCGTAGTTAAACGCCCTGTTCTGTATGGAGTTAGTTATATATTTCTGTAGGCGGTAGGTACTATTTTTGATCAGGGACATTGCACGTTCGTATGCTACTTTAATTATATATCATACATATAATGAATAGGCTACATTTTCTCGATATTCACATAAAACACAATAATTGGCATGTTGTGTAGTAATACCATTGGATTGCCCACATTGGCATTGGCGCAATTCACTTTCATAATATAAAAGTGAAATTGAATTTGTATGTATAACTAGTTTAGGATTTTTATGTAACTGAAATAATAAGAAGTTTGGCAGATTTATATGGTCATTATTGCCTAGGCATTAGTAACTCAATCACCTAATAAAATACCTTCGCAATTTTGAGAATGGTTCGATTGCGGAGATGAAGCAGTTCTTGCATTTCGTAATGGTGTGTTTACAGGCCCACATTGACGATGGCACATTTGTGTGTATGTAATATATATACATATATTGTGTTTTCGTATTACAATGCAGATTTGTCCAACGGATCATCGCGATAGGTCAAGTGGAATGCCGGTGAGAGTGGTTAGTGAGAAGTATGATCCTAGTCTAAAAGATTTAAAGGTACAAGAGGTACAGAGGTAAAATAGTTAAACGTACGTTAATATGATGGCATATGCGTTACGATCATTAATGATTAAATTGAAACATTCTTACAAGTATTTTTTTTCGGAGTGCGAATTTCAAACCTTATTATAGTTACTTTAACGGTAACTATATTTTAAAATAAAATTTACACATGGTTTTTAGTCTAAATAGAATAAACAAAAAATCTAGATATTATGTATTTTCATTCTTTAATCCAATGGCATTATGGCAACGATAATTTAAGTATTCGATTTGTAAATTGCCGCAATAGTCTAACTGTATTATTATCTTTGTACTATAATAGTTAATTTTTACGTTCGGTAACACCTGGCTTGGTAAAATAAAGATTTGTCTGTTCACGTAATCTGGCTGTAAAGAGATGATAAGATATAACTAACTATTAATACTTCATGATTCACAGGTGTGGTGCTGCGCGAAATGAATTTCGCTGAATTTGTTCGATACAACATATGGACAATAAATTTAAAATATTATTCACTGTATAAAACGCTCTTCACAGAACTATTATTAAGAGAATTATGAGCGTAATATTTCTATATTAAGTACTTATCTACATTACCTACATTGTATATCACTCGCCTGTCTATATTCAATTCTCTTGCAAATCATTTATTTTATTCTTGGCCTTTGCTATTTTTAAAATAAGCTTCAAACACGTCATTTCAGCAAAAAAGTATGTACCGCATTTAACAACGCGTAAGCGACTGTTTATTCAAAAAGATCGTTCCGTAAAAATTTGTAAACGATTAATTGTCTCGTAAATCTATTGACCTGACTACGCCGTGTTTATCTTATGACTCTTTACTTCGTTACAACATTATAGATGCATGTATCAGCTGCCAGTGGAAGTCAGTGATTTCGCGTATAGCATTCACGCTGTACCGTTCGAGAGCGGTAAAGCGAATCCGGTGAATGGGGGCTCAGGTGATTCGCGTCTCTCGCCAATCGGCAATCGCACAATCGGACCCACTCTCCTTATTGTCGCCGTTCGTCTAATTACGAATACGAATATCAGTGGTCGCGTTGTCTTCTCAATCGGTTGGACCGGCCCCGTGAGACAAGGTCAACGCACTCGCTTCCGGAGGTCGCCACTCGTTCGGTTCTCATTCATGCTCGATTATTTTAGTATCCTTCACGGCGATGAGAATAATACCTGAAAGCGTGTAATTGTGACACGGCTTGGTGGGTCGGGAGCTGCTATCTTATCGTGTCGGTTGCGATAAATTACGACGTATTCGATCCACAATCGATACGTGTTTATACATAAGCATCCTACCAACAGTTGGTCTCTCGATCGCGTACGGAGCGCTGCGCTCGCGGTTCGCGTCAGTGATTCGTGTTTTTATTGACTTGACAGCCTTCTTTAATGTATTTACGTTTTGATTACACACGTGTCCGCGGTCTACATGTGCCGGAATGATCACGACTCGAGTTCGCTGGAATCCGTGATATCAAACGATTATGTTACCTGTCAATATTCGATTTAATATTCATATATTTCGCGATTGAAAATTGTTTACGCTTACCTTATTTCGTATATATTTCGAATCCAGCATTGAAAAGTACAAAATTGTTGTCGTCATTTGCTATAATTCAACAAAGTATGGCAACATCCGCGAGGATACTTGCAGAACGATACATTGTTAAATGAACTTTATCTAATCGAGAGAATGATAGAGGGTCACGAAGGTTACTCGTAAATTGTCCGGGAGATTTGTCGTCAATTACAGGGTATCTATGTATGGCATTATTTCATACATGCATTTAGTGACTCAATGCCGGATGTGCGTTATGCTTATAACTTTCACACCAGTGTCGCGATATTTCGCTCTTCGTTCAATTAGCACTTTTTATCTATCGGACTAATTATGTAAGATGTGAATGTGACACCTGATTTTGAAGGATGGTGGATAATGCCTCATTCGAATATTCGGACGAATCGAGCGTGGAAGGCGGCTTTGGAAACAACGAAGGGTAAGCTTTTATTGGTGTGATAATAATCATTGTCGTCATCAGGGCACCGACCTCTTCTGAGAGGGAGTTGAAGTCATCGCCTATTTCTGATGGTCAAATTCTGTTTGGTACACATTATCCATCTTTAAAAATTAAAAGTTATTTTAAGGCATCTAGTTCTCCGTTAAAAAGTCTAGAAGTGGCTCAAGTCGATTCCAAACCTCCGCTTTAGAGGTTTTTATACCACTGAGATATCACACTGAATTGTAATGTACATTGTTTATCTATTGGCTGATAACAAATCCATATGGCTATATAAACACAGTTTTGATCGGACTATCCTTTTTGTCATTACGATATGGAGTCTGATAGCGAAAGGTACGTTTATTATTTGTTACTGATTTATATGAATATAGTGTATCGAAACTTTCTAACTTAAAAGAATATTTGTTAAATCACAGGTTATAAACTTGTAATAATACTCAATTTGAAATAAGGATGGACGGATCTTGTTTTGTTATTTAAATATTGATGATATTGGAATAGTCGATAAGGTTTTGTTTAGAAGTTGCGTTAAAGTTTACTTTTTAAAAGTTACTAAAGGATCATCATTAACATCGACTAATTACTGTACAACTGCTAGGGGCGTTGTCTCTCTTATTATTTTTTGTATATACTATTGTATTTTATACAGTCTTTAATAGTTTCATTATATATCAGATATACACAAATTCGGTAGCCTAAAATATCGGCATAAGTTTCTTACAACATTAATAAATTTGTTTACACTTGAAAGTTCAATGTTATAGGGTCAGCGTAAAAATCTGCCTTCTTTTGAATCTACCATGTAATTTATATTGTTTTAAATAGCATTCTATAATTTCATTTTTGTTTTTATAATGTTGGTTTTAATATAGTGATTATAGAAAGTCGACTTAACAAAGTGTACTAATAGTTTACGTTTAAAAAAACGCTATCTATTTGCTATTACACATAGCTTCATACTCTTCATTCTCTTGTGCTAAGATGGTTAGAAGGATTTAGCAAAAATATATGACCCTTACACGGCTGTTATAATATCCTGCCGTCACGTCAAAAATAAAATAATTTTAATGCGTTTCAAACTTTTTAATATATTTTCTAAATACGTATTACTATTTAGCACTCTAAAGTGCTAACGAATAGCGTATATGTGTTAATAATTTACGGAATTCAAATAATTGAAACCGGATTTCTATTTCGGTGTCTCATTACAATTTAAAGTAACACATCAAATATTCATATTTATGTTTAGTAATCTGGTATACTCGTAATTTCAGTTGTAAGTTTACATCTACAAGGCTAAAGTAGTACGAAAATTTTAGATTCGATACGAGTAGCCCAAAAGCATCGAAAACCTAAATATTTAGACGTGTAGTTGACGATGCGCACGCGCAAGGACGCGACGGAAGTGTGCGTGAGAACTTCTTTGTATTCAATTTTACGAATGTTTTCTTAGCAGTTATTCATACAAAAAATGCTAGAAGACGTAGAGGACGATTTAAGAAGCTGTTTAAAATGATTTATTTTTAGTTTCACTGTTTATTTCTTTATTTAAGAATGACCTACTTACTTTATCTTACTTTGTACTTCGGTTTTGAATCGTAGTGTAAAGTTACGAGAGGTTTAAGAACGGAATTTCGTTGTTAATGATTGCAAAAATATAAAAATTGATTAACCTGCCCTGTATAATAAAGTCAAAGATACCAATGAATGTAAAAAATCCTGGTACATAACAGATTTTACAGTTTTTTTTTGTATGTACAGAACCTACCTGAAAACTAAAATTAAGTTACGAAAAGTCATGTCATTAGATGTATAGGAGATTAACTGGTCTGAGTAGGTAATTATTGCCCAGGCTTATTGGCACCAAAAATACCATTGGTTGGTTCTTTTTTATCTGACTGAAGTAGCAAATGAGCATGAGGTCCACCTAATGGTAAATGGTCACTGCCGCCCATGGACGTCTGTAATCAACTACATACAGAACATGTGTTATATCAGAAGTCAGTCACAGATGCGTTGCCACTCCCGAGGACTATGATGGTCGCTTCATGTCAAAGCGTGCCGGATTATCCTCGAATATACTTATTGGCACAAATGTAGGATACTCGGAAAATGTACTACCTACAGAAATACTAGTTGCTAGGGTGTGAAGATTTTGAATAAACACGAAATAAGTAGTAACAAAAAAAAATGAGACAGAATATCGTATTATGTGTGTCTTTGAAATATGAGATATTTTGAGTTACAGAATATTTTGAGCTCCTCTAATTTAGGAAATTGATTTGTTTCGTCTTTGATGAACACGTTTTTTAAATCAAAGAAATGTACGTTCAATCGACTACGGAACTATTATGCCCTATTTCCCTTTTTATTCTGATACGCTTGATCTAGCCCTATAATAGGTGCGAGTAGTTTATCTCTTTGATATCTTTATTACTTTGATTTTTTTTATTAAACATAATGGAAATCTTTTAATTTAAATATTTTATAAATCTTCAAAGTCAACTATGTGGCGTCGCTTAGTCAAATTCATAGTAACTTATTTGTGCCCTCGATGCAAATTTTAAAAAATCATACAACATTTATGTTATTCTCAAAGTCGTTTTTGATATTCTTAGATTCTGTGAAGATTACAAGTAATAAGTAAATCTTCAAAGTCGTCGCATCGCTTAGTCAAATTCATGGTAACTTATTTGTAACCTCGATGCATATTTTAAAAATTCATACAACATTCATACTATTCTCAAAGTCGTTTTTGATATTATAGATTCTATAAGTGAAGATTATATACATCGTTAAAATAGGGTCATATAATTTCAAATATAAAAAAATATATTTATACGCGATTACTATAATATTATTCAAATTTAAAACGTTGATGTTTAAAACAGTTTTTTCAAGATGATCACTATCCAGAAATATAGAAAATATTACAATCTGATTCTTATTTCCTCCACATTGACCCAAATGGAAAGCAGCATAACAGTAGATCTTATCCATGCTGTATTAAAATTCAATAACTTGCGTAGGTACCGACGTCATACAATGTTTAATGTATGTAGAACGCGCGTATCATCGCCCTTATCTTGCTGAAAATAAGACATATTTTTGAATCGATTTCCTCCTGTTTTCTCATTCAGATTCCCAATTCTGAAGGCTTCAATATAACCTGGAACAAACGCGGTCTTCGGTCAGTCGCTCGTATTGGAGTCTCTATGGTGTTTCACTTGAATTTCGTTCTAAAAATGGGCGTGTTCTTCTTAAAAAAGTATGTATTGGTTTCTTTTTTTAATGTCGAGTCTTGTTTGTCAATGAATTCCATAGAAATGTATTTTTTTATGTATAAAATTTAGATTTTTTGCCATATTTATATCTGTCTTTGGTTGTCATCGAGACATTTAGAAATTTCTGTAAAGTTGACGTGCTGTGGTATCAAATTGGTTACAATTTTATGAGAATTTTACTTAATAAAGTGTGTTTATTTTACTGTTCATTTATTATGGAATTGCAAGATTTTTGTAATTGATTCCTATGTAGCAATTTGATACCACTTCTGGTGGCGTTCTTTACTTTGCTGCAATATTGAGTGGAAATTGCTAATAATCACATGTAAAGGAGCAATTTAAAACTTAAATGGTCAGTGAATTATAATTTTCCTACATAATTACTGCGGTCAAAGTCAGTTATGTTCCAAAGCAAATTTTTTTTTTTTGGTAGAATTCGTTTACTTTGTCTTAATCTATTGCAGTTTGTGAATGTAGACAAAGTTTGAACTTATAGACTTTGTGGATTATTATTGGAAAATCACGAGTCTGCCATAAAAATATTCCGTACGATGTTTAACAATGTAGTCGTCCGCGGACATACTGTCAAGGTAGGTGGAAGAGAATAGGTATATGCGACAACAATACAGTTTGTGTAAACCGAGTGATGTAAACAGACACGGTGGAGGCGATAACGCGTTCTTTCAGCCGGTATTTTATGGGACGATCGATCATTGTGTGGACGTCAAAGACAAACGTCTACAGTAGTGATGCGAATCGATTCGTGTTTTTACTCAAGTCACTTGAGTAAATTTGTAAGTTGTACTCGTCTGAGAAAATGTATTACTCCAGTGGCTTGCACTCGAGTTACCGAGTTAACTCGGCACACCGAGTTGATTTTGTTTGTTGTCACTAGATTTCCTTGACAACTTAATTTTTTTTATCCCGCGATTTTTAATTATTATTTTAGCCGCGACCGACATATTCAAATTTGCATGTCATAGTTCTCGTACTTAAGTAAAAAAAAATATTGATTCAATAAAATTCTATAAATGTGTGAAATACGCGGAAATTTGAGTTTGTCGTTTGTTAATATTCCAACTACTAGTACTATTAATAAAAGTGTTATAAAAAATCTCACTCGAATTGCAAACGGGTAATTCGAGTTGCATTTCACTCAAGTGAAACTTCGATTCGAGTCGCATCACTAGTGGGCAGTTTGCTAAAGTATGTTCAGCGACTACCTACTGACTTGTTTACACTGTGGCGCTGAATGAGCGAGAATTGAAAGTGCAATAAACTTGGAAATATCCAGAGATGTACAAGATAGTCGTACAAAGTATCTCGAATACAAAATGCAAGATACTTTTGAATCAAGTATTTCAGATACCAGATATAAATACCTTTCGAGAATTGTATTTGAAATACTAGATACAAGATAAGTATCTTTCAAATACTTTTTCCAAGATAAGATACTTTTGTAAGAAAACTACAATTGAATAAATCACACGATATTTATTAATCTTTCACATTCGTTATTTACGAATACAAAATGAAGACACAACATATTGTATTTTTTTAAGTCATAGACTTAAGTAAGACCAGTTGTTCGAATATATTATCGCTCATTTTTCGTCGATGAGGCCTCATAATCATACCACCAAAAGGAAAGAGTCGCTCCACAGGGGCAGAGCTTAGCAAACAGGTGTTATATTTCAAAAATATTTTTTTGATTGTAGGGTAAGTATTTAAGCTGTGTAAGCTAATATCCTTATTATTTAGGTATTGAAGTGCTTCTAAGTCAGCGGTGCTGGCAGCAGGTCCCGTAGTTTCCCCACTTGCTATTGACGAATCAGAATCCTCTAAAAACATGTAATAAGATTCATCTTTAGATTTTTTTTTGTCACAAACAAAAATTGGAGGTTTTCAACATTGTCATTAGCCATTAGTAGAGTAAGACAGGGCGAACGTAGCATGAGCAACTAGCCGTGGAGTGAGAGTAGGGAGCAAGCGAGTGAGAAAGATTGAGAGAAAAAGTGAGACAGAGCGAACGTCGTATCACGCCTTTTTCCCTTCCTCCTAATCTTGGAAATTTAAAGTTTTAGATTTGTATAAATATAAACAAGATTTATAAATTAGTTCGCCAAAGAAGTTTCACTTCTGACATGTGTACTTTGTACGCACGCATGTTTTTTTACGATGGTATCAGTGACCGAATACTTTGATACGACTATAACTTAGGAAATTATTTAGAAATAATTATCAGTTACGCCAAAAGTCATAAAACAAAATTCATAAATGCCATTTAGTTTATTTATTGTTATCCGTACTTTTCATTCTGTTTGCGAGTTATGTACGTATTTCTGTTGTCCGAGTTGTCGCGAAAGTAACAAAAACTTATTATTTAAACTTTGTGTTATAGTATTAAAATAACACTTACTTTTCCATATTCGCGATTTCGAATCTCCCAAAAGCTATCTGTAATGTTGTGTTTTGTGTTGACATAGAATATAGACATAAACAAAAATTATCCGATTACACATCCGATTCGATATCCCGATGACTTTTGTAGAATGAAAAAGTCGCCGTCTATCAATTTGATCACAGACTATTAATAGCAGGTTCCGTTCAACGCATTTATTTTATTTAATGTCACCAAACAATCGTGTCACATTTCGTGAATCGTTAAAAATTTCATTATTAATAAAAGTATTTTGTCAAAAAAAGTATTTGTAAAATACAAGATACTTAAGAAAATGTATTTAAATACAAGATACAAGATACATTTTAAAAATGTATTTCAGATACAAGATGAAAATACGTATCTTCCATCTTGTATCTGTATCTTATAATCTTGTATCTTAGATATGTCACATCTCTGGAAATATCAATGCATTTCATTATCGATGAGTGATATTTCCAAGATGTGAAATGCATTGCACTGTAGGAATATTGTACCTTCGTATGTACCAGCGAACTTGACATGTGTGCATTTTTATATTTCTCTTGACCTGTTTTAGTTGAAACTTACATATTTATGAATCGCTTCCAATACCAGCTTATTCCGACAAGCATTTGAGTTATTATTTCATTTCTGGCTTTCTACTATATGAATAAAGAGCCTTTGTAATTACAAAGACGCTTAATTTATAAAAAAAACCAAAAATCCTTGAACTTGTTTGATATTGGTAAAGATGGTATCATACGTTCGCACTTTGCATGTGTTTTTGTTAAGCGGAACACATATTATTTATTTTTACAGCTAATTAGTTTAAATATCGATAATTCAGATTAACCTGTACTGAATGAACATTCTCTGGTTATATGAAAGTCCATTATATGCTTATTAGAAATTAATTAATACTTGCTGAAACAGCAGGGGAAAGACTTGAAACTTACAGCTCTGTAAGATTTAAAAAAAAATCTCAAATGAGGCCTAAACTCTGCTGTGCATAGCTCTCCACTTTAAGTTATCCCAGATAGTTATTTATTACTTTATTATGCATTGACATTAAACACATCATTATGTGGCCAGAAATTCTCGATCTACATACGTATTTTTGCGTAGGTAAATACGATTGTATAATATTTTATGAATACGAGTACATGTTTTTATGTGTTTTCGTTAATAATATTTGTTAATAAGATTATATATTTTATATCGACATTCAAATTATAATTATTACAAAATATTAAATTTAACTCCGCATATTTTATATTTGTGGATTTTTATTGTTTTTTTATAGTCTGTTAAATTGCTTACATTCTTCATAATTTTATATTACTTGCGAAATGGAAACAAGTATATTCAGGATTTTTTTTATGTTGTTTGTTTGAATTCAGAAATAAGTTTAATCCTCTTACAATTGGGTTATTTTAACGTTACTACGTTGATATAAAATTATATTAACGTGTAAAATATAATTTTACTGTTCGATAAAAAGCACGCAATACAAATACCCTAATACATGTATTTATAACACAAATTTATATTAGTATTCTAAATAAATTTATAAATTAAGAAAGTCTGGTTTTAAATACGTTTAACATTGTGTAACCAATAATCGACGTTCGAGGTTTAAATCCTAGGCTTAAGTGGTTGTCGAAGAAATCACACCTGATAGTTCTTTAAAAAGTAATTTCCTAATTAAAATGTGTAAAGTCAGTCAATACGCACTTGGCCAGTACGTTGAACTAAACCTCCCAATTTCAGAGAAGACCTGTGCCTAGACCATAGACCATAATTACGTCCCATTACGGGACGGTAATGGGTTGATTATAAATAGCCTAAACATTTTCCTGTGTTATATGGTACACTAATAGTCTGCATATCTATCCATCCATCCATCAGCCTTTTGATGTCCACTGCTGGAATTAGGCCTCCCCTAAATGGCGCCACTCCGACCGGTCCTGTGCCCTCTGAATGCAACGGTTTCCCGCTGTCTTCTTTAGGTCATCGGTCCACCTGGTAGGGGGGCGACCTGTTCTCCTTTTGCCTAAACGTGGTCGCCACTCGAGGACCTTTCTTCCCCATCGGTTATCGGTCTTACGAGCGACGTGGCCGGCCCGTTGCCACTTCAGGCTACATCTATGTATTTAGTCTACATATATATTCTATATTAAATATATTAAAGTTAATTCGCGAAAATGATTATTGATTCTACTTTATGTGCAACATTTAACTGTTTAGTTATTCACCAAACACGAATTTGCGCAATCGTTATCGTAAAATAATACAATTACACCGTTCTAAACCCAAAAGTTATTGTTCATGACTGGTTTATATCTCGTGTGACCTTCGTTAGCGGCAATAAAAAATTCAAATAAAAACCGAATTTATCTACAGGTACTCATAATAATAAGTTTGGAAACTTTGCGTTTTTGAAGACTCGAAACGAAATACTATGCAAAAAAATTAGCAATATAAACGAATGATAATTTTGTGAAAACACTCTCTGTATTATCTTATCGTTACGAGGTGCGACAAGTAACACCGATTGACCTGATTTCTATATGTTGAGATTCAAAAATTAAGGAAAAGTAATAAAAAGTCATTAAAGAAATATAATTGTAATCTAGAAATTTGTCTGGCTTTAAGGTAGTAGGTATTTCCTAACCTGAGGACGGAATATATTGGTTGCCGGCACACTTTCACATAAGGCGATCATAGTCCTCGGGAGTAGCAAGGCATGTGTGATTGACTTCAGATGGAACCCATGTTCTGTATGTAGTTGATTACAGATGTCCATGGGTGGCAGTGACCACTTACTATCAGGTGGATTGCATGCTCGTTTGCTAATTCAGTCAGATAAAAAAAAAATGCCGCCCTAAATTATGTTTTGTCAAGTATAACCGTGTTGCTCAACATATGCTCAACATTAAAAAAAATGTACATAATAAATCTTAATAAAAAAAATAATGGTTACCAGCTTTGTGAATATAAAACTGAATATTCCTTTTTTAATTGCAATCTTACGCGTAATATAAATACGATACTGTTCGGATTTCGCTGAAATCTGGCACACACATTATTTATGACCTATATTAAAACGTAGGACACTTATTACCGTAGACTTAAACGGGTGAAGCCCCGGGTATAACCAAGTAGCATATATTTTAGTAGGTACCTTTCGTAAAAAGGATGATTTGTGAAGCGTAATAAGGGTTTCTTGTGATTGCATCTAAATGAGCGTTTAGATTTTTTTTAGCTAAGCATATGATTTATGCGACCTGATGTAAAATTTGTGATTTTTTTGTTAATTTCGTTTCGTTTCGCAGACATGCGGTGAAACCGCTGTCGGGCTCGGCGCCGTCGGTGCGCGTTGCGGCGCTGGGCGTCACCGCGGAGGACACGACGGAGGGCAAGCAACCGAGCAAGGCGCGGCAGAAGAAGTTCCAAAGGCACTTTCCACAAGTCGGTCCAGAAGAACGAGTGCTCAATTGTTAGTATACCTTTTTCACCTTTTCCTTATCGACTTCTGTAAGCAATTTCATATGGAACAGGCGTTCTAACTGAACTCTATCACAAATGCGTTGTTACTATCTTAGGCCTAAGAGAGTAACAACGCATTTGTGATAGAGTTTTATATGAGGACGCCTCCTCATATACAAGTAAACCGGCAACCAGTCTCTTCCACGGAAACGGAAAAACTGTTTCACCCTAGAAATAGGTGTGGCGGTGATACCTTCCCCGATCGAGCTACATTGGTTCTACCACCTGATATTCAGTGCACTTTGTTGCGCACTTAGAGCTTTTTATCTTTAATGTTTAAAGCAGTAAACCTACATATTTTCGGGATAAGGTGTAGATTTTATCACATGCCGTAAAATTGTGTGTCACTGATAAGCTATTTTAGCCATTTTGTTATGAAGAAAACAAAAGATCCTGTGTTTTTGTTTCGAGCATAAATATACGTATATTTATATCAGATTCTTCTATATGCGTATGCTATAAGAATAAATTATGTACAATTGTACAAACAAATAATAAAGATGCCTGTATTTAATATAAGTACATACGTAGGGAAAATAAAGTTTATTGATTAGTCGAACTAGCACAAATGTCGTGTTTGATTCCTAACCGTAGTAGATTGCTATCTTTAAAACTAAACAATGATTGAATTTATGAAGTAATTAGCCGCCTTAAATTATGTTTTGTCAAGTAAAACCGTGTTGCTCAGCATATGTTTATATCTCAAAACCGCCAAGAGTAAGATTTCCACATTTGATTCTTAAGACTCACTTGTTAATATGTCTAACATTTACAATACATTTACATTGACTTCAAAAGCCATAAATACATATTATGTTCAATTGTACATTTATAAATACATACATTACACATACGGATTTTGCACGTAGAACACACAATTAATATACATTCATTTTGTGTCGCGAGTAATATAAAATCATACGTAAGGACCACAAATATAAGTGGTTATGTCATACTCGTGCGATTATAAATGGTTTTATTTTTTCGATATTTTCCAGATTACTCATGTGCGCTGGTCGGCGACCTCCTGTTACAGGGTCACTTGTATATCACGAAGAACTACTTCGCCTTCTACTCCAACGTATTCGGATATGTGACCAAGGTGAGCAACACTTGCGGGCGTTAGGCTGTAAGAACATTATTGACTATATTCATTAGACGAGCTTTAAACTTTATTTGAAATGTTAGTACGGTTTTTTTATTTCTGTTTAATTTTTCAATTTATCAGAGTCGGGGTGTGTGTGACTACACACACAAAATCATATCTAATATATAAGATTCTCGTGTCACAGTTTTTGTTGCCATACTCCTCCGAAACGGCTTGACCGATTTTTACCAAATTTTATATGCTTATTCAGTAGGTCTGAGAATCGGCCAACATCTATTTTTCATACCCCTTAAGGGTTGTCCACCCTTAACATTTTATTTTATTTTTTATATGGCAAAACAACGTTTGTCGGGACAGCTAGTTATTCAATACAATTATTGTAAGGAACGGGCCGAGTTAAATATGTCAATACGCATTTTTTAAGAAAGTATTATTTATCTGCCACGTTGCTTGTCTCAGACGCGTAGTGTCCGGAGGTGTAATGGAAGTTTTAGCTTTATGTTTCGATAATAACTTATAATAAATGTACAAAGTTGGACTTAATGCTATAACATTCTCTGCCAGCCAATCTTCTAGAGGTTAGAAATACATTGAAGGCGGTATAACAAAAAATAATAAGAATAGTACTACTACTACCTGACCAAATTCTATACTCTGGTACCTTAATTTTTTGACGACCCACATAGATGAGCGGACACCGGTCTGAAATGCATGTGTTCTGCTTTGAATGTTCCGCTTATGAAGCTAAGGGAGTTCCAACTTAGTCGTCTGGGTAAGCAACGTACGTATGGCCAACTTCAGGTGCGATCTTAGATTAGGTTGTTTACAAACATCCGTAGTAGGCAATGGCCACTATCTTATTGACTGCATGCTCTTTGCTACAGCTGTATGACAAAAAATAGTACGCATTAAACAGTCTTCATTGTTTCTTTTTGCCTAACCAAAACCAAAAAGTCGCGGTTATAAGATATTATATTTTCTAGTTACTGTTGCAATGTGCGGAGATCATTAGTGAGCGGCCAAGAAAAAGACACGACCATTAATTAAAATTATCTCAACTCACATAGTTTTATGATAACATATATTTAGCTTTAATTAAGTATAGTGTAAGTAATATACTTCCTTTAACTAACCAAAATAGTAGTATCCGACTGAAGCGAGGCGCACGCTCGGTGATTTACATTATTTTCAAAAGTTTATGGTTTTTGAAAAGTCGCAAAATCAGCTCTAGAAATTGCTTATATACAATCAAAATTAACCTTCATACAAAAAAAAAATTCCAAATCTTTATAATATTCGCTTTTGTTAACTTGAAACAGATTTTTTGCGGCTTTTAAACTTCAGCTTCGGTTTCGACTGAAGTTTGTAGCAATAGCTTAACAATCGGCTTCGGCTCAAAATAGACCTTCTGTCGGGTACTGGTAGGTGATCAGAAAATAATTAATTAATAATTTCTATTTGATTTAGTGATTGCTATTTTAAGGGATTAAAGTAGCAATTGCTCATGCATTGCACTCGATCGGAATGGGTAACATAACCTTACCTTTTTTTATTTGTTTTCGAGGGGAAACCTTCAAAAGGTACCCGACGCCATGGGAGCGACGCAGGATTATGTGGGATTTTTACCGCACTCAATCCTCCCCGGTGGCCGTCCTCGGCGCTGAAAAGGAGGACTCCGGGTTCTCGAAACAACTTCAACCGGAATCCTCCGAGCGCGCTGCCCCATCGGGCTCCTCCCAGATGGGCGGCTGGGCCCACCGCTCCGTCTAGTCTTTACGACGGTATGCGACCACACATACCGCCGTCCTTCCCGGGATTGCCTGACCGAACGGTTCGAGCTCCCACTCTAGCCGTCTGCAACCCCGGAAGCCCCTTTTAGTCGCCTCTTAGGGGATGCCGTAGCCGTACTCTGATCCCGGAGCTACAGGGACGAACATAACCTAACTTAACCACCCAATAAGATTGAAGTTCTACTTTCAGTTGGTGATTTCACATATGTGATTTTACTGAGCCCGAAATTGGAACGCCTCGTATGAGTGTTTTACCACGCCCTAAATTCGTGTTAAGCCCTTTTTTACTGTTGGAAAATAGTCAATATGATAATAACTTACCTTATCTATGTCTTATCTGTTCCTACTATTATAGTATATTGTAAACCAATTGTTTGTATGTTTGTTAGAATATCACGTAAAAATTACGGAAGTAATTTTAAAGATAATTACTAAGCGAAAAACTATTTGATTACCTTCAAATTGTAATAAAAGGGTGATACCTTTTATGATTAAGACATGATACTGAGAATCAGAGTTATAAAAACTCACGAATCAACTGATATTACATTTTTCTAAATGTTGAATTATTTATTAAGCGTGCAGTATGGTAGTAGGTACTTAATGTCCGTGGAAATCTATGACCAAGTTTATCTAACAGATTTGTACACCAAGCCAAGCCAAGTACACATATTTAAGTCAGCCAGAATCGACATCCTTCCACCGAAATGCAGACTTTTTTTTATTAAAATACTTGATTGTTAAAAAAAGTGTAAAGTGACAGACATAAAGAAACGAACAAACAATTTTACATACATGTCATACCGATGACAATTGTTACAGAAAATTAAGAATATTATACGTATTTATAGCCATACATCGCGATCATAATCTATTTATTTTATTCATGCTGTATCTACGTCCTTGTTCATATAATTACATCACTATACGATAATATTGTCGTTATGTTATATTATGCTCATTGCTTAGATACCTAACTCGAAATAAAAGGAAATTATTGCATTGTAACTTCTTAATGTTTTTAACATTAAGTTTGCCTTGCCATCAGAGATGTCTGAAGTAGCTAAGAGAATGACATGATATAATTAAACTAAATGTCATTATGACAAAAAATAACCCGACAGCTAAAACTAAAATTCGCAATCGCCATATTTGATAATTCTATAACCTATGTCACATCACTACGTAGTATAAAACAAAGTCGCTTCCCGCTGTCTGTCACGATGTGCGCTTAGATCTTTGAAAATACGCTACGGGTTTTAATGTCGTTAATAGATAGAGTGATTTAAAAGGAAGGTTTTTATGTATAATACATGCATAATATAGGGGAGGAACACTGGTTATTTTAGATTTTATACTTTTAGGCGGAACGAAGTTCGCCGGGTCAACTAGTATATCATAATTATGTTACAATCCATTAAGCGTTTTGAGTTATAGCGCTTGATAAAGAAATGAATATAGACAAATTCGCTCAAAAAAATAATACCCTCCTTCTGACGCAAATATAATATTTGTTAAATTTCCATTAAAGCAAATTTAAAAAAGCTACAAGTACTTATGAATGACATTTTCCATTGTTGAACTAAAGTCCACGGATTTGTATTTAGAAGATAAAATATAGGCCAAGTTTTTTATATTTTTTCATTTTTTTTATTTCAAAAATCGGTTATATTATCGCTTCTTAACCATCTGTGTCAATTTGGGTTATCTTTGAAAAAACATCCTGTATAAAGAAAAAACATCAGACTTATTGGTGAATTTGACACATCCATACAATCGTTTCGTTAACAACTTTGATGTCAGTCAAATCGTGTATCAGAAAAGAACGAGATAATCGAATGACTAGACGGTCCGATAAAAAAATGAGTCATATCAATATTTCACCGGCGTGTTAAGAACACCTGCAAACACGAATGATGCATAGGTAGAAATTTAAAGCACGCGTTGTAACCAGAATCGTTGAAGAGCCGTTATGTTGTATTGTTGATTGAAA
Organism: Spicauda simplicius; assembly: GCA_949699795.1. Classification (NCBI taxonomy): domain Eukaryota; kingdom Metazoa; phylum Arthropoda; class Insecta; order Lepidoptera; family Hesperiidae; genus Spicauda; species Spicauda simplicius. Next base: position 11,245,227 of record OX453069.1, read on the forward strand.
AAAAATCTTCACTTTTTAAGTCCTATAGTTCCAAGATAGTTCGTATACGGTTCGATTGGAAAGGTACCAACGTCACGCATTTTTCTAGCGTGATGCAGTTCTTGCGTTTCGGTACAAACGTGTGGCTACCGATTCAATTTGATAGGAGGAGACCATCTTAGTCCTAGCAATACATCATCAGATAAATCCCTTGTTCTATATGACGTTGTTTACAGATGTCTATGGACAGCAGTTACCATTTATCATCAGGTGAACTACTTCCATACATTCGTTTACTACTTTCATGTAATGTAAAAAAAATCACTGTACTCACCGTACTTGGCATTTTGGCCCCGCAATAGGAGTATCACTACATAGTATAAAACAAAGTCAATGCTCGCTGTCTGTCCTTATGTATGCTTAGATCTTTAAAACTACGCCACGGATTCTAATACTGTTTTTATTAATAGATAGAGTGATTCAAAGGAAGGTTTTTGTGTATAATACATGTATAATATAGTAGAGCAACCCTGATAATTTTAGATTTTCGCCAGGTCTCTAACTAGTATGTTATAATTTAAACTCTGCTGCCCATTTCTGAGATGTTTGTCTCTTTTTCGTGTCCTACGATATACAGGGGAAAAGAAGGGGTTATGTTATTTTAGACCAAAACGTAACTTCGCGGAATTGTAAGGCTATATTTATTATAACTGACTCTTGCTGAAACAAATTAGTTACTTAATTGTTTAGCTAACTTTTTTTAATGTTCTTTGTTAAGTTAACTTGACACTTATTGTTTGTCATGTCATACTTGACTTAACAATTATATTGTACGTCTGTATACATGTACACGTGTCAGAACAAATACACTTTACATATTATGTACACACAAATACGAAATCATTGTTTTTTATAAGTTTGGATGACAGACATACGTCGATGTCTGTGTGTCATTATGATATTTATAATAAACATACTCTTATTTAATACAGTATCTTATGATATTTAGTTTAATATAGGTATCATACGATACGAATTTGAAATATTATTTATTGTACGTTTTATCTAAGCCTGAAAAATAACATATTCTATTACTATTGTTAAATCAGACAAAGTTTACTGGATTTAAAATCAGAATCCTCTATATTTGCGTCCAGTTTGACATATTGGAAAAACCCGTGAAAGCTTTCGACAATGGATCGAACATTTTAAAATATTTCAATCAGTAGGTACTTCCCCACGCTTTTTGTTGAAAGCGGCTTATGAATTTTTAAACCTGCTCCGACCTTTGTGATTCGTTAGTTCAGATAATTTTAACTTTGCATCGAATAAGATAAAAATTGAAATATATTGCTGTTTTGAATTTGTTAAGTGTTGAAGGTCGGCTTTGATTCAATAGTTATGCCGGCTTACTTGTGTAGAAAGGTAATTTACGATAATTTTGTGAAAAAAAAATCAGTAAACATAGTTCTAATGTATTATAATACAACTAAAAACCGTTTTCACTTTCATATTTTACTGTATATAAAATCAAGAAATCGATAAAGAGAGTACGAGTACGATACTTATGGAATTCTAAGTTGAATCCGCTCTCAATGTTATATTAGCTATGTATCGATTCGACTTTCAGAACTCGCTGAGATGAGAAGGAGACGAAGTTAATGATATTGAATATGTCTGAAAACGTCTGGATTTGTATCTTCAAATACCAATTCGTCATCTTGCGCTTGTAATACCGATGTCGAGTTGGTCATAAAGTTTTATGTACACTTAGGTATTATATTCTTTTTAAATGACTTGTAAGCAGTTATTTAATAAAACGCGGACGATGACGCTCATTTATAATTATGATATTAAATTGTCCTTTATTTATTCCTAGTAACTGCAATGTTTTAAAACTGTAATTCGAAAAGAATTTCGATTCAGTATACGAAAATCTTCAGCGAAAATGCATCTGGATTATTGTCAGTGTATAAAATTTTAACGTGGAAAATAAGTTTACCATCGAATATTATGTTAAATGTATCAAGAATGATGCTTTGTCGTACCTAGGTACACTCTGTCATATTTAAATAAAGATATTGAATCATATTACCGGACTACGTTGCATTGTCCTGGTTCAAAACATATGATAAGACAGATTCCCGTGTTTTATCTAACTAATCCTCATACTACCTACGAGGAACTACGAGTAAGTTCTTTGTCTGAATTTCTTGTGTTGGACTTGTTTTGAATACACACATACGACTACGCATAGAATGACTGAAATCTAGTAGGAAATTCTAAATTTCGTTCTATTCTTGCTTAGCCGAGAATTAAATCTGGAGTTAGTAGGATATCGGCTTTGATAAGCATTCATCATTTCCGTTACGCATTCCAAGTCGTCGTAAACAGCAACTCATGATAGAGGTATAGTATGCCTGATTACTACTTAAAATAAGTACAAAAAAAATTTTTAAACAAAAAATACAACCGACTTCCATGCCACATAAAAGTAAAAAATAATTTAAATACATGTTGGTTTAGAGCAAACACAGTACTTAGTACATAGTTCCGAAGTCGGCGCTCACCATATTTTGCTGGATCATGACGAAACTACATGTATCTTATATGAGCGCCGACTTCGGGACTATGTACTAAGTACTGTGTTTGCTCTAAACCAACATGTATTTAAATTATTTTTTACTTTTATGTGGCATGGAAGTCGGTTGTATTTTTTGTTTAAAAATTTTTTTTTCACGCTTTTCAGTCACGATAAACGAGTCACGATATGCGCTGACGTCATCATCTAAAAATAGACTTCTTTGACACAACCGGTCGGGGGCGCTACCGCGCCCCCTCCCTTAGATTCTGAATTGGAAAAATCAGTTCGAACCTAACCTAACCGAATAAAACAACTTTTTCTGAGTAAACATTTATTTAAAGAATAGACCCATAAGAATCAAATGGCCAATACCTATGGTTTAAGCTTGAAGTACCCCTGCATCATCAGAGTTGAGGAGTTGAAGGTCAAATTTTTCATTTTTTATCTTTGCATAGTAATCTTATCAGATATACCTAAACACCATGTGGCCAACGCCTATAGTTTAAACTTGAAGCACCCCATCATCATCAGAGTTGAGGAGTTGAAGGTCCAATTTTCCACTGTATACAACCATTAGTCTAATGTTCTACCTTTAATCAGTTTAACCTCATTTTAAATGCGTAAGCATGAAATAGCTAAGTTTTATGGCTTAGGCATTCAATACCCCTGCATCATCAGGATCGAAGAGTTGAAGGTCCAATTTTTCGTCGTATACCTTTGCTTAGCAATGTTATTAAAAATCCGTGAGCAACAAATGTCTAACGTTTATGGTTTAGGCCTGCAGTACCCCTGCATCATCAGGGTTGAAGAGTTGAAGGTCAAATTTGTTGTCGTACATCTATGCTTTGCTATCTTATTATTTACCCGTAAGCACCAAATAACCATCACCTACGACTTGGGCTTATAGCACCCTGCATCATCAGGCTTGAGGAGTTGAAGGTCAATTTTTTTATCATACGTCTTCGCTTTGTAAATATATTACATACCCATAAGCATCAAATGGCCAACGCCTATAGTAAGCCTGAAGTACCCCTGCATCATCAGAGTTGAGGAGTTGAAGGTCAAATTTTTCATCTTTTATCTTTGCTTAGTAATCTTATCAGATATACGTAGCGATCATGTAGCTAACGCCTATAGTTTAAGCTTGAAGCACCCCAACATCATCAGGATTGAGGAGTTGAAGGTCCAATTTTCCACTGTATACAACCATTTTTCGAATGTTCTACCTTACATTTTTTTAAATATCATTTTGAATGCGTAAGGATGAAATAGCTAAGTTTTATGGCTTAGGCATTCAATACCCCTGTATCATCAGGATTGAGGAGTTGAAGGTCCAATTTTTCGTTGTATACCTTTGCTTAGCAATGTTATTACAAATCCGTGAGCAACAAATGTCTAACGTTTATGGTTTAAGCCTGCAGTACCCCTGCATCATCAGGGTTGAGGAGTTGAAGGTCAAATTTGTCATCGTACATCTTTGCCTTACTATCTTATTATATATCCGTAAGCAACAAATGGCCATCACCTACGGCTTGGGCTTACAGCACCCTGCATCATCAGGGTTGAGGAGTTGAAGGTCAATTTTTTTATAATATGTCTTTGCTTAGTATTGTTATTACATACCCATAAGCACCAAATGGTCAACCCCTATGGTTTAGGCTTGAGGCACCCCTGCATCATCAGGATTGAGGAGTTGAAGGTCAAATTTTTCATCACATGTCTCTGCTTAGTAGTCTTATTACATATATGTAAGCACCAAATAGCTAATGTTATAGTTTAGGATAGCTGTAACCCTGCATCATCAGGATCGAAGAGTTGAAGGACAAATTTTTCGTCAACCTATATAAGCATAGATATATAATACATATTCCAAGTTTCATAAGAATCGATTCGGCAGAAGCCGAGTTATCTCAAATTATCTAAAAAACTTGAGGAGTGGTGGTGGTTTCCACCCCATAACTCAAAGAGTTAAGCATCACAGCATACCCATGTCCAAGAGAAAAAGTTGCGTGACGAAATTTCCTATCAAATGAAAGAAAGAAAATGGAAATTGGTTTATAAACACCCAAGTTATTCAAGATTTTAAGAAACCGACATTTTCCAATTTTCCGGGAAAACCGCCGGAAGGTTTTCATTTTTCTCAATATGGGACTGCCTGTGAAACTAGCCGCATACAATGTCGTATGAATCGTGTCGGTAGGTCGACGATTTCTAGCCATTTCGCCCGAACATACATAAAAAAAAAAAAAAAAAAAAAAAAAAAAAAAAAAAAAAAAAAAAAAAAAAAATATACGTGACGAATAGATAACCTCTTTCCTTTGGGAAGTCGGTTAAAAATGATTTAAAAGTTGAATAGAAAAATATTGAACAGTTAAAAGTTAGCCACCGATGTATGATTCTGTTGTATTTATTTATATTTATACTAGTTAAATTACTCAATTCCCTATGCGAAGTAACTGTCACTAAAATAGTAGCCATCTTTAAATTGTCCAAAATCCAAATCAAAAGTACCCTACAGACTGATCAGTTAAATAAGCAACAATGGATGTTGCTTATTGTGTGCAAAATTGTGTGTGAATCGTGATTCCGGAGTGGATTTCGTGTATAGCATATAATTTGAATATATAAATGTATGAACATACGAGGTACGTATAGAAACATTGAAATCCGGAAGGGAATTCTAAATTTCATTTGAGTTTTGCTGTTCCGAGAATTAATTTGGAACCAGTACCTACTATAATAACTCCGATAAACATTCATCATTTCCGTTACGCATTCCAAGTCGTCGTAAATATCACCTTATGATTATGACGGAGGTATTGTATGCCTGATTCCTACTTTGGATATGTACAGAAAGGATTTAAAAGTCGATTAGGAAAATATTAAAAAGTTTAAAGGTAACTTGTGATGTTTTTTCTGCTGTATTTTTATTTGTACTAGTTAAATCACTTGTGTTTCGCTACGCGACATGAATGTCGTGAAAATAGTAGCCATCTTTAAATTGTGCAATTTGCATAATTTCCTTTACGCATTCCAAGTAGACAGACAATTTATGCCCAATTACGTTAGATATGTACAGGAACGATTTAATAGTTAGATAGGAAATTATTGAAACTTGATTTTTTTGGTCTATGTTTATATTTTATCTTATTAACAAGAAATGAACACAAACACACCCACACTCACTCGCGCGCGCCCACACTCACACACAGATACATAAACATATTTTGTAACAGTTTCCCATTGTTTGGATCTAAAACAAACAAACAAACGACATACATTTGTTTTTAATTTAAAGATAAACATTACGTTATCTGATTAATATAATTAATGCGAAAGTTTGATAGGATGTATATGCATCGGTCTGCTTTTACGCAAAAACTACCGGTCGGTGTTCGCTGAAATTTTGTACATTCATAGTTCTTGACCTAATTGATTATATAGAATCCATAACCATGCTGACGTCATCTAAGCGGCGGGGATAAGCATTTTTTTATCCGATTGTAGTAACCAACGAGCTGGCAATCCACCTGATGGTAAGCGATCACTGCGCTCATAGACATCTGTACTAGACGACCCACGTGGCGGTGCGGTCACCATACCGGACTGACGTGCAATGGGTCCCGGGTTCGTTTCCCGGCCAAATAGGTATCTAAATGTTGAGTTTAGATTCTTCTTCTGGGTCTGGGTGTTTATGTATTCGTCTTTGTGTGTGTCCATGGCACCCACGAAACAGGAGAAAATCTTACTGTGGGCTATGAGCGTAGAAAGCGTTTTACGTTTTTTTTATCAATTTTATATAGAAAAGGAGTTTTTTCTATGCTACTCCCGAGGACGTGCCGCTTTACTTTTATTCACCTAAATAATAAATGTAAGGCGGCAACCACATCCTTCCACTGTAACGCAAGAGCTCTTTTACGCTGGAAATAAATTTTGGGGTTGTACCTCCCCGGTTGAACTACACTGAATCTACCAGACAAAAACTAACGGCCGAATTTCGCGGAAATTTAGCATAGTTTATGACCTAGATTAACATATAGGGTTCTCATTACAATGTTAGACGTGACCGAAGACAGAATAACCTAGTGTATAATAAATTATATACAAATGGGTAAAATTGTAGGCTTTGCAACGAAATATACAAGACCTCCTTTACTGTCCTAGCCGCTCATCTTTGGAACTCCCTTCCTGTTTCTACACGTAACGCGGTCTTTATACTCCTTTAAAAATCTAGTTAAATCTTATTACCTTCAGCTCTAACTTACCTCAAGGTGGTAGAACCAGTGTAATTCGACCGGGGAAGTACCACCGCCATTTTATATTTTTTTGTTGTTATCTATACTTTCTGGGTACAATAAAGAGTATTATCATTATTATACAAAGCTGACGTCAATATCCTTTCTTCCAGTTGCTAATACCGACAACGTCGGTCCTCCGAATAACGAAAGAGAAGGTGGCGCGCATCATTCCCAATGCGGTGGGCGTGTGCACGCGGGACGAGCGGCACGTGTTCGGCTCGCTGCTCTCCCGCGACTCCACCTACAAGCTGATGATGCATGTTTGGAAGGCCGCGAGGGTTCCCGAGCTGGCTGTTCCTAAACCACAGGTAATGTTGAAATACTATAGGTAATGCAGTCGCTAATACCGACGTCAGTCCTTCGGATAACGAAGGAGAAGGTGGCGCGCATCGTTCCCAATGCGGTGGGCGTGTGCACGCGGGACGAGCGAGAAATAGGTACTTCACGCTAGAAATAGGTGTGACGGTGGTACTTCCCCGGTCGAACTACACTGATCCTACGACCTTCAAGACTTCATTCAGAACAAGGATTCTGTTTGAACTTTTTTTCAGACTGAAGTAGCAAACAAGCATGCAGTCCACCTGATGTTAAGTGGTCACTGCCGCCCATGGACATCTGTAATCAACGACATACAGAACATGGGATCCATCTGAAGTCAATCACAGATGCGTTACTACTCACGAGGACTATGATGGTCGCCTCATGTGAAAGTGTGCCGGCAACCACACCCTTCTACCGAAACGCAAGAAATACTTCACGTTAGAAATATGTGTGGGGGCGGTACTTCTCCGGTCGCACTACACTGGTTCTACCACCTGGAAAATGTTGAAATACTGCGTGTATAGGTGAACGTGTAGTAAAGTTGAGTCTTTGTATTCATAGGCTTATATAGGGGGAGGGATCCTCTTGCAATGTCTCTTCGCATAAATGAGGAAAAAGATGGTTCTTCAATCCAATTTATTGTAGACCAATATGTGAATCTATTTTGGACTACTTAAAATGTCATTATTTTTGTAAAATGGAAGTAACAAACAAGCGTGCAGTTTACGTGATAAAATTGGTCGCTGGCGCCCAGGGGCTTATGTAACTTAATACAGATTAAGGGTTCTTTTAGAAGTCAATCACAAATGCGCCGAAGACTAAAATGTATGTAACATGTTAAAATGAGGCGATTTTACATCCTAGCCGACCTCTGTTATTGGGTACAAACCATTATTGTCCCACTGCTGAGCACGGGTCTTCTCTCAGAATGAGGTAATTTTAGTCCATAGTCCAGCGCGCTGGCCAAGCTTGCAATTTCACACACCTCCGAGAACTTTTTTTTAAGAACTCTCGGATTTGTAGGTTTCCTTACGATTCCTTCACCGAAAAGCAGTGATGATTAATTTCTAATACGCTCATAAATCAGTGGTGCGTGACTGGGTTTGAACCTCTGACCTTCCGATTGAGACGGCAAGTTTCAACCATTAGGCTATCACTGCTTTGCCTGCCTGCATAGTATTTAGCAATGTAATTGCTGAATAAGTTTACTTAGTAGTCTTTATTGTATTATAGGAGCTGCGAACGTCAGAAGTAGAGCTCGACGCGTCAGAGTACTCGCCGGAGGACGACACCAGCTCCGCAGGCGGAGACCAGGTCGACGCGCCGGCGCCACCTGTCCGGAGGGAGTCTGAGGCCATCATTGCTGCTGGTAAGCTGGTATGATTGTAAAAGACGAGCAGATTGTATTCCCGAATTGTGACAAGAATGTATGATATGAGACTTCGGTAATCGTATTTGACAAATTTAATTTTGCGGGCCTTTTCATGTCCGCTGGTTGAAAGTAACTGCAAAATTATGTTTGTCACGGAATAAGTTTACCATATCCGATCCCCCTTTGTTAACTTTGTTTTCTAAATTTTCTTTTTTGTGACAAGGATACATCATCTGAGGCTACGGTAAACATATTTGGTAAATTTATTTTGTGACTTTCTCATGTACGCTGCTTGAAAGTACCTGCACACTTAGGTTTGTCACGGAATAAGTTTGAAGTTTCCTTCTTTCTTAAATATGTTTCCTAAATTATCCTTTGTGCTGAATTTCAAGATATCCAACATTTGAGAATTTTGCAATTTATTAGGCGTATGGCGATAGTATGACTTTTATTATGAATAATCCTCAGGGGTAGACATTTGCCTAAGCCTTGACTTTATAATTAGGGATGACATAATGTTTTTTTTTCTTAATAAAAAATATAAATTCCAGCCGGTGCAGCGGTAATCCAACCAGCGCTACTAACAGGTGGCAGCGTGCCCCCGAAGCGGAGCTCGCAGTACTGGAACGTGTTAATGCTGGTACTGGTCGCGCTCCTAGCTCTCTCCGCCGTCTTCCTCGCCTACAGGCTGTTCTTCGCCATTTCGCAACCACAGGTAAGTTTTGATGGAAAGGGTTTGAAAATATATGTTCTTCGATGTTTTGTGGGTAAATAGAATTTTACGGTACTTTGGTACTTACGGTCCCTCAAATCGCACTGGGGCAGCGCGGTGAACTATGGCCTAAAACTCTCCCATTCTGAAAGAAGACCCGTGCTTAGCAGTGGGACTATAATGGTTGACCAGAAAGGTATTCTGACGATTTCGCTTTATTGGATTTAGGTAGTTATCGAAAAGTAGATGATTACAGATGTCTATGGGTGGCAGGTACCTGTTGGGTTTAGAAGACATAGTACCGCATAGAGCGACGCAAGTTAGGAGAACGCTTTCTACACTCATAGCCCCGCAGTAGGATTTTCTCCTTTGTCGCGTGTGCCATTGACACACACAAAGACGATCACACAAACACTCAGACCCAGAACAAGAATCTAAACCCATCATCTGAGGGCACGGCAGTGCCCCCGCCATGTCAGGCAAAAAACGGCTGTACCATACTTTTCTCGAAGTTCAGATACCTGTCTGGCCGGGAATCGAACCCGGGACCCACTGCGTGTCAGACCAATATGGTAACCGCTGCGTCACGCGGGTCGTCAGCACAAGAAGCTTATGTCTAGAAGTGGATCTCAAAGTAAAGGATAAATGAAACAAGATTGTTTGGTCGCAGGATGATTTCGGCAAGCTGTCGGGCGAGGAGCTGTACTCGGAGCTGGTGCGGTGGCGCGCGCGGCTGCACGGGCGCGCGGCGGGCGAGCTGCACGCCTTCCTCACCACCAACCTGCTGCTGCTCAACAAGGTACAGGCCCTGATTAACCCTTTTTTTTCGATTTATTTGGGTTAACAAACAGTAAACAACAAACATTACATTTTAATAACAATTACAAACACTGTACTATGTCATTAACCAACACCGTTAACCACGGATTACTATAGAAATAAACAACAAAAAAAAATTGAAAGTGGAGAATACAAAGTGGAGAAAACCCTTATGGGCCATTTAGATGGAGAGAGTTTCTCGTACGTTTCTGTACGAGAAACCGTACGTTAGCTAGCAATAATCGCCTAACATAATCGTATCAAATAAAATCTCGCCTACGATAAAGTCATACGAGACTCTCTTATGACTTATCGCTTGGCGATAATTGTCTATGTTTGTTTTTACACAACGAAATTATTGTAAGCAGATTCTTGCTCATGCAAATGTCGACTTGTATAAACTTGATCTCGCGTGACATTTTTTCAGTCTCATACGAGTATCGTACAAATCACTTTGAATCGTTTTCAGTGCGAGATTTGTCATTCGAGTTTTCATAAAAATGACATTATTATATTTTTTTTATTTGAAACTGTCGACATTATTAAGTTCTACAATATTAAGTTACTAGTGCTTGTGGAACACGGAAAATTGTAAAAATGCCGCCCTTATGCATTGCATTCATGGTAGCACCTGGCATCAAATCTCCAAATACGATTATTGCTTTGAAATTCTGTTTACACGGACATAATGATATTCTATTGCGAGGCAGCTATTGCCTAAAGCAGCGAGCGAGAAGAGCGAATGTTTAGACGAAAAAAAATGTTTGATATTCGTTCGATAATCGTATGTTCGAGGCGAGAAACTCTCTCCATCTACATGGGCCCTTAGAGCCGGTCCACATGGCGCGTTGCGTCAGCGTTGTATCGACGTAGCGCTGTCACTGCGTCGTTTTACATACTAATTATCATAGTGTACACACGATGCGCTGCGTCGACGCAGGGCATACCACTGAACTACAGCGCCCGAGGCGAAGCGCGTGCACTCCACGCAGCGTTACTACGGGTGCGCCCGTGTGGCCGACTATGCGTCAAAACCTTTGCGTTGCGACGACGCACCGCAACGCAAAGCAACGCGCCGTGTGGACTGGCTCTTAGGGCGCGGCCCCATTAGCACGTTGCGTCGCGTCGTCGCAACGGATCAACGCAGTGTTAGCCACACCGCGTTGCGTCGACGCACGACGTCGCCATGGAAGACGGTATACCGGATGTTGCAGCTGCGGCACAGTCTAACTTCACCATCTAGCAGTGGAATACCTTCGTCTTTTGTCCGTCGATCCGTTGAAACGTCGCATGCGACGACGCAACTCATTAATGGGGCATGTCACAAAATATATATAAAAAACGATGCACCATCCATGCTGCGTCGTCGCAGCGCAACGCAACTTAGGAATGTAGCCTCACTATTAGGTTAATAAGGCTGCAGCCTAGGTCGCAAGGATTATGGGGGGGGGGGGTCGCTGATATTATGTTTTCACATGCACTATTAATGCATCATTGCATTTACCCTACATTAGTGATGTAACGAATATTGGCATTCGCACTCGTGAATTTTTTTTATTGTTCTCGAAGGGGAAACCTTTTAAAGAAGCCGGACGCCGTGGGAGAGACGCAGGGTTACGCTAAGAACTCACGGAGCGATTTTCACCCGCGGCCGCCGCGGTTGCGGGCCCGCAGCTTCTGTAGCATGCAGATATAAATGTAAAAAATTAAAGTTAATCTCACTTCGCGTGCGACGCGCAACGGCTTATTGCGGCTCTCGCTGCAATAAACCGTTATTATTGCGTTTTTCGCCCGCCACGTTTGCGGTCGATAATCGCAACCGCGACGGCAGCGTAATCGCGCAAATAACCGGTCTCGTGAGTTTATAAATAAAACCACAGTTCCACCACCGAGGCGGGCACGGGGCAAAAACGCTCCGTGAGTCCTTAGCCTTATGTGGGATTTTTACCGCGCAAAATCCCCCGGTGGCGGTCCTCGACGCTATAAAGGGGACTCTGGGAAGGTAGGACTCCATAACCATTTGGGGTCTGTAACAGATGAATCCATGCGCACTAATAAGAACTTAACGTAAGGTGTAATTTATAAATAAATAAAACTTTCAATTAGGTTGGTGTGAGCTGATGTTAACAATTTCAAACTTAGGACAACATTTTTGTCTGAATAAATCATATTTTGATTCTTAAATTAATATATAATGTTTCTTTTTACGCAGGTGAAGCAATCTTTAGAGGCACTCTCAGACGTGATACTAACGGATATGGGCCAAAACGCGAACATGAACGATGTACCCAACGAGACATCATTCAGTTAGCGTAATGTACTGCCCGTGAAGTGATGTGATTTAAACGTGAAGCTATTAGTGAAGCATAGTGAAGTGTCGACAGCGGAGCGAAATGAAGCGAAGTGAAGTGAAGCGTCAGTAGTATAGAGAAGTGAAGCATTGGATGCGAAGCGAAGTAACACGTCAGTAGCGAAGCAGAGTGAAGCGTCAGTAGCGAAACAAAGTGAAGCGTCGGGAACGAAGCAAAGTGAAGCGTCGGGAACGAAGCAAAGTGAAGCGTCGGGAACGAAGCAAAGTGAAGCGTCCGCGATGAAGCAATGAGGATGACGTCACGCGTGCGCTTTGTGCAAGTATCGATAGCACTATAATTGTTTGCATTAAACAGGTGATAATGATAATTTATTACGCTAGCAGTTAAACAACTGTCAATTTAGATCAAAATATTTTAAATAGGAAATGTATTTAGTGCAAATTTGCGTGTTGGTAATAGAACGGGTTTATTTTACTTTTGAATAAATAACAAGTGTGACATGCTTGAAACGTAATTATATGGTTATAATTTGATTAATTATTCCTGATAGGATCATAAATCGTTTTGATTTTTAATACTATTAGTGACTTGACGCGATATTTATAAGATGATACGATAACAATATTACTCATAGATATAAGAGTTTACACTGTAGCATTATTGGTATTGTTGTGGATGATACATCAACCTCATATCTTCATAAAATACTGATTCACTGAAGGTTAAACGTTATCGTACAGGTAAATGAAAATACTCTCTTATCTAAACGGAAATGCCTGAATGCTTAAAACACAGGACGAATATTAAAAAAACACGTAAACAACTTATTATAGTACAAATTCTAAATTCTCGTTTTTTTTGCAATGTCACACTTGTTAAGCGTTTTTAGCTGTTATTGTAAACACAGTAGGGTTCAGAATTCCGTGCTTATGATTAAGTTTTTCTCACCTCTGTGATGTTATTTTAACAGTTGAATTTTTAGCATTTCGTTCATCAAAATCCATAATTAGTTGATTTAGCGTTTACCCAAAGATGCTTTTTATTTAATTTTATTGTATAAAAATGTGATTACTTTGTATATATAAGTGCAGTGAAAACGAATCCAGTTTTAGTGTCTGTGAGGCATTGACTCTAGGTTTTATTGAATGTGTTAAACACATAGAGTAAGAATGTTGTCGACCAGATGTAACCATTGTTAAGCTCATAGTCACGATTATATGTGCATAGAAACGGAATGGAATAATATTGATTTATTTAATATTGCTACTAAGCAACAGTGAATAAATTATTGATAAGCAAATACAATTTAGTTTATTCATTATATCGTTTAAAGTTTTGATTTCCAAGAACTAATTCATACAGAACTGAATGATGAATGTACGTCAATGAGATTTTGAGCGGATTGGCGTTTTTTCAAAAGAAGATTGATGTTATTAATTCGCAAGGAAAACTTGAGAGTTATTAATATTATTAACTTCTCTGAGAGGAATTGATGTTTATGATATCAGAGGGCGTAATGGCGTTAATGTGTTAACTTTTGTTCTCTTAAGGGCTCACATTAAACTGTCCGGTCCATATGTAAAATGAATTGAAATGATATATAAAAAAACAGAAAGTTTGTATAAACGAAATGTATGAGACCGTTCAAAGAAACCACTTTATGTTGTATCGTAAAGGGTAAAACAAACTAAATCAATATTGTTTCCGAAATTTTAATTAGCAGTAAACTAATGCGCTTAACGATGGTCTAAGTTACCTGTATTGTTTTGTAGCAACCATATCATTATCACAATACTATAGTGTGGGAAGAGGTAACCAAACTCACTCGATTCTCTGCGATTCAATTACAATCAATATCACAATCCATTCATAGATTCATGTACCTTGTGGTACAAACTACTGGTGAGTAGTCATGCACGTTGGTGACCGCTACGAGGGTTTAGGAAGACTGTGTGCAATTATTGAATAGCAAATCGGTATATACCGATGTTAATGTAGAAAAATACGCTAAAACATTTTGTGTAAATTCTACTATTAATGTTCTGCCAGAATGAATTTGGCAAAGCACTACCTTGCCTTTCGATATTGTAACGCGTAAATAAATTAATTCTTTATTATAAATGGCAATAATAATACCTTTGTTATGTGTTTTGTTATACATTTAAACACGTAAATTGTAATACAATAATATATAATTATAATCCATTTTAAGGTCTAAATGAGAGTTCAAACACATCTTCAATAGATGGCGCTGTACGTGCTATACGTCGCTTAATAGTGATAAAAGGACGAATTGATAAATACTATATAAAAAAAGAAAATAAATTATCTGTTTTCGAGAATCGAGTGAGTTTCACAAATGGTACCAGTTGGCATTTATGTTTATGATCGAGAATGTGATAGAGTCAAGTGGCAGTGGTGCTAGTTATTGTAAGTGTAACGATGACCAACATTCCTCCGTCAGATCGTTCACAGGAAGCGGGATATCGATGGACAGGTGAGGTGTTTGAACCAATGTTTGCTTCAACTACATGTAGTTTGCCAAATATATGTCATGTATATTTCTTGCCATGTGTCGAGGTCAGTACACGCGTAGTTAGACATATGTCCAATGTAATAAGATGGGATGTAAAAGCATTATCAATTTATAAAAAAATAAATAGGAATGGTAACTGTAGGAAATACATTTTTAATACTTTTAATTATAAATGTGAATTGAGATAGATTATGGAGGATTACCTCTGTAATATTTTTTTGGTCATCATTAATTTATTGAAATTTTTTGTAGTTAATGGCATACCATAACGATGGGTGTACTGGCCCTAATAGTGCGACTAAACGGGTGACAAAAAGTTCGATGTCAATAGTTGTTTATGATTTTGCGCAGCAAAAATACTATTTTAATTTGTATTAAATTGTCTCTTTGTATTGAATTGCGTTATTCATATGATTATTTAATTAAATGAATTTAACATTCAGTGTCGTATATATTATAAAGCGCTGCGTTGGTTTTAAAATCTATTAATGTTTTGCATACAATCCGTAGTTGCTTTAAACTTGGAATATGCTCCTTAATCCCTCCAATGGCGGGAACGACTCATGCTAAATAGTGAGATACAAACAACTATTGTTTATCGTAATAATATTGCTGTTTGCGGAATAAGTTTTTACAGTTTACAGAAACGCTATTGATATTTTTTTTATTTTTGCCAGCAAAACCATATACAATACAAAATATGACATTGTAGTCAAAGTAATTCGTTTAGACGCACTTTTATAACGATTTTTTTTTTTATTTTTCGGGAATAATTATGTAGTTAAATTAGCTAGAGAACTTTAGTAAAATTTACACGCAAAATGACGGAAGCGGGCATTTCGAGTGGTATCTTTACTTAGCATCATTTATGTATTTAACGTCCTATGTATTGTTATATAATGTATGTAGATGATTTAATTCATTTATGTGTGGCGTGTTTATATGTGAAATAATTTGTACAAATGCGACTCCCACGGCTTTCTTTGTCGCTTCAATGTTAAGATATTTTTTGAAGGTGGACATATTTTTCGTATTTTTTTTTGATAATTACAGATTTTTTTGAACAGAATTAATTCACGTATAACAAAGAGCATTGATGAATTAAATGACCTATAATGTATCTTGTAATAATTTATTGTTCTAGTCTTTAGTAAAGCTCAAGTTGCGTTTCGGTACTACGATGTAATATTACGTACTTATAAATTACGTATGGTTAAATATAAATGTTGAATGAATGGATTGGAATGACCATCTTATATTTTTAAGGATTAGTAATTATACCAAAAATTATATATTTCGGGTCAGCCTTTATTTTGTTACTATTACAAATGTAACAGTAACTGCTTTCAGGTATATTTTGAATATAAGTAGAAATGATATTAATACACATTTCGTTTTAATCTAAGTATTATAATTTTTATCATCATCAATATCTAAAACATAATATTGTAACGTTAAAAGAACTACATAAACGCAAATTGTTTTAAATTTGTTTTTATCACTTTTAATAAAATAGGCAACAGTAAAATGTTAAGTAGTAAATCACTTTTAATTAAATTGTAACACCAGGTTGTATGGGGTGAATGAATTGCTTAATATGAAGCATAGAACAAGTGTAATTGTAAGACTTGGTACTCGATGGCCCACGATGTCCAAAATTAGTGTACAAAATAGAAAAAATGGCTCAAAACTCTTTTTAGATTGATTCTGTATCATATGCAAGTTGCAAAAATCTGACAATATCTTGAAATTGAATGTTTTTGAATAAATAAGTTCTAGCGCGCTATTTCGTCAATAATTAGGAAGTTCCGTTGGGTTTTTATAAGTGCTTTGAATTTGAATTTGTTGTGGGAAATTTATTTACTAAATGTCCTACAAACATATTCAATTTTAAAGAGGATATGAAGGCTTCAAATGTAAATGTCTCAATGAATTGTTGTTACAGTAATTGTTGTTAAGTTACATTGGGATTCGTGGCTAAAATAGATTTTTTGCACATACAATTGCCTACAAATTCTTAGGAAATTGCATTTGGCATAACGTTTCTCTGTAGAATAGGCTTTCATGTAGAAACAGCGCCATCTCTGATCAAGTAATGGAAGAGAACGACAATGACACCGTGGGTCATTATATCAATGTCATAGTTCTGATTTACACAGGAAAATTTCTTACCATATGGACAATAAAACATGCCTATTGTTATCTTATTATGGGTTATTATATTGTTTCTTTAATGCAACCGTTTCTTATTTCAAGATTATCGTTCTAAATGTACGAAAGTCCAATGCGTTCGTTATTTTTTCTTGTGTAAACCAGTTCTAAGAGTGACTATTTTATAATTAGTGCTTATTTCATCGTGCTGTTACCATCGGTGCCAAAGTGGTTGTTCACTGTTACTTCATTTTTACATTGAATTTGGCAAATTTTTACCTGTTCCCTAGTATGTCCTAGATTTTACTGTAGTTTGTTTCTTAGATTACCCGGTTTTAGGCTTTCTTATAGATACAATTTGACCTGACTATTACGTTATCAGTACTTGTTTATAACAGCATTTATATATGTTGTGTTGATCGAGAGATGGAGGATTAGGTTATATAAATGTTCCGCTAGCCTCATCTTTGAAAAATTTTAAATCATGATTTATGGCGATTGTTGCGCCATCTCGTATCGAATAACGAAAAGTTGCCTCGAAGGAATTTTCCCAGTTCATTAATTATAATAAATAATTAACAGGCAATAAGAATGAATGGACGGATTGAATGGGTTAAATTTACAGTCAGGTCGCTTGGTATCGGGGTAAGAATAATATAAAAATAACTGTACAAAAATGTTACTTATTGCTATATCATTATTATTAACCTTATGACCTAAAAGCTATCCTGAATATATTCACACGTAGATTATTTTGAATCGCTGATGTAGTTTCAATCGGTTGTTTGTCTTGTTTCACGAACTCAGTCAAATATAGTTGTTACATCTCGCGAAGGTTTGAATTCAATTATAAATTATGTTTTAGTCGTAAAGACTAATGGTACGATCGTGGAAACAACTATATCACTAATATTGCCAAAGACAAAGTACTAGAATAGTTGGAATATCAAATTTGATAGAATTATAGTGATGTTTGTACAATAGAGTGTAGTTAGGTATGGGTGTTTTATATGGCCAATACGTACTAGGTGTTCATGCCACAGTATATCTGGATATATCCAGAAATATAATTTATTACGTTCTGATATTTGTAGTAAGTTGCACTTGCGACTATAGCATGTATATACGTAATCTGTTGTGAAAATTGACCTTTTTCCATAGTTGAATTCTTGCCGGTTCATTTACAATGAGGCGACCATCTCAGTCTTCAAGAATAGCAAGGGATCTGTAATTGACGTCAAATAAAACCTCTGTTGGATACAGATGTTCATGTTTATAACCAGTTACCATCAAATGGACGGCATGCTCGTTTGTTACTTCAGTGTAAATTCGTCGCTTAAGTTCTAACACCGCGTAACTCAAAAAATGCCCATTTCGAGTTAATGAAATAATTGTATCTCAAAATAATACAGGAACATGATACATTTTCATAAAAAAATATTATTTTAATATAAGTATTTTAATTTATTTGGTACTTGTAAAATTAAAAATAACTATTGAAACAGTTTATTTGCTCTCCTGAAAAGTTGTTAATTTTTAACCGACTTCCCAAAGGAAAGAGGTTATCTATTCGTCACGTATATATATATATATTTTTATAAGATCCGCGTTGTTAGAACTTAAGCGACGAATTGTCAAAGTATTTACGTAATGTAAATTTTGCAGTTAATCTGTACTAAGTTAACTAAATGTCTAGTGCGTAATGGCCTAAAGAAAACTTAAAGCATTACTTATCCATTTCTATAAACAAATGGTTTTATTTTGACGTTATTGTTTCTTAAAATAGGCAACCAGATTGTCATAGTATATTGCAATATACATATACAATATATAGTTTAAATGCACCCAAATTTTTGTTATTTTTCTTTTGTTTATTTTTTTAAAGTTTAGTGATGTTCCTTATTTTATAAAATATCTGGCTGTCTATTTTATAACCTGTGAGCAAATTTGATTTCTCACGCAATTTGCTTAAAAAGGTTACTATTGTGCAATGTAATATAATTTCCTTCGGGTGATTGTTTAAGTTATCTAGGGATTGTTAAGCATTTCTTTGTTACGGTCATTTATGTATATATATGATTGGAATGATTTGATTGTTATTTAATGTAAATAATAGATAGTGGACATTATTGAATATCAACATTTGTTTTATTTTGGATGACCTTTACTTATCATAAGATTTTAGATTTTAGTCTCCGGTTGCGTTCCTTTGGAGATCCCGGAGTCCTTGTAGCGCCGAAGACGACCACCAGAGCGGTTTTAGTGCGGTAAGAATCCCGCATAACCCTGCGTCGCTCCCACGACGTCGGGTACCTTTTCAAGGTTTCTTCCTCGAAAACAAATTTAGATTAATAGTATCGACGAATTGATAAATTTAAATTTCTATTTAACGTCACTATATTATATGGGTATACTTTTATTTTATTGGAAAAAAAAATAGAAGATTGCTACAATAATAAATTTTATAAAAATATACACGTTTCACGTATAATGAGTATCTAGTTTTCCAATACACATCATTTATGATATACATATATAGCCAATACATATAAAAGCGGATTTAAGCGTGTGAATAAACATTTTATATGCAATTAAAAGGTAACTTTTACGTTTATTTCTAGGTACTTACAGTTAGTAACATTAAAGAACTACTGCTATTAATAAAAGCTTTAAATAGAAATTAAAAAATGAAGAACAGCATTATTTTGCACTAAGTTTTTTTATCGTTAATTCTAATTATATTCAAACATTTTTATATTAAATTAAATCTTAAATAATGAATGAATACACCACAATAACAAATGCAACACTTAATATAGTGGAAGAGAATTACATTGCCATCTCTCAAAATATAACGATGAAAGTAAAGGAAGACCAGGCTATGAAATTTTAACATAAAAAAAATAGATTTAAACTATTAAGGTTAATGACCAATTTTGTGTACATTCTGATAGTCGAGTACTGTTTTTTTGTTTATCATTTTGGGATCTAAATGTTAAACAGTATTTGTATTAGTCAAGTATTTTGTGTTTAGTGAAGTATCTAAAATCGATTTTCCGACCCATTTTGAGACATCGCTTACCCGTCATTCGTCCCAGTCACACATGCATCGGTTCAATAATCTTGATGTACCAGACCACATAAACAAACGCTTGTCATGCATGAGTTATTTAAAATAAATTCATTTTATTAGAGGTAGGTACTTACATTTAATTTGAAAAAGTCATGTTTATCAGAACTCAAATGCATTACAACAACATAGCATATTCTAAGACAATATAATCTAATAGACTCTAATAGACAAATACACAAGAAAAGGGAATAATAAATATAATAAGTATTAAAGTTTTGCTTATTGCAATTGCATAAGTATATATCGTTTCAAAAAACTAATAGTTTGGAGGGCAGACATATATAAATTAACAATAATATTTCGGTCGAAATATTTTACAGCAGAGAAAAAATATATTTATGGAAATAAAAATATTGAGCATATATTTTTAAGTAATGATAATGCATTAATTAGGGAAAGGAATATTCTGCCTGGTAATCTTAGGTTGTTACTTATGCCCATAGACATAAAGGTGTACGTGGCTCTAATATAAAATAAAATATAAAAAATCCTTTTTGACTACGTGAACTATGTAGTTATGAAAGTCCTTATGTTTATAGAGATAAAACAGACGGAGGCAAAGGCCTAACTACGATTTAAGCCAGACCAAAGTTGGTTACACAACTGTTTCAAACATAATTTGGAGTAATGGTGATGCAGGTGAAGTCAAAACATAAAATTTGTAAAATGCACACTTTCACCTGAGCTGACCATCATAGTCCTCGGGAGTCGCAACGCATCTGTGGTTGCCTACAGATGGAAGCCATGTTCTGTATGAAGTTGATTACAGATGTCTATGGGCGGCAGTGACCACTTACCATCAGGTGGACTGCATGCTCGTTTGCTACTCCAATCAGATAAAAAAAAATGTTTATAATCACGAAACAAGTAGGAATAGCATAGAAATAGATATTTTCGGAGGAATGATTGATTGACCTTTATTTAAACCTGATATCTAACGCTATTTTAATAAAAGTAACCTAGAAACTACTCAAGAACTGGCAACTACCTGCATTTTCAATACATGAATGTTTTTGTATTTTTTTTTCGTTTTCATGTATACAATTTAATATTTATCGAAAACAAGTAAGCCACCGAAAACATTTTCTTGACTCTTGTACTACAAAACAATAATTTTATGAATATTAAATTAAAATACGAATAAGTTCAACAAAGTGCCTGAATAAAAAGGTACTGTTACAATATACACTACAAAAATTTTTGCTATGACAATTTGATCAGGAGTTTAGGTTAGTTTATTTTTTCTTAGACAGCGTCCTCTGTTTCTCTGCGTGTTGGACGAGTTGCTTATCCGTCGCTAGTCCTTTTCTAGCCCTCACAGAGTCCATGTAACCCTTGGCTCGGTTAACTCCGTCCCACTTCTCACCCCAATGCAAGTACTCTTCTTCGGTACGCGGCGTCCAGAACGGATCGATGTCGATTACCTGGAAGAATGCAAGGATAAATTTATTATAATCTGGAGACACTTCGTGCTGTGACCCAGAGGCACCATTTCCATATATCTTCCTTAAAGTTGGAAGAACATATATGGTTCTTTCGGGGATGTATCACTGTTACCTATTTCTAGCGTGAAGCGGTTCTTGAGTTTGGTAGAAGGGTTTATGTTGTCGCTTAACTTTTATATGAGATGACAACCTTACTCCTCGGGAATAGCAATGTATTTGTGATTTAGTTCAGGTAAAACCTTTGTTCTGTATGAAATTACTTACAAATATCTATGGGTGGATGTATCTACAATTAACATTCAGGTGAATTGAATGTTCGTTTGCCAGTTCTGTATTGCCACATAATAATTATTTGACAATACCTACTTTTGCTATGACAATTTGATCAGGCGTTTAACTTAGCTTATTTTTTCTTAGTCAGCGTCCTCTATTTCTCTGCGTGTTGGACGAGTTGCTCATCCGTCGCTAGTCCTTTTCTAGCTCTCACATTTACTTACCTCCCAATGACTAAACATGAGTTGTGGCGCAGCCAGTCCCGACGTATGCGTGCGTAGTTCTATAGCGAACTTGAAACTCTCCGCCACGGGCATCATGGCGCGCACGCGGAACGACGACGACCCGCTCTGCAGGTCGCTGCCGACGACACGACCGCCGCGACGACCCAATGCTGCGTACAGTTTGCCTGGAAAAATCGTCACGGTTAATTATTGTATTTACGACATCCAATTAGTGCTTGGAGGTACTGCGCCCACAAAGACAAGGACGTATGTACATAAAGACCCAGGGAGTATAAATAAGTATTAACGGAGGTATAACTTTCAAACGTCAGCTTTGTCCAGGATCTAGGTACTATGGAATATTTTGTGAATAAACTATACGTCCACGCAATATTGAGTGGTCATTGCCACCCATTAATATAACATAAGTTTTATATGAAGTAGATCAAGGATGGTCATTTAATAATAATTGCACCGGTCATCTTACTCTATAATCAAAGAAATGGTTTACGTTAGAAATATGTGTTACGCGGGTCCTTCCCCAATTAGACCATACCTTATATTTATTTTATCACCTTGTCCATAATCAGTGGCGTAGCTAGGCGTGGGCACAATGAGCCATCGCCCACGGCCTCGCACTTAAAGGGGCCTCGCGAGGCCTCTTTGGAGGAGGAGGCGGAGGCATTTTCAAGGGCACCACCCAATGAAATCATGCAAAACGGTCTCGCTGATAAGAGTTTGCCAACGTCTATATTGATCTGCGTTACGCTACTGTCCATAATCGTTATATGTACATATAGAGGTACGATATACCTATGATAGGTACGCTATTTTATAAGGTTGTTAATCATTTCATTAAAAAGTGCATCACAGTCTCAGAGTGCGGATTAGATTAAAAATGAAGCTAAACAAATAAATTGATGTGGTTAAACAAATAAATAAAACTAAATTAATTTTAACCAAACCTTTCGACGAATGTTTAAAAAGGTTTTCAATCTCAATATGGTTGACTTTACCTATATTTCCAATTGCCATTTACCTAATTACATAAAAACATAATTTACATACTTCTCAACCTAGTTCAGTATTATCGCGATTAGACTATACGACTATATAGGTAAGTGCGGGTAAACCACTTTTTGCGACTCGTGACTGTTTTTTCGACCAGGATACAGAAAAAAGGTAAAAAATTGTCCGCCCCAAAAAAGTTCGCTTCGTGATGTCTTGAACTTAGTGTTGCCAGATTTTATCTATATAAAATCGGGATTATGGTTACGTAAGTAACAATTATAATAAAAATCGGAAGGCGAGATGAATACGACCAAGTCGTGAATGTCGACTGAGTTACATTTAATACAATCTAGCTGACCCGGCGAACTTCCTTGTGCTTAATAGATAAAAATCTAAAATTGACAATGTTTTTCCTGTATATTATACATGTATTATACAAGAAAATCCTTCCTCTTAAACCACTATATTTATTAAAAACTGCATTAAAATACGTAGCGTAGTTTTAAAGACGTAAGCATACATAAAGACAGACAGCGGGAAGCGACTTTGTTTTATACTATGTAGTGATGTGTCAACCACCTCCATTCCTTAATAGGACAGGCAACGCATCTGTGATCTGTCTTAAATATAAATCTATATGGAGTTAGTGACAGGTGTCCATGGCCAGCACTTACTATCAAACGGACTGCATGTTTGTATGCTTCTAGATGTTATCAAGACATTTTTATGGAATAGAGCGTCATCAGTAAATATTATCAGAAAACTATAAAAGAACTTCTTGGTATTGTACCAATTTATATTGTTTAATACACAAGTAAGTCTAAAAATGACTTGTCGAACACTTGTAGGTAGCATGACCAATGTTAAAACTCTTATGGAATCAGAACTAAACATAGATGTGTAATTAGATAGTTAATAGATTATGAGATTTATGATACATTATGTTACACAAAAAGGCTTTACGCTATAAAACTTATTGTTACCTATTAATATTTCGTTTCATACTGCACTAAAAGTAAGTATTCCATTTGATCGGGTGATACATATCGTCAAAGCCGAAAGCAGGATTTAAAAAAGTACGTCCCGCGAAAATCCGACCATCTGGCAACATAGCGTTTGACAAAATATTTAGTGGTCAGCCGAGTAGAAAAATTCCTTGCCTCTAAACAGATTGGTCGCGGCCATTTTGAGATGAAAGGGGTCTTCCGGTCACGGCCGCGCATCCGGTCCGTGTCGTCACGTCCGGCCAGAGATGCGATCTCGGAGAGCCAAGACTGGGCTCATGTTTGACAAACAAATTCCCTGGGTAACTACTCTCTTTTTGTGTTCATCGTACAGGCTTGTTGAATTCATCTTACCGGCCTGAACTTGGAGCTTTTTAACATAGCTTGTTAGTTTAAAAGTAAATTATCATTAAAATCTTACTACTATTTAATTAAGACTCGAAGCTGAATTTTAAATCGATTTTGATTTTTGGTGTATATGAATGAATTTGTGTTTGGTTTGAATAACAATGCGTAATAAGCGTAAATGTTTTGCGTATTAGGAAAGTGAATGTACGTGTTGATTGTAAATTAATTATCATTGATTTACGCTAATGGAAAACAGCGTGAGGAGACCTCCATATCTAAAAGTTTTTTAAAAGTTCTTAAAGGTGTGTGAAATCTGCAAATTAGTACTTGGCCGGCGCGGAGGACTATGGTCTAAAATTTAATTCTCGGACAATAACGGGTTGACAACGATTAGGTTAGTTACTTATTGTAAATCCAATATGACGAACGACTCAAAGTTATTAGCACCCTTTGAAATGGGTTTAAAATGAAAGGGTTTTCCGCGAAAAATTCGAAAATATTTGTGTGATAATTTATTTTTGTGTAATTTCTGTTTACAATAGAACAAAAATTACAAAAAAAATATCATACAAACATTTTCTGCTCTATTGTATATGCTGCTAAATTAAATGTTATTGTTTGTACGCCCTCCATGCTGCTACTTATAGTATGGTATTTTTGTCTGAAACAGTGAACAATCATTTCAATAATGACCCATTCTTACAACCGGTTACGAGAACCCAAATCATTTGTTTTTATAGCAACCTCAAATGTGCGTGTCTAAATTTCAAATAAAACTTTTAAACTTTGTACTATTAAGATTTGTAATCTTTGTATAATTCAAAAAATATTCAAAGAATCTTGTCGGCAACAAATTAATCATAAACGTCATACTACGAATAAAAACCGTCATCTCCCATTTATGAAAAAAACTATTACTGTTGGTCATGTAAGTTTTATAATTACTAAGATTTCATTTAGCCTTAATATCTAGATTAAACGTTGATATGCCTCCGAAGTACTGAAGCGAATGAAATTTAACTAAAGGTCCCCAATCCATCGCTCGATCACGTTCAATGTTGTTAAGTTTGTTGATCAGTTACGTTCTGCGCAAGCGAAAAATACGCGCGTTTAAAAATATTATAGTTCATCAGCGGGAGCCGGATTTTTAGAAGTTTATTTTCACTCTTGTTTAATATGCAGTAGAGATTTCAGATCGCTATCTAAAAGATCACATCTTTTAATCATGAAATCGACATTACTCGTACCTAAAACACAGAGAAACAAAAGTATTAAGTAAAAATTCGTTGCGATTCAATTTATGGAAATAAAATATCTATATGTAATATTAATGCATAAATATATATTAAAATTTACACAGATTTGTGTTCTTTATTATTCAAAAATAAATTTTGTACTTTCACTCTCATATGCCCCATGATATGCAAAACCACAAACAATTACTTAAAGCTTTAAGAAAAGCTGTAAAAGCACATACTTAGGTCCTTGTACTAAAAGAGACGAAAATGATGATGAGTTACATAGACGAAACAATGCTCCAATCAATCCATACTGGATAATTTTTCCAGCTACGTACCCTCTAAATTTTTACAGACCTCTTCAAAGTTTTAACGGTGGTAGAACCAGTGCAGTTCGACCGGGGAGGTATCACCGCCACACGTATTTCTAACGTGAAGCATTCCTTGCGTTTCGATGGAAGGGTGTGGTTGCCGGCACACATTTATATGAGGCGAGCATCCTAGTCCTCGGGAGTAGCAACGCATCTGTGATTGACTTCAGATAGAACCTATGTTCTATGTGAAGTTGCTTACAGATGTCTATGGGCGGCGGTGACCATTTACCATCAGGTGGTCTGCATGCTCGTTTGCTACTTCATTATTATATAAAAAAAGACCCAGAAAGAAACAAGAAGCAAATTGTAAATAGATATTACTTTAGAGTTAGTGTTTGTATGAACGCTATATTGAATAATTATTATCATTAAGTAGCAGGTTAAGTTAAAATGAAATGTACTCGTATGTACTGACTTTACTTTCACACGACCGCTTAATTCCTCTTGCCGAAACGTTGATTTTAAGTAAAACGACACCGTTTTGTATTTCACTGACGCTTCACTTAGGATATGGAAACGGCACCGTATGCACGTTCCGTAACATCAATTTCATGCTTTAATTAAATTACGGCAAATACAGTTTTAACTTTGTAATTTTCACAATGAATTAATCTATACTAATATTATAAAGCTGAAGAGTTTGTTTGTTTGTTTGTTTGTTTGTTTGAACGCGCTAATCTCAGGAACTACTGGTTCGAATTGAAAAGTTCTTTTTATGTTGAATAGACCATTTATCGAGGAAGGCTTTAGGCTATATATATTATAAACGCGAGTGAAACCGCGGGAACTGCTAGTAAAGATATAATTACTGCACAAAAAGCTGCACCGTGAATACGTAATTTACCAATGTAAAACATAGGGTGACTATCCTCAAATTCATATAAGAATATTTTCCGGTTAGTTTTGATGACGGAAATCTACGTATGGAAGAAAGTTACCCCGTGTAAAAATATAGACTAATTTAGTTTATATTTTGCATATAATATAATACAGTAAAGGTCGGATTGTGAATAAGATACTTGACAAATTCTCTGTCACCTTATTATATTTAATTAATGATATTTTATGAACACCGGATGTTTAAATTGTCATGTTGCATTACCGAATTACACTATTTTGTCAATTTTTATAACTTTTTTTAATTTCACGCTAATAACAAAAAATCTTGTGCAATAAAATGCAACGCAGTACAACGATGCGCTACTTATGCTATACAATACCTATTTAAATTACGTAAAATAAATGAAATGAAAACTGTTGAATATATTCATTTTTAAATGTACAAAATGTACAAATTTCCCTACACAGCCTTGTACAAAAATGTGAAGTTCTTACATGAAGTTTAATTCAAATATAGTCCAGTCTCCTATCAAGCATTGTTATGAAAATGGAAGGTGATTGGTTTATCACGCATCAACCAACTAAGCTAGATCTGGAAATTATGCTATAGGTATTTTGTATAGCGAACGTAGGCTTTTAAAAAGGAATTTTGGAATTTGGCTTTGGCTTTGAAAGTTTGGAATGTTGTCGACTTTGGGTATTTTTTTTTTTATTTGACTGAAGTTACAAACGAGCATGCAGTCCACCTGATAGTAAGTGGTCACTGAAGCCCATGGACATCTGTAATCAACTTCATACAGAACATGGGTTCCAGCTGAAGTCAATTACAGATGCGTTGCTACTCCTGAGGACTATGATGGTAACCTCATGTGAAAGTGTGCCGGCAACCACACCCTTCTATCGAAACGCAAGAAATGCTTCACGCTAGAAATAGGTGTGGCGGTGGTACTTCCCCGGTCGAACTACATTGGTTCTACCACCTTGAGTATTCATTACATAACCCTTCAGTTATTTTAAATGTGACTTTAAGTAACAACAGGATTCTGGGTACGAATAAAGATTATGATGTTTTATTTATTAATACCTACTCTTCCATGTATGGTCTACCATACTAGGGCTACTTTCTAGACATGTTCACAAAGTCGCGAAAATCGCTAGCCTTTTTATAAAAGTCTATAAAATTTAGAAATCATAACATAACACAATTTAACATAACAAAATTTAATTTAGCATTGGAATTCGATCGGAGGCTTATGTGACATAACTTATGCAATTGGCCAGTCGGGAAATTATTCAAGTTACCGGTAACTTCCCACTAGTGTATTACGTAGTTGCTGAGTAATTGATTATGAATACATAATCTTTACTTATTATTACCATCGAGCGGTGATCGTATATGTCGCCGTCAACTTATTTCTGACCCGGTGTTGGTCATGGGACTCCTCTCAGATTGAGAGCTTTTTAGAAAGAAAGAAAAGTTTATTCCAACTATTAGTATATTATTCCAACTATAGTACTACATGCGATTATCATATTTTATATTTATATTTTATATTTGTATTACAAATACAAATATAAAATATAAATGAATAACATACATCTACCTATATCAATTTTTTCTTACAACTAGGAGAATATAAAATATAAGACTTGTAATAGAAGTAAGCGTGTAGGTTTCCTGACGTCTTAATTTTTTTTTAATTAATAATCGTAAAATCAGAGCTATATGGCTCACATAAGAAAATCCTGTAAATTGAGAGCTTGCTTTTCTATGAATGTCTTGGGGTACAACAATATGTTATAGGCAAAACGCGACAAAACTTACGTCATTCAGAATTAAGATCACCATTAACCAAAATTGCTTGTAGAAAGGAACTTATTTATGACAGAATAACACGTAAATATCTGCTATTTTTTGAATATATTAATTTGTTTAATCTAAAATATTTATATTAAAGGGTTCGTCGTTGTACACTGGTGTTATAAAGGAGGAATAGTACCTAAAGACATAAAATACAATTATGGGTAGGACACAGATATCTCAAACGTGTTTACGGCATCTAATACACTGGATATGTATGTATGAGAGCCAGTATGTACCTACACCTACATAAGGTTTCGACTAAGTCAGAATTACATTTTTTCTTTGCTTGTACAGTTTATTATATTCTAATGGTTCATGCTGTAAATATATATATATATATATATATATATATATATATATATATATATATATATATTGTATAAAAACAGTATACAATATTTAAAGATCATAGACAAAGCACAAAAGTCATATACAAAATGTGAAATAAAACCTTTTTCGTTTTAAAATAAACGAACATTTTTATTTACTGAAATGCTTTGAACTATACAACATCTAAGTTATAATTTCACATAATATATTACTTATTTACATCCTTCACAATCCAACAGAGTGGGTATTAAATCTGTAAACATAAAATATTGACTAAAAATTTGTTTTAATTAAATATTGACATAGTATTCCTGTAAAATCTTTAATTTTAGACTTAGTATTCTATCAGAGGTAATTTAATAGGCCATACTTTGACTAATGTATATGTACTAGCATATGCAAGAATCATTATAAAAACACATGTAATACCAAGGACATAGATTTTAAACTAGTAACGGACAGACAAACAAACTTAATTTATTAATATAGATAAAGCGTACACCGTTGCGTCCTATATCCCTATCCGTTATTAACGGAGTTATGGTCCAAGTTCCCGAGGACATCCGCCTGCAGCCGCATCGCTGTCGTACCGCATGTGTGTCAGGTTAGATATCGAGAAATATATAGCAGTTAAATAATTATAATTATATACGAAAGAAAATAAATCAAAAATTAATAAAAAGATCTTATTAAAACAACATTTAGTAGAAGCAGTGTAGTTCGACCGGGAAAGTACCACCGCCACACCTATTTCTAGCGTGAAGCATTTCTTGCGTTTCGGGGGAAGGGTGTGGTTGCCGGTACACTTTAACATGAGGCGACCATCCTAGTCCTCGGGAGTAACAACGTATCTGTGATTGACTTCATTTTCTGTATGTAGTTGATTACAGATGTCCATGAGCGGCAGTGACCACTTACCATCAGGTGGACTGCATGCTCGTTTGCTACTTTAGTACGATAAAAAAAATAATAGACCGGACATGTATGTATGAGATATTCGCCAATATACCTATAGGTTTCGATCGAGTCAAAATTACATATTTTCTTTAAGACATTTTATTATTATTATTGTTTGCCCGAGTACTTATTTTTAATGCTTAGAAAGCATGTTTTTCGATTTAAGTACGCAGAATACTCAATGATTAGACTAAACTGACTACAGTTTAAAACTGTACTGTGTTTTGGTTTGAAAGGCCTAATAAATTACCTTCAATTTCATCAAAAATATCCTTAACCATAAAACAACTTATAACCTACATCAATGCACTTAAACTAAAAATAACTTGTTTCGTATCATTTCTTAATATATAAGAACAATAAATTAGAATAATAAATTATTTAAAAAAAAAACATGCGTGCGTACAAAGTACACATGTCAGAAGTGAAACTTCTTTGGCGAACTAATTTATAAATCTTGTTTATATTTATACAAATCTAAAACTTTTAATTTCCAAGATTAAGAGGAAGGGAAAAAGGCGTGATACGACGTTCGCTCTGTCTCACTTTTTCTCTCAATCTTTCTCACTCGCTTGCTCCCTACTCTCACTCCACGGCTAGTTGCTCATGCTACGTTTGCCCTGTCTTACTCTCTCTCAATCGGTCTCGATCACTCTCTCTCTCTTTTCCGACACTTCCGTTGCATACCGGCGTGACGTTTCATCTGTAAAAATTTTACCCTCATGCGCCTAAAGAAGTTTCACTTCAATAAAAATAGCAGTATTTATCACTAACTATACCAAACTGATATATAAATACAGTAATGCGGTCGCAAAAACATGTCCATCGCATTCAGCTCCTGCCATCGCACGCTACGTGACGGCAATGTGAACTCTCCACAAAAACTGTCCACTACATATTCAACACCATGTTTATGGGGTAGGGGAGTGATTTACAATTTTCCCACGCCATACCGGGCCCTAGGTTCCGTTTCGCGTTTAGTTTATACATATTTACATAGTCAATTCTATGATCGATGTACGAATAGGTTGAAGTATTTGTCATGGAAAATTTGGGAATGTGAGGGTATTTAATACTTTTGTAAGAAAGTTATATAAGGTGGAAAAAGTTGGATGATCAGTATAGGTATGTTTTTAACATATAATATGTTGATATTAAATATTTTAAGCTATTACATAGCTTTTATCGCGGGTTTTGAGGCGGCGACCGAATCAAGAAATTCTGTAACGAAAAAAACCTAACACTGGGGGTGTTAGGTTTTCCGCCTACCATGTAGCGCGGCGTTCGCTTAATGTATATGTAGGTACGACAGTACGAAGCCCACATAGATCGAGACGCGCTGAAAAAAACTTGAATTAATATCAAAGAAAAAAACTGTTAAGTAAATTAATAATTATAATTCCATAACTTGGTAAAAAAAGCTCCCCCCCGAGAGCCGCACGTTTTCATGAAATAGGTTATATTATATAGTTTTCCGTATCAACAAGAAGTCTTAAACAGAAAATAACAAGGTTTACGGTTATATTTAGACGAAATATCTACTTAATGAGAATCGATAAAGATTTGTAGGCGTTGGCCCGTTCCAGCGCGTACGTTGCAGTTCACGCGCTTTACCAAATTCCGCTTTAAAAGTGGTCTTACGCCCAATTTCATATAGAGTCAACCACGCCTTTCCAAGAGGTAAAGAGGCATTAATTATTATTTTGCAAAACGTCAAAAATATCTGTTTTAAAGGAGCACTTTGAGATAAAGTTTATAATTTAATGGATCAATCACGACAACACGAATATATGAATGAGCCCAAGTCCAATTAAAATATGCGTTTTTCGCACTTACAAGCAAAGTCGTAGCCAGAAAGCTAGTTAACGTCAAATAACGTTTCGGAGGCCGGCCGCTCGTTCCCACGTGTCGCGTATTGCGCGCACGTCGCTCGTCGCAGTTCGCGCGCCACGCCGAGTTCCGCTTTACAAGTGCTCTACACACTATTTGATGATCAATCAACAAGATTTTCATGCATATCTAGATAACTTATCTATACAATGCAACCGAAGATGTTTTGTAGGCGGTCGCCGGCGCAACGTCGCCGTCGCAGTTCGCGCGCATTGCCAAATTCCGCATTAAATGCGTTTTTACTAATAATTTCATGGCGTTCACTCGAAGCTTTTCCCAATGGTCGAGAAAGAAATATAATTTTTGATCCTATAAAACATATCTATTTTAAACGTACCATGAGATACATGAATGTGTTATTCCGAACCTAATTCGTAATTTCATAGATTATTCTCGAAAAACGCATATTTCTTAACAAGCAACTCCTGTTGAAATTTGCGCTTTTCTCACTTTCAAGCAAAGACCTAGCCAGAAAGCTAGTTAACGTTAAATACTTCGAGCTGATGTTTCGGAGGCCGGCCGCCCGTTCCCACGTGTCGCGTATTGCGCGCACGTCGCTCGTCGCAGTTCGCGCGCCACGCCGAGTTCCGCTTTACAAGTGCTCTACACACTATTTGAAGATCAATCAACACGTGACGTTGTTTAGGGAAGATAGAGATTTTTTTATTTAGCACATTGTGTAATATTGTATTTACAATTTTATTGTTTGTGGATATTGTTCGTGATAGGATTTATGTAAATATTCATATATATTAACATTAATGTATGTACAGTGTGACGACGAACTTGTGTATCTTTTCTATGAACCATGTTCTCATGTAAGTGACAAATATGTCTTTTTGAGAATTAATGTCTTTAAACCTTATTTATGTCAACGGAAAACGGGAATGGAAGTACTTTGAAGCTCTTATGTATTTTATGTGTCTACTTTTAAATTTTTACGTTTAAAAAAAGGACAGTGAATATTTTCGTTGTTTTTGTCATGAAAACGGGTTCAGTTTGATGGACATATAAAATTAACCAACAGGTCTGTATTTATCCAGATAGTTAATCCTAAATTATCCCAGTACAGACAAAAAATAAAAAGTTAAAAACTTTATGATTTAATATCTTTATAAATTTAGATTGTTTAACAAATAAAGCGTCTTATAGAAGAATTAGTTGAACTTTTAGTCACAGAACAAAAGAGGTAACTATACTACATAGTTAAAATAGGTGTGCCATTGGTAGTGTAGAATGACCAAACCATGTTATAATATTGAAGCATAAATTATTCTATGATAGGTTTATATAAGAACATTGGAAACTAGACATTAGTCGCAAGTGTCGACCAGTGAGTTTTTATATAATTTCCTCCGGGTAATTACTGCAATTATTGGCCATATCCTTATACGTGTCATATTTTCTCGCCGTTCGATGGCGTATTGCCTCACAGAAACTGTTACATTCATTGCGAACTATAATCTAAATTTCATATTCCGAGCATAACGATTTCGTTCGATATCACATTTATTCTAAATTTTCCAACTAGGTATATCAAGTTAACTCGGCATCTAATCACTTTCAAGTCGCTGAACTATGCTTACGTTTTATAAGATTGAAGTAGCAAACGAGCATGCTGTTCACCTTTTGATAAGTGGTCACTACTGTCCATCATCTGTTAACATCCTCACTTAAATCAGGAGATCTGACGTAAATCACAGACGCGTTGCTACTCACGAAGATTAAAATGGTCGCTTTATATTAAAGTAAGCCAGCAACCAACCCTTCCACCAAAACGAACTACAGATTTGATATAGCTTTTTTTATCTGACCGAAGTAGCAAACGAACATGCAGTCCAGTTCACCTGATGTAAGTGGTCACTGCCGCTCATGGACATCTGTAATCAACTTCATACAGAACATGGGTTCCATCTGAAGTCAATCACAGATGCGTTGCTACTCCAGAGGACTAAGATGGTCGCCTCATATCTGCCGACAACCACACCTTTCTATCGAAACGCAAGAAATACTTCACGCTAGAAATAGGTGTGGCGGTTGTACTTCCCCAGTCAAACTACACTGGTTCTACCACCTTGAAAAGCTGTGTAGAGGTATCTCTCCGGTACTGAACTTGTACTTCCACCTTGTATAAAATATAGCTCTTTATAAAATATTTCATCGGCCTATCGCAAAAACTATAAAATAATTTGATACGTACCACCTATTTATAATCAACATAAATAATTTTCAAGTCATAAATCACAATGTAAGAACGTGGCCATTTTATATTTTTAATCGTAGCCGAAACAATTAACTGCTTACTAAATAGTTAAGATAAGCTTTTCAACTATAAAATACACAATTCAAACAAAGCTTACGCCATTATTCTAGTCGAAATGTTAAAAAAAATGTAATAGGTTATACACACGCCAAATTATAATTTTAAATACGAGCAATTAGTTTACAATTTACACGACATTTTTATGTGTTCATTAAACATATTAATCTGGTTACATTTCAAAAGTATTTTATAAAAAAAACAGTAATTTGAATGATTTATTCTTACTACTTAGATACTACATTTTTGTAATTCAAGTACGAAAACGAATGAGTTGATAAACAATGTCGTGGGTTTGACTTATGTGTATGAACTCAAATGACGAATATGGCTAAAGTTTAATATCTCGGTAAGAAACCAAAAACACACACAGGTTATTAGTTATAAGTATGGATCTTCAGTAGTAGTGGTACGTATACATACAGTCGTTTGGGCTTTTTTTTATATGATTGAAGTAGCAAACGAGCATACAGTCCCCCTGATGGTAAGTGGTCACTGCCGCCCATGAACATGTGTGAGCAACTTCAAGTAGAACATGGGTTCTATCTGAAGTGTCAATCACAGATGCGTTGCTACTCCTGAGGACTAAGATGGTCGCCTTACATAAATTTGTACCGGCAACCACACTCTTCCATCGAAACGCAAGAAATGCTTCACGTTGGAAATGAGTGTGGCGGTGGTACTTCCCCGGTCGCACTACACTGTTTCTACCTGTAAACTTCGAATTCTTCGAATAGCATCACCTTCTCTCTCCCTGTGGGTGACGTAAAATCAAGACATAAGCAGCAGTGTCTTGCTGTCAACACAACACCATGATCATTTCCATGTACGCTGGGTGCGTTGACTATTGGAAAAAAATCTATTACAGAAGGCCAATGTCTAGTAGTGCATATTAAAAGTATAGATTAGGCAGAGGTTAGGGATCATGAATGAAAGAGTTTTTCCTCTCATTAACTTAGGAAAAAATAATACTAGGAATTTTGGCCAAAAATTTGCTTTACCGACTTTAATGATTTTTTAGATAGGTATTCTATTTTTGAATACACCATTCCTGCATATTTTAAGATAAATTTATTCGGTAATTACTGGTACCGTTATTACAATATATCAATCTAAATTAATATCTATATGTTTTGTACTTCAGAATCCAAGTTTTTGTCGAGACATCCTATATACTCGTATAGCATAGTTACAAATTGACCTACCATATAAAAAGGACCAAACAGGAGCATATTATGTTTTCATTAAGAAAGGGTTCGATGATCAACCGTTGATAAATTCTATAGGTACACGTGTAAGTATCTATGTCGAATGGCAATTTTGTGCTATTCATGCCAGTTCACACGATCATGAGAATCTGCCAAGAAAATAACGGACTTGGGCAAGTTAGAAGAATATATTTTATATATTTTTTTTATAATTTAATAGAGCTTAAGTCTGTGTCCTGTTCTTGCCACTATGTACACAGTGACAAATCAAATTTTCCGCTTACCCAAAATTCCTAAATTATTTTCTAAAAACCGACACAAGCGTTGCTTGTTTCGGATTGCCGATACATATATGCATAGTTCGATAACTTTAGATAAGTTGGATTGAAGTCAGAGAGATGTTTCTTTTTTAATAGGTATTTAATTAGGGCACCCAAAGAACATGCTCTCTATCTGTTACCATTCGTAAAATTCGGCTTTTTGATAACTCTTATAACGAAGTAAGTAGTAATTATATTTCTTTAAATTAAAAGAATTGATTCACTAGGTTTTACATGTTCATTTTACTTTTTATTTTTCTATGAGGATAGTTATAAACTTTAGATTAATATTGCACTATAGAACAACGATTTGAAATAGCCTAAATCTTGCCCACTACACAGTTTATTTAATTTAGGTTGCAATTCCTACATATCACGAGATATACCAGGCGAAGGTAAGACAATTATCATATAAGTTGTTTTGTCGCTTTTTTAAAACGAGAAAACAGCTGTTTTGTACAAAATAACAATAGGTGTATTTACTTTGTAAATTAAATTATCATATTTAACTGTCACTAATAATGATTACTAAGTAACGTTTGTTTAATTTTATCATTTTATAAAAATGATAAAATATAATGATAAAAACATGATGATAATATACATCATTCAGTTAGTAGTAGTTATTGGATTAGCCTAACCCAATCATTTACAATAACGAAGTCTATCCTTTTGACTACATCAAATATCCCTAGCTCTAGAGTATCCACGGTCACACCAATGTACACGTGCTCAAGCCAGGCTGTGGAGCCTCGCGATTTTTGCGCCATAATAACCGATCGACACAACGGTAATCGCTACCAATCACACGTAATTCGACTCACTTTATAGTTTATGACCAAGATTTACATATCGAATTCTCAATAACGACGATACAACCGAAGAAAGCGAATCCGCGGAATCAACCTAGTAATAAGTAAACACCACGAGCATCTCAGTCAACTGAAGTCAATTAGACACGTCTCATGCTGTCATTCTCAACAATCAAATTCAACAAAAGTTTATCTCTTGATTAAATCACATTTACCTGGCTCCACAGTGCTTGTAGTCGCACCTCCACGTGCAAGGCTCACCCACGTGCGACCTCAAGCCCGGCTGTGGAGCCTCGCGCTCCTTGCGCCCAAAATAACCGATCGATACAACAATAATCGCTACCAATCACACGCCATTCGACTCACTTGTTGCACGAGTAAGCTAATAATATCTTGGACACGTATAAACGGTTTGTTGAGCCGTCTGTTTATATTTAAAATATTTCAAAGTAAATGCAGTATTCGTAGTTATAGCCCTGTTAAGGGGTAGGGATCTAACAGCAGAGGTGGGTGAAAAAAAAAGATCGGCCAATCCAGATTTTTATCATAGTATGCTGGAGAGGTGGGAAGTCCAGAACTCTAAAATTTATTGGTACCTAAATAATGAAAAAGGTTATTCGATGTTTTTTTCTGTTGTTGTATTTACTAAGGTCTTGTTATTATAACAACAACGTAAACGATAAAATACTGCTCATTCGGTTAATAAATTTACACCTTAATTTATTTTAAAATTTCATGTTTAAGTCGTAATGTAAATTTACGAGGAAATCTGTCATAATTTGTGGACGAAAATTAAACATTGTAGATTTGATGTAAATCTACAAATTTGTAATCTAAACATAATAGTAATATTTTTAAAGATTCAAATTACACTGCGGTCATGTTTACAAGAATATTGAAATTAGAGATTTTATCACGATTATATTGTAATGTACGATCTCAGTTTTATATGAGGCGACCATCTATCCTGGGGTAGCAATGCATCTATGAATGATTTTGTGATTGTCTTCAGATAAAACCCCTGTACTATATAAAGTTGCTTATACATGTCCATGGACGGCAGTGACCACTTACAGTCAGGTGGACTGCATGATCGTTTGTTACTTCAATAGGATAAAAAGAAACATTTTAAAAGAAAGAGTCGCGATTCAAAACTACTTATTATATTTGAGGTATGGGACTTCTCGTGTACCTATATAGAAGGTAGATAATTAGTTTGTTGGTTCTATTGAAACATGCGTGTAGGACTGTATGTTGGGAACGAGTTATGATACGCAATTGAACTTATTTTCTCTGACATATTGCATGTAAATTAATATTCAAATTAATTAAATTTCATTTTGGAATAAGTAGCCCTTAGTACTACGTATTTTTATAAATATATGATTTCTGTAATATCTCTGTGTACAAAAACTTATAAATAAATAAATTCAAATAATGTTACATCAAAGGTTTGCTTACTACTTCTGTTAAGACAAAATTATATGTAGAAGTAAAAGAGTCATAATACGTATATATATATTCTTCTCTAAGTAAGTTCTCTAAGTAAAAATACCCATTGGTGGCAGGTTATTGACTTACAAATATCTTTATAGATTCTACGAGTTCAGTAGGTATATTGTACAAAATGTTTTGATTTAGTTTGACATTGTTCTTCTAATTTTGAATACTAAATATAGTAGCTTGTAAATATGTAGTTTAATACTCGTAAGATACCTAAAAAATAGTAAGACTAGCAAAAGACGTGGGGTATAGTAGTATCAAATACTAACTTATTCTCGCGACTTCACCTGTTTCGGTAATTTTTACCACGGTTATGAGTATCCCAGAGAACATGGCCAATTTTTGTATGGACGTTTGCATAGTTATGGAATTTATTGTACACGCATAACGTTACGTTTTATGTTTTTTATGTGCTAAATTAAAAAGAGGTATATTAACGTACATTATTGTAGTTTACATAGGTATACATGGTGAGGAATATTTAATAATATTATTTTAATTTCTATTGGTCACTAATGGCGGCAGTTGATAAACGATACGTTGAATAACTTATTATTTTGAAATATGAGCTGACAAGTGTAGAGAGGTTGAAAACTATGTGTTTATTATACTTTTAGATTTTGAGGGTATAATATATTTTCCATGTAAGTGTACGTAGAATGTATTCTTTTGGCCAACTCCTTTCAGTGAAATCCGACCTGTAGTTTCTGTGTGAAAGAGTAAGAAACACAAATTCGCACTCTGAAACAATATTTGCTCTTAGTGAATAGTGTTTTTTTGTTAATTATGTTAAAATTAAAACGTCTCACGGTGTTGTTGAAAAAGCGACAGATGCACTGCAGGAAGCAACTTCGTAGCGAGACGTGAATGCGGATGCTCATCCTTCTTACATTTACCGCAGCAGATAAGTTAAAGGAATATCCTTACAACAAACGATGTACTTTACGAAATTCTAAGTACCTAATGTTACTAATATTATAAATGCGAAATATTGTGAGGATCTATGTATGCGTGTTTATAACTCTTTCATACAGAAAATTATAACAAGATTTCGCTGAAATTAACACACACATAGGTTATGATCTAGATTAACAAAGTGGACAACTATTTACGTAGTTAAAATGACTGAAGCGGGCGGGACGTAGAAATAATCTATTAATTAATATATAAGAAACATTTATATATTAACTGTATATAATATTTTACCAATTTTTAGTCAATTGAGAAACATATAACTAGATGAGATGTACATCCTTCTACATAAGATTGAAGTAGTGAACGAGCTTGCAATTTAATTGTGAGTGGTTATCGCCGCACACAGAATATTTAAGTAAGTTTAGAAGTACCAGTCCTTCTTTTTAGCACCGAGGACGGCCACCGGGGGGG
This sequence comes from Spicauda simplicius, assembly GCA_949699795.1. Classification (NCBI taxonomy): domain Eukaryota; kingdom Metazoa; phylum Arthropoda; class Insecta; order Lepidoptera; family Hesperiidae; genus Spicauda; species Spicauda simplicius. The sequence continues at coordinate 11,284,791 of OX453069.1, forward strand.
TTTTAGTGCGGTAAAAATCCCACATAACCCTGCGTCGCTCCCACGGCGTCGGGTACCTTTTAAAGGTTTCCCCCTCGAGAAAAAAAAAGGGGGTGATATCTGAAGTCATTTCTAGTTCCGATGCTACTCCCGGGAACAAGAGAGTTACTTCATATAAAAGTTTCCTGTTAACCACACGTTTTTTACCGAAACGCAAATAATGTTTCGCGCCAGATATATAGGTGGCGGTGGTACTCGAAAGTTAAATTACTCCGCAAATTAAATTGAAATCGCGTTTCGTCTCGTGTGGCGGAGTATTCTGACACGTAGAGTTCTGGGTTCGATCTCTGGCTAAACAGATATCGAAATGATAAATTACAGATATCTAAATAATGAATTCAGATTTCTGTTCCCGGTCTGGATATTTGTGTTTTCACCTCTGTGTGTCAGTGGCACCTATGACACATGTAAAATCCTAGTGTGAGGCTATGAGTGTAGAAAGCGTTATTAATTAAACCAACACAATTCTACTACTGCGAAATCAATTAATTAAAGTGATGAAGGTAAAATTATAACATTGTAACAGTCATTTGAACATAACGTGTTATTGTGACGGGAAATCCTTGACGGGAAGGCAATACGAGTAAGATCTTATGTCAGCCGACGTCAACATGTCGGCTTTTACCGCTGCTAAAACAACGAGCTACAGGACACGTAGATATTAAGTAGAAATGCATGTAGCAACCTAGGAGTATCGTGTGGAATATACGAGGTTATACCTACTATAAAAATAGAGAGAAGATGTGAAGATATATACTAGATAAATACTTACGTATGTACGTATAGGGGACGTCTTACCCTCCGGGACTCTCATATGTTAAGGCAATGTCAACATAAGGGCGGTGGGTAGGGAATTTCGGGCCTCGAGGGGTACCCTCTTTACCCGGGCAATTCTCTAGGAAGTCGAATACCTCCCGGATCCTTAACATTTATTTATAATAGTATAATGTTAATAAAAACATTAAAATATTATATACAAGATATTATAAAAGATATTTACCATCCCCACTGTTTAATGGGTGGTTCGGTGTACTAGGCGTCGCTTACGAGCCGACGGTCGTCCTCCTGATGGTCGGAGGTCGCCAAGCCAGGGAGCTCCCGCAGGAGCGGCCGCCCAGGTGGTCGATCGTGTAGAGGCGCGAACCCCTTTAGGTGTGTATGTGGTCCAGCCTCCGCCCGCTCATACATTGAACGAGCTAGGCGGACCACAAACTCCTCGACCGTCTCGATCTTAATAAGTACTTATATACTATCTCTTGTTCAACATTAGTATACAATACGCAAAAATACGCTTTCTACACTCATAGTCCCATACTAGGATTTTTTCCTGTTTCATGGGTACCATGGACACACACAAGACGAACACACAAATACCCAGACCCAGAACATGAATCTAAACTCATCATTCAGATACCTGTCCGGCGGGGAATCGACTTCGGGACCCATTGCGCCTCAGACCGGTATGGTAACCGTTCCGCTACGCGGGTCGTCAGGGAGATATCAATATTGAAAACGAAATATTGCAAGGACATTTATGTACGTTTGTTACTCTTTCACGCAAAAGCTATAAATTACATCTCGAAATTTGACCTACAGACAAAACCTGGTTTATCCAGGGCGCATAATAGGGGCGATTTGAGATACTCTTCATGGTAAACGGCATCAAAACGGGCAAAGCTGCGGAAATAAGCTAGAATACATTACTTCATATACCTAAATGCCGCAAAAACCTACCCTTTGTCATATGTGTCAAACAGCGTTACACAAATAAAAACATGTATTTTATCCCATTTCAGCTAATAGAATTTGGTAGAATGATAGATTTATTGCAAATTATGCATTAGCGGGTATTGCTAACCTGTAAAGATCTTATGATTCTGTATTACCTATAACTTAAGTAGATAGAGTATATAGTAGATGGTAAAGTAGTATATAGTAAGTACAGAGTAGATAGTAAAGTAGTACTGAAGTTAAGTGACGATTAGCTGATATACCTAAGTTCTATAATATCGAAAGTGTTAAGTACCTAAAAGGGTTTTTATTTAAACTTAAATAGACGCATTGAAAACTATGCTTTACTTCAATTTCACCAGCAGTTCGTTCTGAGAACATTTCCTTTGCAATTACCGTCTAGTCAACTCCAGTGGTTATGAGAAGAGTGGAAACGAAATTATGAAGTTTTTGTTCCGTATCTTCTAAATCACTACAGATTATTACAACACAAATAAAACTAATACCTATTGGTATACCGCATCCATTAACCGATCCGTTACGAGTTGCAAGACAGTTATTTGGTTTTTCTAAGCAATCGGATAATTATAGGCACTTTTCTATTAGGTAGGTACTAAGATAAGTTTACATTCATTGGGTACTATGATTACACACCTCCAGTGCATGCCGACAATGTACATTTTGTACATCTTATTTGTTTTAATGTTTGCTTAAGGAAAACGTCGTGGTGAAACTTTTTTCGCCTAGGCGATCTTTAACATGTCCTTTAAAGTGTATAGATTAGGTATCTATACGAATTCGTGCTTGAGTGTGGCAGATTAATCCCGAAGTCTCATTGTTAATATCATTCTTAGAAAAGAGCCGTGCCCAGCTGTAGGAAACCAATAGGTAATACTTTGAATGCTTTATAAACATGTGATTGCAAGAAATAAGTACAAATATAACTTCTTTGCACTTAATACTAGAAGAAAACGACACAGCAGTCCACGTCATAAAGATTTTTTTAACAAAATTGAAGCAATAAATGCAGTCCACCTGATGATAAGTGGTCACTGCCGCTCATGGACATCTATAAGCAACTTCACATAGAATAAGGGTTCTATGTATCTTAATAACTGATGCGTTATCACACCCGAGGACTAAAAACGACGTCTGCTCTGTGGTTTTACCCGTGTGTGATACGAGTCAAAATGACATTTCTCATTCAAAAACACTAATATGTATTACGATTTAGAAAACTTCAACTTAATAACAATGGTTCTAAAAGTGCTATTAGAAACCGCTATTTGACTTCATTTTTATGCAGATACTTTATATTTACATGATATAAAACTATCATGTAAATATAAAGTATTAGCACTTTTACGCTTGACGTCCCTTCTGCCTGGCCCCGGATCTTCAACTAATGCACTCAACAATAAGGCATTAAGTTCTAAACATCCCCTATTACAGTGAAAACTAAACGTAGAAACGGGTCGTTTCGCGTCGAGTTATACTACAAATGAGTTTGCAGTTTGTATAAATGAGTTCGTTGGTCCAAATTAGTTAGTAGGTCGGATAAATGAGTGAAGTTGTAGTCATTAGAGGCGCTTTGCGGTATCACTCGCGTGCCGCTAACAGACTTATTATCAAGATTGCGACGGCTGCTAACTTTTGATAGCACTTATCACGGTACCGATTTGTAGCCTACTTTTCGTGAGCCTCTTACGTGAGTGGAGTAACTTTTGACTGTGTTGTATACAGCGGCGTAACTATACCGTTCGAGGCCAGTGGCAAATGCATCGGATGGGCTCCCTCCTACAATATAAAAACCAATATAAAAAAAAGTTGTTACCCATTTCTATAACTGGGTTATTACTTTTTTTCAAAGCCTTTGAATTTTTAATATTTTTTTTACTTGTGTGCATGTACACTGAGTAGAATACAAAAACAAAACTATACATTATATACTATACAATAAATGTTAGGAGCTGGGATTCTCCTTTGACCGGGGGCCCCTTCCGATTGAGGGCTTGTGGCATTTTGCCGATTTGCCACCCTGTAGTTCCGCCATTGGTACAATACCTATTTAATTATCATTTTTTTTTTTGGAAAAAGTATCACGCTCTATTTTCATTTTTTTGATTTTGTATCGTCGTTTTTACCTTCTACGTCAGGAGGGTAATGTTTTTCCAGCGTATGTATGTTTGTATGTATGTCCATTTCTTCCACTGTCTATCTTTCTCTCTCTCGTCAACCCAATATTTTCCCACGAAACGGTAGAAGATAGTATGTACCTACATGTTAATATCACCTGATTCATGAAAAAAAATATGTCATTCATTATACCGTGCCATACATTGATTAACGCCTCTCTCGTTCTTTATAATATGTAAGCTAAACGTACAAAATCGTTAAATTGAATAACAATATTATTTTACTTCGATATTTGAAGTCTTAACTACATCGCTTTCATTTTTAACACGATGAAGGGAGTTGATATATTATATTTATATGAACTATAAAATATATACCTAATTAACTTTTATCTATTCAGGGTCTATTGAACTATGTACCGTGTTTATAGTTTACCGAACGGATGTCTCAAATAAGCAAAACCTACGATAGGTGGTATTGGCAATAGTTTTACAAACGTAATCCGATACTACTTTCCGGACTAAGTTTGCGTAATTTACACGAACGTTACCTACTATTAATAACTCAAAACGCTAATTAAACGATACTTTTTGATATTGTCTTTTTAATGAATGAAGTTAAAATATATCAAAACTTTTTATCAAAAAATATCTACCGACTTCCATATCTCAAAAAAGTAAAACTTAATTTTAATTAATTTTGGTTTCAAACATACTCAGCACTTAGTACATAGTTCCGAAGTCGGCGATCATACAAAACAAAGTTTCATCACCGTCATCCAGCGAAATATGTTGAGCGCCGACTACTGTCGTACCATATACAGACACGTTAAGCAACGCTCGGTCGTGCTACATGGTAGGCGGAGTGGGGGGTGTTAGGTTTATTCGTTACAAAATTTCTAAATTCGGCCGCCGCGCTCAAAGCCTGCAATAAAAGCTATGCAATAGCTTAAGAATTTAAAGGTCTGAAACTGTTTAAAAGGTAGAACGAGTAAGAGGATCAGGGAGGTACAACTTCCAAACCTATTTCTATTGTAAAGTAGTTGTTTCATTGCGGTGGAATGGTGTGGTTGTATACTCACCTCCATATGAGATGACTTTGTCCTCAGAATTAGCAACACAGTTGTATTTGACTTCAAGCATAACATTGCTCTACAACGTTTCCCAAGTTTCTTTTACACCACTATGGGCGGCAGTGACCTCTTACCATCAGATGGACTGCATGCTCGTTTGTTATTACCTCTTAGAAGCAAAACAAAGACATAAGCTCTTGTAGGCACAAATAGGCAGTGACGCAGTCGAAGTAGAATCACGAAGGGAGTTGTGAAAGCCATGACTAACCTCAAAAACAATTAGCTACATAAACATCCAGGTAAAAAACTGATAACAAATGACAGAGATCGATCCAGTAACCTCTTGCGTGACAAACATTGTGCCAAGGTGGTACTTTTTATTTCTTTGAATGGAGTCCACCTGATGGCAAGTGGCAACTCCCGCCCATTGCCGTCTGTCACTTAATACAGAACAAAGATTCCATCTTAAGTCAATCACAGATGCGTTGCTACTCCCGAGAACAAGATGGCTGCTTCATGCCATTGCCTGCTGGAAAACGCATACAGTAAGTGATCATTGTAGTTTACGGACAATTGTAACCAACTCAGTATCAAAGTTTTAGTTTTACTTAAACACAAATGTGTAGCTTCTGATGAGGACTAAGGTGGACCTTAAATATGGAAGTTCATTGCAAAACTGCTTCATCTGTAATTCCAGTTTACAGGCAGAACCGAACTAGTTTCATTACTTCTTAAAGTTGTCAACGAATTATAATAGATTCACACTTCCAAGTGTCAAGTACTAAAGATAAATTAAGAACAAAGCTTTTTCCTAAAGGCAATAGAAAATCTGAAAAACGTGTACAATTGTAGAGGTTGTAAAATAATAAAGAGCTACACTTTATATTGTTTCCAAAAATGCAATGATAACACTATCAGCTAAGCACATTAACTACGGTTTACGGACGTGCATTATCTCAAAATACTTTTTAACATAGAGTATGAATGAAATAGAGCCCGTCTATGAGATTATGAATGGTTAGCCCAGGTAGTAATGTAATAAACACCTGTCTACTTCCTTCGTAGAAATAAAGTGAATTCATGTAATATTTTTCTTAACATTATCGTTAATATTTTTTTAACTCTTTTGACTTTCTGTTATTAGTGTTGACAGACAATAATAACTACTGACATATTATTTTAAATAAGGATTTACATCTTTTCTCTTCTCATTCTCCTTCCTCTTAGATGTCATAAATCACGAAACCCTACCTTAGAATATACATGGAATTAAATAAATATATCCTTTGTATGAACATATTTGTATGTTCTAATGTTTCATTTACTGCGTAATATTTGCAATTGATTTTTATCAAACGTTACAACAAGTCACGTTCACTATCACATCACCTAATTCAACCAAAGTCGAGAGACTCCTTGACTAATTCTCTATCCCATTCTTCGCTCCACAATCAGACCGGATATTGTATTTCCAAGTATAGAACAAAAAGGCCTTAATACGAGGAAATAAGTGTTTCTTAGGGACACAATAGAAAGTGCGCGTGCCAAGGTATTCGTTCTATTCACGCAAAAAACGCTGACCACTCGAGATGAGTACTCCTGCCATCGCTTTGTTTAGGACACTATCAATACAATGAACCACTCAACTTTTGAGTGGACCCTTTCTTATCGCCTTTTGGACGCACCCTTGTTTATTACGAGCAGCGGCGTTCAATCTTTATGTGTGTTGGGATGCCCTTGAATTGCATTTTTGAAGTATTTAATACATCAACTATTAGAACTTTTCGTTGGTTACTATCGACCAAAGTTTGGCAACTGAATCAAACACGGCCATTCAATTCATTTTAAAGCCTTCTCGGTAGAGATATGTAATACATACGATCGTAATGGATTAAGTATTTTTTTAGACAGATTAAATAATATAAATTAATAGAATAATCTGCAACTAAAACACTTATAACTAATTTAATATCGTATGCTTAGCACATAAAACATAATAGGGTAACACATTATTAACTTGTTTCTAATGAATGAAATAGTAAATTCCGTACTGATATTTTGTTTAAAAGTTTCACCTCTTAAAAATATTATTTGCAATCTTTTGTTTACGTAATTAAATTAAAAAAATGTAGCATGTATAAATTTATGAGTCTTTTACTTTTACAACAATTTGGGAACCGCTTTACTCGAGTGTCAGTCGAGACTTCCTCTAAAGCTCCTTGTAACTATAAACTACGCATCGACATTCCTCCGTTTTATTACTTTTTAATGTACCAAAGAGGAATAATAATGCGCTAAGCCAATACCTATATCTGATAAAGAGATACTTGAGGATTTGTAAAAACCGGCAAAGTACGAGTCAGGCTTGCGCACGAACGGTTCCGTACATTATCTATAAATATTGATAAAAAATCAGGTTTGTTGTATGGAACTCCCCTTTAATATTTATTTATTTAATATTCTCTTTTAGTATTTATTATCATAACGGAAGCAGAAATACATCGTCTGTGAAAATTTCAACTGCCTGGATTTCACTGTTTATGTGATACAGCCTGGTGACAGACAGACGGACAGCGGACAAAGGAGTCCTGTTTATACCCTATGGGTACGGAACATTAATTATCGAATCAGACTATAAAATGTCCTTTCATTGTTAATTATAAGGACAAACAAATAAAATAAAGAAACAGAAACAGTCCTAAGTAAAACATTGCATCATTCGTAAACAATATATTGAAGCTTTGTATAATAAAGTATTCCAATGATCATTGTTTTAAATGAAATCCAATTAAAGTCTAAGTAGTAAGCCCTAAACTATTAAGCAGATAAAGTCCATTTAAACCATTAAAACAAAGCTTTGGTTGAAATACTTCCATCAATCAAAGTAAACATTCCCTTAACTGAGTGACTTAAAGGTTAATGTAGCGTGTCTGTGTAACTGAATTAATTAATTTATAGTTCAAAGGAACGATAGAAATACAAATCTATAGGGCTTCACTGCGGCATTGTCGTCACACCTTTTTATAATTTAGAAGTAACAAACGAGCACTTGACGACCCGCGTGGCGTGGCGGTTACCATTCCGGTCTGACGCGCAATGGGTCCCGGGTCCGATTCCCGGGCAGACAAGTATCTGAATGATGAGTTTAGATTCGGTTTCTGGGTGGATGTTTGTGTACCCGTCCTGTGTGTGTCCATGGTACCCACGACACAGGAGAAAATCCTACTGTGGGGCTATGAGTGTAGAAAGCGGGTTTTTTTTATACAGTTCATCTAATTGTAAGTGGTCTGTGCAGCCCATGGACACGTGCAAACAAATTCATATAGAATAGAGATTCTATCTGAAGTCAATCATAAATAGGTAGGTTGCTACTCCTGAGGACTAAGATGGTCGCCGCATGTGAAAGTGTGCGGCAACCACACCCTTCTATCGAAACGCAAGAAATGCTTCACGCTAGAAATAGGTGTGGCGGTGGTACTTCCCCGGTTGAACTACACTGGTTCTACCACCTTGTAAACTTGTATCCCACTACCTATATCCACAGTGTACCAAGTATTCAAACAGAGCACAAACAGGGTAAAACTTTGCTGTATTCTAGTATTACGGGTGTGATAAAGTGCAGGTATGTAAGGATCTCCTTACATCTCACGAGATGTAAAATACATAGTTACGAATCCAATTGTATATGTTGTAAGTTTTATATGGGAGATAACTTAATGTTCAGTGGCAGCACCATATTTGATATCTATCACCATTAAGTCCATTATTCTTATTAGGACTTATTCTTTCGTTATTTCACATTTTCACACACAAACACCGCACTTATTCTTAGTCAAATAGCATGCTCGTTCGCTATTTGATTCTGATAAAAAATATTTTCGTTACTCCTATAAAAAGCGACATGACCTTCATTCTTTTATTCGCGCATTCGACCAAGTCTGTTTTTATTGTCACACTACACACTATTTCGTACATTTTTATTTTAGTCATTTTAATAATTTATGAATGCCCATAAAGGATCCGATGGCGCCTGTAAACCAGTATATTATTATATTATCGTATTAAGGCAATAACCTTGAAATCTGTATACCTACGTACAACTTGCTAACGATGCCGAGGCTTTTTATTACTACTTTTACCTCAAATTAATGTTTAAAATTGCGTTTCTGTTACTTTTCATATAACAACCTTCAAGATTGCTCATAAATGACAAAAAATCTGTAATCGGACTCTTTTTTTTAATCGCACTTAGATTTAAGTAGCAAAGGAGCTTCCAGTCCAGGTGGACTGGAAGACCGATCAGGTGATCGGTCATTGCTGACAATGGACTTCGGTAAGCAACTTCATAAGAGCAAAAGGGTTCTATCGTTAGTCAATCACAGATGCGTTACTGCGTCCGAGAACTAAGATAGTCGCCTCATACAAAAGTGAGCCGGTAACCACACCCTTCCACCGAAACGCAAGAACTGCTTCACGCTAGAAATGTGTGTGTGTCTTACTAAATGTATACTCGTAAACATAACGATTTATCGAGTGGGATTTAAAAGTCGAATAACTATTAATTAGGTAGATGCATTGTTCGAGCAATGTGTGTTGCCAGTGATGACCTATGGCGCCGAAACGTGGTCCTTCACTAAAGGCCTCATTCGAAGGCTCAGAGTCGCTCAGCGTGCTATGGAGAGGGCTATGCTTGGAATTTCGCTACGAGACATGATTCGCAACGATGAAATTCGTAGACGAACGAAGGTTACCGACATAGCTCTCAAAATCAGCAAGCTGAAGTGGCAGTGGGCCGGTCATATCGCTCGAAGGACCGATAACCGATGGGGAAGAAAGGTCCTCGAGTGGCGACCACGTTTAGGCAAAAGGAGTACAGGTCGCCCCCCTACCAGGTGGACCGATGACCTGAAGAAGACAGCGGGAAACCGTTGGATTCAGGGGGCACAGGACCAGTTGGAGTGGCGCCATTTAGGGGAGGCCTATGTCCAGCAGTGGACCACAAAGGGCTGATGGATGGATGGATGGAGGTAGATGCAAATGGATACTTGCTGCCTGATTCACTCATTGTGCTATCGTATGTAGTTGATATGTTCTGATTTTGAAATGTTTAATATCTTACTTTTCTACTCGACTGTAAGAATATTGCAAATACAATTAAAAGTTAAAGTACCTACAATTAAAGAGAGCTTAGTCCTCTTGGGCAGTTACAGTCCTGTACGTAATGTTTTCAGTATTTTGTTAGGTCGATTGGATTCTTAGAGGCTACAACAGAAAGTTTATTAGGTACATGTAATGACTTTTTACACGAGGTATTCTCCGAAAAAATACTGCTGTTTGTACAGTGCCAACACTTGTAAGTTCCATCGCCGCATATTTTTAGTTTAAGCAGTTCTGGCGTTTTTGTGGAATGGAATCAGGCTAGCGATTTTTACATCATTCAATCATCATAGTCAGGAGCAATAAAACATATGCGATTGACTTTAGATAAAACTAAAGATAAATAAAAAGAAAAAATAAAATAGTTCTCTCATCAACCCATTATTGACCCACTGCTGGGCACGGGTCCCGTCTTAGAATGAGAGAGTTTAGGCCATAGTCAATCGCGCTGGCCAATTGCGAATTGGTAGACATGGTGGAATTAGGTTCTTTACAGATGTCCAATGTCCATGGGTAGCAGAGACCACTTACCATCAGGTGGACTGGATGTTCATTTGCTACTGTAATCTTATAAAATAAACATTTCTCAAGCAGGTAATGTATGTTCCAGTTAATCTATAATGCAATAAAACTTAAGCGTTGCTTTCCTGAAGCTCTATTAAGGAACACGAAATGATCTGAACGACCATAACGCTTAGTTTACTATCCGAGATGTAATCGGGATATTTTATAGTCCACTAGCTTTTACATGCGACTTTGTCCATGTAGAGCGTATGACATTTGATTCCATATATTTTCGTAGTTTATCCTAGAACGTAAATTTCGATAAAATGTATAGACATATGAATTCGGTGAATTAAAATAAACTCTTTCTTATAATTGAATTAGACTTTCGTTCTAAGATACAGATAGAAAGATGAACAAAATTATATATGATTTTAAACTAATATTATCGCGGTATTTATACATTTTTATTATGTAACGGGTATTATGTTGTATGGGTACATTTCATAATTACATACATACGGGTGTATGTGTGAAATTATGAAATTAAATAATTATAAAACGCAAGGTACTCGTATATTTCAATTTATGAGATATTAAATTACGTAAAGTTTCAAAGTAATCTCTAGAATATATCAAACATTTCTTTCAAATACATTTCAATGACCAGACGTAACTCGCCACAATTTCATATAACAGACAAGACACGAACCTACAAAAAATATAAAGACGACTGACCACGTGCCAACGCACCTACATATACATGATATAGGTACCTATCTGTAGAGGTAACATTTCCCGATAGCCATATAACTCGATACAAACAACACATGTATAACTACGCAGGTAGGCATGTATAGTACTATGTCGACTGTCCGTTCATTCATAAGAAGCAGTTCATTCATGCCAGTGCGAGGCCGGTGAATGGGAGCGAGCGAGACAGAAGACCACTAAGGTCGCGTTACATTGACAATAGCATCTTTTCGTATTCGCATTCACGCGAACCATCGTTTAGAATAGTGTTCTAAGAAACGCCGAACAATATTGTTTTGTTTTAAAACAATCGAACGGAATCGGTAGCGGGCTTCTTTGTTTCGTTCGAGTGGCCACTTCAAGTGTAAAGGAGGATTAAGGATTATTCTATGGCAACGAAAGGGTAGTCTTAAGCTTAATAAGGTTTCTCGAGCCACGTGTAACTTTGCTAACTCGGAACTATCCACAGGATTAATGTCATAATGCTCATTACAATGATGACCTACATTTTGCATGAGCTTAACTTGATGCTTACCAGGCAGTACATCTGCCTCTTGCTTACGTAATATATCATAGGTACTGGCAAGAGTATTGTAATGTCTTGAAGGAATTTATTCCGGAACTCTGAACTCAATGTACGTAACCAAGACATGGATTAACACTCAAATGTACGTTTTTATACATCTACATTCAAAAACTATTTGACCTGGTATTTTTATCCATTTGTCTACATATAACAAGCACATCGACTAATATAGTTAGTTAAGAGTGTAGTGTACTTAGTAAAAATAAGTACCTGCCTGTATATAACGTCAATTGTTAATGAAATATTTTTTAGCTCGACATTTATTCCGCTACATGGAATCTAGGACGGAATGTGTATCATAGTAATGGATTTGTTATTTTATGATATGTATGCGTGTTTGTAATTAATTGCAAATATAACTTAAATGTAACTTAAGCTTAAATTAACGACTTTGAGGACGCGCCCTTACACACCGGAGCAACAAGATTGTGTAAAAAAACATCGTCGGTAGGAAGTCAACCCGAGCGCGACCCAACAATCTTGACTCTTGTAAGATTTATCTCAGATTTTTTTGAAGGCATGAGTAAAAAATAATTTTCCCAAAAAAAAAATAGATACCTTATATTTAAACAAATCATATAAAGATACGTGGTTTCTTTTGCCGTTAAGTATTTTAAACATAATTTAAGTCAATTATACGTATTGTGTTCTTTTAATAATATGTATATGATCCGTTCCAGGTTTATACTACATACATTATAGATTGTGTACACATGACTTGCATCAAAATGGGTATGTTTTTTATTGTACTATTATAAACTTTTGAAATTTCATTTTCGGCAAGACCTTGTTAATTTTGCATTGTACAAGTTAAGTACTCCGAGTTTTTATATTTAATATTTCTGATATAAAAAAATCATAAAATACAGCACTCCTAAACCGGTAATTAGTAAATACTTAACAGTATTAACGTTTTACGAATATTTAAATACATAAAATTATATTTTATTATTTATATCTTTTCTGTATAAAAGTTTGTTTCGCAGTGATTGTACATAATTTTAAAAATTATTGCTTCATCGACTTAAAAAGAAAATGGTGTAGTAAAAATATGGCATGAGTAAAGCCGCGCTTAAAGCATCAAGCAAGATGCGTCGCGGTCGGAGGTGGTTATACCAGGCGCGTAGGCTTAGCCGTACCTGCTTCGGCGCGCCCGCTGCCAGTACGAGCTTGCCCGACACGCGCTCCGCACCTCGCACGGGAACCACCCAGCGACCCGACGACACGAACTGTCAAACCCAGTGCAACTGTGATAGAAATGCAAGTGCTAGCCGCCTTCGTCTTTGCCTGGCTCCTCGCCCAAGTCCGAGGCGTCATTCGCACCCCGCTCGAAGCGTTCCGACCCTCCGGCGAAATCCACATCCGAAGACCAGACAAGCTCCCGCTCCTGCCCCACAGAAGAACCGCCGTTCCGCCGAAGAGCGGCCTCAAGGTCCTATACCAAGTCGGTGTGAGTACATCTCATTTCAATGTTAATAAGTAAATGCGACACAAATAATAAGTGGATCACATAACCACCGTCGCACGGTCAATTAATGTGGGCAATTATGCAGTCGATATGCAAGTGTAAATAAAACGGCTTTTACTCAATATTGCCTTGGAGCCGAACGGATGTTTAAGTTTGCCGTTGGCGAGTTCTCCAGTTTCGAGGCGTAATGTTTTATAGGGTCCGAAATAGGCAATCGAATCGGGCACTATTAGTTTTCGGAACATGCCGACGGGCGAAGGAGTTGCGAGATCCTGTTTTTGTAATCCAAACCGTTAAAACGAGTTCTCGATATTTGCGGTTTTAACCCATATCGCGTGTTACATATACCTATCGCGTACGACACAAGATTTGGCGCGAAAGGTTAACGCTTTACCGTGACACACTCGTCATTGATATGAGATAAATAACATATTTCAAAATATACACGTGACAGAATACTACATACGAAAACTAAAGATCAAGGCGCTAGTCGACTTCCTTCCAAGTTTTACTATTCAACATTCATCACACTCCGCATTACTTATGTTAGGCATGAAATTATTCTATAGTTAATAGATGTAACATACTGTGTACTAATAAATATTTCGATTATATATACGATAAGTGGTTGAACGCATTGCATACTTTATTGGATTGTGTATTACAGGCGTCTAGGAGTCGTGACAACTGTCACGATGGGTATGAATTCAAAATAGAACCCATTGATTTCTGCTTAATCTATTTGCAACTTAAATTTCATAATGTCAGCTCAATTTATGTGCGTGTGAAATATATTCACTGGGTCGTCTATAAGGATAAAGTAATTACCATGTCTAATTAATTTAATACATATTACTAAAATGTACTGCTGGTGTATAGTGCATTCAAATCACGATTATTAACGAAAATGTTAACTGTGACATTGATTAAAAGCGTCTAATACAAAATTAGATTACCATACGATTTATACACTATTCTTAATCGTTCCGTAAAGTTATGACAAAAGAGTTATAGAAATATTATTAAAATATTGTATGTAAAAATAATTTGCACATATATGGTGTCAGGCTGTAAAGCTTCACAAGAATTTTCTACTAAATTTCTTGTTAGCATTATCTGCTATTAACTACTACGAAAAGTAAACTAATAACATTTGATTGTATATCTGTTAATATTTCATCGTAATCTGATCAAACTTAATAAGTTCGCGGTATTCCGCGAACACCCTTTTACTACGCGAGCTTTTTCCTTGAGCATTTCGAGAAACATCGCATATATGAATGCCCAGTATGCTATTCGTCATTTATAATAAGAATTAAAAGGATTCTTCGAAGGGATCCACCCAGCAATTATGTCAATTAGACACAAGTAGAACAAAACGTCGACACATGGTACCCATGACACGGCTAAATCGTAGAATACTGAACAATTAACATACAGAAGGCGCTTATTAGTGTAGTTCTATAAAAACATAAGTCCAAAATGTGTACTTCGCGTTTTTATACATTTCTAGGGTTTGTGCAATGAACTTATACAATTTGAAGTATTATTAGATAGGCATACCTATCCTATCCATGAATTTTGTCGTTTAAAAAAATAACGGGCACCCAGTGACAAGGAAAGACTACTGCAGTACGGTTTCTGTATTATTTTTATATTCTAAGGAATTAACGTATTAGGAAATTGAAACGTCCACAAGATAGGTACACATTAGATAGCCTCTGAGTGTGCTAATTTATACCTTGAGATTATTGCACTTTAGATGAAGGTCAAGGGCTCATCTATAACCTTTTGTATACTAGATACAAGGGGGATCCGCGGTTTAACCCGCTTTTAAGAAAATGTTACACAACTGTGTATTGTAATGACTTTTGATAGAATTGATGGATTGATGAACTTACGACATTTGCAGACACACATAAACTTTCTATCCTATTCGTCTCATATGTAAGGATTAGGTATCTATGAAATTTACACTTTACTTTATAGTTGACAAAGTTTCAATCCCCAAAATTGGCTTTTGCTCTGATACATATAATAATGAAAAGATATATGGCACAAGCTCACATTCTTAATGAGAAATAAAAAAAAATTAAGAACAGGAACGGACTTTTCATTTTTCTCCGTGAGCTTTACTCCATCGAAAATATGCAATATTGTGTAGTTCTATTACTATTTATTACTATTTTCGAATATACCCGTATCAATTGTGCAATCAGCTACATCATGACGGGTAGTGCTCTTACAACAATTAGGTTTGTTTATTCTGATTAAATATTCGAAAATTGTCAAACTTATTTGTAGTTACTCATGATATTCAACGGTCCTTAGGCTACATTATTTCACGTTTACAAACCAAGAACACTAAAAAATGTAACAGACGAAGTCGCGGGCGAATCATGTTCACAGTATAGATAGCATCTCAAAACATAATGTGTGTTGCCTCAGCCGTGTAACCAATCGGTCGATGTCGGTCGTTATATCACTTTTTGCTCAATGAAATACAATAAGAATGTGCGTTATGTATGTCACCGCATGACATAACGGTGATAGGAAATGCGTTAGATATATCAAATGTCTCCAGGCTCGAAAAACGGGAAATTGTAAACTTAAACTAGATTATTGTAACACATACAGGAAATCCGCATAAAAAGTTGCGAGTAATTGATTGTTTCTGAAATAATTGCCGACGACAGTATCGTCAAGTATTTTCTATCTTACATTGCGTATTATAATAATTATATTTTGTAGTTAATAAAAAAGCAAAAAGCCACGGATGTCGAGTTTTGTATGTTATATTTTAAAAACAACGTTAATCATATTATTATACCTAATTTTAAAGTCGATTCAAGAAGATAATCGTTCTAAGCTAGGTCCGTAATTGCGTGTATTCAATAATGGTTATAGCTCGACGAGTACTTGATTTCGTAAAATGAGCTTTCATATTTGTGTTTAGGATTCAAGTCGTGTGTTTGTTTGGGATTTTTTAAGGACGGATTCATAATACGAGTGCGGTGTTCAGCTGCGTGGGCGCATGCGTAACACCGGTAGCAGCAGGTGTTCATTCACTCATTCTTATCTTGACAGTTTCGATGACTTACGGCCACGGCCCGTCCCGGCCAGTGTGTGCTATTTGGTAGGAAAAAAAACCTTTTTTTATGTCACTGGCCTTAAGCCCATTCGTAACGGTAACCGTTCTTTTCGGTCGTACGTCTCTTTAAGGAATGGAATTTAAAAGTTATCTTGTCTTTTATTTATAATTCTTTTATGCAAGAGCTTAAATCTTGACAGATATGAGCGTGTTGTAAGCTCCTTTCATTGACTTTGGTGAGGTAAAAAGTTACTTGAGCTTTAAATTATACGTAGCACATTTTTTGTTAATACGTTTATAGATTTTAAGCTTTAGTAATGTATCTATGTGTCTTAAACCAAATACCACAACTGATTGTTGTTTATGTAGATTATAACTATTTATTTACTGTTGGAGTTACCTAAGTAATATACGAGTAAATTAACAGTATTAACTAAGTTTAACTAAGATTTATCTTGAGAGCATGCTACACGAGTACTATTAAGTTTGAAATCAAAAATATTCAAGTACAATGAAGTTCAACATTAGACATACAATGAAAAAGCTTTAAATTTGCAGTTTATTTCGGTTTTCTTACTGTACCTTTTAGATGTTCAAAAATGATGAAAGTTCAAAAAGATGTTCAAAAGCATTAAGTATTAAATTCTTGATTTGGTTCTACAGTGTTAAAACTGAGGCTACATATCATAGTTCAGTATATTAATACTACTAGTAGAAAAATCATACTTGACGATTCTTACACTATTATTCCATCTCAAATTACA
The DNA here is from genome assembly GCA_949699795.1 of Spicauda simplicius. NCBI lineage: Eukaryota > Metazoa > Arthropoda > Insecta > Lepidoptera > Hesperiidae > Spicauda > Spicauda simplicius. The sequence continues at coordinate 11,302,092 of OX453069.1, forward strand.
ATTAGAGGGAAGTCACAAGCGAGGCGCGCCATGTGACAACAACAGTGCTAACCATTCGCCAATGCCACGGCTACAAAGAATCCGTTCAATAGGATAATGGCTATGCAATTTGGCCATTAAGATTTATTGTCTTCGAGGGACCTGGCTAGATAAGTGACAGGCGTCGAAAATGAATAAGTTCTAAACTAGAAGCGCTATGTTAGGCTAGTTTTTTAACAACGTTCGATATACTAAGCTTATGTTCTTGAATGTAAGGTAAGGACGAGCTTAGTTCGACTGGGCAGGTACTACTGTCACTTTAAGAAACATACTCTATTTTAACCTGTTTTGATTTCACCTTTTATTAACTTATTGTTCATAATTTACTTTTTTAACAACATTTGAAGTTACATGTCATGAAACCACTTTGTGCCATAATATTATACAGAGTGATGACCAGCATTTATGAAATGCATTAAACAAATGTACTCGTAAATTGGTAATTTTAAATTAATACGTGTAAGGTTATCAGTGCCATTTACTACTACGTAGGTATATATACGTTTTAAATAGGGGTGATTGATTGATATCTACCTCGAGAATGGTGTGAAGTGGAACGATTGGATTATTAATGATATTCAATTACCGATACAAAAAAGACTGCGATAACAAAACCGATACTTAAAATAGGCGTATTAACAAAAAAACGTTAAACAGTTTATCGGAAAACTAAATATCCGAAGTGTCGACACAATCGGATATTGGCGAAGCGATCAATCACTATTAAAACGTTATTAAGCGACGTCGAGTGACGCGGCACTTTCCATCGGATCTAATATCCGATATACGTGGAAACGAAATTCGCAACCGCGATGCCCATGCCGTAAATCAACTTAGAAACAGTTATATTTTTTAGTGTAGTTCGACCGGGGAAGTACCACCGCCACACCTATTTCTAGCGTGAAGCATTTCTTGCGTTTCGTTGGAAGGGTGTGGTTGCCGGCACACTTTCACATGAGGCGACCATCATAGTCCTCGGGAGTAGTAACGCATCTGTGATTGACTTCAGATGGAACCCATGTTCTGTATGTAGTTATTACAGATGTCCATGGGCGGCAGTGGCCACCTACTATCAGGTGGACTGCATGCTCGTTTGCTACTTCAGTCAGATAATAAAAAAAGGGAAATTGCCTTTAGTTTTATTTTATTTAAACGAATTGAATCACAGTATTTTATCTAATATTTTATTATTGGTCTGTGGGGTCGTGAAATTGAAACATCGGTTTTATAGCATCGTAGCAACGCGATGTCATGCAATGCCAAGAGTGGAATCTTTTTGTAGTTTTCGCACGTAAAATATTTTTGTTTTGAATTCGATCTCGCAGCTACCACTCTTAGTATTGTCTATTTAATCAGTTACTCCAAAACCAAATTTATTTAATCGTGGATTGAACTGAGAACACAGCGGGAAACCGTTGGATTCAGAAGGCACAGGACCGGTTGGAGTGGCGTCATTTAGGGGAGGCCTATGTCCAGCAGCAGACCTCAAAGGGCTGATGGATGGATGATGGATGGATTGATGCTTGCATATGCGTGAGTGTAAAACGCTGTGTCCTGGTTTAAATGGCGTGGTTAGACAAACATACTTAACTAAGGCGTCAAGTATGTTTCTCTGACGATACGTATGTACTATCTCAGAAGTAGCAGCGTATCTGAGACCAATCTGCGTAAACACTCTCCAATGGCTGTATCAGTGGCCACTCACCATCAGTTAGAATGTAAGCTCGTTTGCTACATCTTTATTCTAAAAAAAACAACCGGAGCTAAAGCTCGAATCGAATCGATTCCCAGTCACCAGGCCACCAGAACTATAAGCGTCTTCGACGTATTTCCACGAAATGCATATCTCAATTTCATTAGCAGTAAAGCAAAAGCAAATATCCGAGAGGAAGGCGCGCAGGACGGACACAATTCCACGGCGACCGACGGACGGACGCTTGTAACGGGAGTGTATTGCAGGAAATTGTAGAATACTTGAAAAAACATTATAACATTGACTAATAGAAGCGGTATCTTATCTTTATCACGTGTAAACTGTATTTATACATTTTACTATTATTATTTTAAATAGTGGTAACAAATAATGAACATTAGATAAAATCAGTGCTACTTGAGATTGGCCACAGTTGCCTTGCCACCTTACCACACTAAGTTAGAAACCCACGGATAAGTACCTCCTTTACTTTTTATACAACTGAAGTAGACCACGAGCTTCGTTCGGTATTCATGCATGACAGTGACCACTTGTCACTGTCGTGCATGAATATCTGTAAGCTAGTTCATATAAAACAGAGGTTCGGTAAGTTATAGACATGTTGCTACTCCTGAGGATTAAGGTGGTCGCGTAATATTAAATGACTGCCTTTATTACACAGAACAAGGCGTACCATGATAACCCACCTTGAGTTGCACCACAAAATGTTCTACCACCAATTGTTATGGCATAGCATTGATATGTTATTGATTATGAATTTCGTACCAAGACCCATTTTTTGCAATTTGAGTACAACTAAAATATTGAAGCGAGAAAGGTATGATTTAATATGAAAGGTATGGTTAGGTTATAAAAACTTTACTTTTAAGTTATCAATTCGATAACACATGAAATGTATGTAAAAGTTTTATAAAATAAATGTTATGGATTTCGATTCAAAACCACCAATTCGCACTGTCCACCAATTCGCACTTGGCCATCGCGGTGGACTATGGCCTAAACTCTCTCATTCTGAGAGAAGACCCCTGCCCAGCAGTGGGACAATAATGGGTTGACGAGACTGACAGTTTTAAAATAAACTGAATTAAATGCAATTTTTTTTTTCGCTGTAGGATTCGGTCCAGCACGGTTAGATATTTTTATGTGGCATCATATGTATGGATTAAGCTAATATAAGGTTGAATTATACTATTAATGGATATTACTAGCGGAAATTTGACCGAAATAGTCAACAGCGCTTTTCTGAAAATAGTTGTCTAGACGAGAGCTTACTTTGTTTTCTTAATATAAAAGTTGTTTACAAGTCTGCAGTGATTGATACCTAATATCTCTACCATAGTTAATATAATTTTAACTCGATAACTACAAATTATGTGTATCACAGTGAATCTATACGATTTTATTTATACATATTTTACGGTGTATTTTAAATGAGATTTAAAATCTATTATAAAATATTATGCGACGATCCAATTATTTAGACGAAGCCAATATTCATGTTGTTCATTTAAGATAAACTGACAAACACCCTTGAATTAATGCATAGACATATCAAGATTTTACATTTACATTAAAACGGAGGAAACAAAATAAATATATATATACGTGTTTAGAATCAAACGTCATGCTTACGAACAGTTTCGGGCAATCAAATTATTGGGAAATTTAATGAGATAATCAACGTTTCTCCACGGATGGGGCTGAACTAGCGTGACTCGGGGACACGAGTCAACAAAGAAAAGTGAACGTAAAAAGCGACCTCGGGCGAGTGGGATCTTCGAGTGAACAGCGTAAAGGTGTGGGCACAACGATTTATGACTTTGTACAAGTTGAGGAGTACTAAATGTTTTTTTATAATAATAAAGTAGCGAACGAGCATGCAGTCCACCTAATGGTAAGTGATCACTGCCGCCCATGGAAATTTGTAAGCAACATCATATAGAACATAGGTTTTATCTGAAGTCAATCGCAGATCTATGCGTTGCTAGTCCCGAGGACTAGTATGGTGGCCTCATATAAAAGTGTGCCGGCAACCACACCTTCCCATCGAAACGCAAGGAATATGGTCAGTTAGTTATATATGGTTATTGTACTGCTATGTTAATAGACCTTGGTTTGACAGACGCAGGCCTTTTATACAAGATTGAAGTAACAAAAGAGCGTGCAATCCACCTGATGTTTAGAGGTCACTGCCACCCATGTACATATGTAAGTAATTGCATATGGAACAGTGCTTCTATCGGAAGTCTACCACGGTGCGTTGTTAATCCCGAGAACTTCGATGGTTGCATCATATTAAAGTAAGCCGGCAACCACTCCCTTCCACTGAACGCAAGAACTACATCACGCTGAAAAAAACTATGTTAAATAAGGTTCATGAAAGAGACGAAATAGGTACTCTATTCTACAGGATATATTCTTACCCTTTATAGGTAAGAGTCTAAGTCAAAGTAATTTTTAAGGTGGTAGAACCAGTGTAGTCCTACCGGGGAAGTACCACCGCCACACCTATTTCTAGCGTGAAGCATTTCTTGCGCTTCGATGAAAGGGTGTGGTTGCCGGCACACTTTCACATGAGGCGACCATCATAGTCCTCGGAAATAGCAACGCATCTGAGATTGACTTCAGATAGAACCCATGTTCTGTATGAAGTTGATTACAGATGTGCATGGGCGGCAGTGACAACTTACCATCAGGTGGACTGCAAGTTCGTTTGCTACTTCAGTCAGATAAAAACACATAGGCCACCCATTACCGTGGTAGACATGATATATAAGCGAGCGAAGCCGCAGGTATATCCAAGTTCTACATCATACGTGCTACGTAACTTAAACTGTATAATTAAGGTTGACTTCACGGAAAGTTTTGAATGGACGAGCGATTGAATGAATGAACGAAACAAGTTTATAAGCGCCACTCGTCAGTTATAAAAACTGGTACATTGAGTCATAGGACCGCTGAATACTTATAAACAGACCATAAATTGTATTTGTGTTCAGTGTCAACCACTTATTAGGTTGTAATTATTACCTTTTTATGGTGACAAGCGATATTTTTCACCGGTCATTAGTTGGTAAAGTGGATTATGTGGGTAAAAATATAACATCAATATCACAAAAGCATCCAATATAAACTTTAAATAAAAAGTTTTACCACAGCTATAATAGGACTTACATACAGATATAAAAAATATACGAAGACCCAGATATAGAACAGTCTACAATAAAAAAAATATCAAATACGAGTATAATACAATGAAAATTAACAAAAGAAAAACGGGTCCCTACGTTATGAAGGGTAACAAAAATAAAAATGTACTTCGTTAATGAATCGCGCGTCATATTAACGTTATTATAAATTTAACTCTTTGTGTACGTAGCGTTAGATAATAAGGAGAGAAATAAGACAAAAAGATGAACACGAGAGCGGCACCCGGACCGGAGGCTGCACCTGCGTTACGCGACAAAAAACCTAAATACAATCCGAGGTTTTTCGTTCTTCAATACAAAAAAATAAAGGCCAAGCGCGAGTGGGGCCAGCGTTACGGTGTTCCTTGCGCACAATTGAAAAGCAGTTATTCTATTTTTTTCTTAATAATTATAGGTACTTTTTAATTTAATTACCCTTTGACATATTTTAAAACCATGACATTTAATATGCAGTAAAACGAATTGTTAAAAGTAACAAGTAAAGTTTCCCATTATTCTGTAGTAAAATTACATTCAAACAATTTAAAATAGTTTTTTAGAGTACAGAAAAATAGTACTTTTTTACACTAGGTATATAAAAAAATTTGAAAAAAATTGTTCCACTTAAAGCAATGCCGTGTGGTGCCGGCCTTGAATACCCATCCTCTTCTCCTCATGGGTATCATAGTAGGCGACTAAGGGACAAAACCAGCGTTGCCAGATTTTTTTGTAGTAATTCGGGATTTAGAAATTTTTGAGTGAATAAAGCGGGATTCCATAGTCAAAAGCGGTACAAAGAGCCTCGCGCCTCACAGACACACAGGAAGAATTTACCTTGATGTAGAGGGGCCGGAGGAATGGCGACCTTTTTTGTGGTCGACGAACTGTCCAGTGCTTCCCAAAAAGCGGGGCTGACCCTGTCCCGCGCGGGGCATTTGATTTTGATTAAAAAATCGTGTCGTTCCCGCCAAAAGCGGGACGGCTGGCAACCCTGGACAAAACCCAGAAGAGGCGCAACAGCATCTTTGTGTGTAATACTAGCATCCTTTGCTAACATCAAAACTCATGCCATGGTTTGCGACTAGTGGGAAACATAAAAAAACCCCATTAGATTAGGTCCAGTAGTCAACCTCAAAAATCTGATGGATAGATGCAAATAAATTTCCAATGCCACTGACGAACTCTAAAAACAGCCACACAAACAGCGACGAGCCGAGATTCTATAATCCGACATTGATTTTTTCCTCCAAACTGCGACTCGGAGGTGTCAATTTCTTGTTTGATAATGTTCGAGATGACAGATTTAATAGTTTGGATATTGTTGATACGAAATTATACAGAATTTTCGTCGAATCTTAACAAAAATATGTCAGGCAACCATGAGCGATTACAAAATGATTCGCAATTTGTGCTTCAATTTGATTACGCATAAAATTTTAACAAGAAATTTTGAGAATTAGGACTAACTTGAAAGGTCTAAAGAATTGTTAATTTGTTAAATTTGTTCTCACATCTATACCGTAATGATCATCGGAATAAATCGAGAAAAAATAATACGATTATCACTTAGTAAACGGTGAAAAAAATATTAACATTTTCTATTAATTAGACGTTGCTTCGTTGGGACGTTAAGCTTTTGATTTTTCATTTTGACAAAAACATTCTAATCCTTTTGTCATGTGTTGCTAAAAAATGAAATGAAATGAAATGTCTTTATTTTACGGCGCTTACAAATTGTCAGTTACATATATATTTTTTTTACACTACCACTGGATCGGAACACGACTGAGAAGATCTAGCAAGAAACTCAGTGGGTTTGTCTTTTGTCTTTGTATATCTTTTTTTATTTACCATCTTGTTTTTACATGGGTAACAAAAGTTAATATAGTATATGTATAGTTCTGAAGTTTCTCCTAAAAATGATATTACCTACTTATTACAAATTACCTTGAATCCAGCACGCCTTAAAACACTCGTTACATTGGTAACTCGAACGATCTTAAGAGCCGTTGGATCCGTCCGCATCCGTCTCAAAGGGAATCACACGTGCGCTCTGAATGGATCACTCCGGATGCCCAGGGCCACAATGGAGATACCTATACGTGTTTGAATACGAGATGTACTCCACTCGCATAATGTGCCCTCAGTAAGTTAAGACATTGTTGTCCATTCACGTGCGACGCTTTTGTGTCATGCGCAAGCGGGTTCAGTAGGTTTTTGAACGAGGTACGTACGTCTCGCTCGCTACTTTGTTTTATGTAGTAGTGTTACGAAAATTTGACGACATATAAAATTATTTACAAAAAGAATAATTATCTCGTACAATAAACTTGAATATCTTTGATTGTAAATAAAAAACATAATTACCTACATAATTTGCTTCCGTAAACAAGTTTTTTTTTCATTTTTTTGATGACACTATTTTAAATCACTTTTTATTTACACATAAGCTTCATGTATTTGCCGTTTAAAATAATTCCTTTTAAGATATAGGTATAAAGCTAGGTCAAACGGTTTGATCATCTACGGTTTCATAGAACTTACGAGTACTCCATTTTGGCTGGCCGAAAACAAAAGGATCATCACTATATAGCCTTTTATTAGAAAAATAAATAAATAAAAAGGTACTAAAACTAGTCCAGAATATCTGAAACATAAAAAATCACTACCTACCTATTTTTCGACTACGTTAGGAGAAAGGTAATGTTTTCCTAGCGTATATATGTATGTTTGCGTGTACGCCATTTATAGTATTAATAAAATTAAGCAGTAACTAACATAACAACTCGCATATAACCGACCTCCGCATACACCATTTGAATACATAGCCATTTGCGATGTCTACCCACTGAAGTGAGTACAAAACATTACGACGTAATGAACGACGTGTTTCATAATCCCTTGTCATTGGACACGCGTGTTAACGATGTATTTGAAGGTAAAAAATTAACTTAATTTGAGTATGGACTTTATTACTTAAATTTAGATGTGCCCAGAAGTCTAACAGTAATATAACTCTAAATTTTAATTTAGAATTATAATAGAATGGATTTTTATGAATTAAAAAGTTATTTTTATGTTAATATTGACAATGAATATATTTTCATTCATCACATCAATGCTTTAAATTAAATTCAGCAATTTGTTCGATACTATTTCAAGTACTCATACAAAAATAATAAGAAATAAAAACTTTGTTCTTATTTTTCTAACTACTTTTTATGCAAATACATGCACAGGAACAAGTACCTATAGATTGAAGTAGAAAACGAATATGCAGCACGTCATATCAATGTATAGTCAACTTTGAATATGATTCCATTATTTATATCTAATTGCAGTAACCAGTTTAAATACAAAATAACTTGTCCTATAACGTAATAGGATACATACACACATTTAATATGAGAGTGCTCATACATAATATGTATTTAGGGCTATTCGGCGGTGCATGTTAGAATAAGCGCTTTCTGCAGGCGTTGATGTCTTTTACACTAGGTTTTACAAAATGTCTACGGTTATACATAGTATAGATTTCTATAGGTACTTTAAAGATTTATCAGAATAAATAAATTACACAATTGTATTAGAGCCTACTAATTTGGGACCATTATATACTTCTCCGCTTAATAACAATTTTGATCAACATTTATAAGACCAAATTAGGGTAAACAAAGACTCATAGAATTCATTTGTTGTCAATTTATATTTGGCAATACAAGCCCATTCCTATCTATAAATAACTCCAAATTACGTTGGAATACCCCATAACTAAAGCGTTACTAATTTAGACGACACATTACAGTAATATATGCACAACATCACACTCTTCGGATATAGAAAAGGTACGCATATGTTTCCAAACGATCTCGTAGCTTCAAAAACGCTGCCTACGGAGTGCATGGGTGTACTTACCCGATTTACAACGTGTGATTAATTGTAACGCGGAAGTTTCTACTCTTGTGCGATTGTAGGCAGCGCGGCTTTGGAATTGTTTGTTACCTTTTAAGAAGCAACGAATGAGTCACAGACTCTCCACTTCAATTTGTGTTCAATGTAATTGAAATGTCTTTGAATATGTATAATAACTTCGTAAATCGATTGTAATTGCGCCGATCTGTATACAGAAAATGAGCGAGGTAGAAATATTTTTAAAAAGATTAAAATCGTCTTCAGCAAAAGCATCATTAGTGTGTAGCCTTAGGTTTTAGTCCTTGATGTTGGATTTTTTATATTATATAGAAGTGTAAAATGAGCATGCTGTGGTCATGCACCTAATGGCGGTCACTACAGCCTATAGATACCTGTAATCTATGAGATAAGATTAAAACTTTATCAAAGACTGTTCGCAGATGCATTGCTACCCCTGGGGTACCCGTTTTACCCTACTACTGGGCATGGGTCTTCTCTCAGAATGAGAGAGTTTTATAGGCTATAGTCCACTGCGCTGGTCAAGTGTGAATTGGTGGAGTTTACACATCTCCGAGAACTTTTTTTTTAAATCTCTCGGGTGTGTCGGGCAAGTTTCAACCATTAGGCTTTCACTTCTGAGGACTAATATACAATCTCTCTGATTACTTGGGTTTTCCTTACCACATCCTTCACTCTGGTCTGAATCTGCAGTTAAAACTTATGTTATTACATAGAAAATATATGTGGCGGTCGTGCCTTCGAAGTCGGACTACAAAAGAGTAGAATCTTATAGGTACGTTATTTTCTAAAGTCCTATCGAGTACTATCTTTTACTAGACTGCAGAACAAATGTAGACTTTAGAATTCTCAAAAGTGTCTTATTAAAATATGGAAAATGTACAGCTTGGAAATAAACAGCAACTATTGAACTTAAACAAAAATATTCAAAAGAAATAAATGACCGACTATTGATTTCCATAACCGAACCGAGAGCCAATTATAACTTCAGCAACACATCCGAGGTAGCAAGCCCGACTCGACAGTGGGCGCGGTGGACTAATTGCACTCGTAATAAATAATTTGTGAGTGGTGGTACGTAATTACGCGGATTAGTAATTTGTTCTTGGCTACCTGTGTTTGGGACCATCCGGCCGGCGACCGCCTCGGGCTAAACCGAAATCTTTGATATTGGGTTCCGTAACATGTAAGTGGGCAGACGTAGGCAAAGTAGAATTCATGTAGGACTGTGAATTGTAGGTAAATACTTAATTGCCTAGTAGGTAAACTAGGTAGGAGGTAAGGTATATTTATTTCGCAACAAGCTTTTCTATTTTATACTTCTCAAGGTACGGTTTACCTAGCTAGCTTGTTTTATCCAAGGATTCCCATTCTTCTATTTTGTCGAATATATGTACAATCTTTGTATGGTTTTATGCTCCTTTAAATCAATTATAAACACCATGTCAAAATTGGATGTTCAATATATGTCATCATTTTAGGTTAGCTGGAGATCTAAAGTTATGACACTATTTTTAACGACATTAAACGACAGAAATAAAAAAAAATGTAAAAAGGGGTTATTCTATGTAATTCGTGTTTAAAATCAAAACAGGTGTTCTTCTGTTATTAATAAACCTGGATAAAAATTCGAAAGACTTTTCAAGCAAACGCGGCCGAAGCTCGTTAACAAGTTTCATTATCGCGCCTACAGAACGCCACATCACGCGTGGTCCGCATTTGCTTGTTTTTTTTACTTTTGAAATCCGTATTGTAATTATTACAACCTGATTGGAACATTGTAATTTGTCGGAGAGTAGCAATTATGCTTACATGCCTATGGTAGATGTGCTGTCGAGTTAAAAACTTAAGTATAGAAATGCGCTGCGTTTAGTTCGCTTGAAGTGTATAATAAGCGCGTGCGGATTTTACATTAATATTTTAATTTAGATTTGTAGATTTTCTTCGCAAAGTTAACCAGTGACTAAATTAAATTTTGTGACTAAATAGGATTTTCTATATTTACTCTTACTTAATAATATCTCACAACTTAAGCTTCACGGTGTAGTTGCATGCAATTTTTGTGAATTCCGATATGTATCGTATGAAGAACAGTATGGGAAGATTTTTAAAATTCAGTTTAATAAGGAAAGTAGGATAGTTAGTTTATCAATGTTTTATACAAACAAATATATGTATCAATTGTGGTTATTGCAAAATAAACTTAATCCCCATAAGGTTTGGATGATGTTGGAGGTACCACATAAAGACATGTAGGTCCATAGCCCGTGATATCTTGGAGAATCCATATTTATAGGGATTCAAAATTATGACTCATGGAAATGCAAAAAAAAAAAAACACCAGTTATGTCCAAAGAATGAAGCAATGATCAAAATTGCCTTAGTTACGTAACCCGAAACAAATATGTAACAATACAAGGACATGCGATTGATAAGGCGAAAGGACGATGGGTCTGCGATCGTGCAATCGTTACAAACAGCTGGTCAGTTGGCGTGGGTGGCAACGACCATGAGTATTTAATATGAGGCGAAAAATGTCATAACAGAATCATTGTTCAACAACATAAGTACAGTGGTAGTGTAAACACTCACCTACACAGATTACGTTATGAATTTCCTCTTACGAACATTACTTAGGTATATTTTGGTTTAATTTAGATTAGGTACCTCTTAGCTGGGCTTATGTAAATGGTATGTATGAAGACTTGACTTCATACTTACCATCAAACGGAACGAGTGCGGGTTGGATGAGTAGTCAATAGTAGCAAAATTTTATGTGTGCCATTGTGCTTAATAAGTCATTGGTCCTGATTTTCTAATAATTTCCAGTCTTTAGAAGCAATTAGCATTTGCATATGAGGCGACCTCCGATCCTTCTTAGTCCTCGGGAGTAGTGTGGCATCTGTGATCGATTTGAGACAGAACCCCTGTTCTATATTTATAAAGCTGCTCAAAATATTCGTGGGCGACAGTAAGCACTTACCAGGAGGACAGGATGCTCTCTTGCTGCTTTATTTTGACAAAAGAAAAAAAAACTTGAAAAAATGTACCTACTTACAATCGATTACTTATCTCGTATTAAAAAAGTTATACGTAACTATTATCGTAAACGGTAAACACAAGTCGTGTGTGCCCACGTCGTTCGGGATAGGCGTACTTCGAAGGTTACGGAAGGTCGGCCGGCCAACAGATTGTTTCATTAGAGTGGGCGCACTGCCACCTGTCCAGCGCCGGATGCTGCCCCGCTCTCTACTCCGCCCCAAGATAAAACGCATCTTCTTCGTTTTTTTTTTGTTTTTATCAGACTGAAGTAGCAAACTAGCATGCAGTCCACCTGATGGTAAGTGGCCACTGCCGCCCATGAACATCTGTAATCTACTACATACAGAACATGGGTTCCATCTGAAGTCAATCACAGATGCGTTGCTACTCCCGAGGACTATGTTGGTCGCCTCAAGTGAAAGTGTGCGGATTATTCGTTATCGTATGGGAATAATTTCTTTTTCATATTTGGGGTAAGAGTCTAGTTTTACGAAATTATTTGAGGGGTTTTCGAATATTAATCCGCGTGTCCTGGATGTTATATACCCGTACATAATCAGACATTGAAATTAAAAAATATAAATTGTATGTTTACTTTGACAGCGGTGGAATATGGAATCTTTTGCCAAAAAAATTGGCCGCTTTAATGACAAGAGTCGCGAAAAGTTTACTAGTATCAATATACAGTAGGTATCCTTATTTTATAAAAATAGTGGGTGTTATTTTACGATGATATTGCTGCTTCTTGTGTTAGTTTGCAATGTAATAATTTGTATTAATTTAGGTACCTATATCATACCTTAGGCTTTTCAAATATTAAGTTGCTACTTTGAATCAGTCCTAGTCTAAATCTTTAAAAAACATCTAAAGACTATACTCTCATTAGGGTTTATACGAGATATTAAGTTTTATAAAACAAATAAAACCATCCGTCCCATATGTCTGTCGCCTCCAGACTTTTAAGTTAGACCTTAAAATCACATCCGATGAGCTCGCGTGTTTTTGGCGAGATGCCAAAGGCTAGTCGTCTGGAAATTAGTTAAAAGTACCGTCGTCACGCAACCACGTCCAAACCAATTACTACCTAATTATTAAACCTTATCATAAATCAATTTACAATTTAAAAGCCTGAGATAATTCGATAGTGGGTTGATCAACTGAAACTGATAAAAGGGCCAGAAGTAAAAGTAGATTTAATATGAAACAGTCGTGTTAAGAAAACTCGTGCCTAGTATTACGTTACAGCGTTAAGTACCCATTTCCTTTTTCTATCCGCTGAGTAAATTATGAAACGAATTAATAATTTGATTGAAATAAATTAATTATAGCTGTAAAGTAGAATATATTGAGTAAAACTGTAAACTGGAATCAAATTTGGTTTGCAAATTTTGGGGGTCATTTCATTTTTGCGTTTCAATGAAATCCGTGTCTCATTATCTTATATCGTTACTAATGAACGCTGCGTTTTGGCTTTCAAGAGCCTCTATAGTAAGCCAGGAAAAAGCTTTATAAGGCGTAATATAACTTAGTTCTTCGCGAAACGTATCACAAACATTTGTCCAGACCTCTTTTGCTCGATTATAATGCAATGACTAAGCAATATATAATAGACTGATTATAAGATTTCTAATCAAGTAAAAATTAATGCTTAGTAATAAGTAAGTTCTATAGCTTGATGTCGTCAAATGTGATTTTCTTACGCCATTAGCATTCACGACGTCGCCGGTGCTCCGTTAAACAAAACCAAGCTCACGAAGTAAGTCAACAACCCAGTGTGCGGACCGCTGCATCTAGCTTTTTGTTGTTACACAAAAGGGCGTATCCGGCCGTTCAAAGATCCGCACGAGAACGTTTCCGCGAAATCTATCGCGATACACAAGAAACGGGAAGTGTTGCCGGAACAACGAAAAAACCGGTTTTTAACGCCTTCGTTTATATTTATGTCAGGGTTGTCGAACTTGGCCCGTTCTGGTTTTTGTCCTATACTAGGTTTACCCGCGGTTGAGTTCAACGGAGTCCTCTTCGCAGCGTCGAGTTCGGCTACCGGGGGGGTTTTAGTGCGGTAAGAATCCCACATAACCCGCGTCGCTCCCACGACGTCGGGTACTTTTTGAAAGTTTCCCCCTCGAAAACAAAAAAAAAAAAAAAAGGTTTACCCGCGGTTGCGATCGCGTTGAAGCCTAGAGTTCTAAGTGTATTATTTGTTTTAACATTTATAGCACCTTTTATAATATCTACCTAATTAAAATCGGAGTCAAGATATATTATACACATTAGCTACGAAAAAATTTGAAGAAAGAAACTATTTAAATGATGTACTGTCTTGAATCTATGAATTCTATAGCATAAAAGTGGATCTAAGAGAAAAGTAGGCTTTCTACGAAATTCTGTACTTGTGGATTTGAATCTCTTTTATTTATTCATTTTTTATATATTGTAAGCTTTTTCTAATATCTCTAAGAATATGTGTATAAAGTTTCATGATAATCGGTAAAGTAGTTTTGGCATGAAAGCGCAACAAACAAACTTACATTCACATTTACAATATTAGTAGGAAAGTAGGGATTATTTGGTACACGATGCCGTAACACAAACAGAACTTTATTACATGATTTTTCGTTTATTTGTTTCGCTTATTCGTTTAATACGTCTGTTTTCGAAAATGATCTTGTGGATGTCATTTTTATTTTTACGTTGGAGTTTTAAGTACTAGAGCGGGACAAAATATGTTTTTATGCGAGATAACTACCACTAGAGCCTATAAAGTTCTCTATTTTCTAATTTTATATATACCGCGAATGTCTATCCTATATGTGACTTACGTAAAATTTTAAAGATAAGTCAGCACAGAAAAACTAAAAAAAATGCTTTTTTATATTGATATTGAGATAGTGCATATCAGCTTTTATAATTACTGTTATTTTTAACACAAACATTTAGTTTTATCTGTACAGTCATATCTAATACAAGTATTAGATAAGGTTTTAGACACTTAAAAAAACAATTGATTAATGTGCAAATAATAAACTTATATATCTTCGAAGCGTGCATTGGTACGAGTTCTTACTCAATTTAAAAGATTAATGTTGTAATTAAAATCTTAATCGTTTAGTAATCTCGAACACAGCATTCGCAATAAAGATCTATTAGATCATTTAATAAAGCATGCTTATGATTGGAATTTTATATTAATGACGGTATTATTAGCCGTAACGGTCCAACGTATGAATATACAGCTATAAAACAAGTTAATATCTCATAAGGAGCTAACAATCTTATGGTTATTAGTACGAAATTACGGATAATTCGGACGTCCGTAGAACGTAGAATTATCCACGAGTGATGGATTCGCGTAGAAAAAACGTTCCCACAGTCAACAGGTTGCCGAATGGTACGCCTTCCGGTCGGAAGTAAGACCGATGGTCCTTTACCATAAAAAAAACTGAATGGTTCCAGAGCGCACATGTTCCTCTGTTGTACTACATTGAATCATTATGATTAACATCTTTCGGAGTCGGCTCCAAATAATGATTGAGATTATGCTTTTGTTGTTCACGGGCAGGTGCGATCTAATTTCGAAAACACATTCGTCAATTCCCACGCAACAGTTGATTTATTTATTTATTCCGATGTTTTTATCGAGTTTTAAATTCACGCCATGCGATTTTTTACTGCTTCACGGATTTGCGAATATTTCAATGCAAAATACTGATTGATGCGCGCTGAATGGTAATTTGGCTAACAAATCAATTTTATATGCATGTCGATATTGGGAAGTCTTACTTATAGGAGTTTCTGCATTATCAATACTATGTTTTGTAGACGTGACCCATTCTGGATTCACGTAACACTATGTGCAATTGTCTTTTTTTGTATGTGTTCATGATTATCCTACGTAATGTTTTAATTTGAATTGGCCACTTATTTTTAGTGTAACAATGCAACACTTATGTTTAATTCATTGGTCAAACGTCCAATTTTAGGACTGAGACAAAAGTTAAATTCAAATTGTATTTTATTACTTTACTTATCGTCCGATTTGCCGATAAGACTCGTATCCTAGATGTAAGGTTGAATATCAATTACGTTTATCTATTTAGACTTTCAATGTTGTATTTTAAGGTAAACTTAAATAGAAAAAAAACAATTCGCATTGTTAAGACACGTTCATTGTATCAGAACATAATTAAGTTTTCATCAGAATTCTTCAGATTCTTATTATGTTTTTTCTAATTCCAGGTGTCTGAGGAGGATCTTCCCGACTGCCGAGCGCGACAGGTGTGCAGCAAGGTGGACCTGTACGACTCGGCACAGCCTTGGATTGAAAGGAAGTGCCGGTGTTTAGGGCATAAGCCTTGTTCTAGGTATGTTATATTTATTCGACTTTTTATAGATACATAACATAAACACAATAAATAATTGCTCTTTTTCTAGATAGATAAAGTCTCTTTGTACTGTGCTTAAACTTAAAGGCCCAAGTCAGTTCAATGCAGTTCATATTTTCGTGCAAATGAAGCTAGTAACAATTTTAGAATTAACAAACTACATTTTTTTTTATCTAATTGAAGTAGCAAACGAGCATACAGTCCACTTGATGGTAAGTGGTCACTGCCGCCTATGGATATCTGTAAACAACTTTATACAGAACATGGGTTCTATCTGAAGTCAATCTAAGAAGCGTTGTTACTCCCAGGGACTAAGATGTCGCCTCATACAGAAGTGTGCCGGCAACCACACCCTTCCAACGAACCGCAAGAACTCTTTTACGTTAGAAATAGGTGTGGCGGTGGTACTACCCCAGTCGAACAACACTGGTTCTACCTTCAGAAATAAAATACAATTACTTTAATTAATAAAATAACCTTCCCTTGTATGTACGGTCTCTTACAATCTGCAATAATGGACATACGAGTCATAACAAGGATTTTTTATTAAATGAACCACATTACCTATATAAAGCTGTACAGTTAGGAGAGTAACGGTGCCAATGTGGACTCTACGGAGCGCAGGGCTTTGAGGCTGATTTGCATTATCTATTTCATTAGGCGACGCCGGTTCAGTTATACGCAAAAACTGTAGCAACTGTTGCTACGCGACTCCATAAAATGAAAATAACCTGTCTGAGGATTTTTTAAACTCTCTTTGTAATTATAATTTTGCTAATGTCTTGTAGCTGCTCATATTTTCATTAACGCGCTAATGAAACTAAATATTTACAATTAAATACATAATTTAATACCAGTTCATTAAAATAAAAGTCTATTAAGATAGTTCATTATAAGTTTTGAAAATCTGAAATCTGAATACGCTTTTAATGTTTTACAATAATTTGAAACTTTTCAGACTATAATTTAAGGTTAACATGATACTCGTATCATTTTAACATTAATTTTGATGCTTAATATGATTTGTATTAACAAAGTCCCATCTATTTTTCCAGCGATCTTTCATCAGACGACAACCACACTCTCGCCGACAAAACGACCCTCTACAAGACTTGCGAGCCTGTGAAACGATTGCCCAAATGTCGATACTTCAAAGACGCGGCGTGGACGATATACTCGTTTCCGGACAGCAACGCCACCCAACAGATAGTCAGCTGCCATTGCCCCAAGATCTCAGTCACGTATCTCCTCAAGAAGGCGCCGTACACGACACCTAGCGGCGAACAGGGGAACCAGTACCAGTTCGCGTGCTCGCCACAGAGCGTAAGTTGCTTTTCTAGTACGTAGTTCTCGGTAATTGCGCTTGGTGGCGCTAGTGTATAGATTATTACCATGTCTTTAAAACATTTTCTACATTTTATAGCAATGTTAATTAATGTAAACATATATTTTATAGCGTTATGTTATTGTTACCAATATGAAATTTAGTACCTCAGTTTTATCAAATCATTTTACCATCATTGTTTTATTGTTATTTCAGTTCTAATGATAGGATATCTTCAATGCATAAAAAATAAGAATACGTAGTTATATTACTGATAGTCTTTTAATGGATTTATTTTTAAAATAATAAAATTTCTTTTATAGAGACTGAGATGTTCGAGAAAGGAGCCGTGCAAGCTGTTCAGTGCGCGACGTCGTCACGAACAAATCGATGAGGTGAACGCCAGCACCATTTGCCAGTGCCCGCGGGACCACACGTGTCCGAGGCACCACACCGAGCCCGGTGTCCTCGCCGGCGTCACGTACGTCGCGGAGGACATCCGCACCTACCACGGCTACTGCATGCCCGAACCTCCCCCCGATTCCTACCGATTCGTCGGCGACAAAGACTGAGTTACGCGTCATTCGTAAGAGGTTAAAGCATTGCGTCATCCACAAACACCGAATTGCGAGATTGTGCACTGTTATTAACGATCCAAAGATCTTATACGTTTATATTGGAAAAGTTTGATTTTTAAATGTTTGACAGTATGACTAGAGGATAATTGCTTCAATGCATAAGCGTGTTATAGCCATACAAGTAACAATTATGGCGAAATTACAGTATATTATGCGACGTGTTTTTGTGGCATGATTTTCAATCAAGACGTATAATATCTTTGAAACAACCGCAATCTTAGGAAAGTTGAACGTCACTATAACATGCTGTGGCTTTACGACCATGATTTGCTCATTACCTGTTTAGTACAAAAACTAATAATAATATTATTCGATTGCGTGAAAATACGTTTAACTGATGGCTAATAGTAGTTTAGTGAACAAACGGTTTGTAGAACAAAGTGTTAGATGGTGAAATAAAAAAATATTAGATGGTGAAGTAAGCTCGCTAAGTGATACACATTGTAAATACTATACTTAAATGTGACCTGGGTTCTTAGCATAAGTTTTCAAATCGAAAAACCTTTTGAATTACTATTGATAGCTGGTTAAAAAGCGGTACTAAAATTTTGGACATTTTCTTAGTCGCAACAGCTAAGATAGCTGTTGCGACTAAGAAAACCATTTTCAGGTATTTTAAAACATAAATAAAATGCTAACGCTTTTTATTTTTATTTTTGTACATGCATTGTACGTATTTATGCCTAAATTTCAATTTGACGTGTTTTAAGTAACTTTTTTCCTTTTAAAAACTTATGATAAGCACCCTGGCATTGTATTGTATTGTTTCTGTTATATTGTGTAAATAATTTTAGATTAGGTGATCATTCCAAACGTTTAGTTTAAATTATTTTTCATATTTTAATATTTACTTGCCATACTTGAGTAGTTGTTGCGTATTGTCTGTCTTCCATTCCAGTCGAGGGGACGTTTTATATACATTGTTATGTTTATGTTGACAATTGTATGATTTTGTTTGTTATGCAATAACAAATTGATTAAGAGCCATATTTTGAAGTTATACTAAGGTTTTTATGGTGGTGTGATTGAATGATTTTTTATCGTTTGCAAAAGTATTAAAATGTAAGTATTTTTATGTTTGCTGAAATGCTTTCGTTAGACCATTTATTTTATCTTTATCAGCAGCAAAGTAATCCGCTGGTCGTCTCCACTAAGTACTGCTCTGAGGCGTTTACAATTCAACAATATCCAGCTGTATCTGTTGCTCTATATAGTCCACATTGGCAGCGAAATCCATTTTAAGTGGAAATTTTTCGACAAACTTTATTTTATGTTTGAATTTCTTGTATAAACCAGGCATTTGACAAAAAATAACACTGTTTTCATATTTATAACATATAAGTGGTTTAATGGCTAGAACTTGATAATATATCTGACTGGTGTCACATTAACTCATGTATCTATGTAAATATGGAAAAATGTTGATGTTGTAAAATAATACCGATATAAAGGTATGTCTTCCTTATTTGTTATATGTATAGATATAATAAGTTAAATTATTGACAGAAATGAATAAATGTTTAGATATCATATTACTTGTATTTTTAATTAACAAGCATAATTATGGAACAGTATCTTGTTCCGTTTTTTTTTATCTCACTAAATTAGCGAACAAGCATGCAGTCCACTTGATGGTAAGTGGTTACTGCCGCCCATGGACATGATTACAGAATCAACATCATACAGAATATAGATTCTATCTGAAGTCAATCACAGATGCGTTGCTACTCCCGAAGTCCCGAGGACTATGATCGTCGCCTCATTTAAAGGTGTGCCGACAACCACACCCTTCTATCGAAACGTAAGGAATGGTTCGCGCTAGAAATACGTGTGGCGGTGGTACTTCCCCGATCTAACTACACTGGTTCTACCACCTTCAAAAAGATGTAACCCTGAAAGCCGACCGATGTTTACCTCTTGGTCATTTTGTGTAATAGGTGAGCAAAAATATACAAACACCAGAGTTTTACATGTGCAAGTTTAATAAAAAGAGGATTTCATAAAATTTAATGACAAATTTATATTTAAGTTAAAATATCATCGTTTTATCAAACAGTTTTTTTTATAATAATGAAGTAGCAAACGAGCACGGTGTCCACCTGATGGTAAAAGGTCACCGCCGTACATAGACATACGCAACTTCATAAAGAACACAGGTTCTATCTGAAGTCAATCAGATGCGTTACTATTCCCGAGGTCTATGATGGTCGCCTCATACAAAAGCGGTTCTTATCAATATTATAATAGTATAAAATACACATTAAACTTTGTGTAGTGTGTACCTAAATAAAAATCACGTCAAAATCAGCCATTTCCAAGACCGGCTCATACACTTACAAAAAGTTTACAAGAGCGTAAAGCTTCGAGGTCGCAAGGCAAAATTGAAATAAAAATTACAGTTACATCGAAATCATCGGCGACTCGCTCCTATATTTGACTAGGTATACAGATGTGCCACTTCGCATCCTACTCATCAGAAGGGCATGCCCTTCGTGCGTGCGCCGTGCCGAGCGTAACGAATCACAGATTACGAACTAATAACGTAAGAAATCATTCAAGAAAAACTGCGCGGATTCCGTTAATACGCGACGTCGATGAAGTGATTCGTGATGGGCCTTACAAAACGGCCAAGTGCGAGACGGACTCGCGCACAACGGGTTCCGTGCTATTATTTATTAAAATCACGTATCGTACGGGAACCTTCCTTAAATAATTAATTTTTGTATTTCTTGTTACAACGGTAACAGAAATTCATCATCTGTGAAAATTTCAACTGTTTAGTTATCACGGTTCATGAGATACAGATGATTACAGACAGATGGACAGACGGACAAACGAGCAGGCGGCGAAACGGATAGCAGTCTTAGTGATAGGGTCCCGTTTTTACCCTTGGGCACGGAACCCTTAAAATAACTTTTCAACACAGCGTCATTAGCTACGTTGAGGTGAGGCTGCGTCTTTGTATATGAACGCCGCTAATAAGCAATTTACCTTTGTAATTTTACGAGCGCCTAGTACTAGTCGGGCATCTCAGAAAGTGCTCATTCAGAATATCGTGAGTTCAATTACAAGCGTAGTATGGAGATACGATGACCGTAATTTGCATTACTTCCGGTGAACGAATAAAAGAAATCACTCCTCCGAACAGTAATTCACTTTTGCCAATCATTTCCTTGACGTTATGGCTGTGGTAAATGGAGTTTCGAAAATGATTAAGGAGAAATCTATAAGAAACAGGATATCGTATGTTATAGACTATGCAGAGATAGTGTGTAGTCACTGCCGCACATGTATATTTACAATCAAAATCAGATAGGATTAGACATACTGAGGTCAATCGCGGAATCTTTGCCGTCCCTAATAACTAACCTGGAATGCCTCGTACAAATGTATCTTCCAACACCCTTCAAGCAGAAAAATACAAGCAGCACTTAATACGTATGTTATAAGAAAAACTGGTGTCGCCTTTAGAAATAAAGTAATAACAGTTTCACTACCTTTAGAATGTAATTTTGACAAATAAATGTAAACTTTAACAGATCGATTCGATTAACATTCAAGCGAAAATTCCGCAAATTATCTATTTCCAAATAATTCGAACGCTCAATCTTTATCAAGCAGGCAAATAATTAATCTATGCCACTCTGAACATTCCTGTTCCTATTGCAATTACTGTATCATTCAATGATTTAACAAGTGATGAAAATTAATTTCTAATATGCATGTTGCGGACACCCGAAGCTTAGGCTCAATGTGGCTTAAAAAAGGCCTAAGTGTAGCAAAAGTTGAAGTGAAGCAGCCACATCTCTTGCTTCAGGCCTGTGTCTGGAAATTAAATCTACCCACTGAAACAACAAGATTCAAATTTAATAATATAGAAGTAGAATCAGTGTAGTACGAGCCGGGAAGTACCATCGCCACACCTATTTGCGCCACAGCTTTTGCGTTTCTATGGAAGGGTGTGGTTGCCGGCACACTTTTATATGAAGCGACCATCATAATCTCGGGAGTAGCGACGTATCTGTGAGTGACTTCAGATACAACCCTTGATGTATGCCATGGGTGGCAGTGACCACTTACCATCAGTTGGGCTGCATGCTTGTTTGCAACTTCTATCAGTAAAATAGTAGCCAATGAGCTACCGGATTGTAAGAGGTCACAGTCGCTCCTGGGCGTCTGAAATCAACCGCATATTGAATCTCAACCAAGGTCGATAGCCAATGCATTTGCTGCCTCTGATGACTTAAGTTGGAACGCTTTGGCATAGTATGTTTTCTCACTAAAACCCTGCAAACCACCAGAGAGATGACAGCGCTTAATACTGCTGTTACGAGGAAGAAATAGGTGAGTTTTGCCACCTTTAAATTTATCACTGGTATGCTGTTGAGAGTATTGACCCATAATTTATTTAGTCTGTAGTACCATTCACGTAATACAAACTTTTTTCACAAACCTGAATAGAATGAACAAAGTTGCGGTCTCTGCAAAAAGAAATATAAACATTCGAAACGACTAATCGGATTTCTCAGACTCACTATTCATTTTTTACATAACTTAGTCACGACTTCGAAATCTTGTGAGAGAAATTGTTAGATTTTTTAAAGGAAAATAAATTTGATATTTAACTGTAAATTTTGATATTGAAATAATAATTTAAGTATTTTAGTACAATTTTAATTAAAATAAATGAACATGGAACAAAAAAGGGATGATGTACAAAATCAATTTCTGAAATAGTTTTCTGATATTAGTTCAAACTTCGTATTTTGGGGAAGCAATACATCTGTCGGTAATATTTGGTATGACTGATGTTATCTAGGGTTAATTAAAGATACCATAGACAGCAGTAGTTACTTACTATCAGGAGGATTGTACGCTCATTTGTTTATCTGATTAAAGTAGCAAACTAGCATGCAGTCCACTTGATGATAAGTGGTCACTGCCGATGACAGATGCATTGCTACTCCCGAGGACTATGATGGTCGCCTTATATAAAAGTGTCACATCTTTCCAACTAAACGCAAAAAAAGGGTTTTATAGTCATCTTGCTTGGCTATCCCTATTAATGACATTAAAATATAACTTTGCAGAGAAATAGGATTACAATTAGACGTTAAATCATTCGAAAAGACTATTAATAATGAAATTGTGTATTACACCATCAACCGATTTAGTACAGATGTCGATTTAATAATTTTGTATAAGCCTCTGTTGGGTATAAGGTTTCCTCAACTAAAGTCACTCAACTCGGTTCCAAGCTTTGTGAATTCAGCGATAATTCTTAATCAAGCCTAATTATAGAGGAATCTTGAAGGCAATCGTAAATAGCCACGCTTGAGCACTAAGTATGTCTCCGTGTAATCATTAATGCAGTGTATACCATACTTTTTAAGTTCACGTAAATCCAAGTTAATATACACAAAAAAGAAACGAGAAATAAGCTAGCAGAACTTCAAACTGTAATAACCGGTGGAAATATTTCCCAAAACGTTTTTTAAGTTGCATTTGCCGTCTACACGGAATCTAGGCTTACCATCGATAACAAGCTGTACAGTTAGGGCACCACGACTTTTCTCATTTCTACCGTAATCGCGCTAAACTCGTTTTCAATAATTCGTGATTTTGGCATTCAATTGACAAAATCTTAGATAAATCGCTTCAACACAAACTAAACGCTGTAGTCACCGCGACAAACTTCAATTTCGTCTATACTCACTTTGGTAAAGCATTATTTATTTATGGGAAAAATATTTCATCATCAATAACAATGATGGAGATAAAGTGGATCAACCGTTACTATTTGTTCAGTACAAAATTTATTTATTACTTATTTGTTTAACGTATACTTTACTTCACGTTACTATAAGTATTTTCTTCCTAAAATCTTTTTCAATCTTGTCAGCTTAGTGATCTGCGTTTAACATAATACTTTAAAACACAATTGAATATATTAGTAAATCACAAGGCCGCTTAAACACTTTTATTAGGCGTAGATTCTAAATTCTTTTAAAACCATGCTTAAGATTTTATTGGAATAAGGGCCGGCGCACATATGACGGAGCGCAGCGCAGCGCAGCGCAGCGCATGCCCGCGAAATTTTCTTAACGAATCACACACTAGCCGAAATTCGCGCTAATTACTGGGAGAATGCGCGCGGATGCGCGCGGATGCGCGCGGATGCGCGAGCATGCGCTTCCATGCTCCTCAGAAATAAATTGCTGTTATTTAATTTTGGATATTATTTCTAAAGGGACATTGACGATAATAGTTTGACAGCAAAAAATGCGCTGCGCTGCGCTCCGTCATATGAGTGCCGGCCCTAATGGATACCCAGGCTCTTCCTCCAACTTTCTTAAATTTTGGTCTAAGGTCCACTTCAACATTCGACAATTAATTATTGTAACTGTCACCCGTCGCAACGGTCGAAATTCGACGTTAATTCAACTCAAAAACTAAACTTGATATTGTCCAAAGTAGCACTAATATTTCTCAAATGCAATTAAATTGTATAAAAATTGAGTTAGTTTAAAGATAAAAGAGGTTTAATTAACTAAGCTGCATTTAAAAGCAATAGCGGGTATTTGTACAACGACATGTGACATTTTTGACGTTATGTGTTTTCATAGTGATAAAAAATGGTTTGTCATGTTATCGTGTCACAGCATCAGAACACTGAGGAAGGTAACACTAATCGTATGCAATGTTATTTGCATCTTGTATTCAGAATAGCACTACTGATTTGTATAGCAACCGATGAAGCTACCAGTCACCATCATGTTTATAAAAATATTACGCCACATAATGTTTAGTTTTACCACGCCTGACCACAATTACCGACAACTTTTCCTCACAATCACCATTAAGACTATCGCTATTTGTAATAAGGCACTTTTCTTTTCATCCACAACACACTCTCCACATTGGAAAGCATAAAGAAAAGTATAAAGCGATGAGTCGTGTATTTGCAAAGTCGTTTTGTCACTGATGAGTTAATACGTAAGCAAAAACATCTAACCACATCGCTTGCAATCTGTAAGCCTGTCGCAAAATTCATGCGTGAAATTTTCTGCGTCGATATGGTAATATCTTCATGTGATGTATTTCAGTAAAATGAGTTAGGTTATATGAGTTATTACTCATGTTTTATTAGGTAGTAGATATATCGTCACACCTATATGTAACGTGAAGCATTTCTTGCGTTTCGATAGAAGGGTGTGGTTGCCGGCATAATTTCACGTGAGGCGACCATCATAGTCCTCGGGAGTAGCAACGCATCTGTGATTGACTTCAGATGGAACCCATGTTTTGTATGTAGTTGATTACAGATGTCCATGGGCGGCAGTGACCACTTACCATCAGGTGGACTGCATGCTCGTTTGCTACTTCAGTCAGATAAAAAAAAATATGCTATTCCCGACGTTTCGCCCGCTTCGGTTCCATCTACAAGGGCAGTAAGTATCCTATGTGTTAATCTAGAATTACGGATTATAAATTCAGTGAAATCCGACTGGTAGTATTTGCATAAAAGTATAACAAAAAACCCATCCAAGAGTAACAATACATCCTTACAAACTTTATAATATTAATAACATAATAATTCATGAAGCAGGAGGTGGGGAAATCTACTACCCGAGAGTTCTTTAAAAAAAAAGTTTTCGGAGGTGTGTGAAGTTCACCAGTTCACTTGGCCAGCGCGGTGGACTATGGCCTAAACTCTCTCATTCTGAGAGAAGACTCGTGCCCAGACATACTAGCAAATTGTTGAATTGTCTACCAATTCGCACTTGGCCAGCGCGGTATGATATGGCCGAAAACTCTCTCTGTCTCTCTTTCATAGAGAAGACCCGTGCCCAGAAGTTGGACAATAATGGGTTGATGAGAAGATATAGAAATAGTCGGCAATTCAATGGCGAGTGCATGCTTGTATAGTGGTGTAAATGTCCATGGGCAACGGTGACCACTTTCCATGAAGTGGCCTGTCGCGGTATCGTTAGGTACATTTAGAAAAAAATTACTGATATCTTGACGGTTTCAACGCTTCTATTAAATCGAAGTAAGAATAAGTAATTCCGAAATAGGTAATAGGTACATAGAAAAATATAACCTTCGCGGTGTTTTTTTTAAAGTTTTTTTCTTTTTTTTAATCCGTAGCTTGTCTATTTATTTAACCTTTACGCCAATTTGATCGATTTGATTTCGCCACGATGATGAGAGCAGGATATGTTTTGTATGTAACTATATTTTCCCATACAAGTGACCAAAATAGACATTAACAACAGTAATGTTATTTATAAGCACAGTAACTTTACAATCAAAAATTATACCTCACATATGTTAACGTAATCGCGAACAAAATTAGTGGAATGAAATGTCTTTATTTTGTATAGGCCTACGGGGACACTTACAAATTGTCAGTTACACATTTTTTTTTACACTACCACCGGATCGGAACACGACCCCAACTAAAAAGATCCGGCAAGAAACTTAGCGATTTTGTCTTTTTTTTAATACTTTCATAATTCTTAATTCTCGTTTAAGATTAACTTACTACTGCCATAATTGTTCTTATATTGTGTACTTTATTTGAAACTTAGCGATTTTGTCTTTTTTTTAATACTTTCATAATTCTTAATTCTCGTTTAAGATTAACTTACTACTGCCATAATTGTTCTTATGTTGTGTAATAAAATTAACAAACTAACATAGTTATTTCCTGTAGTTTAGACAAGACACAATTCACGGGTGGTCGTCCAATTAAGCAACCCACAATAATTGCGGTGGATTATGATGTCGCTCATCCCGCTACCGTAAAGCATAATAAACTAATGATAATAAAGGGACTTAATAGGTATATAATTAATAGATCGTAGCAATGATTTGACTTTCTAAAATAAGATGATTTTTCAGTATAACATATTAAGCAATCGATATTGTTTAAATGAAGTTTTCATAGCCTTTTACCGAGTTTAGTGAAATGACAGGTTTGCAAACACAAAGAAGATCATACTAATATTATAAAGGCGAAAGTTTGTGAGTGTGTTTGTTTGTTACTTCTTCACTCTGCTTTCTGCTGGAGCGATTTTCATAAAATTTGGTAGGGAGTTAGCTGACACTGTGGATTAACATATAGGCTTTTATTGTGGGAAAATATCTTATTCCCACGGGACAATCGATTCATCGATTTTTGTTAACGCGGGCGAAGCTGCGGGGTTTAGCTAGTAAAAAATAAAAAAAATACGAGTGTCTTAGTAAAAAAAAAACGATAAACTGTTTCTGTGTAATGCAATTTGAAGGAAAATATATTCGTATATAAGTACTAGTTAAAACAAACCGGCGAAAGTTATATTTACATACGATACGGTTCTTATATGTATTTTCTTCGGTCATGTCCATAATCGTTAAAGGCATCATTCGAATAAAAGCAATAACGGATTTATAATCGATTACTCTCTGATTTGACTGCACGAATGCTAAACATTACGACATTTCAAAGCGACATCGCGAACTGTTGATAGGTGTACCCGGACAAAGACTAACTGTTAACCGCGGCTTTCCTCTCGCGGAAGTACTTTTGAATCTATTTTACAATTGTATGGAATTAAATATATATACCAATTGACTTCGTATCAGCTGCAGTTCTGAATGCATGATTGAAGTAGCGATCTATGTATTGTCACAACACAATAGTAGGACAAAAAAATATAACACATTGAAACAGCAAAAATTTATAATTAAAATTACGAGATGCATACCCCTACCTACTCCTAACGACGAGACTCATACAGACTTTCCATCGCTTATACATACTTTCCATACAAAATACAACAAGTGAGGGTCAAATATGAGCCCTTACTTTTTGTATTTTGTAGAACTTTTTTTTTTTTGTTTTCGAGGGGGAAACCTTCCAAAGGTACCCGACGCCGTGGGAGCGACGCAGGGTTATGTGGGATTTTTACCGCACTAAAACCCCCCCGGTGGCCGTCCTCGGCGCTGAAAAGGAGGACTCCGGGATCTCGAAACGACTTCAACCGGAATCCTCGAGCGCGCTGCCCCATCGGGCTCCTCCCAGATGGGCGGCTGGGCCCACCGCTCCGTCTAATCTTTACAACGGTATGCGACCACACATACCGCCATCCTTCCCGGGATTGCCTGACCGGACGGTTCGAGCTCCCACTCTAGCCGTCTGCAACCCCGGAAGCCCCTTTTAGTCGCCTCTTACGACAGGCAGGGGATACCGTAGCCCTATTCTGACCCCGAGGCTACAGGGACGGTATTTTGTAGAACTAGCATTTTAGTACAAATGTTAGAATCCAATTATCAAATATCATACTTTTACCTTCGGTAGTTTAGGCTGCGAGATGCTAAATCTGTCAGTCAGGAAGTCCATCACCATATTCCTTTTTATGTGTATAAATAACTAGAAATACGTGACTACGCTTTAGGTACTCAGAATATTTAGATTTGAGCTTTATTTTTATAACGTGAAAGTCTCGTAGGTTGTATAACGCCATAGGGCACTTGTTACGGCTCAGTCGTTCCGGCACGTTAATTATAAACTGTGTTCAATCAATTTTTACCTGTTGACTACTGAGCGTGGAGATCTCGCAGCTAGCGGATGCAAATACCCCTTTAAGTTAATGTACGTATGAAGGTAATAGCGTAATTTTAACTATTGTAAAGCAGTTTTACGTTCCTGTTTGTTCGTGTCACATCTAAAATGTACAGGTGTAGTTCTTTAAAACAAAGTTCTCGGAGGTGTGTGAAGTTCATCAATTCGCACTTGGCCAGCGCAGTTGACTGTGGCCCTCTCTCATTCTGAGAGAAGACCCGTGCCAGCAGTTGGAGAATAATGGGTTGTACCCCAACGAAGACAGGAGACGCCAATTTAACAACAGTATATACTTTCATTAAATAAGATAAGAACAGTGTTTGCATTTTTTAACATAGTTATACTTAATGAGATAACGGATGAAAATATTATTATAATGCAGTAGTTAATTCACTTACAATTTTATTTAATACGCTACAAGAATAAGTATTTACTGGCTGATTATTTTAAGTAACTTCAATGTCAGATGTTGGTCATTACGCAGACGGAGTTACGGGCATAAGCTAGTAGGATGTATCGCGTTATTAACGAGTTTTATAATATCAAAAGACTAATTAATGCAGTGATTATAATGAACAATATCTCATATTAAGTGGGTATTGTACACGCTATAATTTGACTTAAATAGTTGCACAATTTTAACGATGGTGTGATGATAAAATATTAATTCTTCCATGTTAATATTTTTCTTAGAAATTAGGTGCGAAAAAAAAAACATAATAAGTATATGGTATAAATATATCTAAAATTACATCGACTAACTGTGAATATCGTTTTCAAATTAGGTCGAAAGAGTACGGTCCATTCGGACAGGTATCACCAGCACGTCTTTTTTTTTAATGCGAAACAGCTCTTACCTTTCGCTGGGAGGGTGTCGTTGTTACTCACTGTCATACGAGGCGAACACCTTAGTCCTTGGAAATACATTTGAGATTTGAATAGAAAACCTGTCATAGATACATGACGTTGGTTGAGATGTCCACATGATGTGCATATGCTCATTTGCTATTTAAAATTTAATTAATTGATTTTTGCACCCTACCTATTCTCTAATTTCACCTTAATCTTAACTCCATAACCTTAGGTTACCTGGAAGAAATCGCTGTTGAGCGATAAGGCCGCCTTTTGTATTTTAATATTAAGATTTCATTGTAATATTTTCCTTGTTGGGTACAATAAAGTATATTATTATTATTATTATTTAAATTAAATTAAATTAAATTTGAATAAAAAAATACGACCAATACACATACATATCCGATATACCATGTTCATGTTATGAAACATTGCCTTATTGACGACGAATATTGACTTGACAACTGAGATGCAACGCTTCCTTCACCCAAAGCTTTGAAATAGACGTTTACCAGACAACTATGGAATGCTTCTGACTCGCTATAATAGTCCTCAAGTTCGATGAAATATGCAAGCTCTAGCTCTATAGCACAGCTATTTTGCAAGACGCTTTGCGGTCTACGAGCGTTTCTATCAGAAAAAGGAAAATTACGTTCAGTTTACAGTTTACTGATTACCACCACACGGGCGAGAGCCGCTCACTGGGGTAAAACATCGCGACATATTTTACCAATATATTGTAACTGTTACGTAGATGCAACTTTGTTACATGTCACCTCTATTATCAAAGTCACTTATTACTTTGAATTATGTGGTGTTATTCAATTGCCGGGTCTTTTTTATCGTTAGGTAATAAAAGCAAGAGATATGATATACTATAATTTCAAATTTTAGCTACTACTACTAATAATACTAATACTAAATCCAGTTATAAGTTGCAGTTATCTCTTAAGGCCGTGAAAGATTAATGGTAGCAACACATCTCTCAATCGGGAGGCTCGAGGTTCAATTCCCAAGAATGTACCTCTGTTTTTTTCTAAAATGATGTACGTATTAGAAATTAACTATCACAGCTTAACGGTAAATTAAAACATCATGAGGAAATCGATACGTCTGAGAGTTCTAAAAAAAAGTTATCTAAGGTGTATGAAGTGTACCAATTCGCAGTTAGCCAGCGCGGAGGACTACGGCATGAAACTTTTTCACCCAAAGACAAGATCTGTGGTCAGCAGTGAGACAATAATGGGTGTAAAACGATTTTTCCTTGCATGAATTGAATTACAATTATTTTTCACATAATATTTTCATTGTTATTCTGTGACTAGCGTTGATTTCAGTATCGGGATGATTATAGTGTCGGAGCACCACAGGTTTTTACAGTACTAATTCTTAAATCTTCCCATCGAGCCTAAGTAATTTCGCTAGCGATCTTGACGTACATCAGTAAAAACAAAATTCTGATATTTCTGCAAAACCACTCCTAATGTATGTCTATCGTCGTAAGAATATATCGTTATGAATAATATCAAATAATGAAATTACATAATATTTTTAAGTTTGGCAATGTAGTAGCTTATGTTTTTTTATCTGATTGAAGTAGCAAACGAGCATGCAGTCCACCTGATGGTAAGTGATCACTGCCGCCCATGGATATCTAAGCAACTTCACATAAAACATGTGCTCTATCTGAAGTCAAAACAGATGGATTGCTACTTCCGAGGACTATGATAGTCGCCTCATGTAAAGTGTGCCGACAACCACACCCTTCTATCGAAACGTAAGAAATGCTACACGCTGGAAATAGGTGTGGCGGTGGCACTTCCTCGGTCGAATTGGTTCTACCACTTGGCTTCTCTTCTTATCCTGAGGTCAGCAAGGCCTTGATTTGTAAAATATATGTAGAATGATCTTCCTTCTTCTGAGAGATCAGTGGCCAGCAGTAAAACGATGAAGGTTGATGAGGGCAGGGAGCCATATTTATCCGGGGAGTTACAACTTGGGACTCAGGGGCAGCAATGCATTTGTCGCCAATCACAGCTATGATTCTTATCTTATCTAGGGTTTATTACAGGTATCTATGGACAATAGTATTAGATACATCTATATTATTAGAAAGAGTTCATGAGTTCATAAATTTCACAAAAACCTTTCTCAGTGAGTCTTATGTTCTAATGTGTTTATTTGTTTTTGTTATACGGTTGTAGTTATGACAACAATGCGTAGGTCGCTTCCTCATCATGAACCTGCCGATACTACGGCAATCATTAGACGATTTGAGCGGTAATTACGTGCGTTTTCAACGACTCGGGGTGTTATAAAACGAGTAAAAGTGTTTACGGCTTGTTCGCACCATTATCCTACAGGCGGTTGTTATGTTCAGTTATTCTTTACATTGCGATCACATTGATTATTATGAGAATGGACCCGTGCACTTTTAAAACTGCAAGTAATAAGGCCCCAGTTTCTCAGCAATCTCATCCAAGATTAGCGTAATGGATACCGCTTCTGTGTTATCTGCATATCTTTAAGGTTATAAGCTAACACATTCGTTACTTTGTATCACGGGCGGTGGGTGCAATATATGGGTGGTTAGATCGATTGAACTGCAAAAAGAAGAGATCACCACATATATGAAGTTTGACGACCCGCGTGGCGTAGCGGTTACCATACCGGTCTGACACGCAGTGGGTCCCGGGTTCGATTCCTGGCCAGACAGGTATCTGAATGATGAGTTTAGATTCCTGTTCTGGGTCTTGGTGTTTGTGTATTCGTCTTGTGTGTGTCCATGGCACCCACGATACAGGAGAAAATCCTACTGTGGGGCTATGAGTGTAGAAAGCGTTTTTATGTTACACATCCAATGCAATAATTATAAAAAGAGATTGGGGAATCGAAAATCAATGTATACCATTCATTTCAAAGACCGTATATTCCGTAATCAGCACGTGACATTTCTGTTATTCCCTTAAAATAGTCTGTGTCCTAAGTACGAGTTTATATTTTTTTCTCAAAACAATCATTGTTTGCGTATTCGCCCATTCCTTGAAATGATACTGATGATTATTGAGATACGTAACCAACAAGTACAATCGGAAATGACCAGTTTCTCTCGAAGTGCCAGGAGCTACATACCTTACTTCAATACGCCGACACTATAGGAAATGACAATTTCAATGAACACAACATGAAGCTAATACCGACGTTTAATATAGACTTTATTGCACTATAAATGTCTAGAATTATGCACGTAAACGTCCACGTTCCACGTACCCATATGTAGTTAAGGTAAGATAATTGAGCTACTTTGAAAGTTGATCGATTGAGACTAAGTGCTATTTGATAGGTAGACGTGCCTTTGTCGACAAATTTAGAGTTAAATTTTCCCATTACTGCTTTACCCAGTGACACCGAAATATTTCGTTGAGTTTGAATGGTGATAATGAGCGATTCAAAAAGTAAAATTCACGTAATGGTTCCACTACGGACCTAGATTTCGACGTGATTGTCTTTTGTATCATTACGTTTACTTTTGCGTTTTGTCGCAAGAAACTCGAAAGTTTTCTTTTATATTTACGAATGTCTTTCAAGAGTTTGTTTTGTCAGTTAGAAATTTAGTAATAAACTTAGTCGTTTTCGGCGTGAAAACCCTAATTATTGTTCAATACATTTCAAGTAATAGGTATATAATGTCTATTTCAATATATTTAATTATTTTCGGTACTTTTTTCTCCCTCTTTAGGACATTAAGTTCAAGTAGTCGAGTATTACACAATAATTTAATTAATTAAATATATCTTAAAATGCAAAAGTTTACGATGATTGACGTGTGTTAGTTACTCTTTCACAAACTATCTGTTTCAAAACTATCGGTCGAGTTTTGCTGAAACTTGGCATATACATAGTTACAACGGCAAGAACAAACAATTTGCTTGTACTTTATAATAAATAACAGTTTAAAAAACTAAAAAACACGCTTTTTATAGAAAACCGAACAAAAAAATAGAAAATAAATTTAGATTAAGAAAATAGTGTTAAAAATTTCAATGAATATAAATTAATAATAGTGTGAATAAAAAAAAAATAATTAAAAAAAAAGCGTGGGGTGCTTTTAAAGATATTATCGAAATGATAATCACTTTACTCATATCTGTCAATAAAATATCTATAACCATTGACACCATGCACCCCACGCTTTTTTTTAAATAAAATATTTTTTTTAAACTATTATTTATTTTCTACTTTTTAGTCAAATTAAAAAATGGAATAATTTTATTAAATTAGTGTATTGTCATCGGTCCTCAATAAATCTACAAAGTTTGAACAAAATCTGGCCGTTTAAAGTGGGTCAAAATCGCGCCCAAAGTAGTCGGTTACAAACATACAAACATACAGGTGAAGCTAATAAAAAGCCAACAAAAACGTTATAACTATAACTTCAGTCCATTAGATGAAATGTATATATTGTAATTTACATTGTATGATGTACAGATGTCTATAGGTGTGCTTTTTATATTATAGAAATACAAAACGAGAATGCAGCTCATTTGAGGGTATGTGGCCATCGTCGCCCATGGATATCTGCTATCAACACCCAAATAAGATTAGAGCCCTGTTAATCGCAACACAGTTTTTTTTTTATAATAATGAAGTAGCAAACGAGCATGCAGTCTACCTGATGGTAAGTGGTCACTGCCGCCCATAGACATCTGTAATCAACTTCATATAGAACATAGGTTCTATCTGAAGTCAATCACAGGTGCGTTGCTACTCCCGAGGACCAGGATGGTCTCCTCATATAAAAGTGTGTCGGCAACCACACCCTTCTATCGAAACGCAATTAATCCTTCACGTTAGAAATAGGTGTGGCGGTGGTACCTCCCCGGTCGAACTACGGTGGTTCTACCACCATTGAAACGTACGTAGATACGATGCTATCTCTGATGACTAAGTTTACCTATTATAATTTATCTATTTATATCCTATTATGTATGTTAATTGAAACAACTACTGCTGTTAAATTAGTTGTAACTGATGTGGATTTTAAAACTTGTAACGGGCTTTGATGGTTTAACGTGGCAGTTAAGTATCTACGGATGCGCACATAAAATTTACCGTCAAGTGCTCACCCATCAAACTGTTAATGGCGCCCAACGTTGCTTAACTTTATACATTAGATACAATCTGCACATGTCGCGAAGCTTTATTGCTATTACATGATTATAGTGTACTGAATGGTCACTATACTGGTCTGACACACATCGGGTTCCGGGTTCAATCCCCGGCTAGACAGATATCTGAATGATGAATTTAGGTTTCTTTTCTGGGTCTGGGGGTATGTGAGTTCAAATGTAGGGCTATGAGTGTAGAAAGTATTGTTATGTTTTTGTGTCGCGTGGTATCTATATTGAATGTATAGTTATACTTTCTTTCTTGTAGTACATATCGTAGAAGGCGACTAAAAGACAAAAATCCTTGCGATGAGCGGGTGAACTTCCCGTATGACATCAACTGACTTTAACTATGCTCATCAACACATATGCAAGCTGTTGTGACTGATGGTAAAACCCAATAAAGAGGGCCATAACAGTGGACCTTTGAATAGACTTTTGAAATTGACAATTAAATAAAAATCCTAATTTTTATTTTAATCTGTACCATAATCGTGAAAGTTACATCTGTCGCTTACAGCTTACCGTATAAATATTTTTGGTTTCTGATTTAAACTTTAAGAACCCAAGGCTGCCGTTTTTACAGATCTACGTGCAAATATTTAACTTAATAAAGATATTAGATCTCCGTTAACTTACTTTCCAAAGAAGGTTGAGGTTTGCCGCAATAAAGTACACCATAATACATCCCAGATATATGAATGTACTGTGAGAAGCAAGATATTTTATTAGATGCGAAGTTAGATTATTGAAGTTGATGTCTAATTGGATACTGTATACTTTATGGGCATTGCTTTGAATTTTATTAACGTCTTAGTTAAATTAACGGGATACAAGAATATGTTGCTAAAGATGTACATAGGTGTATTCACAGTAAGAATTTCTGTGAAGAAAAGTAGTGATTGAATATTAAATTAACAAAAGGCTTAACGTATACAATGTACATAATCGCAACTGTTCATAATTTACTATATATTATATGAAAATTTAGACAAAAGTAGTAAATTATAAATTTTCTTAATGTATTAGCTTGTATAGTATTGCGAATTTTTTCTATAGAATTGATTACCTATCATCGATATTTTAATTCGCTACAAGTACGAGACAAACTTACAAAAGAGGAAGGTTAGGCTATGACCCTTCACATTGCTTTTGTATTGATCGGTAGTATTCCCACACCTTTCAAAGTATTATGTATATTACGTACTAATACATATACAACTGTTAATAAAAGAGATTTCGTAAATTTCTTCACGATGTTTTCATTCACTATTAAAAGCAAGCCATAGTCAAATTCTAATACAACTTGAATAAAAGAGAAGTACGGTACTCGAACCCGCACTACCGCAGTGGGAGGCCGTTCAAGCCATTGCGTTACCACTGATCTTATTGGATACATATCACAAAAGACTGAAGTACCGTAACGCAATTCGCATAGAGACACGTATTTTGTGAGGAGCGTACGGATTGTGCAGGTCAGTTTCTAATTGGTTGCTTGCTGTTCAGCTGTTTAAGGCTTTTACAGACATCGCGATTTGTCACAATCTTTCTTTATATTAATACGTGAAGAAAAAACTTGTGGTGCATTTTTAAGTAATAGGTATGCCGCGGATGGATTAGTACGAAATTTTGCACAGTTATAGTGGACGTAGAGAATGAGTGCAGAATGTTAATATTATTTTCAAATAATGCATATAACATACATAAAATCAACTAAAACATATTACACACACTACCGTGCATTTGTCACAAACACATAAATAATAAACGAAATAGAACATTCAATGTCTTACTATGGAAACACATAACGTTAGAAATGTCAGTGTCTTTGTCAAAATACCCGCCATTGCTTTTAAATTGCGGCTTAGCTAATTAAACCTCTTTTAGATTTAACGGGTGCGTTCAAAATTACCTGGGAATTGTTTCATTTTATTTGAATTTGACAAATACTAATTTGGACAGTATAAGGTTTAGTTTTTTAATTTAAATTACGGTCGAATTTCAACCGATGCGACGGGTGACAAGTAATCTATGTAATTTTCAAATCATTTATTAAATGAATAAAATATATTTAGTACTTGTCGATTTAAAAAAATATGAGTAGCAGGCTATTACTAACAATACACTTAGATTTTACTGATATTTTTCTACTTATCTACTGTATGTACCTATGGCGTACGCAGTTGTCGGTTTAAGAGTAGGAAAACCTGTTGGTGCGCGGTGAAAATATGTTCCTCATTAGATAGAGAAAGAGAAGCTTCTAATTATACATAAAAATCGTAATAATTAAAACCATTCCTTTATCTAGACTGACTAGATAATGGATGGACAGTTTTTAATGAATCTGACGGCGCATTGTGATTTTCCCAAAGATGGTAGTAGTACGGACTACATTGATCGATTATCATTGACAAGTGACGTAACACTGACCGCTGAGAAGGCGGCCATAACGTATTATTTGAACTACGAGTAATTTTATATTATTGAGGATGAGGAGGTAGCGCTCGCGCCTCACGTGTTCCGGTGGAACGTGCAATTAAATAACTTGTCCCTTTAGTTAAATTAATGTGATAAGTGACTGAATAAAAAGAACTGTGTGTTGTAATTTGTAAAGCGATTTGTTCATTTGTGTGTCCTGGTTTCCTCGCCCGCCAACCCACGCATTATCCATAGCTTCTACTTCTGATAATTGTGTTACACCTTTAAGTTTTAAGTTTTTTCGTGTCTTATATGTCACTGTTGATAAGAGCCAGTGGTCACAATATCATGAAAATTAACATTGCGATAATATAAAAAATCTCTTCGTATGAAAAGGCCCTTATCCAGTACCGCAGTACATAACCGTCTGTCGGTAGATAACAGATGTAAAGTTAATTATCCGAGTTATGTTTGGTCAGATACAAACCAAGATTTTATCTTTAGGCTAGCTAAGGATGGTTCCATCAAGCGTTTAGTGAGAGAAATGTTTGCTGAAGACAATTTATGCAGGGCCTTGCGAGATATTTTGATAAGGTATAGTCTTTAATAAAGAAGTAATGTAAGCAGTAATGTTACCTTTAGTTTTAGTTTATAGCTTTAGCAGTTGGATTTGTTTTTCACCCGACTGTGTCAGATTGATTGTAATATTTTTCAAGCGTATGTTTGTATATAATATGCATAAATGTACGTTAATTTCTTTGCCACGCGCCTTAGTCTAAAACTATGTCAAACGAGTAGGCATAGGTTATATAATTTTTAATACGGCGCCTACGATACGAATAAGGAGGGAAAAGGGACGATTTTTCTTATTAAGTATTAAGTAACGTACGTACGTGGCCAGACATGGCCCCATCACATGGTACAACCTTACGACACCAGTGATAGACACTGCTTTCGTTCTGAAGTTTCGGGACTAGAATAGGTCTATGGTACCCCTTGCTTGCCGTGAGAGGCGCCTAAATTTAGGCATCTGGGGTTGCAAGTGGCGAAAGTGAGAGCTCTGACCGTCCAGTCAAGCGTCCCCGGGAAGAACGGCGGTATGTGTGGCATACTTTTGTAAAGACCAGATGGTTCATTGGGCCCAGTTGTTATCCTGGGTGGAGCCTGATGGGCCATCACGCTCAGATGTCTCCGCTTTTCTTTCGTCGAAGATCCCATAGTCCTCCTCGCCGCGCTGACGACGGCCACCGGAGGTGGTTTTAGTGCGGTAATAGTCTCACATAACCCGGCGTCGCTCCTACGGCGTCAGATACCTTTTGAAAGAGCCAAACCCCTCAAGTAGCGTCGACGGGACCATGGGTGGCAGTGGACACTTATCATTAGGTGAAATGCAATCTTATTCCTATATCATTTTAAACTTCATTATTTGCACCACCATTTGAATAATGAATCTTGTTACGCTCAACAATTATAGTCTAATCTTTTGATTAATCTTTTACGATGAGAATAACACCTATTCTGCTAAAACAATTACCACATACATTACCTGAAATATAATGTTACATTGTGTGCTCGTATTTTCCTATTTTCCCAGACAAGAACGTTTTATGAAGCTGAAATAAAGTCTAGGATAAAAACATAACAGTAATTACACTTTTGCAATCTCCATTTCCATGAAAATGTACGTATGTATATTCACCATATTTTTTGTTATTCGAATTGATTAAGTTGTTTCCAGACTGCTTTAATAATTTATTTCAATAAAATCGAATTTAAATAGCACAACAATTCTATGGATATCAAGATGTTTGTAATAAGGTTATTCATTTTCAAATGAAATGCAGATGTGTTTCAAAGGACAGCTATAGGTAATTCAAAGAATTTGTATCGTCTTGCAATAAATTAAATATATAAAAAACCAGCCAAGTGCGAGTCGGCCTTACGAAGGGTACCGTACCATTATCTACAAAAACCTGTCTTACTATCACGGTTTATCCGATATAATCTGGTGACAGACAGACGGACAGCGTAGTCTTAGCAAAAGGGTCCCGTTTTTACGTCTTGGAAAGCCAAAAGAGGGACTTTAATGAAATGTTAAAATATAGATGCGGTATTCCAGCCAAAACTATTTATAAAAATAAACCATTGAAGTAGTGTATGAGCATATAGTCCACCAAATGGTAAGTGGTTACTGCTGCCGGTGGACTTATGTGAAAAAAATTACAGATAAGGGTTTCTATTGGAAGTCAATCACCATTGCCTTGCTTCTCCTAAAGTCTGAGATTGTCACCACATATGAAAGTGAGCTAATTTTTTTCTTCTCGAG
Source organism: Spicauda simplicius (assembly GCA_949699795.1). Classification (NCBI taxonomy): domain Eukaryota; kingdom Metazoa; phylum Arthropoda; class Insecta; order Lepidoptera; family Hesperiidae; genus Spicauda; species Spicauda simplicius. The sequence goes on from OX453069.1 coordinate 11,341,728, forward strand.
AGGGAAACCTTCAAAAGGTAACCGACGTTGTGGGAGCGACGCAGAGTTATGTGGGATTTTTATCGCAAACCCCCCCCGGTGGCCGTCTCCGGCGCTACAAAGAGGACTCCGGGATCTCCAAAGGAACGCAACCGGAATTCTCTGAGCGCGTTGCCCCATCGGTCTCCTCACAGATGGGCGGCTAGGCCCACCGCTCCGTACTTCTCTTTACGACGATATGCGACCTTACATACCGTCTTTCGCGAAGGCGGCTGACCGAACGGTTTGAGCTCCTACTCTGACCACCTGCAACTCCGGAAGCCCATTTTAGTCGCCTCTTACGACAAGCAGGAGATACCGTAGACCTATTCTAATCCCGGAACTACAGGGACGATATGAAAGTGAGACTGCAACTACATCTTGTCAACGACACACAAGAACTGCTTAACACTAATATGTGCCTACGTATTGTCAATACTCAATATACCACGTTTGTATTACGAACAAAACATGATAGTTCTAGTTTGGTAACTCTAACAAGCAGGTAATCTGATGTTGAAATTCAGCCTCTCAATCGAGGGTCTCTAAGTCTCACGCCACACAGACACCACGGACCACCGATTTTTCTAAACTGTGACGCGTATAAAAAAAAAATAATTATCACTGCTTTACGGTAAACATCAGACTCTACACATAAGAAACACAAACACACCTAAAGATTCTATAAGAATACACCTCAAAGATGTGTGAAGTCTACAAATTCCTACTTGGTCAGCATGGACTACGGCCATAAAACCCTCATCCTGTGGGAACCGTGTACAGAAATTGGACAATAATGAATTGACAAACTCTAAAAACACTTCCAATATCATAGATAATAACGTAAATAATAATTAAATTGATGAACACCAATTAATCACTTGTATATAGACACTGTATAGACGACGTTTGTATTCGCGTTAATTTATCACGAACCTGAATAATTGAGGCAGATGGTATTGGAGTTTCAAATTTAATTAAACAAACATAATTATTAATTTAGCGTTGTTTGACTTTGAATATCTTTTGTAATTTAGTAAAAACGCCTATATATACGTGTATACCAGAAGGTGGTAGAACCAGTGTAGTTCGACCGGGGAAGTACCACCGCCACACTTATTTCTAGCGTGAAGCATTTCTTGCGTTTCGATAGAAGGGTGTGGTTGCCGGCACACTTTTACATGAGGCGACCATCATAGTCCTCGGGAGTAGCAACGCATCTAACGTGTTTGACTTCAGATAGAACCCATGTTCTGTATGAAGTTGATTACAGGTGTCCATGAGCGGCAGTGACCACTTACCATCAGGTGGACTGCATGCTCGTTTGCTACTTCAGTCAAATAAAAAAAAAATATATATATATATATATATTGTATTTTTTCGGATATACTGATATTCTGCATGGTATGACAGTGATTGAACAAATTTTATGCATGAATGAAATGAAGATGAATCCCGTAGCTTTGCCCGCGTTAAAAAATCGATGTATCTTTCTATCTGTCCCGTGGGAATAAGATTTTTCCCACAGTAAAAAGTAGCCTATTAGTTATCCAAAGAGTCAGCAAAGTTTGGTAGAGAGTTACCCTACAAAATTTTATGAAAATTGCTTCAGCCGTTTAGACGTGAAGAGATAACAAACATACACTTAGGTACACACAAACTGTCGTCTTTTTAATATTAGTATTATACTGGGTACATAGTTTAACCGATATTATTACATATCTAATGTCGTGAACTCAATATTGTCCCACTGGTGGGCATGTATCTTCTGTGCGAATGATAGAGATATATTTAGATAGGAATTGGTAGACTTTACATAACTGACCTAACTTTTTAAAGAGCTGTCAGGTATAAAAATTCCACACGATGTTTCTTTACATTAAGTATTGATAATAAATTTGTAATACGCAAATAATTTTAGAAAAATCTGTGGTATGTGCCTGGCATCCGAACCTGGGACCCTCGATTGATAGCACGCGTTGCAAACATTAGACTATTACTATAATTAATCTTAAATTGCTATCCGCTATTTTTATAATGTTTTGCTTTTTGCATTTTGCTAGTACGATTAGGCTAATTTAGAATGCTTTTCACATACTACCGACACCTTTTAAACTACATAAATTTGATATCTCATCGCAAAATTTCGGTTTTTGAGAGTATAAAACAATGTTATATTGCTCTTCTGTTGTCGTATTTGGCGTTTGAGAATATTTTAATGCTTGTAAGTAGAGCGTATAGAAGTGATCTGGCATTACACGGTTTGCGGTGGCGCATCGTATTTTCATTTTCGTCAATTTCAGCTTAGACGTGCATCGGTCGTGACATAAAACGAATTACGTCTGATATTGTGTAGCGGCTTTTAGACCACAGGGCAGTGGGAATAACTTCAATAGGACGACCTGCTTTGCACAAAGCATATGCCGGTTGATACGCAGACAGTCCGGGTTCTATACCGCCTGGCAGCGACGCAACTCAGTGACATCTTATAATGAGGTGTAAGGTGTAGAGTGTAAAAATAACGTATTTGTTATAAAAATAAATTTGTTGCAAGACTAACAGCAAAACAGAATATGTCAATGCAATTTACAATTCATAATACAATTTGTTCTTTTTATTTTCAATTTAGTAAAGTATAAACATGTTTTAATTACCGAAAAATAAAACAATCATACCAATGCAGTCAGCAATGCGGTTTTGCATTTAGATTATTGCTGATAATATTTATATACCTAGGAATTTTTGATTAAAAAGGCATGCACTCACTTCAAAAATCTAATTATGTGCTGACGCCCTCATTAGCGGCGGGCCGAACATCATTAATCACATTAAGGGTTTGTGTAATAAGCATCTATAAATAGCCGGGGAGACGCGGCGCGTATCTATTACTTTTCTATTCCACGTTCCCAGCGATCGGAACTGCATACTGCATGCATCGAGACCCGTAGGGCGAATTGGTGAGCGGTGGTGGCTTGCACTGAATGCGCTCGCGTAGTCCCGCTCAACTCGTCGCCGCGGACGCACGCGCACGCCGCGATGTCTCGTCTCACGTCCGCTCTCCTTGCGCTCGCCGCCTTCGCCGTCGCAGCCGCCGCCGACGGCGCTGAGTCGACGCAACCGCGACTCATCGACTTCAACCCCTGGTCATGGATACCCAACAACAACAACCGATCCCCGTCTATCATGGATTACTTCTTTCCACCCTCTCGTACACCCAAGCAATCCAACCTGGACCCACCCGCTGACAGACAGCCCCCGAAAACGACCATCACTCAAACCACCCTCGACAACACCCCCACGATGACAACCTTCCAGGAGCGGCCCACGACGGTCGCCCGGAAAAGCTCCTCCAAAACTAAAACCACCATCCCCGCAACCAACCCTACCGCCACTACACCCTCTAAAACCAAAAAACCAACGCACAAACCCGTCACGCCGGAAACCACAAGCGAATCTAAAGTAACGCAAACATCTAAAATTGAATCTACATCTGCGGCTTACAAGCCCACGATCGTAACGACTACGCAGCGTCCGACCAAACATTACACGATAAAGGCGGTCGTGCGAACTACGGAGACGCCTACGGCTCAGGACACGGAGTCGACTAGCAACGCCGATAACGATAGTACTGAGACGATTTCCGTGTCCGAAACTTCGGGTACGACGGCCGAGGAGGCGAAGGAAACGGCGTCGCCTACGTTGAGCACTGCCCCCGAACCTCGTTCCACGGACGCGGGCACGGCGACCACCACGACCTTCGAGTCCACGACGCTGACCGACAGCACGGCGGCCGAGCCCGCCGACAGCCGCGAAGGCTATCTACCGTTACGGGACAAGCCGCAACAGACGCACGTGAAGATCAACGAACAAACTAAGAAAGAGGTCAGTAACTTAAAGATTATCGAGCGTCTCTATAAGTTCGTTACAGTCTAATAGTTACAATATTTCCAGTTTCTCTTCCAGCCATTTTCTCAAACAGATCGTAAAATTTTACTAGTTGCACATAAATACTGTGGTCGGTTAGTGCTAAGTGTGCATAAATAATGTAGGCACTGTTCGATATCGGCCGAAACTCATGTCACCGGAGGCGGACCTAACATAAATTTCATCTAATGAGCCCTCAGAGAAAGGTTATCGCACATTCTCTAGCACGTAGCGCTTTCCCACATTAACAGTGCAAATTGATATGAATTATTTATTTACAAACGGTTCTATCAAGAGACTTAAAAATCTGAAAAAGTTGCATAAAAACGCGATATGTTCCGGCCGGTGCTCCGTAAACTGCCTCATTCAAGCATAGGAGATAGTAGTAAGAAAATTTCTGTTACGATAATATATGCACGGAAATTAATGTGTATTTATTATTTTAAACTCGTAACAACTACTTTTAGACGAAATTAAAAATAAGTAAAAGTCATATTTATTGTTCTCCACATTTTTTACTAATAATTTTCTAAATTAAATTAACCGTTAGGGACCTACATACTCCTTGATAGTAACCATAATAATTATTACGTGTATGAAGAAGATTTATGTCATTTTTTTTCTAAATAACTAACTTTACGGTCGCTTTTAGCTAAGTATGATCCGTTTCATGTCGTTTGTCAAACAAAATCTCAATATGCTTTGAGATGTATGAATTTTCTTTTCAAACAGTGTTCCGGATAAGAGCCATTCTTCTCTAATTACACAAAAACCTCGACAACAATGAAGGCCATTAAGCGAAAAAGTCAAACAAAAAGAAAGCAATTATCGAGCAAAAATCACCTATATTCATAAGGCTCATTTGCAAGGTGGCACACAAAAACCATGGAGGGGACAAAAAATATTAATTTATGCAAAGGTATTGGAGATGATAGATTATGAGAAGGTTTTTTGTTATAATATGAGTCTCCTGTGAAAATGTGATTTGCCGGTGACACTGCTTGAAAAAGGATTGAACAAAGTAGATACACTGTAAAAACCTTATTATCCACTTACTGCGTAAGTTGCAACACGCCCTTTTATACACGTAGTTTTTTTATCGATTTATTGATTGATAAACCGTATAAGTAATAAGTAAAGATTATGAAGTCAAATTCAATTATTTTATTTATGATTAAAAATTTATGTTGGAAAAATTATGTGGCATGGTATCAGAAAATGTGATTGTCGGAAGCTATCTATTGATTTCCGTGTTACATTTCAAATGGTATTAGGTTGTAAGATCCGAAAGAATATTCTACATAACGTTACTTTAGTCTCAATTGTCATAAAGTGTTCAATTTGGCTCGAAAAAATTTAGTGCTGTGGGTAAATACGGAATTAGTGATTATATCAAGTTCGATTATTTCCGAATATAAAACGACTGCATAAAAATGTCGCCAAATAATATAAAGTGGATTGGATCTGCAGTTAGTTTTTTTTTATATAAGTAAACTATTAATGGAGTTTACCTGCTTTATGTTATTCTCACCCATGGTCTTCTCAAAGTCGAAATGGGAAATGACTAACACCAGAGTCCAATTGTGGTCGCGTCAGTGTTCTTGAAGATAAACTTGGAAAACCTCATTAGGATTTTTTTTATCTGACTGAAGTAGCAAACGAGCATGCAGTCCACCTGATGATCAGTGGTCACTGCCGCCCATGGACATCTGTAATCAACTACATACAGAACATGGGATGCACTTATTTATTGTATAACATGTATGCTTAAACATTCCATTAAGGCAAACCTATCTTCAAAAATATACATAATTAACAACAATAATGATTGTTATAACTTTCACTAACTTTATTTTTACAAACTAGCTGAATAGGTACATACTTTGTCATACAACCAAAGCCCAACGGCCGCCGAATCAAAAAATGGGAGGCGATTTTTTTTCAGATGACGCAAAAACCATTTAGAAACGACACAAGCCACTTTCCTCTCATTAGAGCTTGATCACCGCAACTGCGGCCGTCCAAAAACTTGAGACAGTAACAAATTTGGCTCGCTTTTCAAAAAACAATATTCCCAACTTGAACTTTCACTCTTATGAAGCACTTAATCTATCATACGTATTGAGCGAGAGTTTTCTAAATGAATATTTGTGGAACGCTTGGCCGTTAATAGGTCTTCAAAATTTATAGCCGCATAACGGCTATGGTTACTTTATACGTCGGTGTAGCGCACAAACGTTAATCATTATATTCAGTAACGGTTATACAGTTTCATGTAATTGTAAGAGAATTAATGAATACGAAAACAAACATCAATAAATATTAACAACCTTGCAGGTTTCGTTTCGTCTTTATTATTGATTGGGTATATAGGTTATGTGATGTTCATTTCTTTGTAGACAAAACGTATTTCAGAATGAAAAAGGCGTTATATGTTATATATAAACACGTTGAATACCGTAAAATATAATTATTGTTCCGTCCAAAGTAGTAGATCAAAAATGTATTATTAATTCTGAGAACAATATTAAATGCCTGAGTTAAACTACATATAATATAACAAAACATAACCTTATAAATAGTTAAAACTTGCTCTCTCGTTCGGGAGATCCGAGGTTCAAATCCAGACACGCACCACTGATTTTTCTAAAATTATGTGCGTATTAGAAATTAATTATCACTGCTTTTTAGTGAAGGAAAACATTGCGAGAAAACCTACACATCCGAGAGTTTTTTATAAAAAGTTTTCGGAGGTGTGTGAAGTCCATCAACTCGCACTTAGCCAGCGCGGTGAATCATGGCCTATACCTCTTTCATTCCGAGAGAAGTCCCGTAAATATTTCAATGCCTAATGTCAATCGAACTAATAAGTTTATATGTGGTTTACGGATCCATTCATTACTTATTCTAGTACTACTACTACGAGGATATGAACAAGTAGAACAAATAACCTTAAATGAAAGTGCATTCATTCATATGAACCTCACGGAAGCGAAAACGTGCAGGAATTCTTTGTCACTGTCAAGGTTTCTTTGCGAGTTCCTTAGTTTGAGCAATGCTGAACATGTGTTTTCATACTGTTTAGTGTTTACCGTAACCATATAATATTAAATATTCATTATATACATACCATTTTTATTCGCGGATATTTAATCGAGAGGGCAAGTTTCAACCATTAGACGATCACTGCTTTAGTTGGGAATTACTGAAAAATATAGGATATCTATAGCCACACTTACCATACATTTGTAGATCGGCTTGTTTTATCGAATCAACATCAATATATGTATGTACATTCATATATCCTATACACATACATCGAAATAAATGTAAACCGAAATAAAACATTTCCGTTAAATTGTAGTGAAACTGCAATTTTGTCAAAATTACAATAGCATTGTGTCCGAAATTTTCAAATCTCATAACACTATTGTTACGGTGCGGTCACAATGAAAATTTCTTTTATGCTGGATTTCGGGTTTTGAATCAGGTTCGGATTCAAAAGTAATGCAATATAAAAGGTCAATGGCCAGTGCTTGCAGTACATAACACTGATAAGCTTTACGCTGTAACTGTGTTCTATTAGCGCTTTTAGCATGATGTAAATTTTGGTAACGTCTCAGTTGTAAAATAGCGTAATGTCGGAACATTACAGTTGTACGTATAGTACGTATACTTATATATATCGTCAGTGGAAAGGAAACAACGCTAAAGCACCAAAATAGCATTTGGGGTTAGTGAGGTTTAAAGTCTTTTTTTAATGAATAGAAAAATCTAGTAATGAGTATTACAAAGGTTACGTTTCTTCATAATGTATATTATAAAAATAATTCCACCATAATGACTACGGAATATTAGCAAAATATAATCATGTTCTATTGGGTACTAAAACCCTTTAAAACGAATACCTCTACAGCCCACCTGGTTGCATGTGCATTGTTCCTTTTCAGGGCTAATTTGGACGCCTTACGCGCAAATAACTGCCTTACCACACCATTCAGGAGACTACACTAGTGTCAATTTATAGAACAGAAATGAACAAAACCGTAATTTCAATATGCAATAAGAATATCTATCTCTTTAAATACATAATTGAGTCTACAAATCATACGTATACGACTTCTTAGGTGGTATCTTGGTACAGCATTATGGCGTTTAAACAAAGCAAAGCGTATGAAGAAATCAATTTCCATCGTGTAGTTCTTACGAGTGTTCTCCGCAATAAAAATATAATTGCACCCAGCTCGGTGTCAATTACACAAGTATTCCGCGGTGAGCTAGATGAGTTTACATGCATTTTCTGAGAGCACAACTCTTGTTGCTCCCAGTGAGAAAGTTATAATAACCCGGAAGTTATTATAACAATATATCGCGAGCTATAGGACGTAAGTACACTGCAGTATGCTAAACGTGACATAGTGCGCAATAAAATGAATAAATACTGTAATTAGAATCGAAACAACAATGTTTGGATTTTAAACAGAAATAGGAACTAGACGAAAAATGCAGAGAAATTTTGGGTGAGAAATACAAGCGAGTGATAGCTAACCAAAAACATACGTACATGAATAGACATTTTATGATATTAAGTCATAATTAGTGTAAGAAATAATTTTTCAAAAAATCGTCAAGCCATTTTCGTCTCACTACTGGACACGGATCTCTTCTTAAAATGCGAGTTTCAGGTCAAAGTGTACCTGTTCAAGTGCGAGTTCGTAACTTGAAACACCTTTGATAACTTTTTCAGTTCAGGCTCTCGGGATTTCCTGCCATCTGATGATTTCTAATATCATCATCAATACTATTAGGCTTTTGCTGCTCATAATAAAAAAGGAATTCCTAGAATGACTTTCCTTTCTAATAACTACATATTTTCTTTTATATGGTCCCGTTATTATATTCTGTAATATAAGCGAAATATATTATTTGCTATTAATCCGCATGTAGCCAGCGAGATGGCCTAGTCTTATAACAAATAAGACCGCTATGATCGTGATCACAATTCTGACCCCCACGAATATATTGCATTGGATCAATTGAATCGAAAGTACAAAACAATTTTCCACGATGAATTTTCTTAGTGTAATAATGGATGCATGGAAGATAAATGCAAATAACGCTATTATTTCTGCCGAGAAATTTTTCTTGCGATGACATGTATATCGCCGGTTATACTTTCCCCGGCCGTTGAAAGGTAATACTCCGATAGATACGAACAATCAACTCTTGTGCTATAGGAGTAAGCATATACAATTCAAAGGTACAACTCTTGGGTCGTATGTTGACGATTCTAGCAATGTTTTTCCTGTTTCTATAAGCTTGAAGTAGCAAACGTTCAAAGTGATGATGAGTAATCACTGCAACACATGACTCTGTAAGCAACTTCATAGACAACGCGGATTCTAATGGAAGTCAATCATAGCCCGATATATCTCTTACCCTCCAGATCAGTAGGTATATTACACTGCTGCGGCCGCCGGCAATGGCGGCGCGTCCCTGTAGTTCCGGGATCAGAATAGGGCTACGGTATCCTCTGCCTGTCGTAAGAGGCGACTAAAAGGGGCTTCCGGGGTTGCGGGCGGCTAGAGTGGGAGCTTGAACCGTCCAGCCAGGCGATCCCGGGAAGGACGGCGGTATGTGCGGTCGCATATCGTCGTATAGACTAGACGGAGCGGTGGGCCCAGTCGCCCATCTGGGAGGAGCCCGATGGGGCAACACGCTTAGAGGATTCCGGTGGTGTTTGTTGGAGATCCCTGAGTCCTCTTTCTAACCCTTCGTCGCTCCCACGGCGTCGGGTACCTTTTGAAGGTTTCCCCCTCGAAAACAAAAAAAAAAAAAGGTATATTACACTGCTGTTATTTGGCGGAAATAGCAGTGCCTTCGAATTGAAACACAAACGGTTCGATCATTTCCAGAAAATAACAAGATGAAAAAATAAAACAATAATCAGACATTAAACGAAGTTGTGTACATATACAAAATCGCTGAACGTACTAATTACTTATCGTAACTCCAAGAAATACGCAAGTTCAATTCATAAGATTGTGATTATGATAATGATTTACTTCGCCAATGTATGAATAAATATTTTAATTAAACTTGATTACATATACAGACTAAGTAAAATCTATATTCATTCAGGTTGCGTTTAATCATTTAACGAGGCGCCCAACGTAATTACTAATTGAGATTAATTCAATTACTTCAGACGTTAAGTTTTTAGTACCATTGTAATGACTAGACTTAATTCAATTATAATTGCGAAAAACTAAACTGAACTTAATTTGAATCTATTATAGTACGTTGCGGTCGACTTATGCATCGTAAAGTAACGATGGCAAAGGATAGTGTTTATTTAGAGTATGATTTTCTTTGGTTTTAATTGGAAAATACAGACACTCGATGCTTACTACGAAGTTGTAAAATTGATTACACACATATAAAGATCTTCGACGAAATATACTAAAAATATGCGCATTCTTGCGCATGCGCAGCTTATTCCTGTAGCTCCTATATATTTACATATACATATACATCCTCACAAACTTTTGCATTTATACATTATCACTAAATAATACAAACCAAAGTCACTTCTCGCCGTCTATCCCTGTGTATGCTCAGATCTTTGAAACTACGCTACGGATTTTAATGCAGTTTTTAAATAGATAGAATGACTCAAGAGCAATGTTTTTTATGTATAATATATGCAAAGTATAGTGGAGGAACACCGACAATTTTAGATTTTGACTTTTAGGTGGAACGAGATTCGCCGCGTCAACTAGGTATTAAGATTCAACATACATTATTTCACATAATATTTCTGCGACAGAAATGAGTGTACTTAAAGGCGGAACCTAACAATCAAAGTGTACAAGGATCTACCATTATCCCCTATATATTTATTGCGGTACACACTTCACATCAAAGGTATAAATATGCCCGTTTTCTTTTTTACTATAGGAAAAACAAATAAAAGTATTTTCTCTTACATTAGTGGCATACCGCAATCGTATCACCCGCTTCTTACGAGGGAACCTTTTCTCAACGTACGAACTAATAACCCTTAAGAAGTTAAGACATACCACACGTTACGTGGCCGATACGACGTTTTGTCACGATACATGGTCGTGTCGTTGAGTCATAATGATGGTAATTTTGAATCCAAATGATGTACAATGGATCCCATGCTTCATCATGTGAAGCATGGATCGTCGATAAGAAGTATTTTATATTTTTAGTATTAGTATTTTGTGACATTAATACTGAGTATATGTTCTTTTTTGACTTATCGTATCGTATGGTCTGCATGCGGAAACTATGACAAATATATATTAAATTATCGTTTCGACAATCGTGCTCTACCAGTTTCAAAGAGATATAACAACATTCATCATACTTCATCATTTATCATCTGACGGAGAGGCATCGTGGCACGATACGACGTCGTGTCGTGAACATGTGTTTAACCCTTAGATAGCGAACAAAAACGCCATCTCGGTATGTCAAATGAGGAAATGGCGAGCCATCCCATTATCTCTTCGAGTCTAAGAACACTAGAAAATTGTCCTGTGTAGGAGTCTATACTTCCTGGAGTCACGATTCTGTGACTAAGGATATTGTTCTTTCTAGGTTTGCTTAGAATGCTTTTTTCGTCAATCTATATAAAAATAATACACTAGCGTTTTTTAATTTGAAAATTTTATTACATTAGGTTTGTTTTAGTTTTTCATAGATGGACCTATATCAATAATATTGATTTTTGCAATTTTTTAATTACAACGAGCAGGTATTTTCAAAATATATGTGATCTCTATATAATTTAAAGGCAAACAGGGTTTATGAATGCTAGTAATTGTTTAAGTAAATACAATACGTAATAATCTACACAAAAGATTTAACATAGGATCCGCTTAGAATATCTCAATCAAAACAATATCAAAAGGTAATTTTCAACTATAAACGAAATTTTCGATGATGCCAATGACATGACAGGGTCGTCTTATTAATAATTTTAAACCAATTTAATTAAGAGCATGAACGCATAAAATGCTCAAGTTTTAATCATTCTATTACTCTTCACAAAGTTTTAAGTACACAAAACAGGTCTTGATTGGCAACTAGACTAGACTTTGAATGAAATATCTTATGTATATAAAAGACGAAATTCAATATAATAAGAGTAGCTGTAATTGAAAATTAGACACTTAAAATACTAAGTGTCTAATTTTAATGTTCCAGAGGGATAGTATATTAGTTACGTTTTTACATCTTTTAAATAAGTACTACTATCCTTAAGAACATAATTTATTACTTGTATTGGTCGAATTATGTAAAAAAGAGTGACCAATAGATAAACCAATATAAATAGTGACCGAGTGTAATACTAGTAAATTATTATATTAATACGTGAAGCAAAAATTTGTGACGGATTTTTAAGTAATATGCCGCGGACGGATTAGTATGAAATTTTGCACGGTTATAGTGGACGTAGAGAAGGAGTGCAGAATGTTAATATTTTTTTCAAATAATGCATTTTTCATACATAAAATCAACTAAAAACACATTACACACACTGCCTTGCATTTGTCACAAACACATATGTACTTAGTAAATGAAATAGAACATTCAATGTCTTACTATGAAAAGACACAACGTCAAGAATGTCAGATGACATTTGATTTTAATTTGGACAATATGAAGTTTAGTTTTTTAATTTAAATTACGGTCGAATTTCGGCCGATGCGACGGGCGACTAGTTCTTATAATTTGTCAATATTTCATGCTCTTTTCCAGGATAACAAACACCCTCACAAACTACGAATTTACAACATTAGTAAGATTCACAGGCAAACAACACTACTACGAATTTAGTTAATTACAAATGGTGGGTAGTAATAATACCAAAACGCACCCAAACAAATAACACACGTGTGAAACATCGCAAAGGTCGTATCGATCCCGATCGTGTCTAATTAATCAGAACGCATTACTTATAGAAAGTGGATAGTCGTATTTTGCTTGCGGATTCGAAGAGAAAGGGGTATAGTACCTTAGGCATAGCTTTAGTAGGTTAGTATAGCCGTAAACAGAAACTGTTGGGTGGAAAGTCGGTATTGTTGTAACATAATACGCCTGTGTTAATTCGAATGACCGATGTGTATGGCACTATGTCCTGGTTCGAGATAGTTCGTGAACTTGAGCGATGCGGTCTGTAATTAATATTGAAACCAACGTGTACTACGAAGCGAGCAAGATTTATACAAATGCTTCTATATTCATCGTCCTGACATGACTGTGCTATGGGTATCATCATCACATATGAGTATTGACCAACGATCTAAAAGATAATGTCTCAATTCATTAATTCTAAGACCTATCACGTTAAGGATGGAATTCGGGACGATTTCTATTGCCCTACAGGATCATTAATTTTCCATTTACGTTTGGAATTGAAAGCAAAATATTTTATTAGTATTTTTTGTTTAATTAATATGAAATTCGTGTATTTTTTGTGTCCAATTTTCGAAACAAATCGAACTACTTTCTAGAAAGTATCAGGTTTAATAACCAGTAATTTTTCCCCGAAAAAACCGATTTTGAACACAATTTATATTTGTGAAAAGGCATTCAAAATCAGCTTATGCAAATGAATTTAACACTTTTTGTTGCAACATTTCAGTTCTGCTCAAACTGAATCCTTTAATTTCTCTACCTTTCGCTTAACTGCGGCGTATCGAATTACGTCCGCAACATTTTCAAAATCAATTAAACTAGAAGCTGGAACATTACTTTCATTTGCGCTCTTTACTGTTCGACGTTAAATAACGAATTGCGTAATTAGAATAGCCTTATCGATTTCAATTGTAGCTTAGCTGTTCAAATGTCTAATCAAATAGGAGTCAACAATAACGTCGATTTTTAATAATTTTATTACAGGTAAACTATTGGTAATTGAAATAAATTCGTATTATTGATTTTTGGAGTTATAAAGGCCTTTGGAATAACAATTATTAAAAAAATACAGTTGCAGATACTTTTTGCTGAATTTGATCAATCGATTGATATTCAATGACAAATCGATTGAGTGGCGAACAATCTGACCGATCGATTAGGGCGATAAGTCAGTCAAAGATCGAATTCAGTCGATTTGATGTTCCTAAAGATCGATTATGTCTTAGGTATACGTAACCAGAACTTTTCAGTAGATAAGGTCTTAATAACGATTTACCACTTTAGACGAAAAGTTATAAAATCTACGTTGATGATTAAATTAAGTAAATCAAATTTCAGCCCTCCTTTGTCAAGGTTCATATTTTCATTTAGCTATGATTTCATCATTTAATAAAATATCTTAGGCGCAGTATTACCATTACGCTAAAGTATAATACCTTAACTTTACCTTAAACTTAACACTTATACTTTAATGTTTCTTAAGAAAGAACCATTTCACGCTCTGCACATTTAAATCGCTTAAAATATCCAAACCATATCTACATACATCCCACGTGAAATTTTCCGACGATCTAAAAATTTTCTATATAAGTTTTGAACACACCGTTACTTAGTCAAATCTTAAAATTGTTAGACCGCTTGTTATATTTAGACATACTATTGTCAATTGGGTTACGAGTTAGAGCAACGTGTGAAAATACGTTAACAAGTTTTGCAAGTGTGAAATACGGTATTAAATCAGATGTGTTTATCATTACTGTCGCAGAGGCTGACCACGTACTTCCCATAATAAAGAGTAGGTCACAGTTTAATAATTGTGGGTTGGCAGACTTTACGTATTAATTAGCGTGTTAAGTATATTTAAAAAAAAATGAATATAAATAAGAAAAAAGACAAACCCGCCGAGTTTCTTACCGGATCTTCTCAGTTTAGGTCGTATTCCGATTCGGTGGTAGTGTAAGAAAATAATGTAACTGACAATTTGTAAGTGCCCTCATAGGCCTATTCAAAATAAAAACATTTCATTTCAAAGTATCCAAATATTATGGCGAACTCTCTTGCATGTACATTCTAACATGATGTATAGCATTCATGATCAAGTAATTGGTCATTAATGAGTAATGCTCATATTAGTCTCATAGATTAGAGATGCGTGCTTGGGATAGAATGGGACTACCAATATACTAGTCAAAATTCCATAGTGCAATTACTGCCTACGTGTCTATACCAGAACGTGACGATACTAGAACGCATATGTGTGTCTTTAGACCAGGACACGAATTATGTCGAACGATATCGAACGATATATAAACGATATTCTCGTAATGAGTATAATTAGATCAATCGGATCGCACCGCTACGCAATCACCCCGCGGTTACTTCTGTTTTCTAGTTCATATTTAAGTTGATCTCTCTTTGGGATTACGATAACGTTTTTGCAGAAACAATGTACAGCGAAATGTAACGATCGAAGAGCCAGCAATCAATTTGATAAATTAGTTTTTGGACGCTTGATTAAACAAATCATTGAATCGCATGGAATTGATTTTTCTATTGTCGCCGATTTCTATTCTATTTTCGAGTAATATTTCTATTAGATAATTTTGTCTATTAAGTTCAATATACTACAAGAGCAAAATCCTGTGTCTAAGAAACAAGATTATGGATTAACAGTGGAATAGCATTAGGGCCCAAGGCGATAACCTTTATCCTGACAATTTATTGTACTCCTACGGTTGTTGCTACCATATCCTCATTTTCTGGGTTCTTAGTACTTTGTTACAAAATATTTAAAGTTCATTTTCGGGTCAAATTTGACAAACTCACTACTATCTTCTACATTCATGATTACCTATAATTATGCAATTTCTTTGTCTTGTGCTAGCATTCTCAATTTCTCAAGCATTATTTGTAATCTTTTGTCAAATGCAGTGAATATTTACAAAGTAAATTCAAATCGTAGTTACCATCACGTTTTACACTTGCAAATATTTGAAATTTACTCGGCGCTGCACAGACGTTTATTACTTTTCGCATAGCGGTAACTTCTCCACGAAACTCATAAGTTGGTTTCGGGTAACATTTTGTGAGAAAATATTGTTAATATGAGTTTCGACGACGTATTTTAACTACAAGTAAATAAACGTGAAAGTAGTACAAATTCTCTAATAACTTCACATAAGAGACTTTGTAGCATTGAAAAACGTTTATATGAACATTAAAAATATTTAAACGCTGCAGCACTTACTTAATAATTTCTGAAGTTTTATAAGCGTACAGAATATATTTCCAAAGAAAGCATAGCGTGACATGGCGGGATTGTGTTAGAACAAAATTGTGTAGTTTAACTGTTCATTACGGCATTTAAAACGTCAAATTATATAACCTATATAATATACACTTACACAAGTAGACAAATTATTATCGAAATCACCTTATTGAAGTAGTATAATAGACCGTTTAATACTATAATATGAATAATAAACGAAAGCGTTCATTTCAATGAGGCTACGCTTTTGTAAAGAATCTAATACACGTAATTGTTTGATGCTTAGTCAACTTCTATTGAAGATAAATTAGCCAGAAAAAATCGCTTTATACAAAGAATAATGTTTCGTAGGAGCAGGCAATGTTATGCAATAGTTAAAAAAAAGCAAAATCAATGCCGTGAATGATTTTATGGATAAAAAATAAATTTATGGATAATCTATATAAAATGTTGCTTTTTGTAGATACGAGTAAAGTGTAGTAACGAGTGATCTCAACTAAGTAAATGAAGGATAATATTGGTGATATCTAGCTGGTAAATAATTTCATGTATATCATCTTGTTAAATACAATTATCATAATCTATATTTTTCTGTACGACTAGTAATATAGTAAGTAGTAATATAGTAATATAGTATAGTAGAAAATAATACATCGCAAATATCACATGTAACTGGCATTCGAAAAATGCTATCACCTTCGAAAGAATATTTATTTGCATTTTTTATGAACAGACAAAACTGTCATTATTGCCATTAATCGCATTATATAGTGATGAAATTGTGCTATTACAAATGTTTTTGACCACATCATTGAAGTTCAATATACTAACGATAGATCAAAGTGGTATGCGCTAAAATATTAAGTATATTTTTTTAGTTGTGTACAATACACTTGTAAAATTAAAAATACATTAAAGATGGCGTTATGCAACAGTGCAATAACAGATGGCCTTGAACAGATGATGGAGGTGCAATGTCGGGCGTATGCCGGACGCGAACAAATTATGGCATAGCACGGAAACCAGTCTTGCTCTATAATCCACTTTTCTGACATTGCTCCGTGATGAATGTTGGAACATTGTGTAGTTCTTTGATTGTTCTTAAAGAAGACGTTAATGCAGGTAACAGGACTTGAACATAATCAAATCAAACTTAAATGAGATTTTATCCGAGAGTTAATTCGAAATGTTTATAGACTATACCGTATATTCATTATGCCAATAATTGATGTAAATAACTTACATTTTTAAGTTTTTTTACAATAAACTGGTGGAATTAAAAATAAATTAAAGATGGCGTTATGCAACAGTGCAATAACAGATGGCCTTGAACAGATGATTGAGGTGCGATGTCGGGCGTATGCCGGACGCGAACAAATTATGGCATAGCACGGAAACCAGTCTTGCTCTACAATCCACTTTACTGACATTGCTTCGTGATTAATGTTGGAACATTGTTTCTTTTACTGTTCTTAAAGAATGCTAATACGAGCAACAAGACGTAGATGTGATTTGATCAAACTCGAATAAGATATTTACATGAGAGTTAATCGCAAATGATCACAGACCAAAATCGTATTTTCGTTGTATGTACTTTACAATAATGATTGACTTATTAATAAAAAAATATTATCCGGTGGAAAAATAAAACTCATTTAATCAATTGTTGTCACAGTTATAATTGTCATAACAGACGAGCTCCGGCGCTCGGCTTTACTCGCAGACATTTACGTGACGTTTTTGGATTTTATATAGATATCTTTAACAGTTTAAATCATTTTAGTCAGTCAAGTGTACCTAGTAGGTACATATACCAATTAACAAAACGATTAAAAACCTTTTTCATTACATTGGATCTCGATTTTATTATTTAAGCGTGTAAGAAAACCTGTAAATAAATACTAAAGACGCTATTATAAGGATTTTGTTTTATGCCATTTTATGGAAGTCTAGAAATTGTAATTACGAAATTGCGAACAGAAACTTCAATTCTTTTTCTATGTTTTTTATACAGCTAATAGGCTCACGAATAAGTAATACTTAACCACTTACCTCGAATACACGTTCATACTTCTTGATTAATGTACAATTGCTACTCCAATAATGCCGTAATTTTGAAAACCTTTTATTTAAGAGCAGTGGAACCGATTAAAATGTTCACGTTAATCATTTCGCAGCTGTGCATAAATGCATCAGTAAAGAAAAACTGTAGCGAAAAGTAGATTTCTCTATAGAGGTCTATAACCTTTTGATTGGTGAGAAAATTACGTTACCTTTCCCCTGTTAAAATTTTGACTGAATATAAAATAGACAAGTTACCTTTAAAATCACGATATCTCAGAAAGCGATTCATTACTGATTCATAGTTTTGTGAAAAGAGACGATTCTTTCGCCACATTGATTTTAAAATAGGTACACTTCACTATGTGGGAACTGCATTTATTTTAATGTATTCTGACGTCGCTCGTGTCGTAGACTGAAGACAAATTATCATATAAGCTATTAATTTACCTACTATACATTTGTACTTAAGAGAGATACAGCACTTAAGTAAGCTTACACTCGAACGACATTGAACTAAAGCACAAACGACATGTTTATGTCCACGACTGTCGTCGATAGTTGTCGTCTCTCGTCAGAGACTATAATCGGCTCTTGGTTGCTTGTTTTCGACATAAATTGCCACTCCTGTAATAGCTCCCTTAATAAGCAAATTTATTCCACTACGCAAAAACCAATTACAAAAGTTTTTCTTATCCTTTTCTTTTCTGTTCGTCCTACCTTTAGCTGTTTTCTAATCATTACATTCTATTATTTCACTTTCATTTTTTAAGGGTTACGTACATAACTAGTTTCCGATATAATAATATTAGTACGCCCGGCCGTAACTTATTGAGTTTTTGTAAAGATCCTCAGGCATGTTTGTATGATTTAAGATCTGAAACACCGTAACCTACATGGCACAAATACAAAGTATTTTCTTACAGAAGCAAAAGATAAATCAGGTACAAACGCACCACTAATCGGTTGACATTTGCTAACAAACCTACAAGCGATTCCTTCAGGTAGCCTTGTTAATGCTATCAATGAACAAGAGTAGCGGAACCAATTTACGTTAGTACGATTATCGTGCAACTGTACCGAATGCCTGAACAGAACTCTAAGGGTTAAATCGCCGTGAAAGGGACCCTTTATTTGCTATAAATTCCGTGACCTCCCCACTCTAACCATGGGAAGATAGCGTAATTGCGAATTAATTTATACGTAACTCGTCCTTTGTTGGTAATACTCTAGACAATATTCATTTCGAGTCATTGATGTACCTGCAACTTTTAACTAGATTGTAATTAGTTGATGAAAGAAATTCATTGTTTTAAGTTTTATAAAAGACTTGACTCTTACAAATTTGACTCGCGTCTTAATCAAAATTAAATATAATTTTAAAGTCAGTCGTCAATTTGCTAACAATTCCAGTAAAGAAGTTTGGGATATGTCCAATTAACAAGACGTCCACGCGTCCATTAGATTCTTATAAGTATCTAACGAGGGGACTCCGTTTTATTGTTAATAGACTTCGACTTACTTTTTGGTCTTAAGAGTCAAGACTGAAAAATTACTAAGTTACTAATATAAGTTAATTGTTAATATAAGTAGTTAAGTACTACATTTATCACCATCAAAAATATTTGACGATTTTGAATTGTGTTCATATTCATTTACGCCTTTATCACTACATATTATAAAGCAAAGTCGCTTCGCGCTGTCTGTCCTTATTTATGATTAGATCTTTAAAACTACGCTCTAGATTTTAATGCAGTTTTTTTGCATAATATAGTGAAGGAACATTCAAAATTGAGAATTAGACGAGCTTACCTGTAAGTGAAGTCTGATTCTAATTTTATGAATGGTGATCTGAAATATAATTGAGTTTACAGTGTAGTAATCTTGTCCACACTCCGCCGGCACCGCGGTTGTTTAGCCTAATTAAAAAAGATTGTTACGGCCAAACACCATACGTCATCTATGGACACTGGCAACACCGAATTCTCACTTGCTTTAGAGAGTATTATTTCCCCTTGCTATCCTTGATGATATCCATTTCCTCATCAAGGAGACACTTTACTGTTTACTGTTGAATTATATGATTTAATAATGTAATTGAGTTATATTACATAATAAACAGTTGTGAATTATAATATGTTTTATTGTTGCAGTTTGGGTATCGATTTATTCGATTTGGGTGGGTGGGTGATTATATTTCAGATCACCATTCATAAAATTAGAATCAGACTTCACTTACAGGTAAGCTCGTCTAATTCTCAATTTTATTTCATGGTGATCTGAAATATAATTGAGTTTACAGTGTAGATGTTTAGAGTCTGCTGCAACAATATATATATTTAATGGAATTAAACTAATTCAAATAATTAAACATTTATTGTTACGGTATCTTATGGGTAAAAGATATTCTAAAATTTATAATAGGGAAACTCCCATTAAATATTTACAATATAATAACTAGACATAGTGAATGCCAATGATGACAATCAATATGTGCTTTACTAAAAAAATTGGTTTAATTTAATACTGCGAAAGGCAGTAATAATGATTAGTGCTCTAGGCTTATGTCTTAACGTCCACAAATTTTGATGGAACAAATGTGATAGCATAATCATAATGCATTATACAACATTTGTAAATAGAATTGAATTTAATGGATAATTTCCTTGTCTAGATAATATTGTTTTCCTTTCTTTATTAAAAATAGAAAAAGAAAAATAACTGCATTACATAAATTTTATAAATAATGTCATAATATATGTATACAACTATGTAAATAATTTAATATAGAACAAGCTTAGTACACATATTATTTGACACATTAATAGTAATTAATGTGATCAAGTTGATCCCAATAAGAACCTATCCTGCAGTAAATCTCAAAAAAAATTTTTTTGTCATAATTTATTACAGCACTTCCGAACTATTCAGATCAAATTAGATCTGGTAAGTATGTATGAACTACAATGTAAATTTAAATTACTTATCATATGGCTGTATACTAAGAATATAAAAGTATTATCCATATGTGTACAGATAATAGTTTATTATAACTATCTAAATTCATTGCTAGTAAGTATAATTCCCATACTATCTTATACATATATATAAATGAATGATCTAAAGCTATCTTTTACAAAGCTGGTCTTAGTGCTTATTGATACGCTCCTTGAATATTTATGAATAGATAGAATAATATATATTTGTTTATATAGTAAAGGATTCTTAATGCTTAATAACCAATTTGTTATATGCTGAACTTATGTAGTCTTACTTGTACATATGTTGGTTATATTTTGGCAATATTAACTTAATTATGTGTAGACTCAAATAGTGTATCCACATGATTATAATGTGTATCAAGCCTCAGTGAGGCGCATAATAAGTTCCAGCTGTAGTGTTAATAAGATATTCATACCTTTCAGTAATATGTATTAGATGTTAGTTGTATTATCATTCTATATAATATTTTCAGTCCCCATAGTACTGAATTGTTTTAATCCCTCATGAGGTCATTCAGTACTGCATGGTGATTTAGTTAAACAGTTTTACTTACATGGGGTATGACTTTTATAGTCTATAAGGATCCCTGAAGACAGGAATCCATGGCTCTTCAATAGTTACATACATAATGACTGACAATAATAAAGTTGTTACTTATGTATTCTTCATGTTTATCATTTTTGTATTAATGCAGATCATTCCTTTATATCTTGACATATATTTTCCCATATTCCAGTCCGAAGAAGTTTCACATCTTATGAATCCATATGAATGAAGCGATGTAGCACTATTTTCCTGGAAAATAAAAAGATGTAGTGATGTTGAAATATCAATAAGTATAATTATTATAATTTCCTCTGTAAATTCCACCAGTGTTTGATTTGTATACTAAATACACTGACATCATATTTGTTCTCTTGTTTTAAATCTCATACAGACACCTAGTGTTCAATCTCTGTGCCTCTGCAAAATATTTAGGTAATCACTGGACCAATATACAGAAATGTAATAACATTATTATTATTGTATTATAATCACATACATGCTTGATGTGAGTTTGTAATGCAAATAATGTTTCGTAACTTAAGTTTTGCTAGCAAACAAAGCAGATTTGTTTTTTCATTTTTTTTTTTTTTTTTTTTTTTTTATTATTATTTTTCCTCAAACTAAAATTTAAGAGACTGGGTATCTTCATAAGATTGCCCTATTTGTATGTCAGAGTTGATGGTCTGTTACATAATATGCTACTTTGATGACAAGTGCCTAAATATACGATAAATGTTGTTATCTGTAACCAATATTGCTAAATGAATAGTTAAACTGTTAATTTGAAATTAAAATTACTTTACTAGAGATGGTATGAGATTTGTATATTTAATTTCTATATACTTGTGATGCTGGTGGAATTATAGATCATGTTATTATCATAATTATGTTTTACAATGATGTAAGTAGGGATTATTTGCAGATGTTAAACTTGTCCCATAAGTTATAAGACTGAGTTTCCAGCCCTGTGATTATTCCTGACCATTAAATATGAAGGTATGACAGTCTAAATCTGAGTACAATAGGTGTAAGCATATATTTTCATTATTTGATAACAAGACTTGATATTCACATGGGAATTAACTATTTTATGTAAGTTAATTATATGCTCCAGAACTAGATGATGGTGTCATTTGAAATTTTATAATAATTATGACAGTCTTTTGTCTCCCAGGAAAGTCTCCAGAGGTAATTTCCACTGTCAACTATTACATTGTAGGTATTTATGGAGTTAATTAACTTTTAAATGGTTTGTTCCAATTAAATACTTCTAACTTGATTTTACTTCGAACCCAATGCTAAGGTTATTTGCAATATGGGTACTTATATGATATAGGTAACTGTCATTAATATTTCTCTTTACACCCTTAGGACCCTTAAGACTGTACTGATATAGATTTTGGTTTAATGTACGAAATCCAACTTTATATAACTGCAAAGTTTTATTTTTGTGACATGTACATGTAAGTCAGTAAAAATTAAATTCCATGAAACCCATCTACATGGATAGCATATTCATTGATAAGCCCAATGAATGTGCCTGCTTGAACTTACTGGTAGATCAGATTAGGTAGAGGTAACTGTAGTCCCATCTATGACCTAATTTATTCTGCAGAACCAATGCTGTGGTAGGGATACTACAAAATAGATAACACAACCTACTACAGTCAGAAATCTGAAAAATTGCATTAACTTCACTTTATATTGCTGCAAAAAGAATAATTTTGTACATAGCCCAGTCACCTGATACATATAAAATGTTGTTTATTCTGTTGTTAACCAAATATCTTCTTTCTGGAATGGTTAATGCTAGTGGTTTTATTTTAAATACCCTTAGCTGTCACAGGTAAATACTTCTGATGAGTTTCATTGAACTGAACTTTGTTGTATTGTAAATGCAAATTTTATAAATTAGAATATGTTTTATCACTTTCTAGTTCAATTTTTAACACAGTAGATGTAACTCAAAAGTATCAGAAAAGTATATTGCTTTATATTTATGTATAGGTCAATATCAACCAATATTTATTCATTTTTACACACTAGCACAACTACTATTACAGGTAATATGAATGCAACAGTATTACAATATATCACTTCCATGTTTAAATATGCTTTGTAAAGTTATTTAATGAAGTAAAAATTAAGTTCCAAGCAATTGTAGAATAGTAATGCAGATATCAGACTTCCAGAATGATTCTGTTGCATGAATATAACATTAATGCTGTCCGGTGAGCCTCGTTAAGATTGTTATGTTCTAAGTTACATTTGCTTTGAAGTTAATACACCTGTTATAGAATAACTATTTTTATGTATACCATTAAACCCCATTTATTGTTATTTTATACTTGTACTAAATATTCCATTACAGTATATCACTTGTACAGTTGCTACCCACAAGTTGGCCAATTTTAGAGATCTCAGATGGTTGAAAGTTTTCCATATAGTATAGGTACCAATGTCCCCGATGTGGATAAACTTTAATTTATCTCTTTTGACAGTAGCCACATGTTTTTGTTTTGCAATGGCATCATGAAGGCTTTCTGACTCTCTTAATGGTTACTTAATAATGTAAGCATGACAGAGCTAGTTTAATGTTCCATTAGGTATAGCATGGTGTGGGTCATCCATGGATAGCAAACCTTTTCTTGTGCTGTGTGATTGCTTGTACAGTTAGAGTAAAGTAAGCATTCAAGCCATTTGTCACATAAAAATGTTAACACAGGTATCTCGTACCCAATGGCGAATGAGAGAACCGTTTAGTGTCAACAATGTAACACTAAGAGTATCTCGTACTCGACGGTCCAGGTGCGTTACATATTCACCATTTGCCACATAGATATGTTAGCGCAAGCATCTCGTGCTTAATGGTAAATATGAAAACCATTTAGTGTTGGCAATGCAACACACGAGTATCTCGTACTCAATGGTTATGGTGAGCAGTGTTTTAACACATTTGCTACCTGAAAACAATATTACAACTTGCATGCTCCTTATGCAAACAATATCACTTTAGGTTCCTGAAAACAATATCACTTTAGGTACCTACCTATATTATATTCATAGCACTATTTTTTGTCGAATTGATACGAGCGCCTCGTATTTTATGACTCTGGTGCGTAATATATAAAAATATTTGTTGCATATTAAGTTAAGTATATTGCATTTTATTCATTATTGAATATTAACAAAATATTGTGTCAACAAATTGACAAAATATCCAGTAAGTACTTTATTAGTTCTGACATTACAGTTCCAAGTCCGCTTACAGAATTTGTAACTTGAAGTACGAGTTCTTAAGTTATTGTTTATTATATTGTTCACACTTATGTATTGTTACTATTACAGTAAATCATTATTTTCTTACATACCTTTTTGTTGAAACATAACCAATGAATCCTCCGGTCTGAGAAATTGCTTTGTAGAGTGCTGCTCCTGCGATTTCCACTATTCCGTCCTGGCTTTTCTTTGTCACTTTCCATTTTCTTCCATTTTTCCATAAGTTTTGCTTAGTTTTACACATTTTACAAAACTTTGAAAAAATAATAGCGCGATGCCATAAAAGCGCGAAAAAGAAGTGAGAATTCGGTGTTGCCAGTGTCCATAGATGACGTATGGTGTTTGGCCGTAACAATCTTTTTTAATTAGGCTAAACAACCGCGGTGCCGGCGGAGTGTGGACAAGATTACTACACTGTAAACTCAATTATATTTCAGATCACCATGAAATAAAATTTTAGATTTTTGACTTTTAGGCGGAAAGAAGTTCGCCGGGTCATTTAGTCTTAAGATAAATGCACACTAGGGAACAAACAACGCAGTTATTCTTGCCTGGTTCAAATATTTACGGTTACAACTTGCTTACGGAAAAAACAATATTTGACGCACATGGTGTGCCTGTCTATCATTATCGTGCTGAAACTAGTTTTTATCAAACTATCTAACATAACCGCGGCGCAGTCCGCAAAACGAACTATATCGTAGATAAGTTACCGTTTATAAGAGAAATCTGATAAAACAGTTACGCTTTGAGACGCGTAACGTCCGTTGAATAACGGTTACATCCTTGTTTTAGTTGGTACGATATAGATAACACCCAATGAGGTAACGTTACGGGACTCTCTATAAGGACATACAGGTTCGAAATGTTAAAATACCTGCTCACGGCTCAGGGAATTCTTCTATGTTAGTAAGTTCTATGTTACTAAGTAGTCTTGTATTGGAATTTTAAATACTTCCTTATGAGGTTTGGTTTAGAAGTGGGAACCTTTCGTGATTCGATTCGCTACAGGAGCGGCGCCACACTTTATTCGGTCTTAAGACAGCAACTTCAACTGTTGCTGTGTTCTATATTCTTAGTACGTTTCATCGAAACAGTCATTGTGTATGTTTTTGCCCGTTATTTCAAAGTATACACTAAGTTACGGCTGAAAAGGAGTGTCATGCAATTTTTAAGCGAAAAATGAAACAATAATTATTTTGAGGATAGGAAATAAATTCGTATTACTCGTACTCGTTTACAGGTGGTACAACCAATGTAGTTCGAACCGGGAGGGTGGTACCTCCCACAACTATTTTTAGCGTGAAGCAGTTCTTGCGTTTCGATAGAAGGGTGTGGTTGTCGGGATACTTTTATGTGAGACGACCATCTCAGTTCTCGGAGGTAGCAACGTATCTATGATTGACTTCAGATATAACCTATGCTCTATATGAAGTTGCTTACAGATACCACGGACGGCAGTAACAATTAACCATCCGGTGGACTGCAAGCTCGGTTGCTACTTCAGTCAGATAAAAAAGTAACGATACAAATAGGTGTAGCGACAGAACCAACCTACGCCTTAATTTTGTATTCGCTACATGCACATTTTACTACACTCTACTATATTTCTACTCCACTTCCATTCTGTAACTTTCCATATCGACGGCTTGAACTCCTACAAGGTCAAAATTTACATATCTTAAACGTTTGCATAAGATATGTATCATATTCATTGGAATGTGTTGATCGAGGGGGTAGTAAAACTTTAAATACGTTATTATAATACAAATAGGTGTTTATAAAAATATATGTACGTGACGAATAGATAACATCTTTTCGTCGGTTAAAAATGTGTCTATATTTAAGTACTGTTGAAAGTTTTCTTATTAAGTATACCATACATCCATATGCTATCAGTCCATTTAGGTTATCTGCTGTATATAGGCCCATAGTTTGCCTTAAGTAAGGGTATTAAATAAAACAAAATTGTTACTAAACTTTTCTGGATTTAATCTGGAAAAAATAGAGATGACACTTTCTATATCGTCTTTCAGTTTAGGATTTTTAGGATAGCAAAGATAGTAAAATGTAAATAGCAGGTAGGTGTTGGGCCACGGGGCTACTATAGTTGCTATCTGGCTAAACCGGCACTGAGGCTTCCTCTATTGGAGATTTTTGACAATTTCCTATTTTGTGCCCTAAGTGGGCGCAACATTACACAGAAAAATGATTTTTTGGTAAATTTTAGTGTTTAATATTCTAGTATATCTATACAATAAATTGTAGTGGTTAGTTTATTATTCAAGAATAAAACAAACCAGTAAATCTATTCATAAACTAATTGTACTGAAATATTTTATGTGTGACGTCAATTTAATGAACATTTAATATAATATTAAAGGTAGAACTCACCGTGTTTTAACTTATGATGTACTATCATCCTATATTAGTTCTCTAGAACAGCAGTGTCTAAAGTTACTCTACTTTGGTTTAAGGGGTTTGTGATACAAGAGCGTGTGGCTGATTAGAGACTTGACCCGATCTGTGACATAACGTCATGTCGATGTTTTTACCATAAGGCAGACTTCATGCTTATTTACTACTTAAATGTATTAATTAAAATAAGGATCTTTTACTAAGATGCAACACATCAGGCCGAAATTAAACCGAAAAAAGGTGGTACGAAAACACAAGATTCAACAAATACAAATTGACACTTTACAATGTAAACATTCTCAACAAAAGTAAGGGCCGGCACTCATATGACGGAGCGCAGCGCAGCGCATTTTTTGCTGTCAAACTATTATCGTCATTGTCCCTTTAGAAATAATATCCAAAATTAAATAACAGCAATTTATTTCTGAGGAGCATGAAAGCGACCACACGCGAAAGGTAGCGCGGGAGCGCGACCGCGCGCGCATCCGCGCGCATTCCCCCAGTAATTAGCGCGAATTTCGGCTAGTGTGTGATTCGTTAAGAAAATTTCGCGGGCATGCGCTGCGCTGCGCTGCGCTGCGCTGCGCTGCGCTGCGCTGCGCTGCGCTGCGCTCCGCTGCGCTGCGCTCCGCTGCGCTCCGTCATATGTGCGCCGGCCCTAAGAAGTTGATTCGCGGCCGATTAAAGAAAGATTCCGATGCGAACACGTTTTTGCTACCGAGAGATATCTTCATAATCGCTTCATTGAACAGGCCTTTATAACTTTGTTACCGACAAAACAGGAAAGCAATAGGTGGCTTACTATTTTCTTGATACAGGAATAAATTGATGAGGTATTGTGACTAGTAAGATACACCAATACAATTTATTTTGCATTTGAAAACTTCTGACACGTGCTGGCCATTAACCTTCATTAATTCGTATTGGAGCAGTGTGGTGCTTTACTTGGGGGTTACGGAACATTAGTTTCAAGCGTTATTCGAATGGCGCCATAGGCACCAGCGTTGAGCATTACTAACAAATGTATGCTTTCAATATTGTAGGGTTCGATGACCAAACACAGTTTTCGGTGCAAATAGCGAAATTCACAGAAATTCACTGCACGCTGGCCCTTGCAGCAAAGAAAAACTTTTGTGTTTCTAGACTTGAAGGGAGAGTTTCGTACCTAGTGGGCAGGCATAAAGGTTGCAACTGAGCCCGTTCAATTTGTCTTGAGATTTAATATACTTACTTATCGCTTTCGATTAAATTCTTTAGTATGCTATATCGCTCTGCTGACGCGCAAATTGATAGATGTTTAGTGTGTATTTGGGTTCAATTATCCAAATAAATAGGTTTTAATTGCGGACGAATTTGGACCACTGCTTCGGGCAACTGGTATGATTAAGTGATTCTTAATAATCACTTTACACAGGCCTCTCTAAGTACCGAGACTTATTTGTACATAACTCACGCTTGACGGGACAGGTGATTAGAGGTCGGCGTCAAAGGTGAAACTTTGAATTATAATGTACTTTGAATACTTCGAATATTTTTCCTAACGAAAGTATTTTTAAAATATTTTTACAGAGGTACTACTGAATAACTTAGCTACGTTCGATTTATGTTTAAGCCCGAAATAAATTATATTATTCTGATATAATGTCCTTGCAAATTGTAGGCAGCATAATGATATACTGGTATTAGTTCATGACTTCAACGTACAGTAACACGAATAAGGATAAAGTTTAACTAGTATATTGAACCTTCGTACCCCGAGACTTCTCGCTGCAGTCACCACATTATTCTATGATTATTAAGTGACAAAAGTTTGAAGTTAATTTTATCTAAAGTTATATTCATGCTTTGCATTTTATGGAGTATAATAGCAAATAAAAATTCCAAATATTGTACGTAAGAGTTTGAGAACAGGATATTGTTTACATTAACCTCAACAGAATTTCGTAAACAATATTACTTTTATTGTCTCATAATACCGTTTTAGTAGCTCGATTTTACGACTTTTCTGTCCAATCCTTTACACTGGGATCATAATGCTATCTATTCATGGCATCTTTGACGTTTCACTGCGATAAAAACATTACTTATTGCATTAGAAAGCGCATAGAAGTATGTTAATTGGGTGGTTCAGTGTTGGTAGTGCTCATTTTCGCTGTTAGTAAGCTGCGAACGCTCCCGTTATGTATGTTATCAGTACACCATGCAAATGATCTTAAAGCGAAAGAATGACAATGTTTAAAATTACATATTTTTGTGTTATGAAGTGATACTGGTTTCTAGGGGTATACATGATATAACTGCGTTCAAGATAAATAAAATTCCGCAGAGACGACTTGAAACATATATAAAATACTGGCTTCCGCGGCTATATCTTAATCTAGATTATCAAGTACTTGTGTGGCAAATTTCAGCGGATTCTGATCAGTAGTTTCTGTCTCAAAGAGTAATAAACAGATTATTAAAGGTGGTAGAACCAGTGTAGTTCGACCGGGGAAGTACCACCGCCACACCTATTTCTAGCGTGAAGCATTTCTTGCGTTTCGATGGAAGGGTGTGGCTGCCGGCACACTTTTACATGAGGCAACCATCATAGTCCTCTGGAGTAGCAACGCATGTGTTTGACTTCAGATAGAACCCATGTTCTGTATGAAGTTGATTACAGGTGTCCATGAGCGGCAGTGACCACTTACCATCAGGTGGACTGCATGCTCGTTTGCTACTTCAGTCAAATAAAAAAAAAAGATACATCCCTACACACTTTCACATTTATAATAATAGTAAGAAGAGAAGAGAATAATAGGAAGACTCGCGGTTTTACCATTTGTGAATTTATCTCACGTAAATGTTAATTTTCCCGCATAAAACTGTGCTTATTTTCTCTTCCTGGGTAGTAATAATAGCTAACTCTCTGCCTAATTTCATGCAGTTCGGTTCAGCTGTGCCGACAAGTCGAAAAACAAACATCCATCCGTATTTCGTTTAATTTTGTAAAAGTTTTAAGTAAGATTCTATTCTGTTACCGACGTATGAAAGACCTAAATGTCTTTCATATTCACTTAGGAATCCTGAGTAAGTACTGCAAGTTTTAAACACACTCATAAAAAAATTAAATCACTCTAAAATGCTTTCGAAGAATTCGTGACAAATAAACAGTTCCATTATATTAAATTCAAAGAAATAACTACTTCCAAACATCTTTCCAGTAACCCTCTGGCATATTCTAAAGTGGAGAATAAAAGAGCGAAAATTAAGAGGAAGTGAAGTGGCTTCTAATTTTTGACAGTAATTTATGAGTATTTTATCTAATGAGTGACTATTAACAAAGAGTGCATTTAGGTGAAAGTAATTTTGCCACTATTGTGTCGAAACGCTAATTTTGAATGCCCCAAGCATGACCTTGCCGTCAATCTTGTTTCGCTATTCATGGGAAGTGTGGCCATTGAAAGAGATGACTTTTGAGTATTTTTTACGAAGGAAATTCTTAATCTGAAAACCGTGACTCGGCCGTCACTCGTAATTATGCAAACATGGCCGATCCGATGGATCGTGTGTTTAGCACTTAATTTGAAATCATACGTTAATTAATCATGTTAACGATTGGATAAATACAAGCAATTAACTTTAACATCTTCATATTGAATATTGATTAGATTCATTTGTACATACCGTTTGGTTTTTACATTTGTACGACTGATTATCATAAACGATTGAAATAATTCCATTTGAAAGTTTTATTGCAGTTTTAATGCTTTGAGTATCAGTGATACCTACCCGTAAATGAAACTTTATCGATCTTTTAATTGGTTAAATCATAAATCAAAATAAGAATCACTGTTTGTTCAAAGACTGTAGTCTTAACAAACATTGATTGACAACTGTGAAACTTAACAACAGTGCGAAACATGTTTAAACCTAGTAAAGGGTGAAATTCCATTAAGCGTTAATATTGTAGCAATTGGGTATTGGTACGAGGAAGTATGCTGCAAGATATCATGAGAATTAAATGACAGAATGAACTAAAATATAACTTCTTAAATTCATCATTTATACATACTTACACATTCGGGATCCTTGGGTAAGGAAGACACAGACACAAGATACTTAGATTCAGAATAAGAAAAACACACGCACAAACAGAGAATTAAAGTCTATTAAAAGCAAATCAAATTTATCATTTAAATTTCCACTTAGTCGCGGTACTAAGGATGGAGAGCCTTGTGCGTATTACTTGGGTACATATGAGTAATCTCATAGAAAGGAATCTAATCATCTGTTACAGAAGGGTTTTCGTGATACACTATATTCATCAGGATACTAAACTACATAGCATAAACTTATTTTCAGAATGACAAGAGTCCTTCACTGTTATTAACTTATCTGTGGCCCAAAGATCTATCTTTAGGCCACAGATAAGTTAATAACTTTTCAGATAGTTTGAGAACTTCAAGCAGCAAGTGTCCATAACAGTGAATGTAAGATTATTAACATTATTAATGTCAAGGACACCGAAATATCAGCACCGTTCCGTATCACTATCGTAATTAAGTCAGATCTTACTGCACAAACGTTGAGAAGTCACTCACCTGAAACAAAAACAAAGAACATACGTCATATAATACAATAAAAACATACATTAATAATCATGTCATAACATCAATGGAGTTATTCGCATACGTAATATTTGATAATATTGGCCTCGGGCGAAAGTTTACCGGCACGCCTGACCTCTCTATTCATTAAAAGATAAACGAAAGTGAAATTAATTCGGCGTTGGGATTGTTTTGATAGCTGGCTTATTAACATGTGTTTCGGCACATAGTATCTAATACAGTCAGCGTCAAATAGTTAGGGACACTCAGGGTATTCAAATAAAAAGACGAAACCAAAAAGTCAATAATATCGGTACAAACAAAGTTTCCATATTGTTGACAACAATATAGTCGCTGAAAAAGCCAAGACGTTTAAAATGTCATATACATCGGTTCAGTCAAAACACCATAAATGTTTTTTTTTTTTTGTTTTCGAGGGGGAAACCTTCCAAAGGTACCCGACGCCGTGGGAGCGACGCAGGGTTATGTGGGATTTTTACCGCACTAAAACCCCCCCGGTGGCCGTCCTCGGCGCTGAAAATGAGGACTCCGGGATCTCGAAACGACTTCAACCGGAATCCTCGAGCGCGCTGCCCCATCGGGCTCCTCCCAGATGGGCGGCTGGGCCCACCGCTTCGTCTAATCTTTACAACGGTATGCGACCACACATACCGCCGTCCTTCCCCTTTCCGGGATTGCCTGACCGAACGGTTCGAGCTCCCACTCTAGCCGTCTGCAACCCCGGAAGCCCCTTTTAGTCGCCTCTTACGACAGGCAGGGGATACCGTAGCCCTATTCTGACCCCGAGGCTACAGGGACGATAAATATGGTTACAGTCAGTTCAAAAATATGGAACATATTAAAAGATAAACTATGTAAGCTAACCTAACTATTTGACGCTGACTGTACAATTCGCTACCAAGTTGTTACGATAAACGGTGTGGCGTGAGAACTATGATTAAAAATTCGTAATGAAGTGTTAGGCGATAACTGTACCAGACTATTACATATTTATCCAATTCGAATCACACGAGTGAAATCCAAATTAAATTTCGCTAAGTTCGTTTCTTATTTAGATCTCTGAATGAACGTAGCTATAATAAAATGATACTAGCTAATAATATCACGTATCACAGACGGAAAACAGACTTAGCGTAAGTGGTATTTAGTCTTCATACATCCGGCTTTCATTTAATCACAACTAAATTATAAAGGTAGTAAAATCTCACAGAAAACTTCAGACGTTTATGTGAGGCGACCATCATAGTCCTCGGGAGTAGCAACGATTCTGTGATTGACTTCAGATGTTCAACCCATGTTCTGTATTAAGTTGATTACAGACGTCCATGAGCAGCACTTACCATCTGGTGGACTGCATGCTCGTTTGCTTACTTCAGTGAGATAGAAAAAAATAACTATTTGGGTTTGATTATATTATTACAGAGGTATAATCATCATTCAAGTCATCAGGAATACTGCTTTGCCATTTAATATGAGGGAAAAACTAGTTTCTAACCCTACAAACAATGTATTAATCAGTTATTTCTTCCAATAAACTTCCAGTAAATATTTTGTACATTTCTCTTTAAACGGAAGCAAACATTCTTGTAAGTCTTGAAACCATAATAGCTCTAAAATATTTTCAATATCTACCACCCCAAACCAACTTTTCGAGATCCAACAGTTCTTCGTAACTGGAATACGCGGTTCATAAACTAGTTTTTTGAACGTAGTTGACGATAAACCTCGTTAAAGAGGCTGTACAACCGATATAACTGAAGAAGCGACCGCTAGTCCACACTTTGTAAGTGGGGCGCGAATAACAAGTGTGGATGCCATGTGTAGACCTCACAAACTTGGTGCCGTCATATGTCGTGTTCGTGTTATGATGCCATATAAGCGCGATTTCATTGCTGTTGTACTTGGTACACTTTCCTTCCAAATTTCAACGGTGAATCGGTATTTAACCCAGTAAGTTTTATAGCAGACCTATGTGATATGCCCAAATACATCTTCTTAAAGAACACTGTGCGGATGATGGTGCTAAGAGCTTAAAAACAACAGGAAAAGGAAAGGTTTGAACCTTAGAAAAGTTTTCTTGTGGTTCGGCTCGTGTTGCACCACCGCCTAATAAATGTCTGCCTTATAACAAAACTGTTAGGTGTTTTAGAGGTCTGTTTTGAAGGGTGTGGTGAAGAACATTCCTATAGCAATCCGAGGCGATGCAGCTTAGTACTCGGAGTTAACAACGAATCTTCGCTCACTTTATGAAGCTTCAAAGACTATCAAATTGTTAACCTCGTCATGTAGTTTACAGATGTCCAAAGGCGGCAGTTTACCATCCAAAAAAAGAAAGTATGTGTGTACTTATGTACACACGTTAGAAGTTATACTTCTTTCGCGTAACAAGAAAAAAAATGATAAAAATTTTATCTTTCGCCTTATTCTCATAATTTTTTCATAACGCGCTTAAAGAAGTATAACTTAAAAAAAAATGTGCGGCACTCGGGGACTGCCGGGGTAAAACTATTGCATAGCATTTTCATTTTAACTTCATACTGTGACTTTTGTGTGACTAATCTTAAAATTTCACTCATCATTTTTTCATAACGCGTCTAACGAAGTATAACAAAAACTGCTAGCTAGTTGAACACTTCTTTAATATTAAAAGAGTAGGATGTTTAGGATTTAGGTAATCTGAGTCCTAGACTATTTGATGTGATATGAATATATCTTATTTGCCACATAACAAACAGGATGATTAATTAAATCGTAGGTTTGTGACCACTTTACCCTTGAGCTGAATATATTGCAACCACTTTTAGGAACACTTACTTTTACACCGCATAGACACTCAAATCTGATACGGATAATTGACTTTAAAAAAAAAGATATTGCATAAATTTAATTAAAAATCAATTATATTTGGATTGACTTAACAGAACCTTCGGTATGCACTAACATAGCATTTAAGAGAGATTAGATTATTATTTATGATTGATGCAAATGCAATTAATATAGTCACTGGTACCGAGCAGCAAGTAAAGGCATCTGGGAAATTGCGAACGGTGTTGAATAACGGAAGCTGTTACTATCTTATGATTATGTGTAAGAAACTTTGAGATTACGAGCTTTAATGACGGCAGGTCATCAAACTTGCAACCTAAAAAGATATTATGTACGTTGGCTTCAGTTTTATATAGGAATTAGTTGATTAATACGTTTATCTGTACATAAAAATACTGATTCTGACTCTCTAATTCATTATCACATAGCCTCAACTGAAATACAAAATTTTGACAGCATATAAAGTCTTCATATTTTTTATGGCTAGCCCTTTTCTCTTACGCGATATTCCTGGATTTCTGTGATAACAGTAGGCACAAGTACCTTTTGATTCCCTGAAATGCAATATTTTTAAATAAAATTTTCTTTTACGAGCATAACTCATACTTTGGTAACTTACCGTAAATACCAGCTATCAAACTAAAACACTTCGGAAATTATGTTCACAAAAATTTATTCCATTAACTTTAACCTTTAACCAACATTTAACCAAGGCTCAGTAGTGCCTAATAAAATAAGTGAACGAGCTTAGTTGCTCCAAAATATGTACATTGTGCTGTTTTATCATTCTTGTAGCGTTGTAATATACCTAATAGCGACAGCATAGCAAATTACACCTTAATATAATATTTATATGAAAATCTGTCAAAAATGTATATAATAAAAAACAAATTAAGTCCCAAAACAAATCCAATATATAAATCGGTTATCTTATAGCTTACTGAGAAGACTTTCTGTATTAAATGCCTAACATTTTGCTATCGAACCCTTCCAACGACCTATTTCACATTTACCGACAGATAAGATAAAATGGGAATAGGTGTGTTGGATGTTTTGGCGACGGTAAATGGTCACAAAATACATATGTTATAAACTCCAAATCGCATTGATTGTAATATGTGAGAATGGCTACTGAAGAAGGGCTGCTACTCCCGACTGTTTGAGTGATTTGTATAGAATCTATATGTATCTATTATTCTATTTCAGTCGTCAGGTAAACTTCATTTAATGCCATTTTAGACTAGCTTGTGTTCTTAATTGTTCACAATTGTTGTTTACTGTACGCCCTGATATATGCAAGATCGCAAGCGGAACTACATGTTCCTTGTGCGAAGATTCCTAGTTCAGTATCAAATTCCGCTGCGACGCTCACTCCTAATGTACCCACAGAGAAACAATAAAAACACTTCCCTTATCTGAGTGCATAATTTTGATTCTCTTGGAAGTCTTATATCTATTGTTACACTTCAAAGAGAATAAATAGTTGTAATACCAACTCGATGAATCTGTGTAGATTCCTCCTTGCGGACCAAGCTACCAGACACGAACCTCTTACTATATAGGCAGGCCGAGGTTTTTTATCTGATTGAAGTAGCAAACGAGCATGTAGTTCACCTGATGATAAGTGGTCATTGTTCTATCTGAACATGGGTTCTATCTGAAGTCATTCACAGATGCGTTCGTACTCTCGAGGACCATGATGGTCGCCTCATATAAAAGTGTGCCGGAGTTTGTACTAGTAACCAATTACATTAAGACCAATATTCTGATGTTACGTAGAAGCCCAGATGTCTTTTACATAAAGTTCCTATAACGTTGCATTGAGAAGTACCAAAGTACGCTTTAGATGTACGAATGATATATCACAAACGTTTAATGGTTTCAATTTCTCTCTCAGATATAAGTGAATAAATAATCAGTCACATAGGAGCTCCTTAGTTTCATTTTCCATAAAACGCTTTATGATTAAGCAGTGGTCAGCGAGACCTACATTTGAGGACTGATTTATCTAGTGGCTTTGAGGTAAACATAATATGAAAGTTTATACCGTAGGTCTTAGGTTAAGGCTTGATGTGAAATGACGATTGTCTCAGGCGTAGTTCCGTGAGTTCCATTTAAGCTGAGAATATGAGTAGGTATGTACATTTTAAGTAAAAGTTTTGTATTAAAATCTCTATATCACATTCACATATATTAGAGTACTCGTAAACTAGTTACGTTCTTAGGATATTCGTAAAGTATCCGTGATAACCGCTCCGAGGACCGAAAAAGGTACGCAAAGATTAATAGTTTAACAATATATGTATGTTAAGTATGTTGTAATTGTAATGTAATATCATTTAATTTGGTAAATGGTCATAAAAACTACTTGACATCATGCGAACGAGTTCGGGATGCCTCGACTGGTTTCAGCGGTTTTAAGTGACCAAGTTTCATTAAAAAGAGCTCATGTATCAGAACCTCAATTTAGTCAGGTTTAACCATAATCACCTTTAAGGATAATATAATGTAAGGATTAATGGATTAACCTTTTTATCAGCTTTCATTACTCATTTAAAGCTTTTTACGTAGAAACTGAAAAACAGATACAATATTTATAAGAAAGTGGAATTCGTGGAACATATTTGCACTAATATATAAAACGACTGTATTACCTATCTGATGGCCGTATAACGTGTGAAATCAGCAAACATTTGTACGTGCTATCCGTTTGTTCCAAAAAGGTCGGCTCCTTATCGGTTGATATTACCGTTATTAAGGTATAAAGTGAGCTTTGATCGTTAGCAGGTACCAGTTTATATCACAGATCGGTTTTATGACTTCTCAGCATCACCTGCCGTGAGAACTGTGTGTCCTTTTGTTATTTTTAAGTACTAGTCGATCCTACAGAACTATTTCTTAAGACCTGCATTTTTTAACAGACCTTAGATGTCCACTTCATCGAAGTTGTTTACAGTTAGTGCGCTTGGCTTTGAGTATAACTGACTGCAAGGCGAAAATTTTACAACCTAAATTGAATAAATTAGTTGGCTCCATCAATCGAAGTTTCAAATGAGATTGTGGCGTTATGTATAGGTATGTCAGGCTGCCAGGTGTTTAGCTACTTGTCTCCTAAACAAAAGAAAACCCGTGGAGAGAATGAAACAGAAATCTACGCATAGATCAAAAGTACCTAGCAAATTGCACATCAAACACGAAACGTTTATGATATTGACATTCATAACATGTTGAACAGTACTTAAGTGGGTACGCAAACGACTAAACAAATTGACACGAGTTACAAGAATGTTGCAGAGGGTGATGACTGACGATGACTATTAAACACTATGTTCTCAGCACAAATGGCTGCGGAAATGAATAATACATTAGTAGTGTTCTCTTGAAAAAATCAAAAATAGTATGAACATGCGCTCTGAGAGTTAAGATATGCAGAATTGTTTTTGACTTTGAATATAACAGTGCATAGTTTGAACATTCAAATATACAAAATGTAGTAGTAGTTTGTATTTTTACAAAGAATTAACAGTAACTTACTTGTTAGTATTTTTTAGAAAACTTACAGTAAATATCTATTAATATATTTTAAATTTTTACGACCTATGGTTTCACTTTTAAGGACTCGAAAACTAAATTTAAATCATTGGTATAGACACGATGTTACCGAATTAAAAACTCGTTTCCGAACGCGATAAACCAGTGAAAAGCTGACTATGTTTTTTCATGTCTAACTATATCAATATACAGCTGGATTTGCAAATGCAAATGCCCGGTCAATGATGGAAATGTTACGCTAATACTTAACTCATTTTACAGTTCATGAACAAATCTTTATTACGCCTGTTTAATCCCGAAAGCACTCACATATACACTGAACAGTGTACAGCGGAAATGTTCGGTTAAGCAGTGTGTCAGTTAGCGTTGGTTTTTTCACTCCCTGTCCAATCTACCGCACTTTGCGGCGCCGCGATACGATAATCAAGAGTTAATCGCGATTAATACACTACCGTTCTTATTTCATTGAAAAATCCAACGAAAGACGCATTCGACCGCAACAAAAAGTGTAGGATTAACCACGTCCGCTTTTTGCAAACGAAAAACTGACACACAAGTGGCCGGCGGTGTGTTTAGAAAGCAAGAGTTCTAAGCCAGGATCGGTCGCACATACAAAGAGCTGAATCTAGATCACTTTTCGTTTCGAAGCTACAATGATAGCATCAGCAATAAAGATTGTGCGTTTGAAAAAAGTTGATATGGAGCATGTACTTAAATGGATGAGTCACTCACTACCGTCTAACTGTAATCACATCTCCGTATTACCGAACGGATTAACTTGCAACTGTTATTGTCACGTACAGATTTATTGCTCGTCTAAAGTATGAGGTTATAAAGTTGTTAAACGTCGTCATTTTGCACTAAGAACAGAAAGATCAAACAAAGGCTGATCCAGTCCGCAAGAAAAGTCATTACTAGTATTTGGAGCATGCGAACGTGGGAAGTTGTCATTCGAAAGTCATAATTAAAACTTAGCGAATGTCAAGTCGGATAGATCGTCGATTATGCGTTGCTTTCTTGGTCGGCTTCCGCCGCAAATCAACATTGTAACCAATCGCAGTAACAATGATCCGAGCGCTATAAAGATTCTGGTCACTATCTCGGAAACGTGACCGCTGTTCTTGTTTGCGTTGCGGTTGAAAATAAGCAGACGAAAGTTTCAACCTACATCGGGATCAAGAGCGTATGTATCACGTGACCGATAATTTCCCTGCTGTGACGTAGGATTGTATTTATGCCACTGTGTTGCATTACGGAACGAATGCAAAGTTTGTCCGCGAATCCGGCCCACGCACGGAGGCATGCATCGAGCGAAATTGTCTCCCTCGTGACGTCAAGTGGTCGACCAGCGACTCGTGTTTATTTATCTGGAGAGAAAATCAAACAGTCCTTTTGTGTGCAGCCGATGTCACGTCACATGGAGTGATGATTCGAGATGGCAATAAAAATGAAAGACTGCAGGAATGTGTGGCCCTTGTTCATGTGTTAGTATCTGAGGAACAATCAGTCGAACGTGAGGAGTTCTGAGCGGTTTATTTATATCGCGATAGTACGATCATGGATAACTGAGAACAAATCGTGGAATTCATGGAAACGCACTCTACTTAGGCACACCGCGTTAAGGAATACGCGCTATTCGATTAATCTACGGGTATGTAGAAACGACTCATCGCATACTTTGCAGTTTTTGCGATAGGATCATAATCTTTATTTGACTTACTCATAACAGGGATATATTTATCGGTACT
This sequence comes from Spicauda simplicius, assembly GCA_949699795.1. NCBI lineage: Eukaryota > Metazoa > Arthropoda > Insecta > Lepidoptera > Hesperiidae > Spicauda > Spicauda simplicius. Next base: position 11,381,933 of record OX453069.1, read on the forward strand.
TGATTAAATAGTTATTTATATTAAAGTTAACTCTATTTAAAATTTTTAAAGAAGATGGTGACATTAGCTACATACTAATATGAACTTTAAAATTATTTCATGTTTTTATCCGATAACTTGTCAAGTGTGAAGCGAAAAAGAGAACAACGAAATAAAATACTTCTAAATGCGTGTAATATATTTTTAAAATGTTTTCCAAATTATTAGCAAGCCCGAACTTAGGCTTCAAGAATTTTCCTTAAAATATATAAATGTATCAAGTAAATATAAAAATACAGTTAAATTATAAGATTCCATTACGTCTTTTTCTACAACGAGGTTAAAATACTGTTAAAATGATTTCAATCACAATCATATTACCTTATAAAAGTGGGTAGACAAAATTAATTTTTAATATCGCCAAGACAACCGGTACATTTGCTTTCAAGTAAGCGAAAGTCGTACAAAAGTGTTTTATTGATAAATGAATATGTAATTTATGTCTCAATTAGTATCTACTGCACTGAGATGAAAGATTAATTGCTCTTAAAATGATCTCCGGAGTCCCGCACATCTAACAATAAAATTTAAGTGTTATTTTATAGTGTAATGAGTAAGAGTTCAATTATTATTAAAGGTTTGATAGCTCATTTCTTACTTTGAAGGCTCAGCTAAAGTATATCCGTAGAATTTTTTTTTTAATAACGGGATATATACCTATACGTAACTGAATTTTCTATAATATTGATACGAATAACATATATAACGCTAAAGTGAGAAAGAATTTGATAAACTTGAAATTATTGCCAACTTTAGCGTAAATAACTAAATTAATTGAAACTGTTTACACGCTGTACTTCGCCAACGAAAAATATAACACCTTGAACTAATTTAATTATAGCTGTTGATGCAGCAGGTTCCAAGTTGTTAACATTTTTGGACCACGTCAACTTCAATGTTGTTTTTGTTGTTTTTAGCTAAGAAAGTACCAAAACCTTTATAAGGCTGGTCAATTTCCCAACTAGGTCGATCGCCCACATACATAACGGAACCTCACCTAAAAAGTCCATTTAAAGATCCACCTTGCTGACACGAAATAAATTTCTGACAATATAGATGGACAATGGCTTTGTTAAGTGTCACATTATGCACTTGCTTGAGAAAAAGACAACTTTCATCAGAACTTTCGTTACACCATAACATAACAATGTTAATAACAATTGTATTTCAATATTAGTTTCAGTAAAACTAATCAACATAATGATATTGTAGCGAACGTAACAATATGAACTAAATCGTTTCGTAATCTGTTAAATCTAAGCGGAAAAAATGATTTGTTTCTATAAAATAATTATTTATCGTATTCTTGTTCACAAACACTACTTAACGCAGTCATACTGGTAACAAAGAACTCAATAAACTTATTTAAATTGATCTTTTGTTATATCTTGACGTACGTACATAACAATATTAGCACCATTCGTTTTACAATATCTGTTTTATTAGATCTAAGTGGCAAAAACACGAAAACAATTGTTTATTGTCTTGTTACAGACACACCTACCTAATACAATCACAATTAGACATTACAAGCTGAAAGGAAATCCAATAAGGTTATTAAGTATCATAATTAACCCGCAGTTGAAAAACAAATACGATTCGTTCCGAACCGCATATAGGAGAAAGTTTATTCAGATGCCTTTGTTACAAATTGTAGAACTTTTGAATCAATTATTTCAATTAGAGCCATCATTACATAACGTCTTTATTGATTTATGATGACCTGAATATCAATAGAAAAGGCGAGATAATGGGTGAAAGCTGTGGAATTGAATCTGAAGGCCTCATCATTCGGTCTGATAACCTTAGATGCTATTGTAACCGACCTACGTCTAACTGAGCAACAATAAAGAAAGACGGGTGCGTTGAAATGGCCTTTTCATTTACCGAAATGAGTTGCCGCTTGTAGATTTACGAATACGTTATTAGGCGATGTCAGCATTGTGAGCCAGCGATGGACTCGGTGCCCACAATGGAGCTTTCACAGTCTTTGTAACTCCAAATGTGAATATAAACACTTCGCACGTGTTAATGGTGTTCTTGATGTGTTCACTACTGTTTATGGATTCTGTTTAACATTTTCTTTGATCCGATCAATCTGTCACTTCAAATTATGAATTATCGTATTTAGCAATTGTAACATCTATCTATGCAGTTTGTATTTTTAAACCAAAACCTTATAAACAAATCGAAGATAATATATTTTTATCTATATTTATTATAATTTTCTTAATGCAATAAGTCGTTTTAATACTAAGATCTTATGAAATAAAATTATAAAAAACACACTAAAAATAATACATTTGTCACAAAGACAAATACTACACAATTTATTGAAGGTTTCATTATATTCATAAAAATGTATTATGATTTATGATTATTCTGAACTTTGATATTCTTAACTAAGTAACGACAGAAGTTAAAATCAACAGTTCTCAAAACATAAAAACATCTCTATTATTAATTCCTGTAAACCAAATTTACTTTCATGCACCGGAGTAACAGTTAAATCCATCTGTCTTTTTTCCGTTCTTTCAATTAAAACAGCGACGCGTTTCCGCTCCAATGGCGCCTGGCATTAACAGTGCCACCTTTTACAGAGGAGGTTCTCAAACTTGTTTCGCCTATTCCAATTAATACTACGAATAATTCTCTAGCGTCGTCTGTGATATTTTTATTTAGAAAATGCAAGGCCATGCAAAGTTCATGTCTCTGACGTACATACTTGGCATGAAAAAAATAGAAATCAACTCCTTAAAATGCTTCAATGCCTCAATAATTTTGTCTGGGATTGTCACCGCTATGTTGTAG